>CM062290.1:401730148-402964808 GCA_031216915.1 Pictodentalium vernedei
TATCCGAATGACATGCATTATGGAGAGGGAGGGTGTAGACACTATGAAGATACATTTGCATACCAAGTATGGTGTCATTCCATCAAGTATTTTAGGAGTTATGGTGTTTTTTAAACTTGTTGGTGACAAAAAAACTTGTTGGTGACAAGTCCATAAATGTGACATAAATTATCCGAATGACGTGCAGTATTGAGAGGGTGTAGGCATCATGAAGATACACTTGCATACCAAGTATGGTGTCATTCCATCAAATATTTTAGGAGTTATGGTGTTTTTTAAACTCGTTTGTGACAGAAAAAACTTGGTGGTGACAAGTCCATAAATGTGACAGAAATTGTCCGAATGACGTGCAATATTGAGAGGGTGTAGACATCATGAAGATCCTCTTGCATACCAAGTATGATGTCATTCCATCTAGGATTTTAGGAGTTATGGTGTTTTTTAAACTCATTGGTAACAGACCGCCCGACCGACTGACCAACCAACCGACCGACCGACCGACAGACCAACATTGCCACATATAGAGCTGCTCATCGCAGCTAAAAAAACCTCATTTTTTTCCTCAATATTATTATAATTTATTGATGTTTAAAGTCATTTTCAGCATATATGGCTATATCATGACCACAAAACAAGTATGAAGTCAAGTCAAGCCAATCTTTATAACTATACTGCCAACTTTAAGGGGCTTCTGCACCAGGAATTGAGTAAGACATCCTGTATTACCAATTAACCCTTTACCCAACGAATCAGCCACATCCGCCCGCGTAATATGCAAATTCAGCAGCTGAAAAAAATATATTTCAAAATTTTTTAACAAAACTATATCATGTGACCCCTCTTTGGAATGAGCTCGTCGAGCTCGTTCCAATGAGGGGTCACATGCTATGGTTTGGTTGGAAGTTTTTGATAATCAGTTCGGTTGGAAGTTTTTGAAAATCGTCTGCCTTGGGTAAAGGGTTAAACATAATTTGTTTGCTACAGTAAACAAGCATAGCTGCACTTTCTCAGATTGCCACAGGTGTTGTTTTTCAATACTTGGTACTCACATCTACATAAACTCTCTTTGCTACACCCAATTCCAGAATAAAAACATCAAAGGCTCTATCCATCACTCCCATTACCATACCCTTTTCTTCAAATGGACCTGCTTCCTGCAAAGAATAGGCAATGTTATAAATTGAGTATCTCAAATGAATCAGTATTTCATATGAAATTTTGGACCAAAGTTCACTGAAATCGATATGAGCTAAGGTTTACCATGCCTTGGATAGATTTTAATGAAGGAGATTATAAACATTTTTGTGTTTCTGTTGCTGAGCAAACAAGTTAATGAATATGGAGTAAGCCACTAAAGTGGCTTTCAGCACTTTTCAATAAAAACCATTATAGTGGCTTCTTGCTCTCCACCAGTTACAGTACAGTCACAGTGGTCTGGTCATAATCCATACGTGGGCAGTGATGTCTTGGGCAGTGATGTCCATGCATGCCTTTACCAGGTAATTATTATTTATTTATTGGTGTTTAAGGTCACATACTGCACATGACCACTACTGCTAATCATGACTACAATATGGAGATAAAGTCAAGCTCAGTCAATCATTTATACCCCATGTTCCCTCTTTTAGAGGACTTGCACCCCAAGCATTAGTGACTGGGTCCTATTTTACCAGTGAAACAGAGCTTGTTTACCACAGTAAACAAGCACTGCTTCACTTCCAGGTGTTTGCACGAGGGTACCAGGTAATAAAGATCATCAGCAGCAGAGTTGGCAAGACAAATCATGTACCCTATATTCGAAATTTCACAAACATTTACCATGTTCAACATCCCACAATTTTACGAATAGAACAAAATCAAATTCCTGGCAATATGCACACCTTTAGTATATGTATAAATACTCTGTAAAATAAAAAGGTTATAGCTTGAAAACTGTGGGAAGAGTTAGCGAGACAAATCATGTACCCTATATTCGAAATTTCACAAACATTTACCATGTTCAACAACCCATGATTTTATGAATTGAACAAAATCAAATTCCTGGCAATATGCGCACATTTGGTATGTGTATAAATACCCTGTAAAATAAAAATGTTACAGCTTGAAAACTGTGGGAGTTAGCAACAAATCATTTACCCTATATTCGAACTTTCACAAACATTTACTATGTTCAACAACCCATAATTTGGTGAACTGAACAAATCCAATTCCTGGCAACATGTGCACCTTTGGTATATGTATAAATACCCTGTAAAATAAAAAGGTTATAGCTTGAAAACTGTGGGAGGAGTTAGCTCTACAAATCTCATATCCTATATTCGAAATTTCACAGATATTTACTAAGTTCAACAACCCATAATTTTGTGAAAAATTGAACATAATCAAATTCCTGGCAACAGGCACATCTTTGTTACATGTATAAATACCATGTAAAATGAAAAGGTTCTAGCTTGAAAATTGTGGGAGCAGTTAGGCAGACAACACCTATACCCTAGATTAAAAATTTCATAAAAAATTTACTTAATCCAACATATATGTATAAATACCCTGTAAAAAACTAGAGGTACTGTGAGCAAACTCACAAAGTAATACCCCCCCCCCCCCCCACCCCGCATCTGAAATGTTTAAGTTAAATTATCTCCCCTTGGAAATGTCAGAACGGAATTATATTGCTTCATGCACATCTTCATATGGAATTCTTCCATTGTGTAAAGTTTCATGAAAATTCTTCAAATGGTTTAGGAGGAGTTGCGCTTACAAGGATGGACAGACGGTATAAGTTAGATTATCTCCCCTTGGAAATGTCAGAACAGAATTATATTGCTTCATGCACATCTTCATATGGAGTTCTTCCATCGTGTAAAGTTTCATGAAAATTCTTCAAACGGTTTAGGAGGAGTTGCGCTTACAAGGATGGACAGACGGTATAAGTTAGATTATCTCCCCTTGGAAATGTCAGAACAGAATTATATTGCTTCATGCACATCTTCATATGGAGTTCTTCCATTGTGTAAAGTTTCATGAAAGTTAAAAAATTTATAGTAATTTATATATTTTTTATACTTACCAATGACCCAGACATAGCTGGTGCTAACTCTTAAAATATAGGGCCAAACACAAATTTTGCCCCCCAATCCCCAAAATTTGCATCTAAAACTAAAGAAAACATGTCCTGAAAGGCCCTCCACACATCGCCCCTACTGCGCATGCGCAGTGTCAAGGACGTTCCGAAATTGGCGCCATTTATCATTCTAATAACCAGTGCCTGGTAAGCGCTATGTACTCAGCGGGGAGGCAAGAGTTCCCAACTCCTGGGAGGGCCATCCCCGTCTGGGTCATTGGTAAGTATAAAAAATATATAAATTACTATAAATTTTTTAACATTTTTATACTGTACCAATGACCCAGACATAGCTGAATAGTAAAAAGGCTGGAGGGCCAAGGACATAGAGCAAAATGGAATACGCTCAATAAAATAAAATAGAGTCATCCCCTTTAGGGGAAAGAAGTAATAGGCCTTACATGTATCTTTCTTATTTATGATAAATTAGAAAGATACAACACCTTCCAAAAATTGAGCTTCATACATCCATGTACTCTATTAATATCCAATAATCCTTATACTAATAATTTTTAAAGTAAGCCAATAATAAAGTAAGTCTAGAGAATAGAGACTCTTATACTCCTAAAAGTGTGTGAGAATTGCATAATCATGTCCGTTGACATATGCAATATTCAAAAGCTATACTTTAAAAACTAAGACTTGAATGAATTTTATAACTTAAACTTCTCACTAAACAACCATCCCAATAACAGCTCAGAATTACTAACTCCGGAGGAGGTATCCCCTTGTTTTCATAGTAAAAAACAGGTGACCCAAGGGAACACCCTCCCCCCCCCCCTTTTTCTTGCCCTGGGTCAAATAGCCCAGAGCGAAGAGGGCAGCCGAACGGAGACACTGCCGAAACAGACAGCCTACCTAGCTATAGTAGCAACTGTTAAGTGAATGACATTCTGAGCAGTAGAGAATAGACCTAACAATAGAGGCCTCCAGAAATGGACTCGATATTTCTGAGATAAAATTCATGAATGGATGGCTGAGCGCAATGAGCAGCCTTCAAAAATCTATAATAGCAACACTATTAATGTAAGCCCAAGAAGTAGAAGAACTCTTACTTCATGAGCCGAAATCTTAAGCACAACTGCTAAGTCAATGATATACCATAAGCAGTACGCTAGTTAATAGAATCCATTAACAATAAAATGGAGCGTAACGTCCTTCTACTAGACATCAAAGACAGAAGAAGCTTACGCCCTTGTAATAAACAGATATCTGTTTATAAATACATAAACTGTACCCGGAAAGAGTAAAGGCCTATGCCCATACGAAGACGGAAGGACCTTAAAATAATAGGTTCCGGATAATAGGAGCCTAACTCTTATGCAACAATCCAACCTAAATAGTAACGGAAGTATTGATTCCGAAACTATGAAAGTGAAAATCATCCATCGATAGTGCATGAAACTCACTGACTCTACAGTAAAAGAGAAACCAACAGGATTACTGTCTAAAAGGTCAGAATTTGAAAACTACTGTTTCCAGAGGCTCAAATGATTACTTAGCTAAATAAGAATCGAAGTTAAAATCCGTATAGGAAGTTAATCTAAAGATTCTAAGTCTATTTATCAAAAAGTTACTAACTGACTTAGATAAAGAGACAAAAGACTCAAATGTAAACTATCGTAGAGTGCATAGGTATGAGGTAACATAAACCTATAACCTAAATAACAACAGGCTGCAGTAGATCTTGTGAAACAAGTATACTAAAAAATAGCAATGAGTAGTATGGAGGGATCAACCATATGAACATAATGATCCCTACACCACGACGGAAGAGCCTCCACTTTAGTCGCATAGAATAGCGAAGAAGAGGATCTCCTATAGTAAGAAATCGCGTCCAAAGCTCGTCCAGTACAGTGCTTACAATGCAATATGGACCACACAACGGAATACATGAAGGTTGCGACCTTGCTGGTTGTGATAAAGATGGCACGATTTACCCAGTGAAAAAAGATCCTCACATAGAGGAAGATTTCACGTTAAGATCCACAGTAGACAAGAGAGTAAATTACTCATGATCTCTGTGAAGATAGAGATGCTATCAACAGAAATGTATTGTGGTTATTTATCTTAGCAATACCTACTAAAACAACAGCGCCGGAGGATACACGTATCCTATCATTCCGTCCTATAGATCAATAGAGCGTTAACAGTATTAGCTCAGAGATCTGGACAAGCCAACACATACGTCTGCAATTGATTAGCAAGCTGTGTCATAAATAAAACATCATTGGGCGCTCCCATAGATAGCAAATCTGATTAAATACTTGTTTGTTGAGAGTCCATTCTGACAGCAACAAGCGACCCGTAAGAGAACGGGAGTGCAATAAAACAATCAGACGACCCAGAATATGACGGACCAAAACTGAACTTGGTGTAGTATAACCAACAGACGGATTCTTTCCATTAAATTGAATAACGGAAATGAAAGAGTGCCTCCCTGGTTCCGGAGATACGCCACTACTGTCGAATTAAAGGACAGGAATTTGGGCATGCGTTTCTGAATAATGTTCATGCAATGACATAAAGCAAGCCTAAAAAACATTATTCCGCGGAAGTTAAACTGATAGTTAAAAGACAGCGGAACCCAAAGACCCTGGCACTTCGAATCCGTAGGGATCAGTATATATCCCAATCTGTTTGACTGGCAACCGTCATAACAGCCACACTCGGGTCCGGCAACTGCGGCGGCACTCTCTGAGTCAACCACCGAATGTTTGCCCCAGTCTGAATCTCTTGTAACACTAGATAGACAAGAGAATGTATAAATCAAGCAATTCATGGATTGCCGGAAAGTTGCCGTCGAAGAGAAGCTCCTCCGAGAACGAAGCGACTCTGAGAGAGTTCTTAACCTACTATCCACGCGTGGATGTAGCTAGGGCTGCATCACGTCTAACCAACTCCAATCAGCCACTGAAGGGCGGAGTTATACGTGAACAAACTACTGCCCTCAAAAGAAATTACATTGAGAATAATATCCCGTAAATCTTTTCTTGAAGACGTAATGATAACGCCTCAGTAAGGCGGATTACGTATAATAAAGCGTCTAAGTTAAGTCTACTATACATAATGTCGTTCCCAACATTGAAATTGGAAAAGACATAACGGCGAAAAGAATATATGCAGTCTTTAATCACACCGTCTAGACGCATATGAACTCTCGGTATGCCCTGCTCTGCCAAAATAAACTATATGTAAAAAAGATAAAATGGCAGAAATGAGCCACGCGGACAAGAAACTAAACTATCATGCTTAGTAGCAGGCTTGTATATATATATAAATATATAGCGTCGAAAAATAAAACACATGTTGTAATGACAATATTGGACTGCGTCGGTAAGTCAGGGACAAAGTCCCTGTACCGATCGAAAAATCCGAGTCCAATGACGCTATAAGTCTCTTATCCAAGATCGCAGCAATGAAGTCCGAAAAATAATCACTGGAAAAAATGCCAGAAGATATGAAAGGCATCTTCCAATACTACTAAAGGGAAAACTCGAAATCTTTTGAATCCCTTTCGCCATCCTGTCGGACCCTATAAAGCGTTCGGTCGTCCGTAGCTTGATGCAACCGCGGACCGCACCGACCCAGCGCCGTCGGATAATTCCTGATTCGACCGAGAAACCGTCAATTGCTGGGATGCTGCGAAACAACTGTGCTAACTCGGATAGCACGTCCGTGACTGAGGCCTGAGGAGCAGCGGTCTTACGATGCATTGCCGCAGGAAGCTCCGAGATCGTTACCCCGTGCATACTTCCAATATGCGAGCGAACGGAGTGTATAAGCCTCGTGTCCCTTGGCTACCGGATGGCGCGACCTATTCGCTGTGGAATCACTGAATGCCGAAACTGATCGGATACTCGAGGTCACGTAGCCAATGTGCGGTCGTGTGCCCTGCTGTGAGGATGAGGAAGCATTAAAGACAGTCTCTCGGACTGTCAATATAACGGAGCGTCCCGAGCAACGGACATATGCTCCGAATGTAAAATATCTGAACCACAACATGCGGTCCCCTATGTTGTCGGCTTCCTCCGATCTGTCCTCAATCTGCCGTCACTGGGTGAGTACTAAAGTAATTAAAGTGCTCGCATCACCCAAATCTCCTTCCTAGACCGCAACGGACGAACCCGGCAGCCGAACCATTCGATGAATGTACGCTACACCGGGTGAGCTAGCGAATGTCACTCCGTAAGCGATAGACATATTCCATGAGCACTTATTGCCGCTAACTCTTCATTAACTATGACGACAGAGGCACACTTTTGAAAGACATCTCCATAACTCTTCGAACAAGAAACCAGAAATGCTTGGATAGCAAGCATAAAATAATAATATATGTAGCGTCGTTCAATAATTCGAAAGTTTGTGTGACATTATTGGACTATGTCGGAACTGAGGGACGATGTCCCTGAACCGAACCAAAAATTTCTAAGTCCACCGACGCTATCAGTTTCTTATCCGGCATCGCAGCATATGTTGTTCCGAAAGGGAAAGCTTAAAATCCACCGAATCCCTTTCGGTATCCCATCGGACCGGATGAAACTTTCGGACGTCCGTACCCGCTTCCGCGGAGCGTCCCGACCCAGCATCGTCGGATAAAATATATGCGACAGATTCAGTTGATGCTGGGATGCTGCGATAAACTGTGCTATTAAGGAAAGCACATCCGTTCCCGAGGCCTGTGCAGTAGCGGACTTACGATGCATTGCCGCTGGAAGCTCCGTGTACGTTGACTCCCGCACACTTCCTATGCGAACGTCCGGAGTCTGCAGGCCTCGAGTCACCGGCTACCGACCCAGCGCTGTCGGATAATTCTCGATCCGACACCGTTTCTGTCGGCTGCTGGGATGCTGCGATAAGCTGTGCTATGTGCACAAGAATGTCCGGCGTCGAGACCTGCGGAGGCGCAGTCTATCGCTGCTTCGCCGAGGGCAGCTCCGCATCAGATGGCTCCCGCATACTTTTCCTATGCGAACGTCCGGAGTCCATCGGTCTCGAATCCCTGGCTGCCGGATGGTGTGACCTGGTCGCCGAAGAATCCTTGATCGGCGAAGCTGGTAATATATCGGCGGTCACGCAGCCAAGGTGCGGTCGTGTGCGCTGACGAGAAGAGGAAGCCTTAGCAGTCTCAGCGGACTGCCTATACAACGGAGCGTCCCGAGCGACGGACGTATGCTCCGCTAACTACACATTTGTACCACAACATCTGGGGCCAGATGTTGTTGAACGAGAGAGGGGCCTCTCTCGCTTGCCGTCCGGATGGACCGGAACGAGCTATCAACCGGACTAAAAGGCTTCCTCCGTTCTCCCTCCGATCCGCCGTCACTGGGTGTGCATTAAGTTAATTTTATAGTGCTCGCATCACCCCAAAATTCCTTCTAGACCGCAACGGACGAACCCGGCTGCCGAACCATTCGGTGAATGGACGCTACACCGGGCGAGCTAGCGGACGTCAAAGGCCGTCGAACCTACTAGGGTCCTCTTAGGCAATTGGCGTATTACATGAGCACTTTTCCGCTAGCCCTTCATTAATTGTGACGACGGAGGCACACTGTTGGAAGACATCACAGATACATCACCCTAATCTTGATCGTCTGAAATAGAAATTGATAAAGTAGAGTGACCCTGCGGGGAAAGGACCGGAGTGTCCAAATCCCCAACAACATACCGTGACATACGCTTCCCATATTGTCATCGAAATCATACGATACAGAACAGGAGTTAATGCGAGTACACTGACCACATATAGAATGATAATAAGGTCAGAGGAAGACTTCCTCTTAAAGCAATTGATCAATATCCTTTCAATGTGAAAAGAAAACAAGTCCTGGTACTCGCACTAACCCCTGGCAATCAAAATACATAATAATAATATGATCCATTAATATAGAAAAAATAATTGAAATCAAAATATTTTGAAAAAATATTTTTTCAGAACAGCCCAAGTTTCTGAAAAGTAACGTTGAGCCCCAATGGATCCCAAGCCTAAGTGTGGACAAAAATTTTAAAAATATTTTAAACAATTTTTTCAACACTTACGAACAATAATAATGTATCTAGTTACGATAAAAATAACATAAAGATATTATTATTTAGAAATCCCCCCCTCACACAGAGGGCTGTTGTAAATGTAAACAATGAGTGTAAAAACACTAAAATAAGACTCCAGGCACCCAGGCCCGAAATCAGTTACCAAAAATACACCATCTGATGCAAAACAGAGACTTCCAGGGAAGAAACTGCAGAACATCAGATGGTAGATGCAGAACACAACGCCTAACCACCCGTAGGTGAAGACGTAAATATGGGGAAAGAACAGAATTCATTCTGTTATACAGCTAAAACTCCCAAGAAATTTTAGTAATAATAATTACAGAAACTATGCCAAAAGCATGGGAGAATAGCAAGGGGGAACTTAAAGGACAGGGAGAGAGGAAAAACACTTGAAAAACAGTGTAACTAAATAATCAGAATGACAACAAAATGGCTGCTGCCTTGAAAATAGGTAACTTAACATAATTTCATTAAAAAATTTTAAGTTACAGCCCTGATAAAATTCTGTCACACATTCTTTTCCTCTCCTCCTTTTCTATCCTCCTTAGAATCACCATTTCACTAATATTTATGTGTCTGGCATCATTTAAACTGAGATTTAAAAGCACAAAGATCAGTCAGATGTTAACTGATGAAGGGCCAAACTTAGAATGATAAATGGCGCCAATTTCGGAACGTCCTTGACACTGCGCATGCGCAGTAGGGGCGATGTGTGGAGGGCCTTTCAGGACATGTTTTCTTTAGTTTTAGATGCAAATTTTGGGGATTGGGGGGCAAAATTTGTGTTTGGCCCTATATTTTAAGAGTTAGCACCAGCTATGTCTGGGTCATTGGTACAGTATAAAAATATTGTTCAAACGGTTTAGGAGGAGTTGCGCTTACAAGGATGGTCAGACGGACAGATTATCTCCCCTTGGAAATGTCAGAACGGAATTATATTGCTTCATGCACATTCCCATATGGAGTTCTTCCATTGTGTAAAGTTTCCTGAAAATTCTTCAAACGGTTTAGGAGGAGTTGCGCTTACGATGGATGGACAGACGGACAGATGGACAGACGGACAGGGTGATTCCTATATACCCCCCCAAACTTTGTTTGTGGGGGGGGGGGGGGGGGGGTATAAAAAAGGTTCTAGCTTGAAAACTGTGGGAGGAATTAGGCAGACAAACCCTGCACTCTAAATGCAGATGGAGGTATGGACGAATGGAAAGACGACGGATGGACATGGGTAAAACAATATGCTCCCCTACTTTTAGTCACGGGGGGATAAAAAAGTTTAGTTAACAAGGGCAATCATTTTGGTCAACTGACTTACTTTTATAACATGACTGTCATGTCCTGTTGCACTGGTGGTCAAAATTTGGTTACCCAGTTTGAATGCTCTTCATGCTTATGGCCTTGGCAATGTTTTATTTAATGTGTTCCACAATTTGTTTATATAGCCTCGATGCTCAAGTTACGGGCTTGGCAATGTTGTTTCTTACATCTGAAGTCAATCAGGACAAATAGGTCCTGTTGCCACAAATTGTTTTGTGATGAATTTATTTATTGGTGTTTAAGGTCATATACTTATGCACAATGGCTAATCATGACCATGTCAGTTTTATGGGTGGAGGAAGCCAGAGTACGCAGAGTGAACCACCGAGCAACGACGAGCAGCTGCCAGCTCCCCAACATCGTAACTCTGCACTGCAGCACAGACAGGGTTAGATTGGTTGAAGACATGCGTACCATCAACATGCAGTAGCCTTAGTACACGGCATCATCGTGCCCCCACGTAGACAATCGGGGTGAAGTGCATTGCGCAATGACACAACGCGGGAGTCCGAATCGTTCACTCAGACGGTCACCCATCCAAGGACTAACTGGGCTCGACGTTGCTTAACTTCAGTGATCTGACGAGAACCGGTTACCACAATGCCACCGCTTCCCCCATGTGATGAATAATTCACTCACATTAGAAAATGATTCAAAAAGCAGTTCAGAGAATACAACCTTAATTTTTTTTCTTGCTTATGTAGTAATTTGAAAATAAGGAAATCATCATTAAATTTTGTTCCATAATAAGTAATACATGAGGTCAAAAGGAGAAGAGTTTCAGGTTTGAAGACTCTGGATCAAAGGAGCAAGTGTCTACTATAAACAAAATTTACTGTCTTACATGCAACCACTGAACCAAGTTTCCTGTCTTCACTGCAAGAGTGCTAAATTATGTTTGGTCATCATTACTGGTTCATATGTTTTTTTGCTTTGTTACAGTTTATGGGAGAGTGCCTATAGGCACTCTCCCATAAAATGTAATAAGGCAAATCATTACAGACAAAATAAGTTTCTTTCCAAGATCATAAAAAACACATCCACAGAGTATGAAGTCTTTATGCTGCAGTACCTGCAGTTCTATTTATTTATTGGTGTTTTAAGGTCACATATTTATGCACTATGGCTAATCATGGCCGTGACAGTTTTACGGGTGGAGGAAGCCAGAGTACCAAGAGAGAACCACCGAGCAACGGCGAGCAACTGTTAGCTCCCCAATGTATGAACTACACACAAGCAGGGTTAGCATTGGTTGAAGACAGGTGCACCATCGACGTGCAGTACGCCTTAGTACACAGCGTCACCGTGCCCCCACATGGGCAATGGGAGTGAAGTGTCTTGCCCAAGGACACAATGTGGTTACCGCAGGTGGGATTCGAACCGAGGACCTCTCGGCTTGCAGCCTGCACCTCTACCAACTGAGCCACCGTGCCCCTACTTGCATGGCATTATTCCATAACGGGTGGGTTTGTGGTATAGAGAAATCTTGTTTGAAACTATCAAAGTTCAAATTTCCTTATTTGTGAACAAAGAATATAACAAAAATGAAAGGCTCATTGAGTCCTGATTTTACAAACTGGTCAAATAAAATATTCTGCATTTAACATTTTACACAGAACCTACTGAGCCACCGCGCTCCCACCTGCAGTTCAAAATAAAGTCCAAATATGGGCTTCCAACACTCTTTCTGTCTTAAGTGCAGCAACCTATTTTCATTATTCAGCACAGCATGTTCCAAGGTGCACCACTGGTCAACAATAGCATTGTGTCAGTAGAAATTAGAATTAAAGTTATTGGGTTTGAATTAGGTCCCAGGGGGTATTGGTGAAGTTAAAAAATTTATAGTAATTTATATATTTTTTATACTTACCAATGACCCAGACTTAGCTGGTGCTAACTCTAAAATATCTAGGGCCAAACACAAATTTTACCCCCCAATCCCCCAAAATTTGCATCTAAAAACCAAAAATTACATGTCCTATATGGTCCTCCATACTTTTACTCCACTGCGCATGTGCAGTGTCAGTGTCAAGGAGGTCTTGAAATTGGCGCAATTATCATTCTTACAACCAGTGCCTGGTAAGCGATATGTACTCAGCAGGGAGGTATGAGTTCCCAACTCATGGGAGGGCCATCCCCGTCTGGGTCATTGGTAAGTATAAAAAATATATAAATTACTATAAATTTTTCAACATTTTTATACTGTACCAATGACCCAGACTTAGCTGAATAGTAAAAAGGTTGGAGGGCCAAGGACATAAAGGAAAATCCAATAGACTCAATGACATATAACGGAACTACCCCCTCAAGGAGAAAATGAGAGATAGACTTTACATGCATCTTTCTTATTTGTATCAAAAAGAAAGACACAACACCATTCTGTAATTGAGCGCAATAACATCAATGATCTCTATTAACATCCAGTATAACCCTTTATACTAATTTTTTTTTAAAGGAAAGCCAATAAATAAGGAAGTCCAGCAAAATGAGACTCTATATACTCATTTAAAAGTGTCCGAGGATTGTATATTAACGCCCGATTAACATGTGATATATACAAATGTCTCACACTGAGCAACACTTAAAAAATATTACATAGACAGTAAACATTAGGTTTACTTTAAAACCATCCCGGTACCGACTCAGAATTATTGACTCCAAGGGAGGTATTCCCTTGCATTACACTATAAAGCAGGTGACCTAAGGGAACCCCCTCCCCCCCCCCTCCCATTGCCCTGGATCAAATACTCCAGAACGAAGAGGGCAGCAGGACAGAGTCACTGCACAGAGGAACTGTAAGCCTACATATATATAGTTGCCACTGTTTAGTGGACGACATTCTGAGTGAAAAATAACGGACCTAAACAATGCAGATCTGCAGAAATGGACTCAATATTTCTCAGATACAAATTCGTGAAAGTGGAGGGCTAAGACCAATATGTAGCCCTCATTAGATCTGTAATAGCAACATTATTAGTGTAAGCCCATGATGTAGAAAGAACTCTTACATCGTGAGCTTAAAACTAAAGCACAGACTGCTGATTGAAGATATTATCATAAGCAGTACTGACAGTAAATTGAATCCATCTGACCATAGAATGGACCGAAATGTGGAGGAAGCTTCCACGGCATGTCCCACAACAGATGCCTGAGTAGATTAATCCACGGTCTTTGCGGAGCTAGAAATGCTACCAACAGAATATTGCATTGAGATATTAACTTGAGCAATATCTGCTGAATCAACAGCGCTGGAAGATACGCATATCCTATTATTCCGTCTCATAAGATCGATAGAGCGTCTACTGCAAACGCTTGAAGATCCGAACATTGTGACACATATGTCTGCAACTGATTGTTGAGATGCGTCACGAATAAGTCGATCATTGGCCGCTCTCCTTGGTAGCAAATCTGATTGAATACTCGTTTGTTGAAAGTCCATTCTGGCAGCAACAAGCGGCTCCTCCGTGAAGGGAGTCCGCTAATACGTTCAGACGGACCGATAGGAGAACTTGATGTTCTAGTACAAACAGAAAGATTCCTTCCATTAACATGAAGAACAGAATGGAATGAGTGTCTCCCTAGTTCCGAAAATACGCTAATACCGTCGAATTGTCGGACAGAATTAGCATATGAGCATTCTGAATAACGTTCATCCAATAACGTAGCGCAAGCCGAAATGACATCATTCTTGATGTTAATGTGCTTGATTAGGAACTACGGATCCCAAAGACCCTGGCCCTTCAAATCCGTTGGGCTCAATGATACGACCCAACCTGTTTGACTGGCATCCGCCAAAACTGTAAAACTCGGATCCGGCAATTGCAGTGGAACTCCCTGAGTTAACCACTGAAAACCTGCCTGAATCTGAATCTCTTATTCACTTGATTGACAAGAAGATGTCCGTATCAAGCGAAAAAATCTTCACCCTCCAATTCTGGATCAGAAGAAATTGGAGAGGACAAGTGCGTAACCGCCCCATTGGAATAAAATCGCAGCAGCTGTGCACATCCGCATCAGTCTCATGAGATCTCTCACTGAGACCTAGTCTGAGCGAAGACAATAGTGAGCATAACAACTGATTAATTTCACTCTGGTTAACGGCAGACAAACGAGAATGTTGTGCGTCTCGAAGCTCATCCCCCGGTGGGTGAATGACTTGGACGATACCAGATCCGACTTCTCCTCGTTTACTTATGAAACCAAGACGTCGGAGCAATAGAAGCAGGTTCTGCAAATCGTTCTGAAGCATTAACTCATTGCCGTACCTCTAAAGAATGTCGTCCAGGTAGGCCGATGTTATCGCAGATGAATGAGCTTGGAAATGAGTCATTACCGAGTTCGTTATTCGAGTGAAAGCCCAGGGGGCTAGATTCAGACCGAAGCACATTGCTCGGAGCTGATACATGACTCCTATGATGAAGAAGCAAAGATACTTTCTGAACGCCTGATGTACCATGACGTGAAAGTACGCAACTTGAGATCTATGCATGTAGCATAGCCGTACACCTGAAAACTCGCTCTGACCGATCGGATGGAATCCATATATAAACTTGGAGCCACGTTCAGCTGGTTTATCCAGCTCAGATTTATGAGTGGGCGGAACGAGACATCTGGTTTTGGAACTAAAAAAGGATGGTTGTACAAACCTGGAAATTCCTGGATTTCTATGGTCTCTATCGCGATCATTCCAGAAGAGATTGGACTTCTGATGGAAGCGAGTCTCTTCCCTGCAGACTAGATGGAAGCTGAGCCCATCTTGGACTTTGAGTTAACGGAGATTTTCATTTGAAGGACAATTTAGTCCTTCCGAAATCACCCCTCGAATCCAAGGGACGTCCGTAATCTACTCCCAATTAATTTAGCAACTCGATAGTCTTCCACTCACTGGTACACGATAGAGGATAATACCATTACCTCCTGGTCCTGCAAGGCTTGCGGAAGGAGAAGCCATGTCTTCCACGGCCCACACCTTGCCCCGTCGACCTAGGAGCGTCTGACCGGATGTCTCGGCCAGAATTACAGCCCCTACCTGAGTCGCTACCCTGACAGTCTCTAGAGTAAGACCTACAGGACACATAGGAACCCCTATAGGAAATTCCCTTGGACGTATTTGTCCCAGAAGTGCCTGTCCTACTTTTCTCCACTGAATCCGACTATATGGAAGCGGATATGAATAGCAGAGAGTCTGAAGCTTTCTTAGTTATCTGATCATAGACTGCGGAAAGCTTGCCGTCGAAGAGAAACTCTCCGGAGACTGGAGCAACTCTGAGAGAGTTTTTCACCTTACTATCCACACGCGTGGATGTAGCCAGGGCCGTGTCACGTCTAACCAACTCCATATTGCCACTAAAAGGGCAGAGTTTTACGTGAGGCCCTTGAAAGAACTCTTAAGGAGGTTGTACATCCTAGAATTCTTTTTCCTTTGAGACGTAATGATAACGCTCTGGTAAGGTGATCTGCATACGATGATGCATCTAAGCTAACCCTGCTAGACGATATTGTTGTTTCCAACATTGAGGTTGGAATTGATATTGACGACGGTATAAACAATACTAGGTCCTGGCCTGGTCGTCTAGACGCAGAGAACTCTCAGAATGCTCTATCCTGCCATTTCAAATTATTCCTTGAATTGATGAAAGGCAGATGTAGAGCATTTGCCGATAAGAAACCTGACCTGCCCATTTAGGTAGCAAGTTATATATATATATATAGTGTCATTCAACAGATCAAATGTCCGTGAGACATTTCTGGACTATGTCGGAAACTGAGGGATGATGTCCCTAAACCGATAAGAATTCTGAGTCCAGTGGCACTATCAGTCTCTTATCTGGCAACGCAGCAATTTTGGTCCAGAGGAACAACGTCAGAAGATAATGCCGGATGCACTCTACGGCAATTATGTTGTTCCGAAAGGGAAAATACAACTAATCCGTATCCCTTTCACCATCCTGTCGGACCCCTTGTAATTCTTGGTCGTCCATGCCTGAACCTGCAGCGGAACGTACCAACCCAGCTTCCTCGGATAATTCTTAATCCGACAGCGTTACTGTCGGGTGCTGGGATGATGCGATACATGGTGCTATCTGCGATAGCACATCCGTAATGGAGGCCTATGGAGCTGCGGTCTTACAGAATTTAGCCGCTGGAAGCTCCTTGGACGTTGACTCCTGCATATTTCTTATATGCGAACGTCCGGAGTATGAAGGCCTCGTATCCTTGGCTACCGGATGGCGTGACCTGGTCACCATAGAATCCCTGGTCGGCGATGTTGGTTGAATATGACTGGTCACGTAGTCAAGGTGCGGTCGCGTGTGCTGCCGTGAGGATGAAGCCGAAAGAGCAGTCTCTCTGGACTGTCTATATAACAGAGCGTCCCAAACGGTGGATGTATGCCCCGACTGAGGAACATTTTGTACCACAACATCTGTGTCCAGATGTTGTAGTATGAGAGAGGGACCTCTCTCGCTCGCAGCCTGGATGGACCTGGACGAGCTAGGAACCGGACTAATAGGCTTCCTCCGTACAATCCTCGTATCCATCGTCACTGGGTGTGCACATTGTATTTATAGTGCTAGCATCACCCAAATTTCCTTCCTGGACCGCAACGGACGAACCCGGGTGCTCAGCCATTCGGTGAATGGTCGCAACACCGGGCCAGCTAGCGGACGCCAAAGCCATCGATCCTACTACGGAACTCCAGGCAATTGACGCATCTACATGAGCACTTTTGCCGCTAACTCTTCATTTGACTGTGACGACTGAAGCACACTTTACGAAGACATCACAACAACACCTTGTTCATGTTACTCTATGAGACCTGTGGAGCCACAGTCCTACGTAAATTATCCGCTGGAAGCTCTAGGGACGTTCATTCCTGCATTTAAATAATATGCGAACGTCCCAACTGGAAAGGTCTCGTATCCTTGGCTAGCAGATGGAGTGACCTGGTCGACGTGTATTCCTTGGTCGGCTAAGCAGGAGCACCAGTGACGTTCAATCCTGCATTTATATAATATGCGAACGTCACCTGGAAATCTGTGGTCACATAGCCAAGGTGCGGTCGTATGTGTTGACGAGGATGAGGAAGCCAATATAACAGCCGCGTCGGACTGTCATGCGACGGAGCATCCCGATCAGGAGGAGTGGACGTAAGCTGCGACTAAGCAAACAAACATACAACAACATTGCGGCGCAGATGTTGATGCAAGAGAGAGGGGGCCTCTCTCGCTCGCGGTCCAGGTGGACCTGGATGAGCTAGCTTCCGGACTGACAGGGTTCCTCCGTACTATCCTCGGATCCGTCGTTGCTGGGTGTGCACATCTGATGTTTTACAGTGCTCGCATCACCCAATCTGCTTCCCTGGACCGCGACAGATGAACCCGGGTGCTGGGCCATTCGGTGAATGGTCGCGACACCGGGCGGACTAGTGGGCAATCAATGCCTTCGATCGAACTAGCGAACTCCCGGCAATTGTCGTAATACCTTGAGCACTTCCCGCTAGCCCTAATATTGCAACAACGGAGACACACTTGTTGAAGACATCACGGAAACATCACTCTGAATTCTGGAAAAGAAACAGATAATATAGAGTGACCCTACGGAGAGAGGACCGTAATAGACCCCTCACCGCAAACAAAATACCGTGACACATGTCTCCAACATTGTCATATCAATCAACACACACAAAGCAAGAATGAGTGCGAATACATTGACTATAAGAAACACAATGAACCTGTGAATTAGAGGAAGATATCCTCGCATTACAATTTGAACAATATTTTTTCAACATGAAAAAATATTCACAGTCAAATTACTAGCACTAACCCTTGAAATAAATATACATAATATATTATAATCCATTATAACATTTCAAAAGAAAATAATTTCAAAAAAAAAAAAAAAAAATTTTTTTAAAAAAATTTTCAGAAGAGCCCAAGTTCCCAATGGGAACAATGAGCCCAAATGGATCCCAAAAAAGCCTAAGTGTGGACAAAAATTTTAAAATCATTTCAAAAAATTAATGTAACACTTACGGACAATATTAATGTATCCTGCTATGAACTGAACTAAGCAGAGGACAAGTAATCACTATAAGAAGTGACTGTTGTCAACATAAACAAAAAGTGTAAACAAACCGGAAACATGACTCCAGGCATTGATAAACATGGCCCGAAATCAGTTACCAATTTAAACACTATCTGATGCAACACAGAGACTTCCAGAGAAGAAACTGCAGAACATCAGACGGTAGATGCAGACTAAAATGCCTAAACACCCAAGGGTGAGGACGTAAACATGGGGAAAAAAACAGAAAATAATTCTGTTTCCAAGCCAAAACTCCCAAGAAATTTTAGTAATAAACATTACAAAAAATAAGCCAAAAGCATGGGAGAATAGCTAGGGGGAATAGAGGAAAGGGAGAGAGGAAACACTGATTAAACAATGGAACATTCATAGCAAGAATGACCACAACAAGGTCATGCCTCGAAAGTTAAAAAATTTATAGTAATTTATATATTTTTTATACTTACCAATGACCCAGACTTAGCTGGTGCTAACTCCAACAAAACCAGGGCCAAACACAAATTTTGCCCCCCAATCCCCAAAATTTGCATCCAAAACAAAAAGAAATCATGTCCTAAAGGACCTCCATAGTACGCCTCTACTGCGCATGCGCAGTGACGCAGTCGTCCCGAAATTGGCGCCAATTATCATTCTTACTGGCAGTGCCTGGTCAGCGCTATGTACTCAGCGGGGAGGCAAGAGTTCCCAACTCAGGGAGGGCCATCCCCGTCTGGGTCATTGGTAAGTATAAAAAATATATAAATTACTATAAATTTTTTAACATTTTTATACTGACCCAGACTTAGCTGAATAGTAAACAGGCTGGAGGGCCTAGGACATAGAGGAAAATCCAATAAGCTCAATTATATAGTAAAGAGGTAACCCCTTAAGGAGAAAAGGAGTATTAGGCTTTACATGTATCTTTCTTATTTAATATTAAATTAGAAAGATACACTACCCTTAATAATTGAGCACAATAACATTCATGTTTTCTATTAACATCCAGTATAACCCTTATACTAATTATTTTTAAAGCAAGCCAATAAATAAAGTAGTCCAGAGAATTGAGACTCTTTATAATCATTTAAAAGTGTCCGAGTATTGTATATTAAAGCCCGTTTGACACTTGACATATACAAATGCTTCACACCGAGCTACACTTTAAAAATAAGACATGAATGAAATTAAACATTAATATTACACTTTAAAACCATCCCGGAAGCGACTCAGAAATACTGTCTTGGAGGAGGCATTCCCTTGCTTTTCACTATAAAGCAGGTGACCTAAGGGAACACCCGCCCCCCCCCCCCCCCCCCCCCCCCCCCTTCCCCTTGCCCTGGGTCAAATAGCCCAGAGCGAAGAGGGCAGCCGGACGGAGTCACTGCCGGAACAGAAAGCCTGCATAACTATAGTTGCAACTGTTTAGTGGACGACATTCTGAGCAACAGATAACGGACCTAAACAATGCAGGTCTCCAGAAATGGACTCAATATTTCTGAGATAAAAATTAGTAAATGTGGATGGCTGAGACCAATAAGCGGCCTTCATTAAATCTGTAATAGCAACACTATTAGCATAAGCCCAGGAAGTAGAAAGAGCTCTTACTTCATGAGCAGAAATCTTAAGCACAGACTGCTGAGAAGAAGATAAATCTTCATAAGCAGTACGGATAGTTAACTGAATCCATCTAGCAATAGAATGGACTGAAATGTCCTTTCTATTAGGCATCAAAGACAGAAAGAAACGTTTCCGTCCCTTTCTGATGAACTGAGATCTCTGTTTATAGATACGTAGTGCTCTAACAGGACAGAGTAAAGGCCTACGCCCGTCTGAAGACGGAAGAGCCTTAATAACAATAGGTTCCGGATATTTATTAGGAGCCTGATTCTTAGCTAAAAAACCCACATTAGTAGTGAAGGTGATAGTGTTCCCAACACTACGATAATGAGAATCATCCACCGATAGTGCATGAAGCTCACTGACTCTTCTGGCAGAAGAGAAAGCTAAGAGAAAAGCTGTCTTATAAGATAAGAATTTGAAATCTACTGTCCCAAGAGGTTCAAATGGCTTTTCCTTCAATTCAAGGAGAACCCAAGCTAAATTCCACTTAGGAATTAATCTAAGAGTTCTGGGTCTATTTATCGAAAAGTTTCTAACCAATTTCGATAAAGAGACATTAGATCCAATTTGTAAACTATCATGATGTGCATAGGTATCAGATAACATAGATCTATAACCCTTTATAGTAACAGGCTGCAGTTTGATTTCGTCAAACAAGTATACTAGAAAGTTTGCAATGTCTGGTATAGAGGGATCAAATATATCTACAGAATGATCCCTACACCAACGACGGAAAACCTTCCACTTAGCCGCATAGTTTAGCGAAGAGGAGGTCCTCCTACAGTTCGAAATCGCGTCCACTGCTCGTCCTGTAAAGTGCTTGCCATGCAAGAAGGACCGCACAACGGAAAAACGTGAAGGTTGAGACCTTGCGGGTTGTGATGGAGTTGGCGCGATTTCCCCTGCGAAAGAAGATCCTCTCGTGGAGGAAGCTTCCGCGGTAGGTCCCACAACAGACACCTGAGTAGATTTATCCACGGTCTCTGTGGCGACAGAGATGCTACCAACAGAATCTTGCATTGAGATTGTTTTATCTTTAGCAATACTTGTTGAATTAACGGCGCTGGAGGATACGCATATCCTATCATTCCGTCCCAAGGGATCGACAGAGCGTCTACTGCAAATGCTCTTGGATCCGGACACGGGGACACATACGTCTGCAACTGATTGTTGAGATGTGTCGCAAATAAGTCTATCATTGGCCGTTCCCATTGGTAGCAAATCTGATTGAATACTTGTTTGTTGAGAGTCCACTCCGACGGCAACAAGCGACCCTTTCGTGAAAGGGAGTCTGCTAGCACATTCAGACGACCCGGTATGTGACGGACCGAAAGAAGAACGTGATGTTCCAACGCAAACAGAAGGATTCTTTCCGTTAGATTGAACAACGGAACTGAATGAGTGCCTCCCTGATTCCGTATATACGCCACTACTGTCGTATTGTCGGATAGGATTTGGACATGAGCATCGTGAATAATGTCCATCCAGTGACGTAACGCAAGCCAAATTGACATCATTTCCTTGATGTTTATGTGCTTGCACAGGAATTGCGGATCCCAAAGACCCTGGCATCTCGAATCCGTTGGGATTAATGATGCACCCCAACCTGTTTGACTGGCATCCGTCATAATGGTAAAACTCGGATCCGGCAACTGCAGCGGAACTCCTTGAGTTAACCACTGAATGTTTGCCCAAGTCTGAATCTCTTGTTTCACTTGATCTGACAAGAGAACGTCTACATCGAGCGAATGAATTTTCACACTCCAATTCTGAGTCAGGAAAATTTGAAGAGGACGTGTGCGTAGCCGCCCCATCGGAATGAGATCCGCGGCGGCTCCGCACAGACCTATCAGTCTCATAAATTCTCTCGCCGTGACTTTGTCTGCATGCAGACAATAGCGAGCGTAACAACTGACTAATTTCGCTCTGGTTAACGGCAGACGAACGAGATTGTTGTGCGTCTCGAAGCTCATTCCCAGATGAGTGAATGACTTGGACGGCACCAGATCCGACTTCTCCTCGTTTACTATGAAACCGAGACGTCGGAGCAATAGAAGAAGATTCTGAACATCGTTCTGAAGCGTTAACTCGTTGCCGTACCTCTGAAGAATGTCGTCCAGGTAGGCCGACGTTACCGCAGACGAATGAGCTCGGAAGTAGATCATTACCGAGTTCATTACCCGAGTGAAAGCCCAGGGTGCTAGATTCAATCCGAAGCACATGGCCCGGAACTGATACACCACTCCTAGGACTGCGAAGCGTAGATACTTTCGGAATGTCGGATGTACCATGACGTGAAAGTACGCATCTTTGAGATCTATGCTCGTTGCATAATCGTTCACCCGAATACTCGCTCTGACCGATCGAATCGTCTCCATATAAAACTTCGGAGCGACGATCAGCTTGTTTATCCAGCTCAAATCTATGACTGGACGGAACGAGCCGTCTGGTTTCGGAACCAGAAACAGATGGCTGTAGAATCCCAGCGATTCCTGGTTTTCTACGACCTCTACCGCGTTCTTCATTAAAAGAGACTGCACCTCTGATAACAGAGCGTCTCTTTTCTGTGGATTTGATGGAAGATGAGTCCACTTTGGACTTCGAGTTAATGGAGGCTTTCGTTTGAAGGATATCTTTAGACCTTCCGAAGTCACTCCTCTCACCCACGGGTCGTCCGTAATCGACGCCCACTCTTGTGAAAAACTCGACAACCTTCCGCCAACCGGAACGCGATAGAGGTTTAAGCCATCACCTCCTGGACCTGCGAGGCCTGCGGTAGGAGAAACCACGTCTTCCACGACCCGCACCTCGCCTCGTCGACCTCGGGGCGTCCGACCGATTGTCCCGGCCTGAAGGACGTCCCGAACGAGAGTCGCTATCCTGACGGTCTCTCGAATAAGACCAAGAGGACGCACCGGAACCTCTATAGGAACCTCTCTTGGGCGCATTAGACCCAGAAGTGCCCGCCTTATTCGTGTCTGCTGTATCCGACCTTTTAGGAGCGGATCTGAACAACAGAGAATCATTAGCTTTCTTTTTAATATTATCATAAATAGCGGAAAGCTTGCCGTCAAAGAGAAGTTCTCCTGAGACCGAAGCGACTCTAAGAGAGTTCTTCACCTTAGAATCCACTAGTGTGGATGTAGCTAGGGCTGCGTCACGTCTAACCAACTCCAGATTTGCCACTGAAAGGGCGGAGTTACACGTGGAATAAGCTACTGCCCTTGAAAGAAGTCTTAAAGAGGATTGTATATCCTGAAACTCTTCCCCTTGAAGGCGCAGTGATAACGCCTTAGTAAGGTGATCTGCGTAAGATAAGGCATCTAAATTGGCTCTGTTAGACGCAATAGCTGTTTCCAACACCGCGGTTGGAATAGAAGCTGACGACGGTAATGATAGCTCTAAGTCTTCCGCCTCGTCGTCCATACGCAGAGGAACTCTCGGTATACCCTGTCCTGCCGTGTCGAATTTATTCCTTGCATTAATGAAAGGCAGGTTGAGAGTATTTGCGGACAAGAAACCTGCTTTCCCCGTCCTGGAAGCAAGTTTAAATATAGCGTCGATCAATAATTCAAATGTTCTTGCAACATTATTGGACTGCGACGGAAACTCGGGAGCGATGTCCCTGAACCGCTCAAAAAATTCAGAGTCCAATGACGCTATAATTCTCTTGTCCGGAAGCGCAGCAGTCTGGCCCGACGGAACAACTTGAGGGAGAAAGTGCCGGATGAAGTCCACGGCAGCTTTATGTTGTTCCGAAAGGGATAGCTCCAATTCATCCGTATCCCTTTCACCATCCGGTCGGACCTCCCGATGTTCCCGGTCGTACGCCCCCGATGCTTCGGCGGAGCGTACCGACCCAGCGCCGTCGGATAATTCTCGATCCGACACCGTTTCTGTCGGCTGCTGGGATGCTGCGATAAGCTGTGCTATCTGCACTAGAATGTCCGACGTCGAGACCTGCGGAGGCGCGGTCTTTCGCTGCTTCGCCGAGGGCAGCTCCGCATCAGATGGCTCCCGCATACTTTTCCTATGCGAACGTCCGGAGTCCATCGGTCTCGAATCCCTGGCTGCCGGATGGTGTGACCTGGTCGCCGAAGAATCCTTCATCAGCGAAGCTGGCAAAATATCGGAGGTCACGCAGCCAAGGTGCGGTCGTGTGCGCTGACGAGAAGAGGAAGCCTTAACAATCTCTGCGGACTGCTTATACAACGGAGCGTCCCGAGCGACGGACGTATGCTCCGCTAAAGACACATTTTGTACCACAACATCTGGTCCCAGATGTTGTTGTACGAGAGAGGGGCCTCTCTCGCTCGCGGCCCGGCTGGACCTGGACGAGCTAGGAACCGGACTAAAAGGCTTCCTCCGTTCTCGTTTACTATCCGCCGTCACTGGGTGTGCATCTATTATGTTTATAGTGCTCGCATCACCCAAAATTTCCTCTTGGACCGCATCGGACGAACCCGGCTGCCGAACCATTCGGTGAATGGACGCTACACCGGGCGAGCTAGCGGACGACATTTGTCTAATCTCCATGAGCACTTTTGCCGCTAGCTCTGAATTCATTTGTGACGACGGATGCACACTTGAAGAAGATAACATGGAAACATCACCCTGTTCTGGTTCCTCTGAAATAGAAACTGAGAGAGTAGAGTGACCTTGTGGAGAAAGAGCCGGCATCGCTCTTTCTCCAGAAACAACATATCGTGACACACGTTTCCAATGTTTCTCATCCCAATGTTCACATATAGGACAGGGATTAATGCGAGAACACTGACTACAATTAATACAATGATCATGAAAGTCAGAGGAAGATTTCTTCCTATTACAATTTGAACAATGTCCCTTCATTGTGAAAGAACAACAATAAGTCCTAGTTACTCGCAAAAACCCCTGACACAAAGATACATAATAACATGATCCATTAATAAATGAAAAAACACTTGCAAAACAAAATAATTTTGAAAAAATATTTTTTCAGAGAAGCCCAAGTTGCTGAAAAGTAACGTTGAGCCCCGATGGATCCGATGGCAAAGTGTGGTCAAAAATTTTAAATTTATATAAAATAATTAATGAGACACTTTCGGATAATATAAATGTATCTTATAATGAGATAAACTACCACAAAGGCAAACAGCCCCCCTCAAAAAAGGCTGTTGCCAATGAAAACAAACAGTGTAAACACACTAGAAAACATGACTCCAGGCACTGAAAAAACTGGCCCGGAATCAGTCATCAATTACACTCTATCTGATGCAAAACAGAGACTCCCAGGGGAGAATCTGCAAAACATCAGATGGAAGATGCAGAACACAAACGTTATACACCCATGGGTGAAAACGTAACTATGGGGAAAATAACAGAAAACATTCTGTAACCAAGCAACTCTCCCAGGAAATTTTAGAAATGAAACTTCTCAAAAATATGCCAAAAGCATGGGAGAATTGCAAGGGGGGACTTTAGAAGGCTAGGGGAGAGGAAACACTGAATAAGCAGTGCAACAATTAGCAAGAATGACAACAAGAGGCCCATGCCTCGAAAATAGGCAACTTAACATAATTTCAACAAAAAATTTTAAGTACAGCCCTGATTATTTTTTGCCACTTCTTTTTTCCTCTCCTCCTTCTATCCTCCTTAGAATCACATTTTCTCCAAAAATTACGTGTCTGGCATCCTTTAAACTGAGATTTACAAGCACAAAGATCAGTGAGATGTTGACTGATGAAGGGCCAAACAGAGAATGATAATTGGCGCCAATTTCGGGACGACTGCGTCACTGCGCATGCGCAGTAGAGGCGTACTATGGAGGTCCTTTAGGACATGATTTCTTTTTGTTTTGGATGCAAATTTTGGGGATTGGGGGGCAAAATTTGTGTTTGGCCCTGGTTTTGTTGGAGTTAGCACCAGCTAAGTCTGGGTCATTGGTACAGTATAAAAATATAGGTAACATGAATAATTTCGTAAAATAATTATAAGTTACAGCCCTGAACATTTCTGTCCACTGTTTTTTCCTCTCCTCCTTCTATTTCCTCCTTATATCTACCATTTCTCTCATAATTATGTGTCTGGCATCATTAAAACTGAGATTTACAAGCACAAATAACAGTGAAGTGTAACTATATTGAGGGCTAAACAAAGAATAATAATTGCGCCAATATCGAGACCTCCTTGACACTGCACATGCGCAGTGGAGTAAAAGTATGGAGGACCATATAGGACATGTAATTTTTGGTTTTAAATGCAAATTTGGGGGATTGGGGGGTAAAATTTGTGTTTGGCCCTAGATATTTTAGAGTTAGCACCAGCTAAGTCTGGGTCATTGGTACAGTATAAAAATATCAGGATACTCAGGGGTTTTGGGGGACATTTTGCCTAGTCCCATCTGCAACAGCTAGACAGAGAAAAGAAGATTTTTATGAATGCTGCCAAGATAGCCTTCTATCTCCTCTATCACTGTCAAGATACATGAGCAAGCACTTTCATTTCAGAAATTTAATGGAGGAAATATATTAAGTTTTACAGGCGTGTGAGCAGGACTGGGCCAAAATCCCTGAAAAATTTGAGGCAAGAGCCAAAGGTTCTTTCCAAGTGTCAAAGGCACAAGCTGGTAAGAGCACAAGAGGGGGGTTTTCCTCCCGTCCCATTATAGTCTATTTCACGGTTGCACCAAACACACCAGGCTTTGCCTGGTATATCAATTTTGTGAATAAATTCTCAGAGAAAAATACTTTTCCCATTTTCCACTTTTACTTGCCGGTGAAGCCAATCCCAGCAAAATTGATTTTTAACTGTCTGGTCAATTTCCTTGATATGTTGTTTCTCTTTTCTGTCCAAAATTGACAATTTGGTAGCAGTAAAAACACATACAAATGGCATTCCAGGTCATGAGACAGGGTTGCCTCCCTTACTCTAGTTTAAATTTAAAGATAATAAGATAGACAACCCTACTTTATTTCACACCACATACACTTGGTACACCTTTTACATTTTTCTTTATTTTCTTGGTAATTTTTAGATTTTTTTTTTTAAAGTTTCAAATGGCAGAAATCCGGCAATTGGTGGAAATTTCTCATGCCCGATATCAGATACACATAGCTAACCACTCCATGTCCATGATAACATAACAAGAGGGCAGAGCTACAAAAACTTAAAAGAACAATGGACGACATAAAACCCTAATGTCAAATTACGTTTTCCACCTGGCTCTAAAGGGCATTTGGTTCAACTGAAGTTTTGCTATTAGCTTGTAAAATTCTATGATATCATGGACTTATCTGGTGCATTCTGAAAAGATTCTTTCCAAAATTCTGTTGATTCTAAAATATGATGGAGAATGGAGAGGACAGGCTGCTGGAGTTAATTTTAACTTTAGACAGCACCAAATATAAGACAGCAAAGGAGTTAAGTTTAGGCCCTACATTATCTGTTACAAGAATATTAAACAGGCCTATATTAGGTGAAGAGTATATTACGAATTAGAGAAAAAGGTCATTACAGTGAAACCAAGCTCTACGACATAGAAAATTTAATTACCTTCACAAACACAGCAAAATAGAGCTCCTGACTTAATTCTTGTACTTTTTTAGAGTTGGATTTCTTCAAGTTGCAAATTTCTGCCTGCCGCTGAACTTGCAATGTTGTTTTGTTTACTTCTGGACAATAACCTGTACAAGAAAAATATTATGTGAGCACTGCTATTTAGAATGTAGAGTATTACTAGATGTAGATGAGCTGGTTTTGCAAGTACCACTTACATATTTGACCAATTTTTTACATGAATAGAAATCATAAACAAGAGGCCCCACATGGCCTTAATCGCTCACCTGACAAAGTGACTCTAAGAAGTATTTTAGGTCACCTTCACCATGTCATGCCTCATCAACATTAACTGGTTGAGTGATAGATTTTGTTTGAAGTTCAACATTTGTTACCTAAAATTAGTTTTATTTAAAATCATTGGTGTGTGGCCAATCTCCAATGATTTTTAATAAAGCAAATTTATCTCTGCAGACAAACTGGTTTAGCATGAAGCACAAACAAGGAATGTGAAGAGATAGCCTTGGACATCTCTCCCCAACTGTGGATATCTTCCATGTGCTACATGTACATATTTGCATGCAAGAAAACAAAAATTTTCACAAATTTTCCAAAATATTAGTTTTTTTTATCATCATTGGAACAAGCTCAAACAGCTTATTCCAATAGGGGTATGGGAAGATCAGGTATATTTTTGAGACAGAAATGTGAATATATAAATAATGGTGTTTTTTTGTGAATGATGCTGGAGAATTTTGCGTAAAGATATGGTAAATGGTTTGTTCTAGATACAGAATGATGCAAAAGTATTTAAATTTGATTAGGCAAGTTGTTCCTATAATGCATTTAAAAATTGAAGTAACTGTTTTTTTGCTGACGAACTTTTAGATTTGCGTGTCTGTGTTTGTGTGTGTGTGTGTGTGTGTGTGTGTGTGTGTGTGGGGGGGGGGGGGGGTAAGAGTGTTCTTGCAAACAAAATTCCTGAATAAATGGAAAATTTTATTTTTTGTGTGAAAGACATAGTGCGTGAATGTTGATTGGAACAAGCTTAGAGAGCTCATTTTAATGTGAAGTCATAAAGCTGTGTTTTACGTACGAAATTCTGGAATAACTAAAAAGTTAAAAAATTTATAGTAATTTATATATTTTTTATACTTACCAATGACCCAGACATAGCTGGTGCTAACTCTTAAAATATAGGGCCAAACACAAATTTTGCCCCCCAATCCCCAAAATTTGCATCTAAAACTAAAGAAAACATGTCCTGAAAGGCCCTCCACACTTCGCCCCTACTGCGCATGCGCAGTGTCAAGGACGTTCCGAAATTGGCGCCATTAATCATTCTAATAACCAGTGCCTGGTAAGCGCTATGTACTCAGCGGGGAGGCAAGAGTTCCCAACTCCTGGGAGGGCCATCCCCGTCTGGGTCATTGGTAAGTATAAAAAATATATAAATTACTATAAATTTTTTAACATTTTTATACTGTACCAATGACCCAGACATAGCTGAATAGTAAAAAGGCTGGAGGGCCAAGGACATAGAGCAAAATGGAATACGCTCAATAAAATAAAATAGAGTCATCCCCTGTAGGGAAAAGAAGTAATAGGCCTTACATGTATCTTTCTTATTTATGATAAATTAGAAAGATACAACACCTTCCAAAATTGAGCTTCATACATCCATGTACTCTATTAATATCCAATATAATCCTTATACTAATAATTTTTAAAGTAAGCCAATAAATAAAGTAAGTCTAGAGAATAGAGACTCTAATACTCCTAAAAGTGTCTGAGGATTGCATAATCATGTCCGTTGACATATGCAATATTCAAAAGCTATACTTTAAAAACTAAGACTTGAATGAATTTTAAAAACCTAAACTTCTCACTAAACAACCATCCCAATAACAGCTCAGAATTACTAACTCCGGAGGAGGTATCCCCTTGTTTTCATAGTAAAACAGGTGACCCAAGGGAACACCCTCCCCCCCCCCCCCCCTTTTTCTTGCCCTGGGTCAAATAGCCCAGAGCGAAAAGGGCAGCCGAACGGAGACACTGCCGAAACAGACAGCCTACCTAGCTATAGTAGCAACTGTTAAGTGAATGACATTCTGAGCAGTAGATAATAGACCTAACAATAGAGGCCTCCAGAAATGGACTCGATATTTCTGAGATAAAATTCATGAATGTGGATGGCTGAGCGCAATGAGCGGCCTTCAAAAATCTATAATAGCGACACTATTAATGTAAGCCCAAGAAGTAGAAGAACTCTTACTTCATGAGCCGAAATCTTAAGCACAACTGCTAAGTCAATGATATACTATAAGCAGTACCGATAGTTAATAGAATCCATTAACAATAAAATGGAGCGTAACGTCCTTCTGCTAGACATCAAAGACAGAAGAAGCTTACGCCCATAGTAATAAACAGAAATCTGTTTATAAATACATAAACTGTACCCGGAAAGAGTAAAGGCCTATGCCCATACGAAGACGGAAGGACCTTAAAATAATAGGTTCCGGATAATAGGAGCCTAACTCTTATGCAACAATCCAACCTAAATAGTAACGGAAGTATTGATTCCGAAACTATGAAAGTGAAAATCATCCATCGATAGTGCATGAAACTCACTGACTCTACAGTAAAAGAGAAACCAACAGAATTACTGTCTAAAAGGTCAGAATTTGAAAACTACTGTTTCCAGAGGCTCAAATGATTACTTAGCTAAATAAGAACCGAAGTTAAAATCCGTATAGGAATTTAATCTAAAGATTCTAAGTCTATTTATCAAAAAGTTACTAACTGACTTAGATAAAGAGACAAAAGACTCAATTGTAAACTATCGTAGAGTGCATAGGTATGAGGTAACATAAACCTATAACCTAAATAATAACAGGCTGCAGTAGATCTTGTGAAACAAGTATACTAAAAATTAGCAATGAGTAGTATGGAGGGATCAACAATATGAACATAATGATCCCTACACCACGACGGAAGAGCCTCCACTTTAGCCGCATAGAATAGCGAAGAAGAGGATCTCCTGTAGTAAGAAATCGCGTCCAAAGCTCGTCCAGTACAGTGCTTACAATGCAATACGGACCACACAATGGAATACATGAAGGTTGCGACCTTGCAGGTTGTGATAAAGATGACACGATTTACCCAGTGAAAAAGATCCTCACATAGAGGAAGATTTCACGTTAAAACCCACAGTAGACAAGAGAGAAAATTACTCATGATCTCTGTGAAGATAGAGATGCTATCAACAGAAATGTATTGTGGTTGTTTATCTTAGCAATACCTGCTAAAACAACAGCGCCGGAGGATACGCGTATCCTATCATTCCGTCCTATAGATCAATAGAGCGTTAAGAATATTAGCTCAGAGATCTGGACAAGCCAACACATACATCTGCAATTGATTAGCAAGCTGTGTCATAAATAAATCATCATTGGGCGCTCCCATAGATAGCAAATCTGATTGAATACTTGTTTGTTGAGAGTCCATTCTGACAGCAACAAGCGACCCGTAAGAGAACGGGAGTCCGATAAAACAATCAGACGACCCGGAATATGACGGACCAAAACTGAACTTGGTGTACTATAACCAACAGACGGATTCTTTCCATTAAATTGAATAACGGAAACGAAAGAGTGCCTCCCTGGTTCCGGAGATACGCCACTACTGTCGAATTAAAGGACAGGAATTTGGGCATGCGTTTCTGAATAATGTTCATGCAATGACATAAAGCAAGCCTAAAAAACATTATTCCGCGGAAGAAAACTGATTGCTAAAAGACTGCGGAACCCAAAGACCCTGGCACTTCGAATCCGTAGGGATCAATATTATATCCCAATCTGTATGACTGGCAACCGTCATAACAGCCACACTCGGGTCCGGCAACTGCGGCGGCACTCTCTGAGTCAACCACCGAATGTTTGCCCCAGTCTGAATCTCTTGTAACACTAGATAGACAAGAGAACGTGTAAATCGAGCAATTCATGGATTGCCGAAAAGTTGCCGTCGAAGAGAAGCTCCTCCGAGAACGAAGCGACTCTGAGAGAGTTCTTAACCTTACTATCCATGCGAGTGGATGTAGCTAGGGCTGCGTCACGTCTAACTAACTCCAATCAGCCACTGAAGGGCGGAGTTATACGTGAACAAACTACTGCCCTCAAAAGAAATTACATTGAGAATAATATCCCGTAAATCTTTTCTAGAAGACGTAATGATAACGCCTCAGTAAGGCGGATTACGTATAATAAAGCGTCTAAGTTAAGTCTACTATACATAATGTCGTTCCCAACATTGAAATTGGAAAAGACATAAACGGCGAAAAAGAATATATGCAGTTTTTAATCACACCGTCTAGACGCATATGAACTCTCGGTATGCCCTGCTCTGCCAAAATAAACTATTTGTATAAATGATAAAATGGCAGAAATGAGCAACGCGGACAAGAAACTAAACTATCATGCTTAGTAGCAGGCTTGTATATATATATATAGCGTCGAAAAATAAAACACATGTTGTAATGACAATATTGGACTACGTCGGTAAGTCAGGGACAATGTCCCCGAACCGATCGAAAAATCCGAGTCCAATGACGCTATAAGTCTCTTATCCAAGATCGCAGCAATGAAGTCCGAAATAATAATCACTGGAAGATAATGCCAAAAGATATGAAAGGCATCTTCCGATACTACTAAAGGGAAAACTCGAAATCTTTCGAATCCCTTTCGCCATCCTGTCGGACCCTATAAAGCGTTCGGTCGTCCGTACCTGATGCAACCGCGGACCGCACCGACCCAGCGCCGTAGGATAATTCCTGATTCGACCGAGAAACTGTCAATTGCTGGGATGCTGCGAAACAACTGTGCTAACTCGGATAGCACGTCCGTCACTGAGGCCTGAGGAGAAGCGGTCTTACGATGCATTGCCGCTGGAAGCTCCGTGATCGCTACCCCGTGCATACTACCAATATGCGAGCGAACGGAGTGTATAGGCCTCGTGTCCCTTGGCTACCGGATGGCGCGACCTATTCGCCGTGGAATCACTGAATGCCGAAACTGATCGGATACTCGAGGTCACGTAGCCAATGTGCGGTCGTGTGCCCTGGTGTGAGGATGAGGAAGCATTAAAGACAGTCTCTCGGACTGTCAATATAACGGAGCGTCCCGACCAACGGACATATGCTCCGAATGTAAAATATCTGAACCACAACATGCGGTCCCCTATGTTGTTGGGCGAGAGAGGGACCTCTCTCGCTCACAGCCCGGACGGACCTGGACCAGCCAGGAACCGGACTAACAGGCTTCCTCCGATCTGTCCTCAATCTGCCGTCACTGGGTGAGTACTAAAGTAATTAAAGTGCTCGCATCACCCAAATCTCCTTCCTAGACCGCAACGGACGAACCCGGCAGCCGAACCATTCGATGAATGTACGCTACACCGGGTGAGCTAGCAAATGTCACTCCATAGGCGATAGACATATTCCATGAGCACTTATTGCCGCTAACTCTTCATTAACTATGACGACAGAGGCACACTTTTGAAAGACATCTCCATAACTCTTCGAACAAGAAACCAGAAATGCTTGGTTAGCAAGCATAAAATAATAATATATATAGCGTCGTTCAATAATTCAAAAGTTTGTGTGACATTATTGGACTATGTCGGAACTGAGGGACGATGTCCCTGAACCGAACCAAAAATTTCTAAGTCCGCCGACGCTATCAGTTTCTTATCCGGCATCGCAGCATTCTGGTCCGACGAAAGAAGCTGGAGAAGACCAAGTCAGATGACATACACAACAGCATATGTTGTTCCGAAAGGGAAAGCTCGAAATCCTCCGAATCCCTTACGGTATCCCGTCGGACCGGATGAAACTTTCGGACGTCCGTACCCGCTTCCGCGGAGCGTCCCGACCCAGCATCGTCGGATAAAATATATGCGACAGATTCAGTTGATGCTGGGATGCTGCGATAAACTGTGCTATTAAGGAAAGCACGTCCGTTCCCGAGGCCTGTGCAGTAGCGGTCTTACGATGCATTGCCGCCGGAAGCTCCATGTACGTTGACTCCCGCACACTTCCTATGCGAACGTCCGGAGTCTGCAGGCCTCGTGTCCCTGGCTACCGGATGGTGTGACCTGGTCGCTGAAGAATCCTTGATCGGCGAAGCTGGTAATATATCGGCGGTCACGCAGCCAAGGTGCGGTCGTGTGCGCTGACGAGAAGAGGAAACCTTAGCAGTCTCAGCGGACTGCCTATACAACGGAGCGTCCCGAGCGACGGACGTATGCTCCGCTTACGACACATTTTGTACCACAACATCTGGGGCCAGATGTTGTTGAACGAGAGAGGGGCCTCTCTCGCTTGCCGTCCGGATGGACCGGAACGAGCTATGAACCGGACTAAAAGGCTTCCTGCGTTCTCCCTCCGATCCGCCGTCACTGGGTGTGCATTAGGTTAGTTTATAGTGCTCGCATCACCCCAAAATTCCTTCTAGACCGCAACGGACGAACCCGGCTGCCGAACCATTCGGTGAATGGATGCTACACCGGGCGAGCTAGCGGACGTCAAAGGCCGTCGAACCTACTAGGGTCCTCTTAGGCAATTGGCGTATTTACATGAGCACTTTTCCGCTAGCCCTTCATTAATTGTGACGACGGAGGCACACTGTTGGAAGACATCGCAGATACATCACCCTAATCTTGATCGTCTGAAATAGAAATTGATAAAGTAGAGTGACCCTGCGGGGAAAGGACCGGAGTGTCCAAATCCCCAACAACATACCGTGACATACGCTTCCCATATTGTCATCAAAATCATACAATACAGAACAGGAGTTAATGCGAGTACACTGACCACATATAGAATGATAATAAGGTCAGAGGAAGACTTCCTCTTAAAACAATTGATCAATATCCTTTCAATGTGAAAAGAAAACAAGTCCTGGTACTCGCACTAACCCCTGGCAATCAAAATACATAATAATAATATGATCCATTGATATAGAAAAAATAATTGAAATCAAAATATTTTGAAAAAATATTTTTTCAGAACAGCCCAAGTTTCTGAAAAGTAACGTTGAGCCCCAATGGATCCCAAGCCTAAGTGTGGACAAAAATTTTAAAAATATTTTAAACAATTTATTCAACACTTACGAACAATAATAATGTATCTAGTTATGATTAAAATAACATCAAGATATTATTTTTTAGAAATCCCCCCCTCACACAGAGGGCTGTTGAAAATGTAAACAATGAGTGTAAAAACACTAAAATAAGACTCCAGGCACCCAGGCCCGAAATCAGTTACCAAAAATACACTATCTGATGCAAAACAGAGACTTCCAGGGAAGAAACTGCAGAACATCAGATGGTAGATGCAGAACACAACGCCTAACCACCCTTAGGTGAAGACGTAAACATGGGGAAAGAACAGAATTCATTCTGTTATTCAGCTAAAACTCCCAAGAAAATTTAGTAATAATAATTACAAAAACTATGCCAAAAGCATGGGAGAATAGCAAGGGGGAACTTAAAGGACAGGGAGAGAGGAAAACACTTAAAAAAACAGTGTAACTAAATAATCAGAATGACAACAAAATGGCTGCTGCCTTGAAAATAGGTAACTTAACATAATTTCATTAAAAAATTTTAAGTTACAGCCCTGATAATATTCTGTCACACATTCTTTTCCTCTCCTCCTTCTCTATCCTCCTTAGAATCACCATTTCACTAATATTTATGTGTCTGGCATCATTTAAACTGAGATTTATAAGCACAAAGATCAGTCAGATGTTAACTGATGAAGGGCCAAACTTAGAATGATTAATGGCGCCAATTTCGGAACGTCCTTGACACTGCGCATGCGCAGTAGGGGCGAAGTGTGGAGGGCCTTTCAGGACATGTTTTCTTTAGTTTTAGATGCAAATTTTGGGGATTGGGGGGCAAAATTTGTGTTTGGCCCTATATTTTAAGAGTTAGCACCAGCTATGTCTGGGTCATTGGTACAGTATAAAAATATTGCTTTTTTGACTCAAAAAGCATGGTGTGCGACCTCTCATTGGAATGAGCTCAAAAAGCTCATTCCAATGGGGTATTTACAAGCGATAAGTACATGTATGTTTAAGAGACAAAAATTAAAATTTGAATAGCGATTTTTGCGAAGAATGCTGACAAGTTTTGGCAGTTATGGTGGTAAAAAGGTAAGATATGCAAAGTGGTTGTTTTTTAGAGGCGACATTTAATTAAGGGGAATTAACCCTTGATTACTGAGGTAACTTCTAAAAGTACTGAAATTTCATGAAGCAATGTGAATAACAGACAACAGTTGCCTAAAAATTTCATGAATAACTAAAATTTTTATTCTTTCGTCTCGAAAACATGGCATATGACCTTTGTTGGAATGAGCTGAATGCGTGTGTTCCAATGAGGGGTCATAAAATTTGAAAGGAGATTTGTGTGAATAATGCATTAGTATACTACTGCTAGATTTGGGTAAACGGTTCACCCTGGATACCACCCCTTCTATAGATCTTTTCTGCAAATTTTGTCTAAGATTCTATCAACTTTACAAATAAATACGTTCATGAATCACAATCAGATCCACCCCACAATGTTGCATACCAAATATCAAAAGATTCTGCCTGCTGGATCTGGAGAAGATTTTTTAAGAAATATGCCTGAAATGCACTAAGTTAAAATTTGGGCTCCTATACGGAGCCCAAATATAAACCCAGGGGGCCGATTTGAACAAACTTGAATCAGATCCACCCCACAATGTTGCTTACCAAATATGAAAAGATTCTGAAGCTGGATCTGGAGAAGAAGATTTTTTAAGAAATTTGCCTGAAATGCACTAAGTTCGAATTCGAGCTTCTATAGTGAGCCCAAATATGAATCTAGGAAGCCGATTTGAACAAACTTGAATCAGATCCACCCCACAATGTTGCATACCAAATATCAAAAGATTCTGCCTGCTGGATCTGGAGAAGAAGATTTTTTAATAAATTTGTCCGAAATGCACTAAGTGCGAATTCGGGCTTCTATATTAAGCCCAAATATGAATCCAGGGGGCCAATTTGAACAAACTTGAATCAGATCCACCCCGCAATGTTGCATACCAAATATCAAAAGATTCTGTCTGCTGGATCTGGAGAAGAAGATTTTTGAAGAAATTTGCCCGAAATGCACTAAGTTTGAATTCGAGCTTCTATAGTGAGCCCAAATATGAATCCAGGGGGCCGATTTGAACAAACTTGAATCAGATCCACCCCGCAATGTTGCATACCAAATATCAAAAGATTCTGCCTGCTGGATCTGGAGAAGATGATTTTTTAAGAAATTTGCCTGAAATGCACTAAGTTCGAATTCGAGCTTCTATAGTAAGCCCAAATATGAATCTAGGGAGCCGATTTGAACAAATTTGCATCAGATCCATCCCACAATGTTGCATACCAAATATCAAAAGATTCTGCCTGCTGGATCTGGAGAAGAAAATTTTTTAAGAAATTTGCCTGAAATGCACTAAGTTCGAATTCGAGCTTCTATAGTGAGCCCAAATATGAATCTAGGAAGCCGATTTGAACAAACTTGAATCAGATCCATCCCTCAATGTTGCATACCAAATATCAAAAGATTCTGCCTGCTGGATCTGGAGAAGAAGATTTTTTAATAAATTTGCTTGAAATGCACTAAGTTCAAATTTGGGCTCCTATACTGAGCCCAAATATAAACCCAGGGGGCCGATTTGAACAAACTTGAATCAGATCCACCCCACAATGTTGCTTACCAAATATGAAAAGATTCTGCCTGCTGGATCTGGAGAAAAAGATTTTTTAAGAAATTTGCATGAAATGCACTAAGTTCAAATTCGAGCTTCTATAGTGAGCCCAAATATGAATCCAGGGGGCCGATTTGAACAAACTTGAATCAGATCCACCCCACAATGTTGCTTACCAAATATGAAAAGATTCTGAAGCTGGATCTGGAGAAGAAGATTTTTTAAGAAATTTGCCTGAAATGCACTAAGTTCGAATTCGAGCTTCTATAGTGAGCCCAAATATGAATCTAGGAAGCCGATTTGAACAAACTTGAATCAGATCCACCCCACAATGTTGCATACCAAATATCAAAAGATTCTGCCTGCTGGATCTGGAGAAGAAGATTTTTTAATAAATTTGCCCGAAATGCACTAAGTGCGAATTCGGGCTTCTATATTAAGCCCAAATATGAATCCAGGGGGCCAATTTGAACAAACTTGAATCAGATCCACCCCGCAATGTTGCATACCAAATATCAAAAGATTCTGTCTGCTGGATCTGGAGAAGAAGATTTTTGAAGAAATTTGCCCGAAATGCACTAAGTTTGAATTCGAGCTTCTATAGTGAGCCCAAATATGAATCCAGGGGGCCGATTTGAACAAACTTGAATCAGATCCACCCCGCAATGTTGCATACCAAATATCAAAAGATTCTGCCTGCTGGATCTGGAGAAGATGATTTTTTAAGAAATTTGCCTGAAATGCACTAAGTTCGAATTCGAGCTTCTATAGTAAGCCCAAATATGAATCTAGGGAGCCGATTTGAACAAATTTGCATCAGATCCATCCCACAATGTTGCATACCAAATATCAAAAGATTCTGCCTGCTGGATCTGGAGAAGAAAATTTTTTAAGAAATTTGCCTGAAATGCACTAAGTTCGAATTCGAGCTTCTATAGTGAGCCCAAATATGAATCTAGGAAGCCGATTTGAACAAACTTGAATCAGATCCATCCCTCAATGTTGCATACCAAATATCAAAAGATTCTGCCTGCTGGATCTGGAGAAGAAGATTTTTTAATAAATTTGCTTGAAATGCACTAAGTTCAAATTTGGGCTCCTATACTGAGCCCAAATATAAACCCAGGGGGCCGATTTGAACAAACTTGAATCAGATCCACCCCACAATGTTGCTTACCAAATATGAAAAGATTCTGCCTGCTGGATCTGGAGAAAAAGATTTTTTAAGAAATTTGCATGAAATGCACTAAGTTCAAATTCGAGCTTCTATAGTGAGCCCAAATATGAATCTAGGATGCCGATTTGAACAAAATTGAATCAGATCCACCCCACAATGTTGCATACCAAATATCAAAAGATTCTGCCTGCTGGATCTGGAGAAGAAGATTTTTTAAGAAATTTGCCTAAATGCACTAAGTTCGAAATCGGGCTCCTATACTGAGCCCAAATATGAACCCAGGGGGCCGATTTGAACGAATTTGAATCAGATCCACCCTACAATGTTGCATACCAAATATCAAAAGATTCTGCCTGCTGGATCTGGAGAAGAAGATTTTTTAAGAAATTTGCCTGAAATGCACTAAGTTCGAATTCGGGCTTCTATAGTAAGCCCAAATATGAACCCAGGGGGCCGATTTGAACAAACTTGAATCAGATCTACCCCGCAACGTTGCATACCAAATATCAAAAGATTCTGCCTGCTGGATCTGGAGAAGAAGATTTTTGAAGAAATTTGCCTGAAATGCACTAAGTTCGAATTCGAGCTCCTATAGTGAGCCCAAATATGAATCTAGGGAGCCGATTTGAACAAACTTGAATCAGATCCACTCTACAATGTTGCATGCCAAATATCAAAAGATTCTGCCTGCTGGATCTGGAGAAGAAGATTTTCAAAGAAATTTGCCTGAAATGCAGTAAGTTCAAATTTGGGCTCCTATACTGAGCCCAAATATAAACCCAGAGGGCCGATTTGAACAAACTTGAATCAGATCCACCCCACAATGTTGCATACCAAATATCAAAAGATTCTGCCTGCTGGATCTGGAGAAGATGATTTTTTAAGAAATTTGCCTGAAATGCACTAAGTTCGAAATCGGGCTCCTACACTGAGCCCAAATATGAACCCAGGAGGCCGATTTGAACAAACTTGAATCAGAGCCACCCTACAATGTTGCATACCAAATATCAAAAGATTCTGCCTGCTGGATCTGGAGAAGAAGATTTTTTAATGTTTTTCCCATTGCCTACAGTGTTAAAAAGTGCTGACTCAGCACTTTTTCAAAGTCCCGAAACTGTACCCTATGATAAAACCGATGGCAATTTTTTTTTACCAATCCTTTCTGTTGGTCCTAAGGAAGCTGCACACCAAATAAAAATTCTCAATGTTTCTGCATCTGTCTCCTTCCATATAGTCTGAAAAAGTCTTGCAAACCCGAAATCAGCTATTTTACTTCAGTATGGCTGCCATGGACTGGTCACTTTTCACAGGTGGACAATATTTCCACGGACGCAATAATATTAGATACCAAACACTAATTACAGGACTAATCATGAAAATTTACTTGATGAAGCACTGGATACAACCTGGTCCACATTGACTGTACTGTATTTTAAGACTCTGCAAAGCTTGAAAATTCGATTCAATCTGTGGTGATTCAAATATTCTCAAATCGCCAAAATATTATGAAAATCTCAAGTTACTCCCCTTGAACTCTTCTTCCTATCATCAGATCTCCTGCAATGGAGATCTGATGACAGAAACAAGAGTTCAAGGTGGTTCCGTTTTTCAAACCTCTTTTGCTTTCATTTCTTGAATATTCTGCGCATTTGATTGACAAATCCAAACAGAAAATGAAATGCCACTGAATGTGTTGAATTCAATATACGACAAAACAATATCTGAATGGAAATCTGACGATACTTTGCATATTCTGCAATTGTAAGAAGGTGCATTATCTACATGTTTGACTCCTTGAAAACCCGAAAGATTTTACCGAAAGATTTGATTTGATTAAAAGTTAAAAAATTTATAGTAATTTATATATTTTTTATACTTACCAATGACCCAGACTTAGCTGGTGCTAACTCTTAAATTCTAGGGCCAAACACAAATTTTACCCCCCAATCCCCCAAATTTGCATCTAAAACCGAAAATTACATGTCCTATATGGTCCTCCATATCTTTCCTCCACTGCGCATGCGCAGTGTCAAGGAGGTCTCGAAATTGGCGCCAAAAGTCATTCTTACAAGCAGTGCCTGGAAAAGCATTATGTACTCAGCGAGGAGGTATGAGTTCCCAACTCATGGGAGGGCCATCCCCGTCTGGGTCACTGGTAAGTATAAAAAATATATAAATTACTATAAATTTTTTAACATTTTTATACTGTACCAATGACCCAGACTTAGCTGAATAGTAAAAAGGTTGGAGGGCCTAGGACATAAAGCAATCCAATAACTCAACTATATATATACAGAATTATCCCCTCAAGGAGAAAGGAGAAATAGGCTTTACATGTATCTTTCTATTCTGCATCAAAACGAGAAAGACACAACACCATTCTGTACTTGAGCATAATAACATCACCGATGTCTATTAACCTCCAGTATAATCCATTATGGTAATTATTTTAAAAGGAAAGCCGCTAAATAAAGTAGTACAGATAAATGAGACTCTTATATTCATTAAAAGTGACCGATAATTGTATATTAACGTCTGCATGATATGTGACATATACAAATACTACACACCGAGGTACACTTAAAAATATTACATGGATGAGTAAAAAGATTATCTTTACACTTTAAAAATCATCCCGGTACCGACTAGAATTACTGACTTTAGGGGAGGTATTCCCTTGCTTTTCACTATAAAGCAGGTGACCTAAGGGAAACCCCCCCCCCTCCCCCTTCCCCTTGCCCTGGGTCAAATACCCCAGAGTGAAGAGGGCGGCAGCACAGAGTCACTGCCGGAACCAAAAGCCTACACAACTATAGTTGCAACCGTTTAGTGGACGACATTCTGAGCAACAGATAACGACCCTAAACAATGCCGGTCTCTAGAAATGGACTCAATATTTCTGAGGTATAAATTCGTGCAAGTGAAAGGCTAAAAACAATATGCAGCCGTCATTAGAACTGTAATAGCAACACTATTAGCATAAGCCTCTGAAGTAGAAAGAACTCTTACTTCAAGAGCTAAAATCTTAATCGCAGACTGCTGTGTTGAAGATATCATAAGCAGTACTGAAAGCTAATAGAATCCATTTAGCTATAGAATGGACCGAAATGTGGTGGAAGCTTCCACAGCATAAGCCACAACAGACACCTGAATAGATTACTGCACAGTCTTTGTGGAGACAGAGGTGCTACCAACAGAATTGCATTGAGATTATTTAACTTAAGCAATATCTGCTGAATCAACGGTGCTGGAGGATACCCATATCCTATTATCCCGTCTCACGAGATGGATAGAGCGTCAACTGCGAACATGTTGACACATACACTTGCAATTGATTGTTGAGATGCGTCGCAAAAAAGTCCATCATTGGCCGCTCTCATAGGTAGCAAATCTGATATAAATACTCGTTGTTAAAAGTCCATTTGACTGCAACAAGCGGCCCTTTCGTGAAAGGGAGTCCGCTAATACGTTCAGACGACCCGGAATACGACGGACCGATAGAAGAACTTGATGTTCTAGTACCAACAGAAGGATTCATTCCGTTACAGTGAATAACAGAATGGAATGAGTACCTCCCTAGTTCCGAAAACATGCTTATACCGTCGAATTGCCTGTGGGCATTCTGGATAACATTCATGTAATGACGTAACGCAAGCCAAAATAACATCAATTCCTGATGTTTATGTGCTTGATTAGGAACCACGGATCCCAAGGACCCTGGCACTTAAAAACCGTGGGCTCAATTTTGGGTCCCAACCTATTTAACTGGCATCCGTCAAAACTGTAAAACTCGGATCCGGCAATTGCAGTGGAAGTTATTTCCCTGAATAAACCACTGAAAATCTGCCCAAGTCTGAATCTGTTTCACTTGACTTAAAAGAGGATGTACGTAACGAGTGAAAGAATCTTCACCCTCCAACTCTGTTCTTTTTGAGTCAAAAAGATTTGGAGAGGACAAGTGCGTAGCCGCCCCATTGGAATAAAATCCGCGGCAGCTCCACACAACCCTATCAGTCTGATGAATTCTCTCGCTGTAACTTTGTCTGAGTGAAGACAATATCGAGCGTAACAACTGATTAATTTCGCTCTGGTTAACGGCAGACGAACGAGATTGTTGAGCGTCTCGAAGGTCATTCCCAAGTGGGTGAATGACTTGGATGGCACCAGATCCGACTTCTCCTTGTTTATTATAAAACCGAGACGTCGGAGTAATAGAAGCAGATTCTGCACATCGTTCTGAAGTGTTAACTCATTGCCGTACCCCTGAAGAATGTCGTCCAGGTAGGCCGACGTTACCGCAGACGAATGAGCTCGGAAATGTATCATTACCGAGTTCATTATTTGAGTGAAAGCCCAGGGCGCTAGGTTCACACCGAAGCACATCGCTCGGAACTGATATACAACTCCTAGGACTGCGAAGCGTAGATACTTTCTGAATGTCGGATGTACCATGACGTGAAAGTACGCATCTTTGAGATCTATGCTTGTAGCATAGTCGTTCACCCGAATACTCGCTCTGACTGATCGAATTGTTTCCATATAGAACTTCGGAGCAACGATCAGCTTGTTAATCCAGCTCAGATCTATGACTGGACGGAACGAGCTGTCTGGTTTCAGAACCAGAAACAGATGGCTGTAGAAACCCGGTGATTCCTGGTCTTCTACGACCTCTACTGCGTTCTTCTTCAGAAGAGACTGTACTTCAGATAAAAGAGCATCTCTTTTCTGTGGATTTGACGGAAGCTGAGTCCATTTTGGACTTCGAGTTAATGGAGGCTTTCGTTTGAAGGATATTCTTAGTCCTTCCGAAATTACCCCTCGAACCCAGGGGTCGTCCGTAATTGATGCCCAATCGTTTATAAAACTCGATAATCTTTCGCCAACCGGAACACGATAGAGGTTCAAACCATCACCTCCTGGACCTGCGAGGCTTGCGGAAGGAGAAACTAAGTCCTCCACGACCCGCACCTCGCCCCGTCGACCTAGGGATGTCTGACCGGTTATCTCGGCCAGAATAACGTCCCCCATGTGAGTCGCTGCCTTGATGGTCTCTAGAATAAGACCTAGAGGATGCATAGGAACCTCTATAGGAACTTCTCTTGGGCGTACTTGTCCCAGAAGTGCCTGTCTTACTCTTTTCTGCTGTATCCGATTTTTTAGAAGTGGATTTGAGTAGCAGAGAATCCGAAGCTTTCTTAGTTATCTTATCATAGATTGCTGAAAGCTTGCCATCGAAGAGAAGCTCTCCGGAGACCGAAGCGACTCTGAGAGAGTTTTTCACCTTACCATCCACGCACGTGGATGTAGCTAGGGCTGCGTCACGTCTAACCAACTCCAGGTTTGCCACTGAAAGGGCGGAGTTATACGTGGAATAAACTATTGCCCTTGAAAGAACTCTTAATGAGGATTGTATATCCTGGAATTCTTTCCCTTGAAGACGTAATGATAACGCCTTAGTAAGGTGATCTGCGTATGATAAAGCGTCTAAGTTAACTCTGTTAGATATTATTGTCGTTTCCAACGTCGTGGTTGGAATTGACATAGACGACGGTATAGACAATTCTAAGTCTTCAGCCTGTTCGTCTAGACGCAGAGGAACTCTCGGTATGCCCTGTCCTGCCGTTTTTAATTTATTCCTTGAATCGATGAAAGGCAGATTTAGAGCATTTGCGGACAAGAAACCATACTTGCTCGTTTTGGTAGCAAGCTTATATATAGCGTCATTCAATAATTCAAATGTTCTTGTGACATTATTGGACTGTGTCGGAAACTCAGAGACGATGTCCCTAAACCGATCAGAAAATTCTGTGTCCAATGACGCTATCAGTCTCTTATCCGGCATCGCAGCATTCTGGTCTGACGGAACAACCTCTGGAAGATAATGCCGGATAAAATCTACGGCAGCTTTATGTTGTTCTGAAAGGGAAAACTCCAGATCCTCTGAATCCCTTTCGCCATCCTGTCGGACCCTATGAAGTTCTCGGTCGTCCGTACCTGATGCTTCAGCGGAGCGTACCGACCCAGCGTTGTCGGATAATTCCTGATCCGACAGAGATTCTGTCGTCTGCTGGGATGCTGCGATAAGTTGTGCTATTTGGGATAGCACATCCGTCACTGAGGCCTGTTGAGTAGCGGTCTTACGTTGCTTTGCCGCTGTAAGCTCCGTGTACGTTGACTCCTGCATACTTCTTATATGCGAACGTCCGGAGTCTACAGGCCTCGTGTCCCTGGCTACCGGATGGCGTGACCTGGTTGGCGTGGAATCCCTGATCGGCGAAGCTGGCTGGATATCCGTGGTCACGTAGCCAAGGTGCAGTTGGGTGTGTGCGCTGCAGAGAGGATGAGGAAGCCATATCGACAGTCTCTCCGGACTGTCTATATAACGGAGCATCGCGAGCGGCGGACGTATGCTCTGAATGCAAAACATTTTGTACCACAACATCTAGTCCCAGATGTTGTTGTACAAGAGAGGGACCTCTCTCGCTCGCAGACCGGATGGACCTGGACGAGCTAGGAACCGGACGATTAGGCTTCCTCCGTTCTCTCCTCTGATCCGTCGTCACTGGGTGTGCACTTTGTCTTATTATAGTGCTCGCATCACCTAAATCTCCTTCCTGGACCGCAATGGCCGAGCCATTCGATGAATGGTCGCTACACCGGGCGAGCTAACAGACGCCAATGCCATCGATCCTACTAGGAACCTCTTAGGCTATTGACGTAATATCATGAGCACTTATTCGCTAGCTCTTCATTTGACTGTGACGACGGAAGCACACTTTTGAAGACATCACAGAAAATCACCGCATTCTTATTCCTGAATGAGGCCTGTGGAGCCTTGACTTACATAATATCCACTGTCAGCTCCAGGGACGTTCATTCCTGCATTTATATAATATGCGAACGTCCCATCAGGAAAGACCTCATATCCTTGGCTAACAGATGAAGTAACCTGGTCGACAATATTCCCTGGTCAGCAAAGCAGAAGCTCTAGGAACGTTCATTCCTGCATTTATATAATATGCGAACGTCCCCTGAAACTCTGTGGTCACAAGCCAAGGTGCGGTGGTGTGTGTTGACATCAGGATGAGGAAGCCCATAACACAGCCAGTTCGGACTGTGTATGTGACGGAACGTCCCGAACAGGAGGATTGGACAAATGTTCCGACTAACAAACAAACATACAACAACATTGCGGCTCAAATGTAGTTGTAAGAGAGAGGGGGCCTCTCTCGCTCGCGGCCCGGATAGACCTGGACAAGCTAGCTACTAGACTGACAGGCTTCCTCCGTACTATCCTTGGATCCGTCGTTGCTGGGTGTGCACGTTCCAAGTTTATAGTGCTCGCATCACCCACACTGCTTCCCAGAACCGTCACGGAGAAACCCGGTTGCCGAGCCATTCGATGAATGGTCGCTACACCGGGTGGACTAGCGGACGATCAATGCCTTCGATCCTACTAGGGACCTCTTCGGCAATTGTCGTATTACCCTGAGCACTTAGCCGCTAGCCCTAAAACTGCAACGACGGAGACACACTTGTTGAAGACATCACGAAAACATCACTCTGAATTCTGAAAAATAAAATGATAATATAAAGTGACCCTACGGAGAGAGGACCAGTATGGACCCCTCCCCGCAAACACAATATTGTGACACACGTCTCCAACGTTGTCATTTCAATCAACACACACAGAGCAGGAATTAGTGCGAATACATTGAACCTGAGAATTAGAGGAAGATATCCTCGCATTATAAATAAAAAATATTTTTTCATCAAGAAAAAATACACATTCATATTAGTCGCACTATCCCTTGAAATAAAGATACATAATATAACATAATCCATTATAATCTTTGAAAGAAAATAATTTTCAAAAAAAAATTTTTGAAAAAAAATTTTTTCAGAAGAGCCCAAGTTCCCAATGGGAACACCGAGCCCAAATGGATCCCAAAAAAGCCTAAGTGTGGACAAATTTTTTTAAAAGATTTCAAAAAATTAATGCAACACTTACATACAATATTAATGTATCTTGCTATGTCTAAACTAATGTAAAGACAAGAAATCACTATCAGCAGTAACCGTTGTCAACGTAAACAAGAAGTTGTACAAAAACCGGAAACATGACTCCAGGCACTGATAAACATGGCCCGAAATCAGTTACCAATTTAAACACAATCTGATGCAAAACAGAGATTTCCATAGAAGAAACTGCAGAACATCAGATGGCAGATGCAGATCACAACGCCTAAACACCTGAGGGTGAGGACGTCAACATGGGGAAAAGAACAGAAATTCATTCTGTTACGAAGCCAAAACTCCCAAGAAATTTTAGTAATAATATTACAGAAAATATGCCAAAAGCATGGGAGAATAGCAAGGGGGGAATAAAGGAAAGGGAGAGAGGCAACACTGATCAAGCAGTGGAACTTTCATAGCAAGAATGATAACAACAAGCTCATGCCTCGAAATTAGGGAACATAACATAATTTCGTAAAAAAATTTAAGTTACAGCCCTGATTATTTCCTGCCACTGAATTTTCCTCTCATCCTTCTATTTCCTCTTTAGATCCACCATTTCTCTCATATTTATGTGTCTGGCATCATTTAAACTGAGATTTACAAGCACAAATATCAGTCAGATATGAACTGATGAAGGGCCAAACAAAGAATGACTTTTGGCGCCAATTTCGAGACCTCCTTGACACTGCACATGCGCAGTGGAGGAAAGGTATGGAGGACCATATAGGACATGTAATTTTCGGTTTTAGATGCAAATTTTGGGGATTGGGGGGTAAAATTTGTGTTTGGCCCTAGAATTTAAGAGTTAGCACCCGCTAAGTCTGGGTCATTGGTACAGTATAAAAATATCAATTGTCTGATTTGATTTGAGATTTGATTTGAATCAAGCTATTAATTGAAAATAGAATATGTTTTCATTTGTGGAATTCACTAAAAACAAACCCAAGGAGGGTTCTTAAGCTGAGTTTGAATAGTACTGGCTGGTTGTGACCATTACATTGGGTATAGAGTTGATATAGATGACATTCAGACTAAGGCTGTACAATGCAAAGGGTTAGTTATCTAGTTAGAAATAAAAAAAAATTATAACCAGAGAGTGTGACTAACCCTGGGGGCACGGTGGCTCAGTTGGTAGAGGTGCAGGCTGCAAGCCGAGAGGTCCTCGGTTCAAATCCCACCTGCGGCAACCACGTTGTGTCCTTGGGCAAGACACTTCACCCCCATTGCCCACGAGGGGGCACGGTGATGTTGTGTACTAAGGTGTACTGCACGTCGATGGTGCACCTGACTTCAACCAATGCTGATCCTGCTTGTGTGGAGTTGGTATGTTGGGGAGCTGACAGTTGCTCGGTGGTTCTCTCCGGGTACTCCGGCTTCCTCCACCCATAAAACTGTCATGGTCATGGTTAGCCATTGTGCAGAAATATGTGACCTTAAACACCAATAAATAAATAAATAAATAAATAAATAAATAAATAAATAAATAAATAAATAAATACACTAAGGCTGTACAGTGCACAGGGTTAGTTATTCAGTTAGAAATGAAATTTTTTTTATAACCATAAAGTGTGACTACCATATCACATGCTACATGAAATTATATAATGACTAAGGCTGTAAAAATGCTTTGGGTAAGTTAGTTACATGTCGTTACATAGAGTTCTGGATTCAAGGAACTATTGAAAATACTTATATTGGATTGTAGAAATTTTTTAAAGTGAATTCCAAAAATGAAAACATATTCTATTTTCAATTAATAGTGTGTTTTGACCGGAAACTGACATTCACAGAGCCTTATACTATTTCATTCTTGTCCTGCTCCAATTTTGAAACAGGTCAAGAAACGATTTGTATTACTGATTTTCAAATAGCATGCCTGACAATACACTTCAAATTTTAAATCCGTTATTGGACCAAGTTGACAATCATTTGCAGATACACATTACAAATATGTTATAATGGATTCTTGAATTTTACTTGTATTGGGGAGAATGTATTCTTGCTGTAAGATAAAAATAAGTGTCCTTAATAAATGAGAAATTAGGGGCATAAGATGTTGGAAAACCCTGCACACCTTCAACACATAAAAACCTTCCTTCTGATATGATGCACACCCTCTCCACCAAGGATTTCATCAAATTTTATTCTTTCAACAATTGTCCATTTATGCTTGAAAATATTTGCCAGTTGTTTCGGTTGGTTGATTGTCAGTGAAAAGCAAGTAAATTGTGCCCTTTTGGCAATCATTTCTCAAGTTAACCCTCTAAACCCTGGTGGTAGCTTCTATTTCAGTACAACTGCAGCAATTGGAAGTCCATACATGTATTTATTATTTGGGGTTGATCAATTAATATTTTCAACGTGCAGCTCAGGAGCTGCACATTAACAATATTGACTGGTCGAACCCACATGTTCACTTAGAAGTCATCCCACCTAAATAAATTATGAAGTATCATATTTTGGGGCCGGAATAGGAGCCTCTCAGGTTCAAAGGGTTAAGTGTGGAGACATCCTATATTAATACAGGGTCCAACACAATTTAATTTCTGACAATACTTGTGATGCATACCATTTTATTTCTTATTAGCTATGATTTTCTTTCCCAGAATTCTCCATTATCAAGCTCGGCTGATATGATGCTGATCCCAGCTGATATGAACCAAGTGAGAATTGCCTCCCTTGGTGCATTATATGGAAATCATTCAGTGTTATTCGTCAGTCATTTTCAGGCATAGTGAATTATTTTGAAATATTAGTTTTTGGATGGTGAGGAATTAATGATGGCAATAAGAAAGGATAAAGAGGATGAAGAGAAGAGAGTGTTGCACAGAAAATTCAATGCAAACTAAGTTTCCGACTTGAAGTGAAAGAAGAGATTCAGCTATCCGAATGTCGTCAGGGTTCTTTTGGGTGCCTGCAAGGGCCGAATATGGGCTCCTTTCCCAATGACATTTGGGCATGATTTTTTCCAATTCCCAACTCAAAACTTCCCAATCTCAGTTCCCTCTCAGAGAAAAATTTAACCCTTTACTCAACGAATCGCCCACATCCGCCGGCGTAATATGCAAATTCAGTAGTTGAAAAAATATTATTTTTCAAAAAATGTCAAGAAAACCATATCATGTGACCCCTTGTTGGAACAACTCGACGAGCTCGTTCCAACGAGGGGTCACATGATATGGTTTTGTTGACATTTTTTGAAAAATTTCAAAAAATTGTATTTAAAATAATAAATTTTGATATCGTCTGCGTTGGGTAAAGGGTTAATGCACAATTGGTGTCCTGAACTGGGTGATTGTAAGGCCTCAGAAAACCATTGGTTTTCTGAGGCCTTACAACCACCCAGTTCCAGACACCAACTGTATCTTAAAATTTAAATTGCTTACCTAACAAAGCTTAGAAAGAGTCTGAATTCAAAGGCAAATTACAAGTTCTTCTTTATTAGTATAAGTAAAGTTTTATAATGGCTACAGAGACAGATGCGAGCAATATTCCATGGGTGACGTTTTGTCTTAAAACTTACTTGTAGTACACATGCAGTTGGTTAGGCATCGGCTTTAATAGTCTCTGTTCATTTTGAAAGTAAAATTTCTTTGCCTTTTTATGTTTCTTCACCTCCAAAACAAATTCCCAATTTGAGCCCCCATGATGCAAATTTTCCCAATGGCATGGGCCCCAGACACTTTCCCAAAGAGGGCAGAAGAATCCCTGGTCTTGGGCAAGACATTCAGAGAGTTGAACTAGGAGATAAGGAAACTTCAGACTTTGTGAAAAGAATGAGAAACAATAACACTGTCAGAAAACTGTAACAGATCTAAGAATATTTTGTAATTATTTTTTATGTTTAATAATAAAGAGGTTATTTCTTGTTTAGTTTCATATTGGCCGAGGTATCAGCCCTTGGCAACTCCAGGCATAGTTATGTCGTCTGAAGATGAGTTTTGGATGGTGAAGAATTAATAATGACAATAAGAAAGGATTAGGCGAATGAAGAGAAGAAAGAGAGAGTTATACAGAAAATTAATCGAAAACTAAGATTCAGAATCGAAGTGAGAGAAGAGATTTAGCTTTCTGAACATCATGGACAAGATGTTCTGTTAGTTGAACTAGGAGAGAAGAAAACTTCAGACTTTGTGAAAAGAATGAGAAACAACAACACTGTCAGAAAACTGTAACAGATCTGAGAACATTATATAATTATTTTTTTAATTTAATAAACAAAGAGATTATTACTTGGTTACTTTCATATTGGCTGGGATTATCAGCCCTTGGTAACTTCACATCAGCCTTCAACCTTCAGTCTCAGGCTGATATGAAGTTGCCTCAGGCTGATATCTCAGCCAATATGAAAATAACCAAAAAATAACCTCGAAAGGTCTCAAAAGTCTTTTAGTTCAAACAGCTCATCTAAACTATTGGCAGTTTACTCAAAATTAATCATAAATGTGAGCTGTCTTTTTGTGGAAACATACCTTTAAACCTAGGGTGCATTTCCGTCGCAAATCTGGATTAATCGAGATTGATAATCCAGATTTCGATTAATTTCTTCACGGATACGACCTACACGCATTTCAATCGGTTTTCAACAGAAGAATCATTAATTCTCGCCGTTTGCGTTGAGGAGTTATCATACTAATATTAATTTGGGGGGTGGGTACCCCTTGGCAAAATGGGGAAAAAAAATTTTCAGGGGTGGTGGGTATCAAGAGACTGGAAAAAAAAAATTTCAGCCTAGTGTCGGTAATTTTTTTCCTGACCCCCCCCCCCCCCCCCTCTCCCCCCCCCCCTGGCCAAATCGGCAGAAAATAGGTTTAGGAGAAAAGAGAAATAAATGACCAGGATACGTCTCAGCAGCTGATGGGTTCCTAATTCAAAAAATTTTCTGGGGGAGGACCCCCAGCCCCCCAAAGGCCCCCCCCCCTAATTGCTTCGCGCCTTCGGTGCAAAGTGCTTTAAGGCTGTGCGCCTTCGGCACTTGCCGACCAACAATAGCACCCCCCCCCCTTATAAAATCCTGGATCCGCCCCTGTTCCCCGTATCTATTCTATCTTTGACCGGCATATATCCACCCAAGTTCACCTCTGACCGTTTACAGGGCGATGATTGCGTTGCTTGGTCCGGTTATCAACCGGTTTGCATCGTTTTGCATAATTTCCAATTTCTTTAATAAAACTGCCAAATGCGGTATACTTAATGTTCAGCAAAACATGTTTTGAAAACAACATTTGCTAAAGTGAGAAATAAACAAAAAGTGTTTTTTCACCAGTCCGTATAGGCTAAATAAAACAGCTGGTGGGGGGAGGGGCAGTTGTCTGGGGCGACGTCGGTATTCCCGTGGCTCTGACAAAGCGCTTGCAAATACCGAACGAGTCATCGTTAATACACAAAACATTATTGCGAATAAACACGATAAGTATTGCGAATAGACACAATCAGTATTGTGAATAAACGCAATAAGTATTACGAATAAATGCAATACTATTGCGAATAAGTGTACGCAAGAGTATTGCGATTAAACGTAAAAATCCGTTCAATTTCAACTACATTGTATTTAATATTTTCACAAAATTTAAGTTAAAGTCCAACAAAATTTAAAATTTTAATTTCAATAAGTCGCATAATAATAAAAATTAAGGCTTTTGTAGAATGCAGTATAATTAAAATGTGCATATAATTTTTAATAACTCAAAATTCATTTGTAGGATTGCACTGTCGCAAGTTACTAATGTTTTAATATCTTTAGAATCCCCTACCATTCATTTCTGTATTTTCGTGTCAACAAATATAGATTTACTGACTGCGCATGTCAGGATTGAAACCCAATTCACCTTTCGAGAAGGATTGGACGGATTAATAAACTAGATTATAGCTTGTTTCAATAAGCATCAATCTGACCATACTGCGCATGCGTAGTTAATCCCGATTAATCCAGATTGACCACGGATACGTACTGCTAGGTAACTGATCAATTTCTTGAAACCAGGCCACAGAAAAAAAGTATGTCATAATAACCTGCTATGAAAGTTCTCTTTAAAGAAGCCGATCAAATGGCCTTGAAATTATTCAATGGTTGCATGCAGGTTCTGAGCTAAATCTCATGAAAAGCCATGGCCTATGTAACCACAGTTTTATAAACAAGAAAGAGTAATGATGTATAACTACAGAACAGTCACCGTGGACTGATCATATTTCACATGTGGGCAGTGATGTCCACGCATGCGTTTACCAGGTAATAAAAATCATCATCAGCATTATTTTAATTAATGAAGCACCGGGTTGTACCCTGAGCTTCATTAATTAAATTTTTGATGATTATTCCTATAATTAGTGTTTGGAATCTAATATTATTGTGTACATGAAAATATTGCCCACCCCTGGAAAATGACCATTCCACAGTGGCTGTACTGTAATTACTTACCTAAGGCAGCGGCAAGATGCCTGTGAACAACGACATCTGCAAAACGTCGAATGGGTGAGGTAAAATGTGTGTACAGTGGAACACTGAGTGCATAATGATGAAACATATTCTCATCTTCAATACTACCCACAGCAAAATATTTTGCCATCTGTAAGAAAAAGTTTAAAAAAAAGGTTAAAAAAGGCAAAACAAAATAGGTATGCTGATCAGGTTATTATTCTTTTAAAAATTCATGGATGCCAATTTATATCTCAACTATGCACTGGAAACAAGCTATTAATTGAAAATAGAATATCTTCCAATAGGACTAAAATCCTCGCCCTCTGACTGGACAAGAGCTAGCTTATTTTTTTCTATGTTTACGGCCCCAGTATAGGGTATTTTTTGTTTTAAAAAAATTTGTTTAGCAGTTTTTATCGCCGTCCTGGAAAATTGATTAGCAGTGGGGATAAACTAATTAGTAGTTATAAAAATACTAATAAATTTCAGGGAAACACACTTTTTCAGTCTAATATTTTTTTCATTAACCCTTTACCAATAAATAAAATAAAAGCAGACAACACTTGCAAAAAAAATTCTTGAATAACTAATTTTTTGCATTTTTTGTCTCGTTCCAAAGAGGGGTCATAACCTATGTTTTTGAGACAAAAAATGAAAAATATAATGAAAGTTAAAAAATTTATAGTAATTTGTATATTTTTTATACTTACCAATGACCCAGACATAGCTGGTGCTAACTCTTAAAATATAGGGCCAAACACAAATTTTGCCCCCCAATCCCCAAAATTTGCATCTAAAACTAAAGAAAACATGTCCTGAAAGGCCCTCCACACTTCGCCCCTACTGCGCATGCGCAGTGTCAAGGACGTTCCGAAATTGGCGCCATTTATCATTCTAATAACCAGTGCCTGGTAAGCGCTATGTACTCAGCGGGGAGGCAAGAGTTCCCAACTCCTGGGAGGGCCATCCCCGTCTGGGTCATTGGTAAGTATAAAAAATATACAAATTACTATAAATTTTTTAACATTTTTATACTGTACCAATGACCCAGACATAGCTGAATAGTAAAAAGGCTGGAGGGCCAAGGACATAAAGCAAAATGGAATACGCTCAATAAAATAAAATAGAGTCATCCCCTGTAGGGAAAAGAAGTAATAGGCCTTACATGTATCTTTCTTATTTATGATAAATTAGAAAGATACAACACCTTCCAAAAATTGAGCTTCATACATCCATGTACTCTATTAATATCCAATAATCCTTATACTAATAATTTTTAAAGTAAGCCAATAATAAAGTAAGTCTAGAGAATAGAGACTCTTATACTCCTAAAAGTGTGTGAGAATTGCATAATCATGTCCGTTGACATATGCAATATTCAAAAGCTATACTTTAAAAACTAAGACTTGAATGAATTTTATAAACTTAAACTTCTCACTAAACAACCATCCCAATAACAGCTCAGAATTACTAACTCCGGAGGAGGTATCCCCTTGTTTTCATAGTAAAAACAGGTGACCCAAGGGAACACCCTCCCCCCCCCCCCCCCTTTTTCTTGCCCTGGGTCAAATAGCCCAGAGCGAAGAGGGCAGCCGAACGGAGACACTGCCGAAACAGACAGCCTACCTAGCTATAGTAGCAACTGTTAAGTGAATGACATTCTGAGCAGTAGATAATAGACCTAACAATAAAGGCCTCCAGAAATGGACTCGATATTTCTGAGATAAAATTCATGAATGTGGATGGCTGAGCGCAATGAGCAGCCTTCAAAAATCTATAATAGCAACACTATTAATGTAAGCCCAAGAAGTAGAAGAACTCTTACTTCATGAGCTGAAATCTTAAGCACAACTGCTAAGCCAATGATATACCATAAGCAGTACGCTAGTTAATAGAATCCATTAACAATAAAATGGAGCGTAACGTCCTTCTACTAGACATCAAAGACAGAAGAAGCTTACGCCCTTGTAATAAACAGATATCTGTTTATAAATACATAAACTGTATCCGGAAAGAGTAAAGGCCTATGCCCATACAAAGACGGAAGGACCTTAAAATAATAGGTTCCGGATAATAGGAGCCTAACTCTTATGCAACAATCCAACCTAAATAGTAACGGAAGTATTGATTCCGAAACTATGAAAGTGAAAATCATCCATCGATAGTGCATGAAACTCACTGACTCTACAGTAAAAGAGAAACCAACAGAATTACTGTCTAAAAGGTCAGAATTTGAAAACTACTGTTTCCAGAGGCTCAAATGATTACTTAGCTAAATAAGAACCGAAGTTAAAATCCGTATAGGAATTTAATCTAAAGATTCTAAGTCTATTTATCAAAAAGTTACTAACTGACTTAGATAAAGAGACAAAAGACTCAATTGTAAACATCGTAGAGTGCATAGGTATGAGGTAACATAAACCTATAACCTAAATAACAACAGGCTGCAGTAGATCTTGTGAAACAAGTATACTAAAAAATAGCAATGAGTAGTATGGAGGGATCAACAATATGAACATAATGATCCCTACACCACGACGGAAGAGCCTCCACTTTAGTCGCATAGAATAGCGAAGAAGAGGATCTCCTATAGTAAGAAATCGCGTCCAAAGCTCGTCCAGTAAAGTGCTTACAATGCAATACGGACCACACAACGGAATACATGAAGGTCGCGACCTTGCTGGTTGTGATAAAGATGACACGATTTACCCAGTGAAAAAAGATCCTCACATAGAGGAAGATTTCACGTTAAGATCCACAGTAGACAAGAGAGTAAATTACTCATGATCTCTGTGAAGATAGAGATGCTATCAACAGAAATGTATTGTGATTGTTTATCTTAGCAATACCTGCTAAAACAACAGCGCCGGAGGATACGCGTATCCTATCATTCCGTCCTATAGATCAATAGAGCGTTAACAGTATTAGCTCAGAGATCTGGACAAGCCAACACATACGTCTGCAATTGATTAGCAAGCTGTGTCATAAATAAAACATCATTGGGCGCTCCCATAGATAGCAAATCTGATTGAATACTTGTTTGTTGAGAGTCCATTCTGACAGCAACAAGCGACCCGTAAGAGAACGGGAGTGCGATAAAACAATCAGACGACCCAGAATATGACGAACCAAAACTGAACTTGGTGTACTATAACCAACAGACGGATTCTTTCCATTAAATTGAATAACGGAAACGAAAGAGTGCCTCCCTGGTTCCGGAGATACGCCACTACTGTCGAATTAAAGGACAGGAATTTGGGCATGCGTTTCTGAATAATGTTCATGCAATGACATAAAGCAAGCCTAAAAAACATTATTCCGCGGAAGTTAAACTGATAGCTAAAAGACTGCGGAACCCAAAGACCCTGGCACTTCGAATCCGTAGGGATCAGTATATATCCCAATCTGTTTGACTGGCAACCGTCATAACAGCCACACTCGGGTCCGGCAACTGCGGCGGCACTCTCTGAGTCAACCACCGAATGTTTGCCCCAGTCTGAATCTCTTGTAACACTAGATAGACAAGAGAATGTATAAATCGAGCAATTCATGGATTGCCGGAAAGTTGCCGTCGAAGAGAAGCTCCTCCGAGAACGAAGCGACTCTGAGAGAGTTCTTAACCTACTATCCACGCGTGGATGTAGCTAGGGCTGCGTCACGTCTAACCAACTCCAATCAGCCACTGAAGGGCAGAGTTATACGTGAACAAACTACTGCCCTCAAAAGAAATTACATTGAGAATAATATCCCGTAAATCTTTTCTTGAAGACGTAATGATAACGCCTCAGTAAGGCGGATTACGTATAATAAAGCGTCTAAGTTAAGTCTACTATACATAATGTCGTTCCCAACATTGAAATTGGAAAAGACATAAACGGCGAAAAAAAATATATGCAGTCTTTAATCACACCGTCTAGATGCATATGAACTCTCGGTATGCCCTGCTCTGCCAAAATAAACTATTTGTAAAGAAGATAAAATGGCAGAAATGAGCCACGCGGACAAGAAACTAAACTATCATGCTTAGTAGCAGGCTTGTATATATATATATATAGCGTCGAAAAATAAAACACATGTTGTAATGACAATATTGGACTGCGTCGGTAAGTCAGGAACAAAGTCCCTGTATCGATCGAAAAATCCGAGTCCAATGACGCTATAAGTCTCTTATCCAAGATCGCAGCAATGAAGTCCGAAAAATAATCACTGGAAGAAATGCCAAAAGATATGAAAGGCATCTTCCGATACTACTAAAGGGAAAACTCGAAATCTTTCGAATCCCTTTCGCCATCCTGTCGGACCCTATAAAGCGTTCGGTCGTCCGTAGCTTGATGCAACCGCAGACTGCACCGACCCAGCGCCGTCGGATAATTCCTGATTCGACCGAGAAACTGTCAATTGCTGGGATGCTGCGAAACAACTGTGCTAACTCGGATAGCACGTCCGTCACTGAGGCCTGAGGAGAAGCGGTCTTACGATGAATTGCCGCAGGAAGCTCCGAGATCGTTACCCCGTGCATACTTCCAATATGCGAGCGAACGGAGTGTATAGGCCTCGTGTCCCTTGGCTACCGGATGGCGCGACCTATTCGCTGTGGAATCACTGAATGCCGAAACTGATCGGATACTCGAGGTCACGTAGCCAATGTGCGGTCGTGTGCCCTGCTGTGAGGATGAGGAAGCATTAAAGACAGTCTCTCGGACTGTCAATATAACGGAGCGTCCCGAGCAACGGACATATGCTCCGAATGTAAAATATCTGAACCACAACATGCGGTCCCCTATGTTGTTGGCTTCCTCCGATCTGTCCTCAATCTGCCGTCACTGGGTGAGTACTAAGTATTTAAAGTGCTCGCATCACCCAAATCTCCTTCCTAGACCGCAACGGACGAACCCGGCAGCCGAACCATTCGATGAATGTACGCTACACCGGGTGAGCTAGCGAATGTCACTCCGTAAGCGATAGACATATTCCATGAGCACTTATTGCCGCTAACTCTTCATTAACTATGACGACAGAGGCACACTTTTGAAAGACATCTCCATAACTCTTCGAACAAGAAACCAGAAATGCTTGGATAGCAAGCATAAAATAATAATATATATAGCGTCGTTCAATAATTCGAAAGTTTGTGTGACATTATTGGACTATGTCGGAACTGAGGGACGATGTCCCTGAACCGAACCAAAAATTTCTAAGTCCACCGACGCTATCAGTTTCTTATCCGGCATCGCAGCATATGTTGTTCCGAAAGGGAAAGCTTGAAATCCTCCGAATCCCTTTCGGTATCCCGTCGGACCGGATGAAACTTTCGGACGTCCGTACCCGCTTCCGCGGAGCGTCCCGACCCAGCATCGTCGGATAAAATATATGCGACAGATTCAGTTGATGCTGGGATGCTGCGATAAACTGTGCTATTAAGGAAAGCACGTCCGTTCCCGAGGCCTGTGCAGTAGCGGACTTACGATGCATTGCCGCTGGAAGCTCCGTGTACGTTGACTCCCGCACACTTCCTATGCGAACGTCCGGAGTCTGCAGGCCTCGAGTCCCCGGCTACTGACCCAGCGCTGTCGGATAATTCTCGATCCGACACCGTTTCTGTCGGCTGCTGGGATGCTGCGATAAGCTGTGCTATGTGCACAAGAATGTCCGGCGTCGAGACCTGCGGAGGCGCAGTCTATCGCTGCTTCGCCGAGGGCAGCTCCGCATCAGATGGCTCCCGCATACTTTTCCTATGCGAACGTCCGGAGTCCATCGGTCTCGAATCCCTGGCTGCCGGATGGTGTGACCTGGTCGCCGAAGAATCCTTGATCGGCGAAGCTGGTAATATATCGGCGGTCACGCAGCCAAGGTGCGGTCGTGTGCGCTGACGAGAAGAGGAAGCCTTAGCAGTCTCAGCGGACTGCCTATACAACGGAGCGTCCCGAGCGACGGACGTATGCTCCGCTAGCGACACATTTGTACCACAACATCTGGGGCCAGATGTTGTTGAACGAGAGAGGGGCCTCTCTCGCTTGCCGTCCGGATGGACCGGAACGAGCTATGAACCGGACTAAAAGGCTTCCTCCGTTCTCCCTCCGATCCGCCGTCACTGGGTGTGCATTAAGTTAATTTTATAGTGCTCGCATCACCCCAAAATTCCTTCTAGACCGCAACGGACGAACCCGGCTGCCGAACCATTCGGTGAATGGACGCTACACCGGGTGAGCTAGCGGACGTCAAAGGCCGTCGAACCTACTAGGGTCCTCTTAGGCAATTGGCGTATTACATGAGCACTTTTCCGCTAGCCCTTCATTAATTGTGACGACGGAGGCACACTGTTGGAAGACATCACAGATACATCACCCTAATCTTGATCGTCTGAAATAGAAATTGATAAAGTAGAGTGACCCTGCGGGGAAAGGACCGGAGTGTCCAAATCCCCAACAACATACCGTGACATACGCTTCCCATATTGTCATCGAAATCATACGATACAGAACAGGAGTTAATGCGAGTACACTGACCACATATAGAATGATAATAAGGTCAGAGGAAGACTTCCTCTTAAAACAATTGATCAATATCCTTTCAATGTGAAAAGAAAACAAGTCCTGGTACTCGCACTAACCCCTGGCAATCAAAATACATAATAATAATATGATCCATTAATATAGAAAAAATAATTGAAATCAAAATATTTTGAAAAAATATTTTTTCAGAACAGCCCAAGTTTCTGAAAAGTAACGTTGAGCCCCAATGGATCCCAAGCCTAAGTGTGGACAAAAATTTTAAAAATATTTTAAACAATTTATTCAACACTTACGAACAATAATAATGTATCTAGTTATGATTAAAATAACATAAAGATATTATTATTTAGAAATCCCCCCCTCACACAGAGGGCTGTTGTAAATGTAAACAATGAGTGTAAAAACACTAAAATAAGACTCCAGGCACCCAGGCCCGAAATCAGTTACCAAAAATACACCATCTGATGCAAAACAGAGACTTCCAGGGAAGAAACTGCAGAACATCAGATGGTAGATGCAGAACACAACGCCTAACCACCCGTAGGTGAAGACGTAAACATGGGGAAAGAACAGAATTCATTCTGTTATTCAGCTAAAACTCCCAAGAAAATTTAGTAATAATAATTACAGAAACTATGCCAAAAGCATGGGAGAATAGCAAGGGGGAACTTAAAGGACAGGGAGAGAGGAAAACACTTGAAAAAACAGTGTAACTAAATAATCAGAATGACAACAAAATGGCTGCTGCCTTGAAAATAGGTAACTTAACATAATTTCATTAAAAAATTTTAAGTTACAGCCCTGATAATATTCTGTCACACATTCTTTTCCTCTCCTCCTTTTCTATCCTCCTTAGAATCACCATTTCACTAATATTTATGTGTCTGGCATCATTTAAACTGAGATTTAAAAGCACAAAGATCAGTCAGATGTTAACTGATGAAGGGCCAAACTTAGAATGATAAATGGCGCCAATTTCGGAACGTCCTTGACACTGCGCATGCGCAGTAGGGGCGAAGTGTGGAGGGCCTTTCAGGACATGTTTTCTTTAGTTTTAGATGCAAATTTTGGGGATTGGGGGGCAAAATTTGTGTTTGGCCCTATATTTTAAGAGTTAGCACCAGCTATGTCTGGGTCATTGGTACAGTATAAAAATATTAATTGCCGATTTTTCTGAAAAGCGCTGGACGGTTTGACCGTTACGTTGGGTAAAAGGTTAACAAGAACAGAAATCTGATGAATAATCAAATTTGAACAAAAATCAAACATATCAAATCAAATAAGAGTTCAACTTGACATTCTGGCAGTTCAGGCTTAGATGCTCAGTGTCACTGTCATTGTCCCGAAGGGGTGTGGGGGGGGGGGGGGGGGGGGAAGGAGGAGGTATGGGACATGCAGCTGCTAATCTTTAAATATATCAGTGTAACATTATTTAAAGCTTTCAGGTGTCCATACAGGTGGTACTTGCTTTGACAGGGTTTCCTTTTCCTGTGCTGGGAAAAGACAACTTTTTCCCAATTTCAACTTCAGCACCCCCACCCAATTTCTATCATGTACTGTACTGCCTGGTTACTTGTGTCTGAGCTCACACTCTAGCATAAGCCTATCCCTAACTTTACATATGTGAGTTACCAAGTGGCATCTTCTGAGTCTAAGCACAATCTTCTACTTTTCAGTTTTGGAATAAAGACGATTTTAGTCACAGGCACTGGTAATTACGACAAAAATAGGTAATAATAATAATAATAACACTTTGGCCAGCTGCTGATTTGTCGCGGTTCTCGGACGAGAAGGCCATGGTTACCCCTGTACTCCCAACTGCCTCCCTATTCCCACGCTTCTCCTCTCCTCCCAACACTCGGAGATGAACTGCTTGATGATATCTCTTGTCCCATTCTTCCCAATCTCTCCGATTAGCATATTAACCCTCTCCTTTGAGTCTCCCCTTAACCACATGTCCTTCATTCTCCCATCCCACTTCCCCATTATACGCCCAGTGAATCTCATTCTTTTAGGCTGATACTTTGGGCATTCTAGAAGAAAGTGTTCCAGGGTCTCCACCATGTCCAAGTTACACATCTGGCACTCCCTTTCACCGTCTTTCCCAATTTTTCCCCTCAGCTCCAGGGATCGCGACCTCAGCTTGAACAACAGTGACCCCCCCAAAGGTGCCATCAAGGTACTCTTCAAAACCTGGCTTCTCTTTTTTATGTCCAGGTCCGAGATCTCCAATGAGTAGTTCTCTACTAGCTCCCTCACTTGGACCATCCACCCCGTTTTGATATTTGAGTTGAAAATTCTCAGGAACATTGCTTTACACCATCGGCTGTCGGGGAGATTTACCAAATAATTAAGATAACCGAGCTTCAACAGGTCTATCCTGTCCTTGATCCTCATCCACCCAAGCTCACCCCTGATTGCTTCTAGCGCTGCGGCATTACTCGACCCCGTTATCCATTGGCCATAAGTAGTCATTGAGAGATTGCGACAACTAACCTTACCAAATACATAAAAAGCTAGAGTACCCTGGTCCCTTGGGTTGGCAATGAAAAATAAATACATCAGTGATTGAGACATGCTCTTGCAATTCATGATTCGACTTCCACTTTGCAATTTTCAAATTGATTCACATGAACGAAAAAAATTGTGGCAGATGATTATGAATAATGACCAGTGCACATCAAGGGAGCTAATATATAGGCACTGACATCGTAGAAGACACCACTGGAGTTTTGTTAACTGATTTGAAAACACTCGTAAAATGGTGGTTAAATTTATCATTTCGAATGAACAACGGATGTTCATAATAAATTGGTGTATTGTTACACTGTTTATCTGTAGTATTACCATTTTTGAATTGGAATGTTGGACAAGCGCATAAAATATTGAAATGCACCATGACAACCAATTTTTGGTGATTGGATCACACCTGGGAGATCTTACTTACAAACAGCGATGCGAATGTGAACAAAAAATACCCTGTAGTGGCATAGGTTATAATCTGACGCCACCAAGTGAAATATTTGAAAAGATGATAACTATGGGAGGAGATTCAAAGTAGGGCTGCACGGTATATCGATAAACTGATATATACCGGTATTCAAACCAATATCGATTGAATACCGGTGTAATTTCAAAAATATCGGTTTATCGTCATTATTTATTTACCCGCAATTTAATTTTCAAGATGTCTTGAGTTTTTTTTAACTGTAGCCCCGAATGAATAATATTTTCCCTTTATTCAAGGAATCGTCTACTTGTGCCCCCGTAATATACAAATTCAGCAGGTGAAAAAATAATTTTCAAAAATTTCAACAAAACTATATCAAGTGACCCCTCATTGGAACGAGCTCATTGAGCTCGTTCCAATGAGGGGGTCACATGATATAGTTTTGTTGAAATCTGGGGGAAATCTGATAAACTGATTTTGAAAATTATAAATTTTGATATCGTCTGCATTGGGTAAAGGTTTTTCGAACCGCATCATCAAGGCATGCTAATTGGTTCCGACTGCGATGCCTAGAGTCTCAATTGTGGTACTTGTGTTCATATATCTGAACAGTTTTCGATATACCGGTATACCGCAGTATTTTTTTGAATACCAATATGCAGTTTTGAATATCGTGCAGCCCTAATTCAAAGTGCCTACTGCTTGTAAAATCGTATATATTTCGAGGCCAGTGGTCACTCTATGAATGTATACCCACAACCCACTTATAAAAAAGTTGATGTTACTCCATCTCACTTCAAATCATGAACTTATTCATGAATTGAGCTGAGATGGAGTAACTTTGACATTTATCTAAGTTATTAATTTTTTGTTGTCCACTGAAGTTGTGGGGTACACAAGGTTTTTTTTTACTAAATTTGTTATCATTAAGGTTGTCTTGTTCATTCAAATTGCCTTGTTCATTTCACGATGTGGGATTTGGGCTCTGGGTAGAGTCTTATTTTAATATACGTTATTGTGATGAATTAACGGTAACATGGTCGGAAGTTTGTAGCTCGGAGCGTAAGTTCAACCTCGATGCTTCGCATCCGGGTTGAATATAAGATCCAAGCCACAAACCTCAGACCATGTTACAATCAATTCATCACAATAACATAATGTTTTCATTTTTGGAATTCGTTAAAAAAAAACACTTTCCACAATCCATTCTGCTGAGGGATCATAAGCTGAGTTTAAATGCTGTTTGAGAATATAATGGGTTGATTTTGTCCATTATGTTGTGTAAAGAGTTGCAGTAGATGAGATTCACACTGAGGCTGTACAATGCACAAGCCTAGGGTTAGTTAATCAGTTAATAATGAAAAAAAACGTATAACCAGAAAGTGTGACTAACCCTATGCATTGACACACTTTCTGGTTATAGGAAATTGGTAACTCACTAATCATAAACTACCTGAAACTTTACACTCACAAAGGCTGTACAATGCACAAACTTAATCCTTTACCCAACTTAACGGCCAAAACCGGCCAGCGCTATTCTCAAAAATCGCCAATTATTTTTTATTATTTTTTCATTTTTTGTCTCAAAAACATAGGTTATGACCCCTCATTGGAACGAGCTCGTCGAGCTCGTTCCAATGAGGGGTCATAACCTATGTTTCTGAGACAAAAAATGAAAAAAATTAGTTATTCAATCATTTTTTTGGCAAGTGTCGTCTGCTTTTCATGTTAGGTAAAGGATTAATCAAATAGAAATGATCTTATTTATAACCAGAAAGAAAAGAGTGACTAAGGCCGCACAAAGTAGATCTTCTGTTTCTCAGGCCATTATTTGTGAAATTGCATGCGGGCGAGAGTTTTTTTATTTTATTTTTTATTTCAGTAATTTCTTCTTTGCCATCAAAAGTTCATGTTCTTGGTCCAAGTTTTAGGCTTCATAATCTACAGAGTAGCATGGGTGGTGGTGTATTTCATCCCTTGAGTGCAAGAAAGCTTTGCAATGCTAAAGCATTGCAAAGCCTTCTTGCACTCAAGGGACAAATTCATCAGTTTTTTTAACTTGGGTAAAATATTAGACATAAACCATTTAATTTTTATTTTTTTTACGTTTAAATTGGTTATAAAAAGAGAGCATGCGGCAGCCAAAAGGACCATGCGGGAGGGCCTGAGAAACAGATTTTTTATATTTTTTTAGGCCTAACCTTGTGCATTGCAGAAAGTAAGTTAGTATGTAACATATGCACACTAACCACAAGCAACAGGATTAGCTGATAGACTGCCATATCACACATTACATAAAAATATACACTGACTGAGGCTGTAAAAATGCACAGGGTTAGTTGTTTACAAGTTACAGAGGGAGCAGGATTCAAGCAACTAAGCCCACCAAAGTAGATCTTCTGTTTCTCAGGCCATTTTTTGTAAAATTTCATGCGGGCAAGCAGGCTTTTATTTTGTATTTTTGTAATTATTTCTTTGTCATCAAAAGTTCATGTTCTTCGTTTGTTTTATTTTTTAGGCCTCATAATCTACAGAATAGCATGGGTAGTGGTGAATTTCAAACCTTCTGTGCAAGAAGATTTCACAATGCTAAAACATTGCAAAGTCTTGCTGCACTCAAGGGAGAAATTTATCAATTTATTAACTTGGGTAAAATATCAGACATAAACCATTTAATTATTATTTTTTTAAGTTTGCATTGGTTATAAAAAGGGAATGCGTCAGCCAAAAGGACCATTTGGGAGGGCTTGAGAAACAGATTTTAACATTCTTAGGCCAAAGGGAAACACTTATACCGGATTGGGGAAACAATTAATAGCTAGTTTTGAGTGAATTTGTATGCTGCAGAAATTGGGTAAATGATAATTTTGATCACCTACCGCGTGCCACAGAAGGAAAAATGCCACCAATTATTGTTCAACCACATTACTTGCATGCCTGGAAATAAGCAACCTGTCATTTGCAGAATGAGGTCCCCAGAAGGTGAATTTGCTGATGCTATCCCACACAATGGGCTAGAATCCCCCAATTTATCAACTTGGGTACCTTTTTCTGTTTAGGCACGAGACCTTGATTCAGACTGAGGCTTACAGAGGGTAAGCTTAGTGATGCTACTCTGCTGTGCACAAGCCAGAATATAAGCAGACTGTCATCTGCAAAATGAGGTCCTCAGAGGGTGAATTTAGTGATGTTACCCTGCATAGCAGGGTAGCATCACTAAATTTACCCTCTGTGAACCTCAATCTGAATCAGGGTCTCAAAACTAAACAGAAAGAGGTACCCAGAGGATAAATTGTCCCACTGTATGGGATAGCATCATCAAATTCACCCTCTGGGGACATCATTCTGCAAATGTCAGACTGCTTATTTTCAGGCCTGGCTGTGCGAGATATCATCGGCAAATTGACCCTCTAGGGACCTCATTCCGCAGATGACAGTCTGCTTATTTCCTGGCTTGATTATTTGTTTATTGTTTATTTATTGAAGTTAAATTAAAAACACAGCCAGGGTCACCTCATATCAGACAGTTTTACAGGTGGAGGAAGGAAGAGTATCTGGACAGAACCATTAAGCAGTGGCAATCAACTGTCAAACTCTCCAATTCACTACCCTGGCACAAGCAGAGGTAGCAGTGGTCAAAGGCAAAGGCACCATCAATGTGCAGTATGCCTCAGTACACAGTGCAACTGTGCTGAAAAGTGGAAATTGGAATCAAGTCTTTTGTTCAAGGACATAGCACAGGTGGCATGGGTCAAGATCAAACTGTTGACCTTTCTGTCCAATGCTCTAACCAATGAGCCACCATGCTACCACCCACATTATTGGGACGTGGACAATTAACTAGAGTGTATACTTAACTACTTGAGTGCTAAATTATTTTTCAAAGGTGATTTTTTTTTAAAGATACAGTGGAACCCTGTTAATTGAATAGCCACTTTGCCAATGAAAATTATTCAATTAACAGGAGTACTCAATTAACAGGGATTGTGTCACTTTTTCACATTCTAGAGATAAACTTATCATTTATTCTGTTATATCTTGTTTGACAGAGCTCCATGAGCTCTGTCAAACAAGATATAATAGATTAAATGCCTGTATTGGATGTATTGAGGCCAAATAGGTCCATAAACAAAGGAAAACTGGGGAGAGACAGGGTAATTTCTCAACAGGTAACAATATTTTTTATTCAATTAACAGGAGTTTACTCTATAACCTATATTCAATTAACAGGTCAAATTTGTACTGGAGGTATGGTAAATGGTTTTGTGTTGGGCAATTATATTCAATTACCAGGGTTATTCAGTTCAGAGATATCCAATTAAGTGGACTCCGCTGTACCAAACTACCAGCAAGAGTAGCCTTAGTTTTAAAAGATTTTGGTCATAAATAAGAGCTTTGTTATAATATATTAGAAAGTGCCAATAGCCAATCTCCAATACATTGTAACCAAACAATTTTATGTAAAAGATTTTTATTCTGCTTCTGAGCAAACTTAAATTAATGCATACAATGTAAATAAAGCAGTTTTCAATAACCACTGTAGTGACTTCAGGCACTCAACCAGTTAAATTGTCCTTGGTATTTATTTGTTACCTCATCCGAAACCATCGTCTTCATCATAATGATGATAAGACTAAATGTTTTTTGACTTTGGAAATGAAGTGCCGTTAAATAATAAAACAATGTTGGAAAGTTCTTGCTACACTTCCTTGGCTCAATGAAAGAATGTCATGACATAAGCTACAGTATTCTAGGTTGCTCATCTCAGCTTTCATGGTAATACAGGTCAAAATATCAGTATTACTTCCCTTGCTCCAAAAATAAAAAAACTGGGTCAGACCGCACAAAGTAGATCTTCTGTTTCTCAGGACATTTTTTTGTAAAATTGCATGTTGTGGTTGGGTGTTTTATTTGATTTTTTATTTTTGTAATTATTCCTTTGCCATCAAAAGTTCATGTTCTTGGTTTGTTTTATGTCTCATAATCTACAGAATAGCATAGGTGGTAATGTATTTTGTCCCTTGAGTGCAAAGTCTTATTGCACTCAAGGGACAAATTTATCAATTTTATTAACTTTCGTAAAATATCAGACATAAAGCATTTTATTTATGTTTTTTAAAGTTTGCATTGGTAATAAAAAGAGACCATGCAATAGGCAAAAGGACCACGTGGGATGGCCCGAGAAACAGATTTTTAACTTTTTAGGTGAAAACTATTGTTAGTGGAATGCAACACAAAGCTGAAACAATCTGATAACCCTGAATTCCCTGGGCAATTTTTCAGAAATTCTACAAATAAAAATATGTGAATCCAGTAGCTTGGTAATGGTTTAGAGTCAAGTCTTGGCTGTCTAAACAGGCAGCCAAGACTTGAGTAGAAACCACCCGCTGAGTATTTTTAAGATATTTTTCAACAAATCTAGTCATGGCTGCCGTAAAGCAGCCATGACTAAATGCAATGAAAAATTCATCAGAATTTGACTCAAAAACTCATTGGTGAAAAAATCCCTTCAATTTACATGATGAAAATTGGATTAAAAATACCAAATTATACCTAATTTCAGTGGCAAGAGAAATCCTGTAATGGCAGGAATATCCCCCAGCAGTGTGCTGGGCATTGAAGAATCAAAAACCAAAGAATCCTAATTAATATAAATGTACATACCTGCATTGGCTTGGAACAAAGAGTGACAAGTACTTGTAATCTTCCTCTGGAATACTCATCATTACCATAATACTGTTGTAAAGATTGCTGTATAGTTCCTGAACTGGAACAGTCAAGAGGGACTCCTAAACCAGCACACAGTTCTTCCTGTAAAAAATTATAAATTTAAAGTAATTTGTATATTTTTTATACTTACCAATGACCCAGACTGAGCTGGTGCAAACTCGATAAAATCCAGGGCCAAACACAAATTTTGACCCCCCCCCCCCCCCCATCCCCAAATTTTGCATACAAAACCGAAAGTCCTATCTGGTCCTCCATACTTTTGTTTACAGCGCATGCGCGGTAACCAGGAAGGTACTGGAAATGGCACCAAGCATCATGCTTTCTATAGTGCCTGCTAAATGTTATAATCAGAGAGGAGGTATGAGTGCCCACTCATGGGAGGGCCATCCCCTGTCTGGGCAATTGGTAAGTATAAAAAATATACAAATTACTTCAAATTTATAATATTTTTATACTACAACCAATGGCCCAGACTTAGCTGAATAGTAAAAAGGCTGGAGGGCCTAGGACTTAGAGGAAAATCCAATCTCTCAATTACATCAATAAAGAATAGCTATTACAGGAGAATAGAAAACAGAGGAATTACATATGTCCTTCTCTTATAAAAAAAAAGAAGAATGACATAACACACTAACAATGTAACTGAGAATTACATAATTTCTCCATTTAATGCCAGCATAATCCCTTATGCTAATTTGGTGAAGGAAACCAATTATAAAGCTAGTCCATGAGAGAATGAGACGCTTTATACTCATTTAAAAGTGTCCAAGGATTGTATAGAAATGCTCGTTTGACACGTGACAAATACAAATGCTTCCCAGTGAGCTACACTTTAAAAATAGTACATAAATGAGATATAGTTATTGCTTCACACTGAGCTACACATTAAAACTACTGTCTCTGGAGGAGGTATTCCCTTGCTTTTCACTATAAAGCCAGATAATCATAAGGGAAAAACCATCCCCTCCTTCCCCTTGTACTGAGGTAAAATTCCCCCAGAATGAAGAGGGCAGCAGAAGGGCATCAGTGCTCGAGCAGACTGCCTAAAGACCTTATAGATGTAACATTAATGGACGACATTCTGAGCAACAGAAAGAGGACACAAAGATCTAAGGTCACCGGAGATGGACTCTAAATTTCTAAGGTAAAACTTGGTAAACGAAGAGGGCTGTGACCAGTATGCAGCCTTCATAAGATCAGTAATGGCTATACTGTTCGAATAAGCCCAAGAAGTGGACAGTGCTCTAACCTCATGTGCTGAAATCTTGATGACAGAACGTTGATCCGAAGATAGATTTTCGTAGGCAATACGTATTGCCAACTGAATCCATCTAGCGACAGAAAAGAGCAGAAATATCCTTTCTGTTAGGAATAAGAGAAAGAAACATTTTCTTCCCTTTCTAATAAAATCTGATTGATGTTTATAAATGCACATTGCTCTGGCTGGACACAGCAATGGTCTACAGTTATCCGAGGACTGTAAAGCCTTAATGACAATAGGCTCCGGCCGCTTATCCGGAATATGATTCTTAGCCAAAAATCCCACTTCCGTAGTGAGGGTAATAGTATTACCTAGACTACGGTAATGGGAATCATCAACAGATAATGCATGAAGTTCACTAACTCTGCCTAAGAGAAAGGCTGTTTTATAGGTCAAGAATTTGAACTCTACGTTGTCTAACGTCTAAAAAGGAGCTTCTTGAAGCTTCAACAGAACCCAAGCCAAATTCCACTCAGGAATTAATCTGAGGGTTCTAGGTTTATTAATAGAGAAATTTCTAACTAGCTTGGATAAAGAAGTATCTGATCCAATAGCCAAGTTATCATGGTGAGCGTAAGTATCTGATAACATAGACCTATAGCTCTTAATAGTGACCAGCTGCAGTTTGAGTTCGTCAAATAGGTAGACCAGGAAATTGGCAATCTGTGGAATGGACAGATCAAATATGTCTATCGACTGATCCATACACCAACGGAAGAAAACCCTCCACTTCACTGTATAATTCAACGAAGAGTAGGCCCTCCTACAGTTAGAAATTGTGTCTACTGCTCGTCCTGTAAAAGTTTTCCATGCAAGAAGGACCGCACAATGGAAACACGTGAAGGTTGAGAGCTTCCAGATTGTGATGCAGTACACGTGACTTCCCCTGAAATAGAAGATCCCTTTGAGGAGGAAGCTTCCGGGAATGTCCCATAACAGACACCTGCAAAGATTGATCCAAGGTTTCTGCGACGACAGAGGTGCTACTAGCAGGATTTTGCAGTGAGACTGTTTGATCTTTAACAGAATCTGCTGAATCAACGGAGCTGGAGGATATGCATATCCTATCATTCTGTCCCATGAGATCGACAGAGTGTCTACTGCGTACGCTCGATGATCTGGACATGGCAACACAAACTTTGGTAACTGATTGTTTAGGTGTATCGCAAAATGATCTATCGAGGGACGATCCCACTGGTAGCAGATCTGCCTGAATATTCGCTTGTTGAGAGTCCACTCTGATGGCAACAAGTGACCTTTCCGAGAGAGCGAGTCTGCAAGTACGTTCAGATGACCCAGTATATGATGGACTGAGAGATGAACGTGATGATTCAGATGAATAGGAGAATCTTCTCCGTTAATTCTGTTAATTCGCATAATGGAATCGAGTGAGTGCCACCTTGGTTCCTGAGGTAAGCAACTACTGCTGAGTTGTCCGACAGAATTTGAACATGGACATTTGCTATTTGATGAATCCAATATAGTAGTGCTAGCCAGATTGACATCATCTCCTTGATGTTTATGTGCTTTTCCAGGAACAGAGAGTCCCAAAGACCCTGACACTTCAAGTCTGCAGGGCTTAGAGACGTGCCCCAGCCCATCTGACACACATCCGTTATAATCGTGAAAGCCGGATCTGGCAGTTGAAGTGGAACTCCCTGAGTTAACCACTGAAGATCTGCCCAAATCTGAACCTTTTGTTTTACTAGGTCCGTTAAAAAAATACTGGTTTCGAGCGAATGCGTCTTCACACTCCAGTCCTGAGTAAAGAATATCTGGAGGGGACGCGTGTGGAGGCGGCCCGTCGGAATAAGATTTGCAGCCGCTCCACACAGCCCCATCAGTCACATAAACTAGACAAAAGCGAGCATAACAACTGACTAAATTCGATCTGGGTAATGGCAAATGAACCAGATTGTTGTGAGTCTCGAAGCTCATTCCCAAGTGAATGAATGACTTGGACAGAGCTAGATCTGACTTTTTCTCGTTTATTATGAAACTGAGACATTGGAACAATTGCAGCAGACTCTAAACATCGTTCTGAAGAATAATTCTGTTGCCCTATCTCTGAAGAATGTCGTCCAAGTAAGCCGACATTACCACTGCCGAATGAACTCGGAAGTATGACATTGCCGAGTTCAATATTCGAGTGAAAGCCAGAGGGGCCAGTTTCAGCCCGAAGCACATCGCTCTGAACTGATAAACCTCTCCTTGCACGGCAAAACATAGGTACTTTCAGAATGCCGGTTGTACCAGGACATGAAAGTATGCGTCCTTTAGATCTATGCTTGCCACATAGTTGTCCACTCGAATGCTCGCTCTTACCGACCGTATGGTTTCCATATAGAACTTTGGAGCTATGATCGATTTGTTTATCCAGCTCAAGTCTATTCCGGTCGGAACGAGCCGTCTGGCTTCGGTAGGAGGAACAGGTGACTCTGTAAAAACCTGGAGAATTTTGATTCTCGACGACCTCTATTGCTTTCTTTGATAGGAGAGCCTGTAGCCTGTACCTCCGCAAGGAGAGACTCTCTTTTGGAAGAATTCGCCGGAAGATTTGTCCAAAGTGGACTTCTTGGAAGTGGGGGCTTTGCTCAGAATGATAGCCGCAGGCCTTCCGAGACTACACTTCTCACCCACTGATCTTCCATGACTTCTATCCAGTTTCTCGCAAAGTTTGACAACCTTCCGCCAACTGGTAAGCAATAGAGGTCTTGTCCATCACCTGTACGACTTACAAGGCTTATGGGAAGAGAAACTACATCCTCCCCACGAAGAACCTCATCCCATCGTCTTTTGGGCGTTTGACATATAGTCATGATCAGACCTATGCCCCTTTCCCGAGTCGCTCTACTGACGACCTCCGGAGTAATTATAAGAGGGTTTCTTGTACCCTCATGAGGAGTTCCCTTTGGATGACTTAGATGCAGAACAACCTCGCTTACCCCGGTCTGCTGAAGCGTGTTGTTGAGACACCGACTTCAATAGCAGTGCACTGGAAGCTTTCTTTGTAGCCTGCTCATAGACTAACGAAAGCTGGTCATCAAACAGAGTACGCCCGGAGACAGGAACGACTTGGAGAGAGCTTTTCACTTTGTCATCTATAAGTGAAGACGACGCAAGGGCAGAATCACATCTGATCAACTCCAAATTTGCCGATGTCAGGGCGGAGTTATACGTGGCATACATGACTGCCCTGGAAAGAACTCTAAGCTAGGAACAAATGTCCTCAAATTCCTTCCCGTTAACACGTTGCACCATAGCTCTGGTAAGGTGATCTGCATAGGACATCGCGTCCAGATTCACTCTATTTGATGAAATAGCACATTCCATCACATCCAAGCGTATATTGAATGAAGCAGGTAGGGACATATCAAAATCCTCGGCCTGCTCATCTAAACACAGAGGAGCTCTCTGGACATCTTCTCCAACCGTTTTAAATGAACGTGGTCCAAGGGACGGTATATTTATGGAAGATGTCGATAAGAAACCGCCTTTCCTCTTAGCACTAGAGAGGATGAATATGGCATCGTCAACATGGCTGAAGGCCTGTGACACCTGTCTAGACTGTATCGGGAAGGAAAGAACATCCTCTTTCCTCCGCACGAAGTCTGCATCTAAAGATGATAGCAGTTTCTCTCCAGTAGTTGCAGCATGCTAATCAGGTGGAACAAATTCAGGATAGTATTGATGAATAAAAACCATTGCTACCATATGCTGTTCCGAAAGGAAAGGGTAATCCCCTTCCTTGTCCCTTTCACCATCCGACTGATTCAGCTGTGATGTTCGGTCCATCGCATCTGTGTGTGCAGATGACTGGACCGACCCAGCACCATCCGACAGCTCACCACCGGTGTCTGCGGGAGGCTGCTCTTGCACTTGCTGCAATCAGCTGTGCAATCTGCGACAGCAAGTCTGTTACTGAGGCTTGAGGAGCAGTGGTCTTGTTTTTTCGCTGCTTGCTGCTCATGGGACGAAGATCCGGAGAAGGAACTCTTCTCCGAAAGTGCCGATGATCGAAGCCTTGAATCGCCAGCAACTGGATGGTCCGACTTCACAGGCGAAGACTCGTTTTGTCTTCGCACAGCTGGCTGGATATCCTAAGTCAGGTAGCTAGGATGTGGTCGTGTGTGCTTTTGTAACATAGCGGAGGAAGTCGTGACTGTAGCCGACCCCAGCTGCAGTCTAGACGGAGCATCCCGAGCAGCGGGTATGGACCTATACTCCGGCTGGTGCAAGTTTCTCAAAACATTTGGCCCCAAATGCTGTTGGGCTAGAGAGAGACCTCTCCCGCTCGCGCCTTGTCAGACCTCTCCGAGCCTCCCGAAAAAAACTGGCAGACTTCCTTCCTATTTCCTTCATCGCTGGGTGAGCTTTTGATTTTGAGGTGCTCGCTCTACCCAAATCTACATTTCCTTCGACTGCAACAGACTTATCCAGTGTCATGGCTCCCACGGACAGAGTAACCACTTCAATGGTTGAGCTAGCTGCTTGCAAGGGATTAAGAACACTAACTAGAGGCCTTATCCCTTGCTTAATATTCATGATCTCCTTTGCAGCTAGCTCTGTTTGCTCATCAGAGCGTGACGATGGTAGCACACTTTTGATGGGTGTCACAATACTATCACCATGTTCTTGTTCCTCTGAAAAAGAAACTGAAAAACTTGAATTATCTTGTGGTGAGAGTTCCGGCATGGGAATCTCACCGCCAACAACGTACAGTGACACTCGTCTCCAATGTTTGTCATCCCAATTCACACATGTAGGATAAGAATCTGCAGGTGTGCATCGACTACAGGCAAGGCAACAAGCATGTAAATCCGAGGTCAACTTCCTCGCCTTGCATTTGGAGCAGTAAGCTTTCACAACTATAATCAAAATACAAAGTCAATAGCACTCCTACAAACTCTACAATAAAATATATGATAAAGATACATGAATAATAACAATCAAACTTAAATTCGAAAAATTAAACCAAAACATTTTTCAAAAAAAATTTGAAAAATGCCTAAGTTCCCCAAGGGAACATGATGAGCCCAAGGGCATCCCAATAGAGCCTAAGTGTGGACAAAATCCAAATTTTTGAGCTACACTACCAGAATCATAATCAATGTATCCTACAGTAATCCAACAGTAATATAATACTAAATACTACATATATTTGAGGACATTGCCAATGTAAACAATGTCAAAGGAAAAAAAAACGGAAACAAGACATCAGGCACACAAAAAGGCCCAAAGTCAGTAATCTATGAAAATGCTACCAGATGTAAAGCTAGAACTTCATATGAAGAAAAAACGATGCATCGGATAGAAGATGCAAGACCAAAATGACCTATGGGGATAAACATTCTGTAATACACCTTAAACTCCCAAGAAATTTAATAAAAAATTTCAATAAAAAATATCCAATAAGCTTAGGAGTTTAACAGGAGGGCCTCAAGGAAGGATAGGGAAGGAACACTTAACAAACAGTGGATAAATCATTAGCAAGAATGATGACGTCAGGCGTATGTCCCGAAATTGGGAAACATGAAATAATTTTTATAATTATTATAAAGTTACAGCCCTGAACGTTTGAAACCACCATTGTTCACTTCCATCATCCATTTACAGCCTTGGATCCACCAATTCTTTCATTGATTTGTGTCTGGCATCCTCAAAAAAGGAGATTTTAAAGCACAGACGTCATTGTTTCTGATTTTAGGGCCAAACAAAGAAATGATAGTTGGCGCCAATTTTGGTACCTTCCTGGATACTGTGCATGCGCAGATCACAAAAGTATGGATGACCAGATATGACATATTTTTTTCGGCTTTGTATGCAAATTTGGGGGACTGGGGGCAAAATTTGTGTTTGGACCTGAATTAAATTGAGTTTGCACCAGCTGGTTTGGGCCATTGGTTGTGGTATAAAAATATATATAAAGTTCATACTTTAATTCTGTCAGTCTCTATGTCCATGGAGGAATGAGAGCACTGCCTTGCATTGTATAATATGCCTGGCAGACTTTTTTGAATTGTATATAACTACTGTTTTCATCCAACTGATAACATCATACTGAACTCCGATTTGAAATTAACCTGGATTTTAGTATAACCGAGACACAAACCAAGTTTGGTGCTGATATACAAATCCAAACTCTTCTGTGCCAAGTTTGAAAAAGATCAGACAATATAATTTTGTCAACGTTTATACCCATGTTGCCCATTTTAGAGGACTTCCACCCCAAGCACTGGTGACTGGGTCCTATTTCACCAGTAAAACAGAGCTTGTTTACCACAGAAATCGAGCACTGCTTCACTTCCTGGGGTTCTGTGACCCTTTGACCAACGAATTACAAACACTTTACTAACAAAATGGCTATATCTCAATAGCGTTGTCACAAAATAATCATTCTAATTTTCTTATTTTTCTTAGCCCATGACCTCTCAATGGAACAAGCTCCTTTAGCTTATTCCAATGAGGTGTCATAAGAAATGTTATGAAGGCAAAGTTTGTCTAAGTATCATCTATTTATTGGGGTTCAAGGATGCTTTTGACAGCCAGGATCACCTCGTGTTGGACAGTTTTGTGGGTGGAGGAAGTCGGAGTACCTGGGGAGAACCACTAAGCAATGACAAATAACTGTCAGACTACCCAACATACTAACTCCACACATGCGAGGTTAGCATCAGTTGAAGGCAAGTGCACCATCGACATGCAATACGCCTTAGTACACAACGTCACTGTGCCCCCCTCTCCCCCCACATGGGCACTCAAGATTAAGTGCTTTGCCCAAATACACAATGCAGGTACTGCTGGTCAGGATCGAATTGTGGACCTTTTGATTTGAAGTCAGATGCTCTAACCACTGAGGACCACATTCCCACCAAGTGTCGTCTACCAGCCAGGATGGGTAAAGGGCTAAAAGATGGTGCTAAAATCTTGACCCAGTTATGTACATGGAGAATGATTTAACTGGTTGAGGGCCAGATTATTTTGGGGCTGAATTTGTTATTCAAAATTTGTTTTATTACAAATTATTGAAGAGTGCCCAAAACAAAGGCTTTTGCTCTGGTACCCTCATTTTTCTTAAAGCTCTGATGGTGGCTTCTAGCACTCAACCAGTTAACATGAACAAGGGCTACGCAAAGCGTGGGCCACTGTCCCCGACCTGTAGACATGTTCAAAGTAGCCTTAAAAGTATTGTGTAACATAAAAATTTCCCAAGACAAAAGAGTGAAAAAATGCTATAACTCTGTGAAAAATTAGTGGACGGAACCCGTTCCTTGTGCATATCCGCTCCCCCATGCGGGTCTATCAGCATACCAAAGGAGATCTAAATTTGCCTGATGGCTTTGAAATTACAATCCAAAACATTTGTGCAGATGGATGGATGGACAGATGGTCGGACAGACAGATGGATGGATGGGAGGACAGACAGATGGACGGATGGATGAATGGATGGACAGACAGACGGGAGGATGGAGGTCTTCACTACATACCCTCGAATCTTCCTTCGGGGGTCAGGGGCATAATAACACCCATGAAGAGGAGTTTTCAGCGAGATAATACAGAGGGTTCCACTCGACAGAATGCTGGTTAACCCTTTACCCAAAGTAATGGCCAAAACTGGCCAGTGCTATTCACAAAAATCGCCAATTAATTTTCATTATTTTTTTCACTGAGCTTGTTCCAAAGGGGAGTCATAAACGGCTCCCGTTCTTTCTTCTTACCACAGCCCCTGAAATATTGGAAAAAGTATATGAATTTCTATGTCATCTTCACAGTAGTATATTAACCCTTTACCCAACATAACAACCAAAACCGGTCAGCGCTAATCACAAAAATCGCCAATTAATTTTCATTATATTTTAAACTTTTTGTCTCAAAAACATAGGTTATGACCCCCCTTTGGAACGGGCGCATCAAGCTCATTCCAAAGAGGGGTCATAACCTATGTTTTTGAGACAAAAAATGAAAAAAATTAGTTATTCAAGAATTTTTTTTGCAAGTGTCGTCTGCTTTTCATGTAAGGTAAAGGGTTAATAGAATAATGCAGTTAATGTCATATAAAGCTGTGAAATGCCAAGCTTTTTACTACAGATATTTTCTAAGTAAATAATCTAAAAAGTCCTACCAATTCATCTATCATTTTGTTCTGTGGAGGAGGATGTCGTCGAAGAAGAGCTGTTTTTGGTGATGCTTCTTTTATTTTATGAGCCACAGCCATGTTGGCAAGTAACATAAACTCTTCAACCAATCTACAATAGAATAATATAAATTAACTTATTTTCTGGCTGAATTTCACATATTGATCTGATTGGATGAAAAATAAGATGTAAATTTAACTCTAATTCGTTTGAGGTTATTTTAACTCTCATGTAACATGGTAACAGACTGACATACATTCTCCAACCATAGTATACTCCAATTCTGAGAGCAATCATATAATAAACATAAAATCAACCCCACCTCTAGTGGCAACCATACTGGATATGAAAGGATACCAATTAGAATACCAACATCTTATACAAAACGTGGTTAGTGAACAGGCTATTAACACTTTACCTAACAATACTGCCATATCTGCCTGCGTAATTTGCAAACTTAGTGGTTGAATAATGAAAGTGTCAATGACACTGTAGCTCATCTTGTTTAAGACATGTACATGTATAGTATGTGACACAGCAATGACACACATCTAGGTAATGACCTGACAACAAAGGTACATATAAAGTATTCTAACGGTCTGTACATAAATGCTGACTGTAGCATGTAACAAATGTATTGGTAAAGTATTGTAAAGATGGGCGACAGTTAGATGCTAAACTAGAAAAGAAATCTTTGAGTACCAGAGTGGGTCTGACTGAACCCAAAAATATTTGTTCTCATAGCACAGTGATAACAAGGGCATCCAAAAACACTTGTTCTCGTCCCAAGGTGATAACAAAGGTACCCAAGAAGTTTCGTGATAAATAGAGCCTCCAGCCCGAGCCGTATTGACATGTGCACTTACTGTGTATAAGTAGAACTGAATAAATCAAAGTTCATCTAATTTGCATAACTTCTGCATGAGAAAAAAACCTGTATTATATGTGATGTATTCCATGTTACTAAACATTCATTCAAAAATTTATTCAAATCAGAACCTTCATCTAGAAGTTCTGTACAAACAACTGATTGTACCTAATTTTGGTACAAAATGGCCACTGGCAGCCATCTTGAATTTCAGACCGCACCCCAAAACACTTGTTCTCGTTCCAAGGTGATAACAAAGGTACCCAAGATGTTTCGTGAAGATCGGTTCATAAATAGTCTCCAGTCCGAGCCGTATTGACATGTGCACTTACTGTGTATAAGTAACACTGAATAAATCAAAGTTCATCTAATTTGCATAATTTCTGCACAAGAAAAAAACCCATATTATGAGATGTATTCCATGTTACTAAACATTCATACAAAAATTTATTCAAATCAGAACTTTCACAAAAAACTGATTGCACTAATTTTGGTACAAAATGGCTGCCGGCGGCCATCATTATAATTTGTACGGATCTGTGCTTGTGATTTAATTATTAATTTGCCATAACATTGTTGAATACAGCAATTGTTGTAACTTAATTTAAAGTTTTTGCTCATCATGTGCATTTTATTCACTGTGTGTGAGTGAGTGGGGTGGGGGCAACAATTATTTATAAGTGTAATAGATTAGCAAAATGACTAGCCATCTTTCAATGGTTGTGGGTTGTGCCTAAGATTGTATCCAGAAATTTTAAGAATTAGTCGCCACAACCAGTTTCATGAAAATCCACCCCCACCCCCCCAAAAAAAAAGAAATAAGAAAACACCACACTCTCATGACTTTCATCGCCCCTTCCCCACCTCCATTGTTGATTTTTTCTAAACATTATCCCAAGATTATAAACTGAGAGAGAGGTCTAAAACTGAAAAAATTTATAGTAATTTATATATTTTTTATACTTACCAATGACCCAGAGACATAGCTGGTGCTAACTCTTAAAAATATAGGGCCAAACACAAATTTTGCCCCCCAATCCCCAAAATTTGCATCTAAAACCAAAGAAAACATGTCCTGAATGACCCTCCATACTTCACCTCCACTGCGCATGCGCAGTGTCAAGGACGTCCCGAAATTGGCGCCATTAATCATTCTTACCATCAGTGCCTGGTAAGCGCTATGTCCTCAGCGGGGAGGTATGAGTTCCCAACTCCTGGGAGGGCCATCCCCGTCTGGGTCATTGGAAAGTATAAAAAATATATAAATTACTATAAATTTTTTCAGATTTTTATACTGTACCAATGACCCAGACATAGCTGAATAGTAAAAAGGCTGGAGGGCCCAGGACATAGAGGAAAATCCAATAAGCTCAACTATATAAAATAGAGTCATCTCCTGTAGGAGAAAAGGAGAAATAGGCTTCACGTGTATCTTTCTTATTTATGACAAATTAGAAAGACACAATACCTTCTATAATTGAGCATCATAACATCCATGTTCTCTATTAATATCCAGTATAATTCGTATACTAATTATATTTAAAGTAAGCCAATAAATAAAGTTAGTCCAACGAATTGAGACTCTTTTAAAAGTGTCCGAGGATAGTATAATAACATCCGTTTGACACATGACATATTCAAACGCTATACTTTAAAACTATGACATGAATGAATTAAAAACATAACTTTCACTTAAGAAACCATCCCAGTAACAGCTCAGAATTACTAACTCCGGAGGAGGTATCCCCTTGTTTTCATAATAAAACAGGTGACCCAAGGGAACACCCTCCCCCCCCACCCCTTTTTCTTGCCCTGGGTCAAATAGCCCAGAGCGAAGAGGGCAGCAGGACGGAGTCACTGCCGGAACATAAAGCCTACATAGCTATAGTTGCAATTGTTAAGTGATCGACTTTCTGAGCAGCTGATAATAGACCTAAACAATGCAGGTCTCCAGAAATGGATACAATATTTCTGAGATAAAAATTCGTGAATGTGGATGGTTGAGACCCATATGCAGCCTACTTAATCTATAATAGCAAAACTATATGTCAGCCCAAGATGTAGAAGAGCTCTTACTTCATGAGCCGAAATCTTAAGCACAGACTGCTGAGTTAAGGATAGATTATCCTAAGCAGTACCGATAGTTAACTGAATGCATTAAGAAATAGAATGGACCGTAATGACCTTTCTATTAGGCATCAGAGCCAGAAGAAGCTTTACGTCCTACTGATAAACTGAGATCTGTTAATAAATACATAAAGGTCTATCCGGACAGAGTAAAGGCCTATGCCCGCTCGAAGAAGGAAGGACCTTAAAAACAATAGGTTCCGGATATCATTAGGAGCCTGATTCTTAACCAAAAATACAACATTAGTAGTAAAGGTAATAGAGTTCCCGATACTACGAAAGTGAGAATCGTCCACCAATAGTGCATGAAGCTCACTGACTCTTCAGCAGAAGACAAGGCTAAGAGAATCGCTGCCTTAAAAGACCAGAATTTGAAACTGCTGTCCCAAGGATTCAAATGGTTGCTTTAGTTAATAAGAACCCAAGCTAAATTCCGAATAGAAATTAATCTAACGATTCTAGATCTCTTATCGAAAAGTATCAAACTAACTTAGATAAAGAGACATTAGGCTCCATTGTAAACTATCATGGTGTGCATAGGTATCAGATAACATAGACCTATAACCTATAAAAGTAACTGGCTGCAGATGATTTCGTTAAACAAGTATACTAGAAAGTTTGCAATGTCTGGTATGGAGGAATCAAAAATATCAACATAAAGATCCCTACACCAACGACGGAAGACCCTCCACTTTAGCCGCATAGTATAGCGAAGAGGAGGTCCTTCTACAGTTAGGAATCGCGTCCACTGCTGGTCCTATACAGTGCTTACTATGCAAGAAGGACCGCACAACGGAATACGTGAAGGTTGAGACCTTGCGGTTTGTGATAGAGTTGACACAATTTCCCCAGCGAAAAAAGATCCTCTCGTGGAGGAAGTTTCCGCGGTAAGTCCCACAGTAGACATCTAAGTAAATTTATCCACCGTCTCTGTGGGACAGAGATGCTACCAACAGAATTGTATTGTGAATGGATAATCCTAGCAATACTTGCTGAATCAACAGCGCTGGAGGATACGTATATCCTATCATCGCATCCTACTAGATCGATAGAGCGTTAACTACATATGCTCAGGGATCCGGACACGGTGACACATACGTCTACAATTGATTGGAGAGTTGTGTCGCAAATAAATTTATCACTGGGTGCTCCCATTGATAGCAAATCTGATTGAATACTTGTTAGTTGATAGTCCATTCCGACGGCAACAAACGACCCTTACGTGAAAGGGAGTCTGCTAATACGATCTGACGACCGAGAATATGACGAACCGAAACAGAACTTGGTGTTCTATAACAAACAGAAGGATTCTTTCCGTTAAAATCAATAACGGAACCGAATGAGTGCCTCCCTGGTTCCGGATATACGCAACTACTGTCGTATTATCGGACAGGATTGAACATGCATTTCTGAATAAAATTCATCCAATGACGGAGTGCAAGCCAACATAATATTCTTCCTTGGAAGTAAAGAGCTTGCCTAAAAACTACGGAACCCAAAGACCCCGGCACTTCGAATCCGTTGGGATCAAAATGTGTCCCAACCTGTTTGACTGGCATCCGTCATAATCGAAAAACTCGGATCCGGCCACTACAGTGGAACTCTCTGAGTCAACCACCGAATGTTTGCCCACGTCTGAATCTCTTGTTACACTTGATAGACAAGAGAACGTGTATATCGAGCAATTCAAGATTGCTGAAAGGTTACCGTCGAAGAGAAGCTTCTCGGGGACCGAAGCGACTCTGAGAGAGTTCTTCACCTTACTATCCACGCGCGTGGATGTAGCTAGGGCTGCGTCACGTCTAACCAACTCCAGGTTGCCACTGAAGGGCGGAGTTATACGTGGAAAACTACTGCCCCTGAAAGAAATCCCATTGAGGATCACATCCTGGAATTCTTTCTCTTGAAGACGTAATGATAACGTCTCAGTAAGGTGGTGTACGTATGATAAAGCGTCTAAGTTAAGTCTATTATACATCATTGTCGTTTCCAACATCGTGGTTGGAATTGACATAGACGGCGAAAAAGACAATTGCAGTCTTGAGTCTCGCCGTCTTAGACTCAAAGGAACTCTCGGTAAGCCCAGTTCTGCCAATAAACAATTATTTCCTAGAATTCACGAAAGGCAGAATAGAGCATTGCGGACAAGAAACTATACTAGCATGTTGATAGCAAGCTTATATATATATAGCGTCGTTCAATAATTCGAATGTTCTAAAGACATTATTGGATTGCGTCGGCAACTCAGGGACAATGTCCCTGAACCGATCCAAAACTCCATGTCCAATGACGCTATTAGTCTCTTATCCAGCATCGCAGCAATGTAGTCTGACGGAACAACCTCTGGAAGATAATGCCGGAAGAACTGTATGGCAGCTTCTGTTGTTCCGAAAGGGAAAGCTCGAAATCATCCGAATCCCTTTCGCCATCCTGTCGGACCCTATGAAATATTCGGTCGTCCGTACCTGATGCAACAGCGGAGCGTACCGACCCAGCGCTGTCGGATTATTCCTAATCCGACCGAGAATCTGTCGTTTGCTGGGATGCTACGATAAGCTGTGCTATTTTGGATAGCACATCCGTCACTGAGGCCTGTGGAGAAGCGGTCTTACGATGCATTGCCGCTGGAAGCTCCGTGTTCGTTACCCCGTGCATACTTCTATTATGCGAGCGACCAGAGTGTGCAGGCCTCGTGTCCCTTGGCTACCGGATGACGTGACCTGTTCGCCATGGAATCACTTAATGCCGAAGCTGGCCGGACATTCAAGGTCACGTAGCCAATGTGCGGTCGTGTGCGCTGCTGTGAGGATGAGGAAGCATTATCGACAGTCACTCGGACTGTCTATATAACGGAGCATCCGGAGTGGCGGACATACGCTCTGAAGGTGAAATGTCTGTACCACAACATCCGGTCCCATATGTTGTTGCACGAGAGAGGGACCTCTCTCGCTCGCCGGCTGGACGAGCTAGGAACCGGACTAACAGGCTTCCTCCGATCTCTCCTCTAATCCGTCGTCACTGGGTGTGTACTAAAGTCTATATAGTGCTCGCATCACCCAAATCTCCATCCTAGACCGCAACGGACGAACCCGACTGCCGAACCATTCGATGAATGGACGCTACACCGGGTGAGCTAGCGAATGTCAACTCCGTCGATCCTACTAGGGACCTCTTAGGAGATTGACGTAATCCATGAGCACTAATTGCCGCTAGCTCTTCATTAACTATGACGACAGAGGCACACTTTTGAAAGACATCTCAGTAATTTTGCGATCAAGAAACCAGATATGCTTGTACATAGCAAGCATATAAAAAATATATATAGCGTCGTTCAATAAATCGAACGTATCTGAGACATTATTGGACTGTGTCGGAACTGAGGGACGATGTCCCTGAACCGAACCAAAAATTTCTAAGTCCACCGACGCTATCAGTTTCTTATCCGGTATCGCAGCATTCTGGTCCGATGAAAAACCTCTAGAAGATGAAGTCGGATGACATATACAGCAGCTTATGCTGTTCCGAAAGGGAAAGCTCGAAAACCTCCGAATCCCTTTCGGCATCCCGTCGGACCGTATGAACGAGCTATGAACCGGACTAAAAGGCTTCCTCCATTCTCCCCTCTAATCCGTCGTCACTGGGTGTGCACATGGATGTTTCTAGTGCTCACATCACCCAAAAATTCCTTTCTAGACCGCAACGGACGAACCCGGCTGCCGAACCATTCGATGAATGGACGCTACACCGGGCGAGCTAGCGGATGTCAAAGGCCGTTGAACCTAGTAGGGTCCTCTTAGGCAATTGACGTATTACCTGAGCACTTTTTCGCTAGCTCTACATTAATTGTGACGACAGAGGCACACTTTTGGGAAGACATCACGGATACATCACCCTGATCATGATCGTCTGAAATAGAGATTGATAAAGTAGAGTGACCCTGCGGGGAAAGGACCGGAATGGCCAATTCCCCACTAACATACCGTGACACACGCTTCCCATGTTGTCATCGTAATCAACACATACAGAACAGGAGTTAGTGCGAGTACACTGACTACATTATACAATGATTATGAAAGTCAGAGGAAGATTTCCTCTTATTACAATTGAACAATATCCTTTCAATGTGAAAAGAAAACAAAGACCTAGTACTCGCTCCAACCCCTGACAATCAAAATACATAATAACAAGATCCATTAATCATAGAAAAAATAATTGAATCAAAAACTTTTGAAAAAATATTTTTTCAGAACAGCCCAAGTTTCTGAAAAGTAAAGTTGTGCCCCAATGGATCCCAAGTCTAAGTGTGGACAAAAATTCTAAAAATATTTTAAACAATTTATGCAACACTTACGAACAATAATAATGTGTCTAGTTATGATTAAATTAACATCAAGATATTATTTTCAAGAAATCCTTCCTCACACAGAGGGTTGTTGGAAATGTAAACAATAAGTGTAAAAAACACTAGATCAAGACTCCAGGCACCCTGGCCCGAAATCAGTTACCAATAATACACTATCTGATGCAAAACAGAGACTTCCAGGGAAGAAACTGCAGAACATCAGATGGTAGATGCAGAACACTACGTCTAACCACCCATAGGTGAAGACGTAAACATGGGGAAAAGAACAGAATACATTCTGTTATCCAGCTAAAACTCCCAAGAAATTTTAGTAATAATATTACAGAAAATGTGCCAAAAGCATGGGAGAATAGCAAGAAGGGACTTAAAGGAAAAGGAGAGAGGAAAACACTGAATAAGCAGTGTAATCTTGATAACAAGAATGACAACAGGCAGTTGCCTCGAAAATAGGTAACTTAACATAATTTCATCAAAAAATTTTAAGTTACAGCCCTGATTATTTTCTGTCACTCATTTTTCCTCTCCTCCTTCTATATCCTCCTTAGAATCACCATTTCACTAATATTTATGTGTCTGGCATCATTTAAACTGAGATTTACAAGCACAAAGATCAGTCAGATGTTAACTGATGAAGGGCCAAACAAAGAATGATTAATGGCGCCAATTTCGGGACGTCCTTGACACTGCGCATGCGCAGTGGAAGTGAAGTGTGGAAGGCCATTCAGGACATGTTTTCTTTGGTTTTAGATGCAAATTTTGGGGATTGGGGGGCAAAATTTGTGTTTGGCCCTATATTTTTAAGAGTTAGCACCAGCTATGTCTGGGTCATTGGTACAGTATAAAAATACTACTTTTCTCTGTTAAATGAATGCAGAGGTAGGTTTTTCACATTGCCAAGTGATCCTGTTCGACTATTATTTTGAAGTTAACATGTACAAAACAATAGGCTGCTGTGAGTCGGTGAACAAAAAAAGCTTTAAACAATAACAAGTAGTAGTTCGATTATGTCACTGGTCGCTAATACCCCCGTTGTGACTGTCTTATTAAAAGATTATTGCCACAGGTTTTAATTACTCAACAAACTATTGTAATCATCTTCATGTGTAAGTTCAAAAGACTTTGCTAGGTGTGACTTCTGTATACACAGTCGATTTTAATTGGGAGTTTGGGTCAAATTTGTTTCTCTTTACTAACTTTTTTAAAATTTATTTTTTTCCCAGTTTCACACTGATCTTGATTTCTTTTCTGTTTGGAATTTACACTCGGTGGGTGTTTTCAAATCTGTCCAATATGGCATTGTACTCTGCAGAGTTTGCAACAGGCTACTGGGCCGCCACCGTCAAAAAATAGTTGTCCACACATATAATATGACGTTTGATTCGATTTAACAGAATGGGTTGGTCTGCACTGGAGTGAAATATACTTGCAATAAACAGCACATGTTCGACATGACTGTGTGAAACTCTTTGCACTCGTGAAAAAATAAGGCTACTCAATGTTATTGCTGAATAAAAAGTTATCAAAATATCGAATCACCCCAAAGGACGATCTTTCTGGTGATTGGACGTACAAACACAGATTGACTGATTGACTTTTGTCTGAGTTTTGTTTAAAGGATAAAACACATATTTTTGTACACGTGGGCAAACAAAGCTTTTTCAAAATGTATTTTTCTTTCTTAATTCTTGATTGATAACTTCTTGATCACAGAAATCATTGTTACTAACGCCAGTGACGGTGACATGCGGAAATGGAGGGGTTGGGGTGCTGGAAGAGGACACGACCTCACTGGGTCCCTTATCCCGCACCCCAACACATTGTTCAACACAGTGTTTTTGTTTGTTTGTTTTTTTTAAAATAAATATTTCATTATTTAGCCCTTGCCTTATGTACATGTAAATGGAAGACTATGTACATTCACTTGTAGGTACGGCCTGAACAAATTTACAAAATACATGAATTATTTTTTTTTGCCCTAAAAACACTGGCTGACACTCATTGACAAAGGCTTGTTCCAGAATGGAGTCACAATCCTTAATTTTTAGGGAAAGAAGAGGGGTATATGTTCGCCTGCAGTTAATTAAGTTTATGGCAGATATAGGCCTCATTATGTGAATGAATCTCACTGAATGCAGGGGCAGAGGTTGGATTCTCAAATGGGGAGGGAGGGGGGTGGGGGCTGAGAAATATTAAGCGACAGCATGGCATAACATGCCTGAGTTATGTCCCAAGAAATCAAGTCCGAGCGGGCGGTGGACCTGGGAGAGGGAGCACCCCTGTCTAGAGTAGGGGTTCAGAGGCCCTCCCACTCAGACAATCTTTCAAAAATGTACTGCACTGAGTGTCTCGGGTACAATTTGCTACCAACTCGACTGGAAGTAACTGTCTGTGAACAGTACCCAAACTGAACTCTGTACAAAAGTTTTGCCTCAATAGGGTGAAACATGCGATAGATGGATGAGAGTATGAAGTTAAACCATCGGTGGTGGTCCGGTGGTGAGGAGCATTCAGTATTTGATATCAGCAGTGATCAAAGATTTCAAGTTTCAGGAAAGTTAAAAAATTTATAGTAATTTATATATTTTTTATACTTACCAATGACCCAGACTTAGCTGGTGCTAACTCCAACAAAACCAGGGCCAAACACAAATTTTGCCCCCCAATCCCCAAAATTTGCATCCAAAACAAAAAGAAATCATGTCCTAAAGGACCTCCATAGTACGCCTCTACTGCGCATGCGCAGTGACGCAGTCGTCCCGAAATTGGCGCCAATTATCATTCTTACTGGCAGTGCCTGGTCAGCGCTATGTACTCAGCGGGGAGGCAAGAGTTCCCAACTCCAGGGAGGGCCATCCCCGTCTGGGTCATTGGTAAGTATAAAAAATATATAAATTACTATAAATTTTTTAACATTTTTATACTGTACCAATGACCCAGACTTAGCTGAATAGTAAACAGGCTGGAGGGCCTAGGACATAGAGGAAAATCCAATAAGCTCAACTATATAGTAAAGAGGTAACCCCTTAAGGAGAAAAGGAGTATTAGGCTTTACATGTATCTTTCTTATTTAATATTAAATTAGAAAGATACACTACCCTTAATAATTGAGCACAATAACATTCATGTTCTCTATTAACATCCAGTATAACCCTTATACTAATTATTTTTAAAGCAAGCCAATAAATAAAGTAGTCCAGAGAATTGAGACTCTTTATAATCATTTAAAAGTGTCCGAGTATTGTATATTAAAGCCCGTTTGACACTTGACATATACAAATGCTTCACACCGAGCTACACTTTAAAAATAAGACATGAATGAAATTAAACATTAATATTACACTTTAAAACCATCCCGGAAGCGACTCAGAAATACTGACTTGGAGGAGGCATTCCCTTGCTTTTCACTATAAAGCAGGTGACCTAAGGGAACACCCGCCCCCCCCCCCCCCCCCCCTTCCCCTTGCCCTGGGTCAAATAGCCCAGAGCGAAGAGGGCAGCCGGACGGAGTCACTGCCAGAACAGAAAGCCTGCATAACTATAGTTGCAACTGTTTAGTGGACGACATTCTGAGCAACAGATAACGGACCTAAACAATGCAGGTCTCCAGAAATGGACTCAATATTTCTGAGATAAAAATTCGTAAATGTGGATGGCTGAGACCAATAAGCAGCCTTCATTAAATCTGTAATAGCAACACTATTAGCATAAGCCCAGGAAGTAGAAAGAGCTCTTACTTCATGAGCAGAAATCTTAAGCACAGACTGCTGAGAACTAAAAAATAATTATTTTCACAGGTGTCCCAATTCTTAGAAAATGGGGAAAGAACACAGCCTGGTCTTGATTTGATGGTGAATAAAGTTGTGTGTGATTCATTTTCCATCACTATATATGAAAATCGCCGTCCAATTTTTTTTACATTTTCATTTTTTGCTTCCAAAACATAGCTTATGATTCATCATTGGAACGAGCGCATTGTGCTCGTTCCAATGAGGGATCATAAGCTATGTTTTGGAAGCAAAAAATGAAAATTTTTAGTTACTCAAGAATCTGTTTTATGAGTGCCGTCTGCTACTAGCGACGAGTCAACTGGAAACAAATCTCCTGAATGTCCCAAACTTTGGAGCATAAAAAAAATATAGTTTTCAGGAAAAAATGCGTGTCCCAAATCATAGAGTGTCCCAATACATAGAGTAAATATGGTAAGTCTTGCCCAAAATTTGCATCTCGAAGATATATTTCATCATCCAACTTTCCAAATGTTGCTGTAGACTGATCAGACGCTAGTCAAGTTACCCAGTTTGTTTGTCAACAAATCAGACAATAGTTCTGCTTTTTTTTTTTATTTTTTAATTTGAAAACTCGATTTATTCTACAAGTTATTCCTGTCTAGTTATGTTGTTGGAAGTTAATTTTTATTTTCCTTGAACTTGTATATACCAGTTATGTTTCTAAAGTCTATATTTGATAGGGTACACAGTTGTTTTAAGGTGCTATATAAGTAATAGAATTTTGTTTATTTTGAAATTCCCACCTCTGGTATTCCTAAAATTCAAACTAAAGATACACAAATTATACATCAAAATGAAGGTTGAGATGTATAGAACATGCAACACATATGTAATGAACTCATAGAGTTGACAGCAGGCACCACTGGTTCCTGGAAGTCTGCTGCCATATTCGTACCAGAACTAAACCATCCTAGGGGTTACGGTTAGGTGGTTTTATACTTTTAACAAACTCACCTAGAGTTTCCACCACAAACACTTGTTCTCTGTACAAAAAACTTCGTCTCAGGAATCTTTCACAACAACTCTTCTTTCAATACTCAGAAATACCAAAACATCTACTTCTAACTTCTCCAAGGGTTGCTTTTCATCTGTAATTTACTCTTCATCACCAATAAAAAGCACCACCAACCCTTAGTTCTCGTGCGCCTTAACTCACTCACTCGAGTGTACCAAATCATCCAATCAGGGACTTCCAATTTCGGTCATGGTTCAAGAGGTCACCGAAATATATAATTGCGATGAAGTGACTACATGCTTCCAAGTACCATGACATAATAGAACTGATAATAAAATAATATTTCACGAGAACAACTTGTGGCCAAATCAGTTTCACATATCCAAGAACAAAGATAGGGCATCAAAGTTTTTCAAAACACAGCGACAGAGCTGCATGGGGGTAAATTCCCATACTGTAGGCTTTGTTTACATAAATAATTACTTTCAATTTCTGGTCAATGCCATTGGACGGAAAAAGTATCGATACACAACACCGTCTAAAATAAATAATGAGAAAGATCGCCTTAATACAGCATACTATTATTATATAGAGAATGCACTCTTGCCACATTCCATGCAAGGTATCATGGTATCATGATACCTGTTGAAGTTTCTTAGAATTACGATTTTGTACTCTTGCCATATTCCATGCAAGGTATCATGATACCTGTTGAAATTTCTTAGAATTACAATTTTGTTTTTCAATGGAAATTTGTGGTATCGAGTGATTTGTGCATGTTCTTCGAACATGGAATCCATCTTCAATAAAAATGAAGACAGTGTTGTCCTTTTCCAAAATACAGTCCTATCACTGCATCCTAAAGTGTTTTGAATGCCAAGCTTTGTTCTTGGACAAGTGAAGCACATTTGGCCATGAGTTGTTCTCGCAAAATATTAATTTATTATCAGTTCTGGTACGAATACGATAGCAGACTTCCAGGAACCAGTGGTGCCTGCTGTCAACTCTATGAGTTGCTTACATATGTGTTTCATGTTCTATACATCTCAACTTTCTTGTGATGTATAATGTGTGTATATTCAGATTGAAGTTAAGGAATATCAGAGGTGGGAATTAAAAAATAAACAAAATTCTATTACTTATATAGCACCTTAATTAACCGTAATGAAAGAAGATAAATTAATGTAAATTACTGGTTTGTGTTATGTTATAACACACTCAACAATCGCAGTTTTCTCTCTTGTATAAATAATTAACATTTCCTCACTCATCCCAACACCGACAGCAAGCTTGTTTATTACCAAGGAGACTGAAATAGTTCCATTGCAGTCAATGATTGACAGAATCTATTTATAGGCTGACTGATCTTAATTACACGTGATTAACAGGACTCAGATTTTTAATGCACTGTACACATAATTACATAGTGGGCAGGACCAAGGTACTAATGGAAATACTGGATTGTGGAATTTTTTTAAAGTGAATTTCAAAAATGAAAACATATTCTGTTTTTAATTAATAGCTTGCTAGTTAATAAAAAGCTGAAATAAAGTAGATGCTTCCGAGTGAAAGTCAGAAAAACAGGTACCTGTTACTTTCTTTTTGTCGATACACACTGTAACCATTTGGAAGACCTGTGTCTTTATCTAAAGTATACTGCAACTTCACCTGATCTAGTCTCAAAGCTCCATTTTCAAATCTAAACTTCCTCAAATTTTGTGCAATCTGAAAGATAAGTGGGAACAAGAAAATCTGTAAAACTGATGGGTGCTACCCGACAGTCGACTTAGCTAACAAGCAGATTTCGTAAAATTGTGGTCCCTCTCTATGGGAAATCATTTGGAAAAGGTCTTTGAAATGCTAGGACCGTAACTCTGGAGAAAAATATGAGGGCAAACTTTTAATACATGTGCAGGAGCACCTTGTCACAAGGATCCCTCATACCAAATTTCATTGAAATCCATCCACTCACTGCTGAGATATCGCTGCAGACACATGGATGGATGGACAAAGCAGTTTTTTTTCCAATTAACTGGGCTCCTCTTTCAAATATATTAAAGAGAAATATTCACTCAACACCAGTCCTGGAATGAGACGGGTGCGAGTGCAACTGCTCTTGACAGCACCCATGATTTCTATTTTACGGGAGCTAAAAAATGCACCCGTTGAAAAATATTGTAGAGTACTAATATACTGTGAGGGCATATAAATATGTGTTGTTTTCAGAAAGCAGCACACTGTGGTCAGTGGCAAGTTACGGCCATAATTCTGCAATTCCTTACACATTTAACCCTTTGAACTCTAGTAGTATCTCCCATGCCAGTCCAATGGTTGCAATTAGAAGAGTCCATATTCATTATCTGGGATAGACCAATCAATATTTTCAACGTGCAGCCTCGTAGGCTGCACGTTGAAAATACTGATTGGTCTACCCCACACATTTACTGAACAGCCATCCTATTTAATGACGTTATGGTGTATCATGTTCCTGGCTGGAAAAGCAGCCTCTAGTGTTCAAAGGGTTAAGGATTCTGGTGTTTGATGACAGTATTCCCTCGCAAATTCATATACTAACATTGTACGTGTGCAATTTACTCTCGTCTTTGATCTCGCAGGAGCTTAAAACTGCACTTGTCAATTTTTTTCATTTCCAGCACTGCTCAACACTTTTACTTATATAAGAGCAATATCCTGCCAGTACTATTAACACTTTACAGGCCAGGAAACTGACTAAAAAAAATAAGCCAACTATAGCCTACAAAATCTTACAAATATCTCGATAAAACCATACAAGTATGGGTTCTAATGATATCCATATTTGTATGGTTTTATTGAAAAATTGTGAACATTTTTTTAAAAAAATGCCAAATTTAATTTATTTTTTAAAAAAGCTGTGTTAGGTAAAGGGTTAAAAAATGTCTTTCAAATTTGCTCATATTTTTTGCCTCTAAAACATAGCTTATGACCCCTCAAAGGAATGGGCTCATTAAGCGTATTACCATGAGCAGGGGCCTTGCTAAGGAGGGGAGTGGGGAAAGGAAGGGTATTTACGCCCACCCCAAACCAAAACTTTTTCCAATCAGGATATTTTTGTCGGGACTGGAGTCCAAGATATTTTTATTCTCTTTTACTAGTAACTAATCATATATTTTCTTAACTGGTTGAGTACAAAATTATTTTTTAAAGGTGATTTGAAATATGGGTATTTCTTTTTTCAAAGTACCATGCTTAATTTTAGCAAGACTTTGTTCCTAAATAATTGTTTGGTTACAATTTATTGGAGAATGCTAATAGCACTCTCCAGTAAATTGCAAACAAACAATTGTATATAAGAAATATTTCTTCTACTGCAGAGTGAACATCAAGCTAATGCATACAGTGTAAAGCCATTAAAATGGCTTCATGCACTTTTCTATAGAGCCATGCCACTCAACCAGTTAACTCCTTGCACTCAGGTAGTATTTCAAATTTTTTGTCAAAGACTCCATATTGCACAAGCAGCATGAAAAATTTGACAAAATATATCTTGTTTGACAGAGCTCAATGAGCTCTGTCAAACAAGATATACTTTTTTAAATTCTCAGTTGCATTGTGGGAAACATTAAAATGGCTTCGAGCACTTTTCAATAGAGCCATGCCATTCAACTAGTTAAAGGACTAGATTTGCTTACTTAGACTTGTGTCACACGCACAATCGGTCAAACATATGGAGGTCTGTAGTACTGATTTAGCTCTTGGATACCCAGAATGATCAATTTGGAGGACCTGTGTCACACACACACAAAATAAAAGAATACCAACATCTTATACCAAAAAGATGATGTATTTTAAATATAACTAGAGGTACTGTGAGCAAACTCACAAAGTGATACCCCCACCCCCACGCCTGAAATGTATAAATTAGATTATCTCCCCTTGGAAATGTTAGAACGGAATTATATTGCTTCATGCACATTTTCATATGGAGTTCTTCCATTGTGTAAAGTTTCATGAAAATTCTTCAAACGGTTTAGGAGGAGTTGTGCTTATAAGGATGGACAGGCGGTATAAGTTAGATTATCTCCCCTTGGAAATGTCAGAACGGAATTATATTGCTTCATGCACGTCTGCATATGGAGTTCTTCCATTGTGTAAAGTTTCATGAAAATTCTTCAAACGGTTTAGGAGGAGTTGCGCTTACAAGGATGGACAGACGGACGGACAGGGTGATTCCTATATACCCCCCCAAACTTTGTTTGCGGGGGGTATAATAAATTTTAGTACCAAGGACTAATATCCAACTATGAAACTAACCAAGTAATAATCTCAAGATATCCAGTATTTCTACTGATGCCAAAAACGAACATTTTTAAGACGAGTTTTGAAGATTGGAATTATTTTAAATATTCAACCACTTCAGAAATGAAGCACAGACTTTGACATCCCCACAAGATCCCTGGAAGTAAAGCCGTACTTGTTTGCTGTGTTTTTCTGGTAAATTAGGACGCAGTAAAATGGAAGTCCTCTAAAATGTGGAGCACAGACATGTTAAGTCTCATGGATTCACCGTGAGACTCCTGGATTGTGTCATGATCTCCTGCACTCACGGTAGCAACCATAAATCTCCCACATCATCAGAATTTATCAAGTGAGAAAAACGAAATCAACCAATTCTTTATTGTGTCCAATTTACTTCACGTTTGCAAACTGTAATCCGTGAGATCTGCTCAGTGACCCGGATATTTAAGTAAGCTTTGAAATTTAGTCTCTTTTTTTTTCTCTTCCCTTTGTTCCAAATCGTGTTTAATTAAAATAAATTAATACAAGAATGGACTATTTGATATTATTCTGTCATTATATGGTGATCGAAGACCAAACAATATAGCTTGGTGCAATGTTTTCACAACAAAAACATCAACCTTTTTTCTTAGTACTAAAGTGACTTTGCCCCAGTTTTCACAACATAAACACAGCCACATGTGAAGGAACAACAGCTGATTACTGTTTGAAACCATACTGATTTCGGCTCATCAGAGATCGGCTTTTTAATTGAAAAATAACTTTGTTTTCAAAACATTCTATGATGAATGGATCACAGGTAACTGTAGTTGTGTATATATATCAGGCGATGTATACTGGTATCATTTGCAAACAAATTTGCAATATCTGAAAATCCATCCAAAAAACGTCTCTACAATTCTAAATTTAAAGAATCATGGGAGAAGGAAATGACCTGGTTGACAAAAAGTGACAAAGGTAATACAAGTGCCTTTTGTACACTTTACAGAGCCCATTTCACCATCAGTCACGGGGGAAATGAATGATGCAGTTCACGATGAAAAGTCAGCACAGTAACTGAACATTTATTTCATTATATCTTGTTTGACAAAGCTCACAGAGCTCTGTTAAACAAGATATAATAGACTAAATGCTTATATTAGATGTACTGAGGCCAAATAATGAGAATTTGGTAATTGTTTTTTTTGGGACATATTATTATATCACATGATTTTTCAGACATTTGATAGGAGTTCACTCTCCAACACATATGCAACTAAGAGGATAAATTTGTATTGAAGGCATGATATAATGTAAATGGGTTTGTGTTTTGAAAATTATATTCAATTAACTGTGTTATTGGATTAAGAGATATTCAAATATGTGGGCAACACTATATAACTCATTTACTACTTAATAAATTGTTGTTCTCTAAACAAAAGTCTTGCTATAATATTCACACGCAAAAATCTCCCTGATTGTCATTTTCAAAACTTAACATATCTGGTGGAGCATGGGTATTAATGTTTTTTTTCCGAGGTAATGCTTCTGGCGGTATGTGTTTATTGAATTAAAAGTTGCATCATGACTACTCAATAGATATTTTATTTAGGCCCCACAAAGTAGATCTTGTTTCTCAGGCCATTTTTTGTAAAATTGTATGCGGGCAGGCAAGCGGTTTTTTATTTTATTTTTGTGATTATTTCTTTGCCATAAAAAGTTCATATTCTTGGCTTGTTTTATGTTTTAGGCCTCATAATCTACAGAATAGCATGGGTGGTGATGTATTTCGTCCCTTGAGAGCAAGAAGGCTTTGCAATGGTAAAGCATTGCAAAGCCTTGATGCACTCAAGGGACAAATTTATCAATAGCATGGGTGGTGGTGTATTTCATCCCTTGAGTGCAAGAAGGCTTTGCAATGCTTTCAAGGGACAAATTCATCAATCTTTTTAACTTGTGTAAAATATCAAACATAAACCATTTAATGTTTATTTTTATATAGTTGCATTGGCCATAAAAAAAGAGCATGCGACATCCAATAGGACCATGTGGGAGAAACAGATTTTTAACTTTTTGGCCTTATTCAGTTATAAATTTCCAAAAAGTCTTGGGTTTTTGTAACTATAATTCCAACTGACTAATATTCCTACCACAACATGACTTGATGATGTAGTTGGAAAATTAGTCAGTCAGGCCATAAATACACAGGACACGCATGTCTGAATGGGTTAATCGATATGGCACAAGTGCCAGCGCGGAAGGATAGAACGAGAGGCTGTAGGCCTAAAGTTTTATCCTTCCGTGATGGCACAAGTGCCAAACCGATTAACCAATTCACACACAAGTGTCATTCTGTGTTTAGTAAATGCCTTTACGTCTAAAAAAAAAACAATTAGAACACTCAGCAATTCATTTGATAACTATCAACAAAAAGAACACATTTTATCGCCAACCAAAATTGCGAGGGGAGCCTGTATTACTATTTCGTCCCCTCAGTTCCAATGTGTTCTATGTGCCTACTGGCACATAGAACACACTGGAACTCGGGGACGATTTTCAGGTATCGCTGGTGATTCAAATTGTAATTGCAATGCACGATTTGTAGAAAATTCCAGTGAAATTTTGTTTCTATTTAAAAGTAGTCAGTCAACGATTTCCATTTCACACATGTGCGAACAGATTTTCATTTTTCGCACGGTTCAGTGTTGCAGTAGATGGGGATTACATAGAACAGGCGTGTAATAATAATCAGGTCAAATCAAGTTTACACCCCCCTCCTCCCTCAAATCGGTACTCCTGGCAACAAGCAGACATATTCTAGGTTTGAAAGGAAAAAAATTAAAAAATTTAGGCCAAATAAAAAAAATGAATTGATTCTCAGGCAATTTTTTTTTCAAATCAGTGAGGGAGGGAGGATTTTATTTTTATTTTTTTTTTTTTTAATGTAAAGGGTTGAGTATACTCAGTAAATCCTTTTTTGCTGTCTTTCCACTTGAAAAAGAGAAAAGGTTGTATTTTAGTGTAATTATAGTATAACTTTTATAACTAACTGCTGTAACGACACCTAAAAGGATTTGTATTTTATTGTTCTTTTTAATGGTATAGATCTGTCAAACATCATGATCCATTAGAATAGGCCCCAGTAACCAATGCTTGGGGTAGGAGTCCTTTAAAATGGGAAACATGGCTCTAAATGATTGGTTAAACTTGAGTTTATATCAGTGTTGCGGCCATTATTAACCATTGTGCAGAAATATATGACCTTAAACACCAGCAAATAAATAAATAATTAAATCATGATCCAGTATATCAGAATTTTCCTTGTTACAGTTTATGGGAGAGTGCCTCTGGGCACTCTCCCATAAACTGCAACAAGAAAAACCAATTTTGTGCAAACACAGCTAAATAATTATATGTCGAGAAATGTGAAAAAATGACCATTCCATGTTTTCACGAATTCTTAAAAAAACATGACATAATAAAAATGTCAAATGAGGAGGTTCAAATCCAACGAGGGAGGGCCTGAGAATCAAAACATTATTTTTTTTTAGCCTTAGCTATTCAGGAAAATTTTTGCCAGTGTCATCCTCTAGTCATGCCATGTAAAGGATTAACCCTTTATACTGAGGATATCAAAATTTATTATTTTAAATATAATTTTTTCAATTTTTCCAAAATATTGTAAAACCATATCATGTGATTCCTCAATGGAACGAGCTCAACAAGATCATTCCAATGATGGGGTCAATATGGCTTTGTTGAAATGTTTTGAAATAAATTTTTTTTCAACTGCTGAATTTGTAAATTACACAGGTAGAATTTGTGGGCAAAGGGTTAACTACAAATAGAGAAATCCTTATTCTTTGGTCATTAGTTGAGTATTTGCTCCATAATACGTCTTCAATGTCATGTTGTGAGTGAACAAAATAGACAAATTTTTTAGGTTTTGTTCAATAATGGAAAAATTTCACAGAGGGTTGAACTTCATGTGAGTGACTAAAAGAAACCACATACCTTGTGAAAGTTGAGGACTCTTTCTGTAATGTTACCTATTGTGAAAGGTGCAGAGATAGGAGGGAGTTCTTCAGCAGTCCATGTTCTCTCTGGCTCCTCAATGAACCCCTAAAAAACAAATCCATCAACTTATCTCGTGTTGTTTATAATATTAAGACGATGAACATTTAATGTACAAAGTGGATATCTGAGAATCAAATTCAAGAACTATTTAAACACCTTTCAAAGACTGTGTTAATGATTTTTGAGGACTATTATTGCATGCCATGGTGCATACTGTTATGATGGCCTGCCACATCAAGCCAATTGTGTATTATATTTAACTCTTAGAAGCCGGGAGTCGAGTTTTCTTGCCTGAGATGTAATACAGCACGTAATCTGGCTGTGACAGTTCGACTATCTTTGGGCTGGGGGAGAATTAAACACTGAGCAGGTGATACTAGTCAAGTGTCGTCTGCCTGAATAGGCAGGCGACACTTGACTAGAAGCAGCCGCTTTACTGTAAGTTTTTCGCGGTATGTCAAGTTCAATAAATTCATTCTGATTCCCCGGCTTCTAAGAGTTAATTTATTTATTGGTGTTTAAGGTCACATACTTATGCACAATGACTAATCATGACCGTGACAGTTTTACGGGTGGAGGAAGCCGGAGTGCCCGGAGAGAACCACCAAACAACGACAAGCAGCTGCCAGCTCCCCAACATCATAACTCCGCACTGCAGCTCAGGCAGGGTTAGATTTACATTGGGTGAAGACATGCGCACCATCAACGTGCAGTATGCCTTAGTACACGGCGTCATCGTGCCCCCATGTGGACAATCAGGGTTAAGTGCCTTGCCCAAGGACACAACGCAAGAGTCTGAATCGATCACTCAGATGGTCACCCATCCGAGGATTAATCAGGCTCGACGTTGTTTAACTTTGGTGATTTGACAAGAACCGGTTACCGCAACGCCACCGCGCCCCTAAGAGTTAATTTGACACAAAATTAGAAAATACCAAAAGTGTAAAAAAAACCCTGAATTCCAGTACTTTTCACGGAATGTGGTGGAAAATCAAGTACATTTCAAGGATATAAATGAATTCAAACAATTTTCAAGGAAAGCATCTAAATTCAAGGAGATATGTGTACGAATTACGGACAACAAATAGAAAAAGAATGAAAGTGTCAATGACACTGTAGCTCAACTTGACAAACTTGAACTTGGTAAGTTATAAATGAAATGGCAAAATTGAAGATCATTGGTACCAATGTCATTTTTTTTGCCAGTGGCAACATTTTTTGAAGGAAATGGAAGAAAATCGATAGCTCCCATCTAGAGGTCACCATAAATAAGCATACCAGGTTTCAAAGCAATCTAATCATAAATGTGCCCTGTAGGGCGAGCCAAAGGGAAATATTGTGGTCTGACTAAACTGAGTTTAAAAACGTTGGCCGCGGCAACATTTTTTGATGGAAATTGAAGAAAATCGACAGTTCCCATCTAGAGGTCACCCCAAACAAGCATGCCAGGTTTCAAAGCAATCCGATCATAAATGTACCCTGTAGGGTGTGCCAAAGGGAAATATTGAGTCTTCTGACTAAACTAAGTTCTAAGAACGTTGGCTGCGGCAACATTTTTTGACAGAAATTGCAGAAAATCGATAGTTCCCATCTAGAGGTCTCCCCAAACAAGCATACCAGTTTTCAAAGCAATCTGATCATAAATGGGCCCTGTTGGGAGAGCCAAAGGAAAATATTGAGGTCTGACTAAACTAAGTTCTACGAACGTTGGCCGTGGCAACATTTTTTGCCGGAAATTGAAGAAAATCAATAGCTCCCATTTAGAGGTCACCGTAAATAAGCATACCAGGTTTCAAAGCAATCAAATCATAAATGCGCCCTGTAGGGTGTGCCAAAGGGAAATATTGTGGTTTGACTAAACTAAGTTCTAAGAACGTTGGCCGCGGCAACATTTTTTGACAGAAATTGGAGAAAATCGATAGCTCCCATCTAGAGGTCACCCTAAATAAGCATACCAGGTTTCAAAGCAATCAAATCATAAATGTACCCTGTAGGGTGTGCCAAAGGGAAATATTGAGTCTTCTGACTAAACTAAGTTCTAAGAACGTTGGCCGCGGCAACATTTTTTGACAGAAATTGAAGAAAATAGATAGCACCCATCTAGAGGTCTCCGCAAACAAGCATACCAAGTTTCAAAGGAATCTGATCATAAATGTGCCCTGTAGGGTGTGCCAAAGGGAAATATTGAGGTCTGACTAAACTAAGTTCTACGAACGTTGGCCGTGGCAACATTTTTTGCCGGAAATTAAAGAAAATCGATGGCTCCCATCTAGAGGTCACCCTAAATAAGCATACCAGGTTTCAAAGCAATCAAATCATAAATGTGCCCTGTAGGGTGTGCCAAAGGGAAATATTGTGGTTTGACTAAACTAAGTTCTAAGAACGTTGGCCGCGGCAACATTTTTTGACGGAAATTGAAGAAAATCGATAGCTCCCATCTAGAGGTCACCCCAAACAAGCATGCCAAGTTTCAAAGTAATCTGATCATAAATGCGACTTGTGAGGTGTGCCAAAGGAAATTGTGGACGTACGTACTAACGTACTAACATACTAACGTACTAACGTTACGTACGTACGTACATACGTACGTACGTACGTACATACGCCGACGGACGAGAAGTGATGGCAATAGCTCAGCTTGACTTTATCAAGTTGAGCTAAAAATACAGAAAACGTTGCACACACAATGGAAATACAGTGGAATTAATTGAAAAAACACTTTTAATAGTAAAAATGATTCAATTGAAAGGGATTTAATCACTTTCCTGTATTCTAGAAATAATCTAAGCATTTATTCTATTATATCTTGTTTGACAGAGCTCATAGAGCTCTGTCAAACAAGATATAATACAGTCCACTCGACTTATTATAATAACACTTAATATTATATTTTGTTTATTGTAATAAAATCTCTCAGCACCAAACCATCCTTGTTATATTGCCTGTAAATTATTACTATTTAATATAACACAGTGCTTGAAGCGTTCACCTTGAACAAAACACAATATAAACGGAGTACAAGAATGAATCTACTTAATTATTAAGCAATCCATTTCCATAGGATACATTGTCAATCCTTGAGCCCCTCAGGAGTGACAAAAATAGTCCGAGCATCAAGCCTTTTCTTCAGTTGATCATAATGTAAAATGTAGAGCTCCCCTACGAAGCCACTTGATACAACCTATGTGGATTAATCTTAGTTACACACTTCTAGAGGGTACTGAATACAAAATTTCTAATTCTTCAGCTACATGGCCAATTCTGACTCCCATAGGGAGCCCAAATATTAACCCAGGCTCTCGATTTGAACAAAGTTGAATTTGACCTTTCTAGAGATGTTGTATACCAAATATGAAAGCATTCTGACTGGTGGATCTGAAAAAGAAAATTTTTGAAGAAATTTCTTCATATTGCACTAAGTTAACATTTGGGGTACCATAGCGAGCCCAAATATTAACCTACAGACACGATTTGAATAAATTCACCAGTCAGCATTCTGACTGGTGGATCTGAAGAAGAAGATTTTTAAAGAAATTTCTTCATATTGCACTAAGTTAACATCTGGGGTACGATAGCGAGCCCAAATATTAACCTACAGACCCGATTTGAATAAACTTGAATCAGTTGAATTTGACCTTTCTAGAGATGTTGTATATCAAATATGAAAGCATTCTGACTGGTGGATCTGAAAAAGAAAATTTTTGAAGAAATTTCTTCATATTGCATTAAGTTAACATTTGGGGTACCATAGGAAGCCCAAATATTAACCTAGGGATTTGGTTGGAACAATCTTGAATCTGACCCTCATAACAATGATGTATACCAAACATAAAAAGATTCTGACTGGTGGTTCTTAAGAAGAAGATTTTTAAAGAATATTTCCCATATTGCCTTAAGTTAAAAATTTGGGATCCTGTATTGAGTCCAAATATGAACCAATGGGCTTTATTTTAACAAACTTGTAACTGACCCCTCTATGAATGCTGTATACCAAATATTAAAAGATTCTGATCATTGGTTCTGGAGAAAAGATTTTTAAAACTTTTGCAAATATGCTGACTCAGCATTTTCTTGATGCTCTATACAGAACACCCTAACATAACCGATGGCAATTTTTTTTACCATTCAATTCTACCCGTCCTAAGGATGCTTCATACCAAATAACAGCTCTCTGTTCCATGTGGTTTGGAAATATGGGCGTTTGAAAATATTTATATTTTTTCAATTTTTTTTTACCACTCAATTCTACTCGTCCTAAGGATGCTTCCTACCAAATAACAGCTCTCTGTTCCACATGGTTTTGGAAATACGGGCATTTCAAAAGATTTCTATTTTTAGCTCCTGGTGTTCCCATGGGGCTGCAAGTCAAGTACTTATGACCCAATAATACTACATACCAAATTTGTTTCAAATCGGACCTTCGGTTCAGAAAATAGAAATTTTGGTGGGATCAAAAATCAAATACCCCTCCCATTACACTAGTGGTATCTGCCATGCCATTACAAAGTCAAATACTGCTTCACGAACTTCGTTTGAACAAACTTGATTCTACACCTCAAAAGGAAGCTCCATAACAAATATCAAATCATTTTACTCCACTGGTTCATGAGAAGAAGATTTTAAAAATATTTTGGAGCATTTCCCCCCACCCCCTCCCTATGGGGCTGGGCAAGTTGAATTGAACAAAAATACAATGCCACATTGGGACCATCACTCACACAAACTTTCACTTGAATTAGCCCAGTGGTTTTGGAGAAGACCAAAACATGGTGTTGGCGGATGCCGGACGACGGACGGAGAACAATGAGATTAGCTGAGCTTGACTTTGTCAAGGTGAGCTAATAAAAATTATGGACCATTCGTTTATTATAGTAGTAAATCAGCTCCAAAAAGTTTGGATTTGAGACATTTTCTATCTTTTTCATCCAATGTATACTTGATTCATATTTTTATTGTTTTAAAAATAAAGTTTTAAGAAAGAAATTCCTTTTAAAAATGTACCTTTCTGACATCGGTGACACACTGTCATAGCACTGTTACGGTATGTGCCTGTAATGAATCCGGTGTAGAGCTTCAGATAAACTGAGGTTTTGGAAACAATTATTTATCCTTACTATCATTTAAAAACTGAATAGTTTACTTGTTACCCTACAGATAACCCATTGCTGATTTGAAAATAAGCAGACTGAATTGAACATTACGAGTTCCAAAAAAAGGACAGCAGATTGTGTAGTCGGCCATTTTGAAGAGTGCATGCGGGGATCAATTTCGCAAGCTGTGTTTACTTTTAGTTGCACAAACTGTTGGTGAATTGCACTGATCTGAAGAAGACTCCGCCGACTTTGATCTCTTTGATGTCTCATTGTCGCTCCCTCCACTTGGGCCAGAAAAAGGGTGTTTTTAACCAGTGATATTCCCCATCCCATCAAAAACCTAAGAAGTATTCCAAAGGCAGAATATGAATATCGGAAAAATAACATTACCCAGTGATAATCTGACCCCTCCTGGATCAATGGTTGAGCCTTCCATGTGCTGAATATGAAAACAGGACAAGTAACATTACTCACTGATATCACACCCACTCCGTCCCACACACGGAATCACAGGTTACCAGCTGTCTTCCCATCAAAATGCTTGTAGATGACAATAAGGGAATTTTGTCTCATATTTTCTCTGCCCACAGGTCTATGGTCTTATGATTTATTAGCAAAATTAGAATAAGAACAAAATGTACACTTTATTTCGACTGGTTCGGTATCAAATTTTCTGAAACTGAAGGGATTTCATAAGGTGGATTACAGATTCCGTTTATTGTAGCTTTTTTGTGTATATATTTATAAAATTTTATTTAACCCTTTACCCAATGAATCGTCCATATCCACCCGCATAATATGCAAATTCAGCAGTTGAAAAAATATTATTTTTCAAAAAATTTCAACAAAACCATATCATGTGACCCCTCGTTGGAATGAGCTCACCGAGCTCGTTGCAATGAGGGGTCACATGATATGGTTTTGTTGAAATTTTTTTGAAAAATTTGAAAAAATATTTAAAATAATAAATTTTGATATCGTCTGCGTTGGGTAAAGGGTTAATAAATGATAGGAGTTTGAAATCAATGTTTGTTTTTGTCTTTGACTTCCCTCGAAACAATGCAAATGGCCACAGATAATTTCACATTGTTTCATTTCCATGCATATTATGTCACACTCATATTTACCTCTAAAAAATCTTGGCTGTATTTTCCACTATGTGTTTCGAATGGCAATTATAAGCGAATCCAGTTCATTGGCAGAGTTTGTCTCTTGCTAACAATTAACAAGGTCAGCCGATACAGGAAATGTCAACATTGAGCATATGTACCTTCGAATTCATGTACTTACCAAACATCAGAATTATAACATCTTTTTGAAGAGTTTTGAGTTGTGGAAAAATTTATCAACAAATTATTCTATGAGCAATAAGGTAAAATTTTATAATTGAGGAAAATAACTCTTCATGGATGAATTCTTACTAATATTAGCACTAACTGGTCAGAGATCAAGCATCCACACTGTTGCCGTGTTGTTGATGAAGCCTGTTCCACTTATTACAATAATCAATTATAATAATAAAATTTGTCTGCACGCAGGGTATTATATTAACGGGAGCCGACTGTAGATTTAATGCCTTTATTGGATGTTCTGAGGCTAAATAATATAAAAACAAGGGGAATTTGGTATATATCAGGGTAATATCTCAACATATTATAAGATTTCTTTATTCATTTAACCCTTCACCCAATGCAGACAATATCAAAATTTATTATTTTAATATTCGTTTTTCCAAATTTTTCAAAAAATTTCAATGAAACCTTATCCTGTGACCCCTCATTGGAACGAGCTCAAAGAGCTCATTCCAATGAGGGGTCACAGGATATGGTTTCCTTGAAATTTTTTTAAATATATATTTTTTAACTACTTAATTTGTAAATTACGTGGGCGGATGCAGACGATTCGTTAGGTAAAGGGTTAACAGATGTTTACTCTATAATACATATGCAATTAACAGTAAATGGTTCTCTGTTTGGAAATTATATTCATTAACAGGATTATTCTGTGAAGAAATATTCAATTAAGCGGGTTCCATTGTAACAACAATTCAACTGAAAATTTTAAGAACAACAAATTTGAAGTTGTAGTGATCATTTTATGAAGTTTCAAAGAAAACAGTGCATAAAACTATAAGAAACGGCGGCACCAACTTAATCATGAAAATATTTGTATTTAAAATCAATATTCAGGAGCAGATAACTGGGCTGAACAATGATAGAATCAACAAATTTCAAAATAAACCCTTTTATCCCCATAAATGGCTGTTTATTTGACCAATAAAGGCCTTGGATAAATGTTTGCTTTATTCACCTAGTAGGGTGATAAATATTCCCCATAGGTTTAACACTGAAAGAATCTATTCCCCTAGTAGCGACAAACTTGTTGACCTCTGGCCTCTACCACATTTGTCTAGCATAATTAATAGTTTGATTGTTGATTTCTTTAACCATTTACCTAACGAATCGCCCGCATCCGCCCGCGTAATATGCAAACTGAGCAGTTGAAAAAATTAAATTTTCCAAAATATTTCAACAAAACCATATCATGTGACCCTTCATTGGAACAAGATCATTGAGCTCGTTCCAATGAGGGGTCACATGATATGGTTTTGTTGAAATATTTTGAAAAATTTTAAAAAATTATATTTAAAATAATAAATTTTGATATCATCTGCGTTGGGTAAAGGGTTAAATCTTTTTGAAAGTTTTACACAATGCCAGTAGAAAACATCACCCACTGCTCTCATAATATAAGTATTTTTGCAAGTTTAGCTCAAGTCTGTAGGGGAATTATTTCTAGAGAGAAATGTATTACTGCACCTTGTTTATTTTTGCCAATTTTGCTGGTCGATCGAATTGGACCAATGTGCTCCTCACTTCTCGCTGTGTTATGTAGCGAATTATAACACGATTTTGCCGCGACTGCCCTGTAGAAGATTTATGGGATAAACAAAATAAACGTATGGTGTTTTCAAGTAAAAAATTTATTCTACTCATAGAATTAAGATTGAAACTGAGGAGCCTGTTTCATTCTTAATCCTAATCGTAGAATAAATTTTTTACTTGAAAACACCATACGTTTATTCTATATGTAATGATCATGTTTGCAAAGTTGTACAGAAATCTTTACATAAACTAAGTTGGAGTTGCACATACGATTTGGCAAATTGATGGATGGATAGATAGATGGATGTTTCAATGGATGGACAAATGGAAGGACATACACAGACACATGCCTAACCCCATCTAATAGTAGGAAGAAAAAACGTTTCCTTAGAAAAACCTAAATTTTCAGTAAATATAAATGAAATGATAAAAAAAAATCTTACCTGCGCATGATCATAGCTCAGCTTAACACAGGATTTTATTATTGATCTTCCAAACCATTCTTCCAAAATCTGTTTTAAAAATAACAATATAAACAAGGGCTATAGCTGCTGGCAATTCATACCCCCTCTGTGTTGCCGGAATAATGAAAAACTAGAGTGATGTCACGCATGCAGCCCAACTGTCCCAGGAATGGCAATGCTTAGACGCAAAATAGTCGGAGCCATTTTTTGTTAACAGTTTACCTAACGAATCTGCCATATCTGCACTCGTGATATACAAAATTTGCTACTGAAATTTTATTTTTTCATTTCTCTACTTCAAAACATACCTCATGACCTATTAATGGAACAAACTTGATGACCTTGTTCCAATAAGGAGTAATAAGCCATGCTAAGAAGTAAATAAAAAATGAAAAAAATCTGAGGTTTCAGAAAAATAATTTGTACTGTTGGCTTCAACTGGTGCAAGGTAAAGGATTAAAGATGCAGTACATAAAGCAATGTTGGGCTATATGAGTCAATTTTCTTTTTTGCATGTAATAACTTCCAATCCTTCAAAATGCATTTTGGGAATAATTGCCTAAGTGACAATTTGTGTGTGTATGTGTGTGTGGTGTTTGGGGGGGGGGGGGGGGGGAGAGGGGGGAGGGGCAGTTGTGGAACCTCTATTGAAACCTGGCCTGTATTACTAGCTGGAAAATACACATATCAACTTTGGTTGAAATCAAATAAACCCAAACTGGAGTTATCAGTCGCAAACCAATTGTTTACAGACAGATGGATAGACCGACAGATGGACGGACGAAAGTCATGACTATAGCCCTGAGTATAAACAGTCAGGCTAAAAATGCATTTTGTACCAAAGAAAAAATATTGCATTGATGGCCCTGGGTGAGGAGAAGGTTTGGGTGGGGGATGAGGGGTGGGGAAGAATGGGGGTGTGTTAGGGGAGTCCATTTTTTTTCCACATGTGGTCAGTTTAAATCCTTCAGAATGCATTTTGAGCAGAGAAAAAAAAAATACCTAACTGGCACCATGGTGGTGGGTGGTGGGTGGTGGTGTTTGTCTGGGTTTTTAACCACAAACATTAACGGAAACTGTAAAAAAGCATTTTTGACGAAAAGAAAAAAAACTGCCTAATTGGCCCCCTGGGGGTGGGGGGGGGGGGGGGTACGTGAGTTTAAAAAAGGTTCCGCATGTAGTACTGTAAATAGTTCAAAATGCATATTCGAGGAAAGAAAAAAAAAATGACTAATTGGGGAGGTGGGGTGGGGATAATTTCTGTCTGGATTTTTAAACCACAAACTTTAACCAAAACTGTAAAAAAGCATTTTTGACAAAAAGAAAAAAAGGATTCTGCATGTAGTGACTGTAAATAGTTCAAAATGCATATTGGAGAGAATAAAAAAAAAAAAAATAAATGCCTAATTGGGGGGAGGGGGGCGGTAGTGTTTTGGTTTTTAACCGAAACTGTAAACAAGCATTTTTGACGGAAGAAAAAAAAAGTGCTAATTGGCACCCGGCAAGGAGGGGAGGGGTGGGGGTATGTAAGTTTAAAAAAAGGTTTTGCATGTAGTGACTGTAAATAGTTCAAAATGCATATTGGAGAAAAGAAGAAGAAAAAAAGCCTAATGGGGGGGATGGGGAGGTGGGGGGGGGGGGGGGGGTAGGGGGTGGTGGTGTTTGTCTGGGTTTTTAACCACAAACTTGGAGTCATCCTACCAAGCTACAATGAAATCCCTTCATAATTATGGCCTGTGGAATATTCTAAAGGTTTTCGGGCTTTCGGCCTCTGTTGCCGTCACAGTTGCCCAAAAGGGGACGTTCTCATCTAGACATTATATGAAGTCAACCTATCAAGTTACAATGAAATCCCTCCATAAATATGACCTGTAGACTGTGCTAAAGGTTTTCAGGCTTCGGGCCCCTGTTGCCATCACAGTTGCCCAAAAGAGGACGTTCTCATGTGTAGAAATTATATGAAGTCAACCTATGAAGTTGCAATGAAATCCCTCCATAAATATGACCTGCAGACTGTGCTAAAGGTTTTCGGGTTTTGGGCTCGGGCAGTCGTGACGGTTGATAGATCACGCCCAAATGGGGAAATTCTCATGTAGACATCATACAGAGTCATTGTATCAAGTTACAATGAAATCCGTCCATATTAAATATGACCTGCAGACTGTGCTAAAAGTTTTTGGGTTTCGGGCTTGGGCAGCCATCACGGTTGACAGATCATGCCCAAACGGGGACGTTCTCATCTAGACATTATACAGAGTCATCCTACCAAGTTACAACAAAAACCCTTCATAAATACGACCTGTAGACTGTGCTAAAGGTTTTTGGCTCGTGCAACCATCACGGTTGACCGAACGTGACCAAAAGGGGACGTTCTCATCTAGACATGACCTCAAACCTGCATATGAAATTTTAGTTAAGCTAAAAAACAAAACATTCCTATGGACAGTTTTCTAAGTCTAACAAGTATGCATGGACAAAACCTGTAATGCATAAGATAATCTTTCCACCATACAGGTCTGTAACCATAACGGACATAAAAATCTGACAACCAATGACTGAGTTATAATTCAAAATGCTTGTCCAGAGGTTAGAACATATGGTAGTATGTATGGATGTCTGTAACTGTATGCCCACCAAAACCTCATCCAGTGGTTAGAGGGATTAAAAATTGGCTGCAAACCTTATTGAATATTATTCTTTAACTGGTAGAGGGTAAATTATTTTTTGGTCATAAAAATTTGATGACAGGTCTTTGCCTCGTTACAATTTATGGGAGAGTGCCCTGAGGCACTCTCCCATGAATTTTAACATGGCAAATTCCAACAGACTAATTAGAGGTGTGACTGTCCTAGATGGGCCTGTCCATAACCCCCACCGCTATGATTACTCTAAGATGAAAACCCACCGCTATGATTACTCTAAGATGAAAAGAGGTGTAACTCTGGAAAAAAAGTCTGATTGAAACTATAATCTCAGGTGCACAGGTTCCTCTGGTTGTAAACATCCATACCAAGTTTCAAAGAAATCAACCCATAGACATTAACATCTGAGAAACTCTCTGGACAAAATTCAGCCTATGCAGCTGGTATTTCAAGATGAAAGGGGCATAATTCTGGCAAAAATAAGCCGACCAGAACTATAATCGGAGGTGTATTCATACCAAGTTTCCAGCAGACTGGTTCATAGACGTCTGAGAAAATCTCTGGGTAAAAGTATGTCGATGGACAGATGGACAAGATTATTTCAAAGATAATTTGAAGCACATGCACAGAAGATGAAGCCTTTAAGTTGTGGTACCTGCGCTTTAGAATTAAGCCCAAATATGGGCTTTCAGGACTCTACCAGTTAATAAGAGGAAGAAGGGCACTTCATATGATATAGAACAATTAATTTAAAATTTAAAAGCATTTTTTCAGATCTGATAAATGGATAACAGCAAAAATCAGCAATAAGACGGCATGAGAAACAGGTTCTAATGTTAGGCCTTACCTCTCCTTTTTCTGTCATTTTCCACACAACAGAAAATGTAAGTCTTTCTTCATCTGGATTTAAACTGCATAACTGTTCACAGAGTAATCTTGGCAACATGGGAATCACCTGAGATGGAAAGTTCGAGGTTAAACCAATACCTAATATTCCTTATGGGAATATGAACTTTGCCCAAAGTGAGAAAAATTATTTGAAAATCTTCTTCTTCAGATCCATCTGGCAGAATCTTTTTATATTTGGTATTCAGTACTCTTAGGAGGGGGCAGATTAACCCTTTACCTAACCTGAAAAGCAGACGACACTTGCAAAAAAAATTCTTAAATAACTAATTTTTTTCATTTTTTGTCTCAAAAACATAGGTTATGACCCCTCGTGGGAACGAGCTCGTTCCAACGAGGGGTCATAACCTATGTTTTTGAGACAAAAGATGAAAAAAATAATGAAAATTAATTGGCGATTTTTGAGAATAGCGCTGGCCGGTTTTGGCCGTTATGTTGGGTAAAGGGTTAAAATTTATTCAAACCAAGTCCCTAGGTTTAGTTATTTATCAGGGTTTAACAACACTTTAGACAGCCAGGGTCACTTCATGACGGACAGATTCATGGGTGGAGGAAGCCCGGGTACCCAGAGAGAACCACCGAGCAACGGCTCGACTCCCCAATGTACCAACTCCACACAAGCAGGATTAACCCTTTACCCAACGTAATGGCCAAAACTGGCCAGGGCTATTCTCAAAAATCACCAATTAATTTTCATTACTTTTTTCATTTTTTGTCTCAAAAACATAGGCTATGACCTCTCTTTGGAACGAGCTTGATGAGCTCGTTCCAAAGAGGGGTCATAACCTATGTTTTTGAGACAAAAAATGAAAAAAATTAGTCATTCAAGAATTTTGTTTTCAACTGTTGTCTGCTTTTCATGTTAGGTAAAGGGTTAACATTGACTGAAGACAAGTGCACCATCGACATATAGTATGCCTTAGTACACATTGCCACCGTGCCCCCAGGCAGGCAATCAGGATTAAGTGCCTTGCTCAAGTACACTGTTACCCCTGGCAGGGATCGAACCATGGACCTTTCAGTTTGAAATTCAATTCCATAACCAGTGAGCCACTGGAAATCGTTATGGGGGGTCAGATTGCAAAATGTAAACTTTCATTTAAGTGGGCTGCATTACTGGATTGCGTCAGTGATGTAGCATTGTCTAGCTACAATTGAGACTGAACTGTAACAGAAGACAGCATTTAACTGATGTTTTGTTTTGAAAAATTCTCTTGTTATACAGTGGAACCCTTTTAATTGAATAGCCACTTTGCCAATGAAAATTATTCAGTTAACAGAAGTATTCAATTAAAAGGGATTGTGTCATTTTCCTGTATTCTAGAGATAAACTTAGCATTTATTCTATTATATCTTGTTTGTCAGAGCTCCATGAGCAAACAACACTTGCAAACAAAAATTCTTGAATAACAATTTTTTAAAATATTTTGCATTAAAAAACATATCTTATGACCCCTTGTTAGAATGAGCTCAACGAGTTCATTCCAATGAGGGGTCATAAGTTAGGTTTTTGGGGTAAAAAATTAAATTGTAAAAACTGAATGGTGATTTTTGTGAATAGTGTTCGCTGATCTTGACCATTAATTGGGTAAAGGGTTAATTCAAACCCAAAATCATTCATTGCCTGGATAATAGCTGCACATAAATAGTGAGCAGTGGAGGATTTACATTAATTTACATTTCAGGAATTATCAGACATAAACTTCGAAAACTGATGTTTTTTCACACTTTTATCAATCACAAGTTCAGTAGAGGGTAGGGCTGCACGGTATATCGATAAACCGATATATACTGGTATTCAAGCCAATATCGATTGAATATCGGTGTAATTACAAGCCAAGACCAATACCGGGTCTGGACCTGCGTCGCTGCATGCAATTGATTACAGAGATGAACAGACTTCAAAGTATCAGCAAACAGGAAGTGGCTGCACGGCAGATCTGAAAATTAGATACACGATACAACTCATCATTATGAAGCAGCAGACCAAATATAAAATCATTCCCTTTCATAGAAGCCAAGAAAACTTTGATGGAAGAAGTGTTTTGGACGGACTGATGGATGGACTGATGGACGGATGGACTGACAGACGGTGTCGAGCGGTTACTAGACCTGCTCTGCCGCTGGCGACGCAGGTAATAAAAATATCGGTTTATTGTCATTATTTATTTACCCACAATTTCATTTTCAAGATGTCTTGAGTTTTTTAACTGTAGCCCCGAATGAATATTATCCCTTTATCCAAGGAATCGTCTGCTTGTGCCCTTGTAATATACAAATTCTGCAGTTGAAAAAATTTCAACAAAACTATATCATATGACCCCTCATTGGAATGAGCTCGTTCAGCTCATTCCAATGAGGGGTCACGTGATATAGTTTTGTTGAAATCTCTGAGGGAAAATCTGATGAAATAATTTTGAAAATAATAAATTTTGATATCGTCTGCATTGGGTAAAGATGTTTCGAACCGCATCATCAAGGCATGCTAATTCGTTCCGACTGTGATGCCTCGAGTCTTGATTGTGGTACTTGTGTCCTTATATCTGAACAGTTTTCGATATACTGGTATACCGCGGTATTTTTTTGAATACCGATACCGGCATTCAGTTTTGAATATCGTGCAGCCCTAGTAGAGGGTGAAAGAAGAGCATTCTTATGACAATGATTGAAGAGAGATATTGTATTGGGATCAGTTTTTCATCAACAGTCAACTATTTATTTATTTACTGGCGTTTAAGGTCACATATTTTTGCACAATGGCTAATCGTGACCACAAAATGAGTATCAACTCAAGACCAGGGGGTGAGCGTTAATAAGCCATGTTGCCCATTTTAGAGAGGGTTTGCACCTCCCAAGCATTGCTGACTGGGTCCAGTTTTACCCGTAAAACAGAGCCTGTTTACTGCAGTGAACAGGCACTGCTTCACTTCCCGGGGGGACCCCTGTTAATTGAATAGCCAATGAAAATTATTCAATTAACAGGAGTATTCAATTAACAGGGAAGGTGTCACTTTCCTGTATTCCAGAGATAAATTTAGCATTTATTTTATTATATCTTGTTTGACAAAACTCCATGAGCTCTGTCAAACAAGATATAATCGATTAAAGGCCTGTATTGGATGCACTGAAGCCAAATTCATCAACAGTCAACTTCTTGCATATATTCATTTATCTGCACCAGTGCTTCTTCATTGTACAGGCCATCCCGGTGATTCTTTTGAAGGGTTTTATGGGAAATGACAACATTTGCCAGATTTAAAAGAATTGATCTTTCATTGTTTGTGGAATTCAATGCCACGACTAACAAAGTGAATAGTCAAATTATACCACACCCTTATCTGGATTTTCTGAAGAGTGTTGGTCTGCGGTACTTTTATTCACACCAATTCTGTCAATGATTTGTTTATGACAGGTGGGGGTAGAAGGGGTGGGGTGGGGTGGGGTGGGGTGGGGTGGGGTGGGGGTTTGGGGGCTTGTGAGAAAATGTAAAATGTTATTTATATTGAACTTCACTTTAACGTTTAACATATCACTAATTTATCTGAAAGCTTCATCTTTCACAATATCAACATCCAATCCCAGACCATAATGAAAGTGTCATTGACACTGTAGCTCAACTTGTTTAAGACATGTACATGCATAGTATGTGACACAGCAATGACAAACATATAGGTGATGACCTGATAACAAAGGTACATGTAAAGTATTGTAACGGTCTGTACATAAATGCTGACCGTAGCCTGTAACAAATATATAGGTAAAGTATTGTAAAAGTATTGTAAAAGTAGGGTGACAGTTACAGTACGTGGAGAGTGGATTGTAACTAAATCACCCGCAGTGTGGAGTTACCACCCAAGCTATAACTTTCAAATTGTGTATATATCTACAAAAAACACAAGCAATGTTTCAGCTAATGGACCTCTGGGTTTAACCCGGAGGTCCATTGGCTGAAACTTTGCTGGTGCTGGTGCTGGTTATGCTTTGTAACAAATTTGCAATTGTTGCCCGGGTGGAATCTCCACTCTGCAGGTGATTTAGTGATAATACACTCTCCACATACTGTAGATGCTAAACTAGAAAAGAAATCTTTGAGTCCCAGAGTGGGTCTGACTGAACCCCAAAATATTTGTTCTCATAGCACAGTGATAACAAAGGCACCCCAAAACACTAGTTCCTGTCACAAGGTGATAACAAAGGTACCCCAAGAAGTTTCGTGAAGATCAGTTCATAAATACAGACTCTAGCCCGAGCCGTATTGACATGTGCACTTACTGTGTATAAGTAGAACTGAACAAATCAAAGTTCATCTAATTTGCATAATTTTTGCACGAGAAAAAAACATGTATTATATGTGATGTATTCCGTGTTACTAAACATTCATTCAAAAATTTATTCAAATCAGAACTTTCATACAGAAGTTCTGTACAAAAAAACTGATTGCAGTAACTCAAGAACAAAATGGCTGCTGGTGGCCATCTTGAATTTCGGACCGCACCCAAAACCACTCGTTCTCGTCCCTAGGTGATAACAAAGGTACCCAAGAAGTTTCGTAAAGATTGGTTCAAAAATACGGCCTCTAGCCCAAGCCATATTGACATGTGCACTTGCAGTGTATAAGTAGTACTGAAAAAATCAAAGTTCATCTAATTTGCATAATTTCTGCACGAGAAAAAAACCCATATTATATGTGATGTACTCCATGTTACTACACATTCATATATTCATTTATTCAAATCAGAGCTTTCATACAGAAGTTCTGTACAAAAAACTGATTGCACTAATTTTGGTACAAAATGGCTGCTGGTGGCCATCTTGAATTTCGGACCGCACCCAAAACCACTCGTTCTCATCCCACGGTGGTAACAAAGGTACCCAAGAAGTTTCGTAAAGATCGGTTCAAAAATACGGCCTCTAGCCCGAGCCATATTGGCATTTGCAGTTACAGTGCTGAAAGTAACATTATATAGATCAAAGTTAGTCTGATTGGCATAATTTATGCACGAGAAAAAAACCTGTATTAGATGTGATGTATCCCATGGTACTAAACCTTCACACAAAAAAATATTCAAATCAGAGCTTTCATATGGAAGTTCTGCGCAAAAATCTGATTGCACCTAATTTTGTACAAAGTGGCTGCCAGCGGCCATCTTGAATTTCAGACCGGACCCAAAAACACTCGTTCTCGTCTCACGGTGATAACAAAGGTACCCAAGAAGTTTTTCGTAAAGATCGGTGCATAAATATGGCCTCTAGTACGGTGCGATGGACGGATGGATGGATGACGGTCCATGACAATACCTCAAATTTGGCTTCGCCAAAGTTGAGCTCAAAATATTAGTTTACAGTTTTGAGAGTATTTTTGTATTATTCTGCTGCTTAACATGAATCTATATTCGGTATTACCATCATTTGGGTTTCAGAGATAGTGTATTGAAGTCAAGACCTCGTCTCTTGGCATATATGGATGAATCTGTTATATATATGACCCAGAGGCGAGGTCGAGATTTGAAAGGTCGATGCTCCATAGAGATATGAGAAGTACTTTCAGTTATTTCATTCTGAACTGATGGGAAACACTAACCAAAGTTGAGAAATGTTTTGACAGTATTTCTATTCAAGCTACCAAAATGGTAACTTTCCTTAATAACAAACAAGTGCCCATCTTAATGCTGCCAAAACAGGCACTGGATGGTGGTTACATTTGGTCAAGGGTTAACATTTATACATGCAGTGGGAATTTTTAATATTCATTAAAAACACAAAAGAATGCAGAAAAAACAATGCCAACCTTTTGTACTAAGTACACACTTGTTGCTCTACCAGAAGCTATCCTGTCTAGGTCTGTATCCTCATGTAGAAAGTAACTTACATCTGCAATATGTACACCAACTTCATACATGCCTACAAATAAATAACATTATAAACATTAATTACAAGTCGAGATGGATGCTACAGTACAACCCTGTTAATTGAATAGTCACTTTGTCAGTGAAAATTATTCACTTAAGGCCCCACGAAGTAAATCTTCTGTTTCACAGGCCATTTTTGTAATATTGTATGTGGGCGGATGGTTTTTATTTTATTTTTTATTTTTGTAATTATTTCTTTGCCATCAAAAGTTCATGTTCTAAATTTGCTTTATATTTGAGGCCTCAAAATCTACAGAATAGCATGGGTGGTGGTGTATTTAGTCCCTTGAGTACAAGAAGGCATTGCAATGCTAAAGCATTGCAAAGCCTTCTTGCACTCAAGGGACAAATTTATCAATTTTATTAACTTGGGTAAATTATCAGACATAAACCATTTAATTATTTTTTTTTTAAGTTTGCATTGGTTATAAAAAGAAAGTATGCGGCAACCAAAAGGACCATGCAGGAGGGCCTGAGAAACAAATTTTTCAACTTTTTTAGGCCTAATAGGAGTATTCAATTAATGGGGATCAGATCACTTTCCTGTATTCTAAAGTTAAACTTAACATTTATTCTATAATATCTTGTCTGACAGAGCTCATGGAGCTCCGTCAAACAAGATATAACAGATAGAATGCCTGTATTGGATGTACTGAGGCCAAAAAAGTCAATAAACAAGGGGAATTTGAAGATTGTTAGGGTAATCTCTGGAGATATTACAAGATTTTTCATTCAATTAGCAGATTACTCTGTAACCTATATGCAAATAACAGGTCAAATTTGTACTAAAGGTATGGTAAATGTTTTTTTGTGTTTGGAAGTTATATTCAATTAAGTGGGTTCCACTGTATTACAAAGAAAATAAATAATATCTTCTCACCACTGATATATACCGAGTCAAAAAAGAAAGTATAATAAACATTGAGGAGCAATTTTCGAGTCTAGCTGTATGAATTTGCATAATTTCATGTTCTTACTGTTGCTAGTGTCACATCAGGATGTCGCAATTCAGACATGGGGTGAAATGAAAAGTTCACACATGCAGTCAATAGTGTGTATGTCCACTGTTTGCCTCTTGGATGGCAAGACATTGATGGCGCATGGACCTGATAAGTTTCCGGATGTCATCCTGTGGTATTGCATTCCACTCCTGCCTTAGAACATTACGTAAATCGTAAATTTTTGATGATTATTCGTATAATTAGTGGTAATCTAATATTACTGCATCCGCGGAAATAATGCCCACACCATGGAAATGGTATTATTGGATCCATGGAAATACTGCCAACCCCGTGGAGAGTGAGCAGTCCACAGCAGCCTTACTGTATGATAGTTTATGGACTGGCCAGTCAACCCTTAACCTGCACATAGTGCTGGAAAGCATTTATGTTACTGAATTCATATCTGCTAGAGAATTGTAACTATAGATGCCAAATTCATTTATCTAGCCTAACATTTCTCAGGCAATGATATTATCAAAGCAGGAGAAACTAAAGGTGTAAGTGTTTCTGGATTTCCCTATTAATACCCACCCCCACCCCACACCACACTGACATACCACTAAAGCAATAAAGATAAAATGGGCACTGAGGTACGGACACGCATATCCAGATTAACCCTTTACCTAACAAATCGGCTGCATCCGCCTGAATAATTTACAAATTGAGCCTTTGAAAAAAGTTAAAAAATTTATAGTAATTTATATATTTTTTATACTTACCAATGACCCAGACTTAGCTGGTGCTAACTCTTAAAATATAGGGCCAAACACAAATTTTGCCCCCCAATCCCCAAAATTTGCATCTAAAACTAAAGAAAACATGTCCTGAAAGGCCCTCCACACTTCGCCCCTACTGCGCATGCGCAGTGTCAAGGACGTTCCGAAATTGGCGCCATTTATCATTCTAATAACCAGTGCCTGGTAAGCGCTATGTACTCAGCGGGGAGGCAAGAGTTCCCAACTCCTGGGAGGGCCATCCCCGTCTGGGTCATTGGTAAGTATAAAAAATATATAAATTACTATAAATTTTTTAACATTTTTATACTGTACCAATGACCCAGACATAGCTGAATAGTAAAAGGGCTGGAGGGCCAAGGACATAGAGCAAAATGGAATACGCTCAATAAAATAAAATAGAGTCATCCCCTGTAGGGAAAAGAAGTAATAGGCCTTACATGTATCTTTCTTATTTATGATAAATTAGAAAGATACAACACCTTCCAAAATTGAGCTTCATACATCCATGTACTCTATTAATATCCAATATAATCCTTATACTAATAATTTTTTAAAGTAAGCCAATAATAAAGTAAGTCTAGAGAATAGAGACTCTTATACTCCTAAAAGTGTCTGAGAATTGCATAATCATGTCCGTTGACATATGCAATATTCAAAAGCTATACTTTAAAAAACTAAGACTTGAATGAATTTTATAAACTTAAACTTCTCACTAAACAACCATCCCAATAACAGCTCAGAATTACTAACTCCGGAGGAGGTATCCCCTTGTTTTCATAGTAAAAACAGGTGACCCAAGGGAACACCCTCCCCCCCCCCCCCCTTTTTCTTGCCCTGGGTCAAATAGCCCAGAGCGAAGAGGTCAGCCGAACGGAGACACTGCCGAAACAGACAGCCTACCTAGCTATAGTAGCAACTGTTAAGAGAATGACATTCTGAGCAGTAGATAATAGACCTAACAAAAGAGGCCTCAAGAAATTGACTCGATATTTCTAAGATAAAATTCATGAATGTGGATGGCTGAGCGCAATGAGCGGCCTTCAAAAATCTATAATAGCGACACTATTAAAGTAAGCCCAAGAAGTAGAAGAACTCTTACTTCATGAGCCGAAATCTTAAGCACAACTGCTAAGTCAATGATATACCATAAGCAGTAGCGATAGTTAATAGAATCCATTAACAATAAAATGGAGCGTAACGTCCTTCTACTAGACATCAAAGACAGAAGAAGCTTACGCCCTTGTAATAAACAGATATCTGTTTATAAATACATAAACTGTACCCGGAAAGAGTAAAGGCCTATGCCCATACGAAGACGGAAGGACCTTAAAATAATAGGTTCCGGATAATAGGAGCCTAACTCTTATGCAACAATCCAACCTAAATAGTAACGGAAGTATTGATTCCGAAACTATGAAAGTGAAAATCATCCATCGATAGTGCATGAAACTCACTGACTCTACAGTAAAAGAGAAACCAACAGAATTACTGTCTAAAAGGTCAGAATTTGAAAACTACTGTTTCCAGAGGCTCAAATGATTACTTAGCTAAATAAGAACCGAAGTTAAAATCCGTATAGGAATTTAATCTAAAGATTCTAAGTCTATTTATCAAAAAGTTACTAACTGACTTAGATAAAGAGACAAAAGACTCAATTGTAAACTATCGTAGAGTGCATAGGTATGAGGTAACATAAACCTATAACCTAAATAATAACAGGCTGCAGTAGATCTTGTGAAACAAGTATACTAAAAAATAGCAATGAGTAGTATAGAGGGATCAACAATATGAACATAATGATCCCTACACCACGACGGAAGAGCCTCCACTTTAGTCGCATAGAATAGCGAAGAAGAGGATCTCCTATAGTAAGAAATCGCGTCCAAAGCTCGTCCAGTACAGTGCTTACAATGCAATACGGACCACACAACGGAATACATGAAGGTTGCGACCTTGCTGGTTGTGATAAAGATGACACGATTTACCCAGTGAAAAAAGATCCTCACATAGAGGAAGATTTCACGTTAAGATCCACAGTAGACAAGAGAGTAAATTACTCATGATCTCTGTGAAGATAGAGATGCTATCAACAGAAATGTATTGTGGTTGTTTATCTTAGCAATACCTGCTAAAACAACAGCGCCGGAGGATACGCGTATCCTATCATTCCGTCCTATAGATCAATAGAGCGTTAACACTATTAGCTCAGAGATCTGGACAAGCCAACACATGCGTCTGCAATTGATTAGCAAGCTGTGTCATAAATAAATCATCATTGGGCGCTCCCATAGATAGCAAATCTGATTGAATACTTGTTTGTTGAGAGTCCATTCTGACAGCAACAAGCGACCCGTAAGAGAACGGGAGTCCGATAAAACAATCAGACGACCCGGAATATGACGGACCAAAACTGAACTTGGTGTACTATAACCAACAGACGGATTCTTTCCATTAAATTGAATAACGGAAATGAAAGAGTGCCTCCCTGGTTCCGGAGATACGCCACTACTGTCGAATTAAAGGACAGGAATTTGGGCATGCGTTTCTGAATAATGTTCATGCAATGACATAAAGCAAGCCTAAAAAACATTATTCCGCGGAAGTTAAACTGATAGCTAAAAGACTGCGGAACCCAAAGACACTGGCACTTCGAATCCGTAGGGATCAGTATATATCCCAATCTGTTTGACTGGCAACCGTCATAACAGCCACACTCGGGTCCGGCAACTGCGGCGGCACTCTCTGAGTCAACCACCGAATGTTTGCCCCAGTCTGAATCTCTTGTAACACTAAATAGACAAGAGAATGTATAAATCGAGCAATTCATGGATTGCCGGAAAGTTGCCGTCGAAGAGAAGCTCCTCCGAGAACGAAGCGACTCTGAGAGAGTTCTTAACCTTACTATCCACGCGTGTGGATGTAGCTAGGGCTGCGTCACGTCTAACCAACTCCAATCAGCCACTGAAGGGCGGAGTTATACGTGAACAAACTACTGCCCTCAAAAGAAATTACATTGAGAATAATATCCCGTAAATCTTTTCTTGAAGACGTAATGATAACGCCTCAGTAAGGCGGATTACGTATAATAAAGCGTCTAAGTTAAGTCTACTATACATAATGTCGTTCCCAACATTGAAATTGGAAAAGACATAAACGGCGAAAAAGAATATATGCAGTCTTTAATCACACCGTCTAGACGCATATGAACTCTCGGTATGCCCTGCTCTGCCAAAATAAACTATTTGTAAAAATGATAAAATGGCAGAAATGAGCAACGCGGACAAGAAACTAAACTATCATGCTTAGTAGCAGGCTTGTATATATATATAAATATATAGCGTCGAAAAATAAAACACATGTTGTAATGACAATATTGGACTGCGTCGGTAAGTCAGGGACAATGTCCCTGTACCGATCGAAAAATCCGAGTCCAATGACGCTATAAGTCTCTTATCCAAGATCGCAGCAATGAAGTCCGAAAAATAATCACTGGAAGAAATGCCAGAAGATATGAAAGGCATCTTCCGATACTACTAAAGGGAAAACTCGAAATCTTTCGAATCCCTTTCGCCATCCTGTCGGACCCTATAAAGCGTTCGGTCGTCCGTAGCTGATGCAACCGCGGACCGCACCGACCCAGCGCCGTCGGATAATTCCTGATTCGACCGAGAAACTGTCAATTGCTGGGATGCTGCGAAACAACTGTGCTAACTCGGATAGCACGTCCGTCACTGAGGCCTGAGGAGAAGCGGTCTTACGATGCATTACCGCTGGAAGCTCCGTGATCGTTACCCCGTGCATACTTCCAATATGCGAGCGACCGGAGTGTATAGGCCTCGTGTCCCTTGGCTACCGGATGGCACGACCTATTCGCCGTGGAATCACAGAATGCCTAAACTGATCAGATACTCGAGGTCACGTAGCCAATGTGCGGTCGTGTGCCCTGCTGTGAGGATGAGGAAGCATTAAAGGCAGTCTCTCGGACTGTCAATATAACGGAGCGTCCCGAGCAACGGACATATGCTCCGAATGTAAAATATCTGAACCACAACATGCGGTCCCCTATGTTGTTGGCTTCCTCCGATCTGTCCTCAATCTGCCGTCACTGGGTGAGTACTAAAGTAATTAAAGTGCTCGCATCACCCAAATCTCCTTCCTAGACCGCAACGGACGAACCCGGCAGCCGAACCATTCGATGAATGTACGCTACACCGGGTGAGCTAGCGAATGTCACTCCGTAAGCGATAGACATATTCCATGAGCACTTATTGCCGCTAACTCTTCATTAACTATGACGACAGAGGCACACTTTTGAAAGACATCTCCATAACTCTTCGAACAAGAAACCAGAAATGCTTGGATAGCAAGCATAAAATAATAATATATATAGCGTCGTTCAATAATTCGAAAGTTTGTGTGACATTATTGGACTATGTCGGAACTGAGGGACAATGTCCCTGAACCGAACCAAAAATTTCTAAGTCCACCGACGCTATCAGTTTCTTATCCGGCATCGCAGCATATGTTGTTCCGAAAGGGAAAGCTTGAAATCCTCCGAATCCCTTTCGGTATCCCGTCGGACCGGATGAAACTTTCGGACGTCCGTACCCGCTTCCGCGGAGCGTCCCGACCCAGCATCGTCGGATAAAATATATGCGACAGATTCAGTTGATGCTGGGATGCTGCGATAAACTGTGCTATTAAGGAAAGCACGTCCGTTCCCGAGGCCTGTGCAGTAGCGGACTTACGATGCATTGCCGCCGGAAGCTCCGTGTACGTTGACTCCCGCACACTTCCTATGCGAACGTCCGGAGTCTGCAGGCCTCGAGTCCCCGGCTACCGACCCAGCGCTGTCAGATAATTCTCGATCCGACACCGTTTCTGTCGGCTGCTGGGATGCTGCGATAAGCTGTGCTATGTGCACAAGAATGTCCGGCGTCGAGACCTGCGGAGGCGCAGTCTATCGCTGCTTCGCCGAGGGCAGCTCCGCATCAGATGGCTCCCGCATACTTTTCCTATGCGAACGTCCGGAGTCCATCGGTCTCGAATCCCTGGCTGCCGGATGGTGTGACCTGGTCGCCGAAGAATCCTTGATCGGCGAAGCTGGTAATATATCGGCGGTCACGCAGCCAAGGTGCGGTCGTGTGCGCTGACGAGAAGAGGAAGCCTTAGCAGTCTCAGCGGACTGCCTATACAACGGAGCGTCCCGAGCGACGGACGTATGCTCCGCTAGCGACACATTTGTACCACAACATCTGGGGCCAGATGTTGTTGAACGAGAGAGGGGCCTCTCTCGCTTGCCGTCCGGATGGACCGGAACGAGCTATGAACCGAACTAAAAGGCTTCCTCCGTTCTCCCTCCGATCCGCCGTCACTGGGTGTGCATTAAGTTAATTTTATAGTGCTCGCATCACCCCAAAATTCCTTCTAGACCGCAACGGACGAACCCGGCTGCCGAACCATTCGGTGAATGGACGCTACACCGGGCGAGCTAGCGGACGTCAAAGGCCGTCGAACCTACTAGGGTCCTCTTAGGCAATTGGCGTATAACATGAGCACTTTTCCGCTAGCCCTTCATTAATAGTGACGACGGAGGCACACTGTTGGAAGACATCACAGATACATCACCCTAATCTTGATCGTCTGAAATAGAAATTGATAAAGTAGAGTGACCCTGTGGGGAAAGGACCGGAGTGTCCAAATCCCCAACAACATACCGTGACATACGCTTCCCATATTGTCATCGAAATCATACGATACAGAACAGGAGTTAATGCGAGTACACTGACCACATATAGAATGATAATAAAGTCAGAGGAAGACTTCCTCTTAAAACAATTGATCAATATCCTTTCAATGTGAAAAGAAAACAAGTCCTGGTACTCGCACTAACCCCTGGCAATCAAAATACATAATAATAATATGATCCATTAATATAGAAAAAATAATTGAAATCAAAATATTTTGAAAAAATATTTTTTCAGAACAGCCCAAGTTTCTGAAAAGTAACGTTGAGCCCCAATGGATCCCAAGCCTAAGTGTGGACAAAAATTTTAAAAATATTTTAAACAATTTATTCAACACTTACGAACAATAATAATGTATCTAGTTATGATTAAAATAACATAAAGATATTATTTTTTAGAAATCCCCCCCTCACACAGAGGGCTGTTGTAAATGTAAACAATGAGTGTAAAAACACTAAAATAAGACTCCAGGCACCCAGGCCCGAAATCAGTTACCAAAAATACACTATCTGATGCAAAACAGAGACTTCCAGGGAAGAAACTGCAGAACATCAGATGGTAGATGCAGAACACAACGCCTAACCACCCGTAGGTGGAGACGTAAACATGGGGAAAGAACAGAAATCATTCTGTTATTCAGCTAAAACTCCCAAGAAATTTTAGTAATAATAATTACAGAAACTATGCCAAAAGCATGGGAGAATAGCAAGGGGGAACTTAAAGGACAGGGAGAGAGGAAAACACTTGTAAAAACAGTGTAACTAAATAATCAGAATGACAACAAAATGGCTGCTGCCTTGAAAATAGGTAACTTAACATAATTTCATTAAAAAATTTTAAGTTACAGCCCTGATAATATTCTGTCACACATTCTTTTCCTCTCCTCCTTCTCTATCCTCCTTAGAATCACCATTTCACTAATATTTATGTGTCTGGCATCATTTAAACTGAGATTTAAAAGCACAAAGATCAGTCAGATGTTAACTGATGAAGGGCCAAACTTAGAATGATAAATGGCGCCAATTTCGGAACGTCCTTGACACTGCGCATGCGCAGTAGGGGCGAAGTGTGGAGGGCCTTTCAGGACATGTTTTCTTTAGTTTTAGATGCAAATTTTGGGGATTGGGAGGCAAAATTTGTGTTTGGCCCTATATTTTAAGAGTTAGCACCAGCTATGTCTGGGTCATTGGTACAGTATAAAAATAGATATTTTTCAAAAATTTTCAACAATACCATATCATTTGACCACTTATTGGAACGAGCTCGTTGAGCTCGTTCCAATGAAGAGTCACTTGATATGGTTTTGTTAAAAATTATAGCAAAAATAAAAAAAACAACATTTAAAATATTAAATTTTGATATCACATGACTTATTGTGTCTGGTAAAGGGTTAAAGGCGCAGATGTACAGTTTCGTAATTTTCTTACCTTGCTCAAAAAATATCAGAGAAAATCTCTGGACAAAATTTAGACCTAGCAGCAAATTACTCTAAGGTCTCGTTACAGTTATTCAGGTGAAATCGATGGTTTTTCAAGAAATACACAGTTTAACATTTACACATAGCATAGCGTGTTTTGAATTTAAATTACATCCACTAGTCACAATCCTCACAATGTATACAGTTCCTGGAAGCTTTGAATATGACCTTTCTGGGAGAAAACTGCACACAATCAAAATCTTACAATATCACTCACATTCACTCAGCTAAATGACACAGTTGGTGGCTCAAAATGATCAAAATTTTCTCATTTTGGGGATAAATTTCCAATTTTCGTGCATCCGTAGCAATAAAACTGTGTTACAGGAATTCCTTTTTCCTCCACTGAGAATTTTACATTCTGACAAATAAAAAACATGGGTTTCTTATTCAGTTTTTCAAAAGACTTTCTCAAAGCAAATTTACACAAAAATTGTCCCATTTGTAACCTGCAAACTGTCAACTCCCAAATAGGTCCAAGTTAGTCAATAAACACTCCTGTGTGACCTTGACCTTCAACTGAAATGCACTTGACAGTACACAGTTTGAATCAAAACCATCAACAGATTATTTTGGCCATACCACCATTAATAACAATTATTTACTAAATCCACAGCACCACAAAATAAAACTACAGCTCAAAATAAGCCATTTGGCCGAGAACATCCTGAACAAACTTGAATGACATATGATAAGGACCATGCATATCAAATTTGGCCCAGGGGTTTAAAATGAGAAGTTGATAATGTAAAGATCACACTGGACAGGTGACGGTCGCCGAACGATGGGCAAAAAGTGATCACTTTAGCTTGCCCTGACATTCAGTCAGGTGAGCTAAAAACAGTGGACACAGCATGCCATGTTGTATGTGTAATCAGTTTTCAATGAGTGCAGGTAAATATGTCCTCTTTCTGAACAGAATGATCACACATGTGGTTTCTACTCTCCATACAGATTAGTATTTTGTCTCAACAGATTTACTTCTATTGGCAGAAATACGTTCTTGTTGTAAGACAAATACATAGACAGAATGCGTTTGAATTGGTGTTTTACAAATTTATTTATTTATTGGTGTTTAACCCTTTACCCAACGTAACGGCCAAAACCGGCCAGCGCTATTCTCAAAAATCGCCAATTAATTTTAATTATTTTTTCATTTTTTGTCTCAAAAACATAGTTTATGACCCCTCGTTGGAACGAGCTCGTTCCAATGAGGGGTCATAACCTATGTTTTTGAGACAAAAAATGAAAAAAATTAGTTATTCAAGAAATTTTTTTGCAAGTGTCGTCTGCTTTTCATGTTAAGTAAAGGGTTAAGGACACATATTTTTGCATAATGGCTAATCATGACCACAACATGAGTATCAACTCAAGACCGGGGTGAGTGTTAATAAGCCATGTTGCCCATTTTAGAGAAGGTTTGCACCTCCCATGCATTGGTGACTGGGTCCTATTTTACCAGTAAAACAGAGCCTGTTTACCACAGTGAACAGGCACTGTTTCACTTCCCGGGGTTCCCGCGGAAAAAAGCGTGTTTTACATAACCGGTAGTTATATTATACTCGAGCCGGCTGGCGTTCTGTGTTTATTACACATCCCATGCATTAAAATTCAGTTAAATAAACAAATGTTAATTCTGTTTTAAACCCAAAGGTGATGAGTCTGTTTGTTTTGCTTATTGATCGATAAAAAATCAAACTAAAATTTTGGGAACCAGTCTAAATTACATTCGTTATCTTTTCTATTGGGTGCGTTTGTTGAAATTTGTATTGCTTTTCTCTTCGGCTGATGTCCATTCACACCTAACCATTTGGTGGCTATTACTGATAGTAAAAATAAAAGTACAAATTTGGCCAGATCTGCAAAACAGCTGGGAGAAACTTTTTTAAAAGAAGTTTGAAGCATGTCAGGATGTCTGGAGAAATACCGAAATAAAGTTGACCAATTTGGTATAATTGTGATCCACAGACGAGCCAGCCATGGAACTATTTATTTATTGGTGTTTGAGGTCACATACTTATGCGCAGTGGCTTATCATGACCGTGACAGCTTTATGGGTGGAGGAAGCTGAAGCACCCGGAGAGAACCACCGAGCAGCTGCCAGCTCCCCAACATCGTAACTCTGCACTGCAGCACAGGCAGGGCTAGATTTGTTGAAGACATGCGCACCATCGACGTGCAGCACGCCTTAGTACACGGCATCATCATGCCCTCATGTGTGTAGACAATCCTTGCCCAAGGACACAACGCGGGAGTCCGAATCGATCGCTCAGAGAGGTCACCCATCCGAGGACTAACCGGGTTCGACGTTGCTTAACTTCGGTGATCTGACGAGAACCGGTTACTGCAACACCACCACACCCCTGGCCATGGGACAGGGTTAATGTTGTGGTTAAAAATGATTATTTCTTTTAATATTATCTCATTTTAATTAATTTTTTTGTGAACTGACTTTATTTTGCTTTGGACGTTTTCATTTTCACACCACGCGACAGACAATGATAACTGTATAACAAAAATTTGGAACTTTTCGATGCGTACCTAATGACACAGCGGAAAAGGAACTAGTATAAATGGTGCTAGTGCTGGCAAAAAAAGTTCCGGCTTTTATATCACCAGTTGAATACATAAAACATTTATGTCATAACATCGTGTCCATTAAATACAAGGGTTTAAAGTTTAATGGATGTGTAATAAATAGAGGATATCTAGTGTTTTTAAGGGATACCGAAAATTATCTCATAAGTGACTGAGACAAATGTTTATTTTATCGTGAACGTTTGTGCGAGCAAAAATGACCATTTGTCTCAGTCACAAGTGAGATAATTTTCGGTATCCACTCAAAAATACTAGATTTTCTTTTTATTATATGCTTTTTATAAGACTCTAATAATTCCACTCGTTTCAACCTTGAATTGATGCATGAAAGTAAACAGCGCATTGAATCATTGAAACATGGAAGTGATTTGATCGATACACAGAACAGATAGCATCTTGCAACCTGATTCAGCTGGTGGGTTTCTAGTCCAAACATGGTCTGAAAGTCCGTAATATAAGTTTTTGGTTTGGTACGTCCTTTGAAACGACGTACCAAACAAAAAACTTATATTATAGACTTTCAGGCATGTTTGGACTAGCAGCTTTCATGCATCAATTCAAGGTGAATATGTGTTGAATTATTGCTGGAAATGATCGGTAGCCACTCAAAAACACTAGATTTACTTTTCATTATACGTTTTTAGAACAAATTGATCATTTCCAGTGATAATTTGACTCCTATTCATCTTGAAGTGATGATTTGAAAGCCGCCATTTTGATCGATATCGAGAAAATGAAAATTTCTATATCTTCACAGTGGGGGATATGATTTCTATCTTTCTGCAATTTCATCGATAATCTATCGTTTAGTGTATAATAAATACAGATATGCAAAGCATTTTCAGTTATTACATACAAACAGGTGGAAAAGTGAATGTAAAGTGGATGAATTTTGCAAATAATAAGCCATCCAAACTGGATGATGGTTAAATCTGACATTAAAGTGTACAACACAGTGACTTTGTTCTATGATCTGCTCAGAGTTAACATTCTGAGAAACAGCGAGTGAAAGTCGGCCAATTTTGATAAAAGTACATTTTGTTTGGAATTCTGAAGCACATCGTGCTCCAACAAGGCAAAGATGTGTGAACAAATCGTCGCCTAAGTGATAGAATGTCCTATGTCCCAAAGGGGACATAGAACAATTTAGCACTCAGGTGATGAAATATTGACAACAAAAAAAAAACACTTAGCAAGTTGACTGACGTCATGTTCCAACAAGGCAAAGATATGTGAACAAATATTTACAACCAAAAATAATTTATCACTCTCATCAATTAAGAAACAAAGAGCTTATTTTAAGAACTGATAACACACAACTCCTGAAATATAGAAAAGGGGGAAAAAATGGTTTATAATTAATTTAAAACTTGACCATTTCCTATTTCCTCGCAAGAAAGAGCATCATCCAGATCTCTTGCAGTTGCTGGATCAATTGTGAACACACAATTTTTGGTAAAATTCCTTCTCTTTTGATATTCCTCTGGTGGAATCTTCCATGGAGATCCTTTTGGTAGACATTCTAGAACCTGCAAAGCAAAGAATAGTACTTTATCCCATAAATGGCCATTTATTTGAACGATAAAAGCTTTGGATAATTTTTTGCTTTATTCACCTAGTAGGGTGATTAATTTTCACCATAGGTGTAACATGGAAAGAATTTATTTCTATAGTAGAGACAGACTTGTTGACCTTTGACCTCTACCGCATTCATGTAGTATAATTAACAGTTCAATTGTTGTTTTCTTTAAACCATTTTGAAAGTATTCCACAATGCCAGTAGAAAACAAAACACATTATTCATTTAATAAAGTATTTTTGCAAGTTTAACTCAAGTTTGTAGGGGAATTATTTTTACACAGAAATGGATCACTGCACCTTTTTTATTTTTGGCAATTTTGCTATGTGCTCCTCACTTCACACTGTGTTTTCTAGCGAGTAACAGCACGATTTTTCCGTGACTACCCTGTAAATGGTTTCTTGGATAAACAAAATAAACGTATAGTGTTTTCAAGTAAAAAGAAGAGGCTCGTCGGTTTCATTCTTAATCCTACTCGTAGAATAATTTTTTTTTATTGAAAACACTATATGTTTATTCTATATTTAACCCACAGATTTTCAAGAAGAAATTTTTTCCCAGGAATTTAGTCAATTCTATCTTGTTTTGAAAGACCTCACACTGCTTGGAATTTTGATGTCAGCATTCAGGGGTCTAATACTTTACCATATTTAATTCTGTAGAGCTGGGCGTTTTGTTGGTTTGGTTCTGTTTTTTGTGCCAATTTAGAAAACCGAACTGAAAGACCCAGCAAAAAACGGCCAAATGGTTTTACTGTGTTTGTGCATAAACTGATCAAATTATCTTACTGAGAGTGAACTGAATTAGTGACTAGTGTGGAAGCCAAAAAATAACCAGACTGACATCTCCAAAATGAGGTCCCAAGAGGGTGAATTTAGTGATGCTACCCTGCACAGCAGGGTAGCATCACTAAATTTACCATCTGTGAACCTCAATCTGAATCAGGGTCTCATAGCTAAACAGAAAAAAAGTACTCAGAGAATATATTGGCCCATTGTATGGGATAGCATCATCAGAACTCATTCTGCAAATGTCAGACTGCTTATTTCCTGGCCTGCTAGTGTGGACACTAGTGTTGCCTATCTGGCAACAGCGCGAATACGACGTGTTCTAATTGTCACATTTTCTCACCGATTGACTCATCCAAAGAATGAGGGAGGGAATGTGACAATGAGAACACAACATGGTTTAGACAAACTTTATTCATTTGTTATCTCGATTTATACCATGATTACATATACTACTACAGTAAAACCTGTCTTGAGAGACCACTGTCTTTGAGAGACCACCTGTCTTAAGAGACCACATCTGCCAGGCACCGATTGGTTTTACTCTATAATCGACCTGGTATGGGAGACCATCTGTCTTGAGAGACCACCTGTCTTGAGAGACCACTGTGACCTAGTACCAACTTGTATTTTTATGCCATAATGGACCTGTCTTGAGAGACCGCCCCTTTGAAGACTGAAACCGTGACAAAAACGTTTTACCTGTTCTGGAATTGGAAAATCCATTGTGGTTATACTAACATAATTAAAAGTATTAGAAGCTCTTAATTGGGTTTCAATTGCTAACTCATTACCGATTGCGATGTTTTTATAAGACCTCTGTGAAAAGATTAGGATTATTGCTGAATAAACAATTTCATACATACCTGAAATGTGACAGATAGGAATAAAAATATATTTATGTTGAAAATCTTTTTGTAACAAATGGAAATGGACTGTTATAAAATTATAAAAATAAATTAGTGTTGAAAATCTTCAAGGAAGATTTTCAACACTAATTTATTTTTATAATTTTTATAACAGTCCATTTCAATTTGTTACAAAAACTTCATAAAAAAGAACAACTACAAAGTAATTACAAAAATCCATTCTTCTCCATTTCTGAATTTTGTGGCTGATTATTCAAGGACTTGAGAAAACCTGAAACCTGTTATGAGAGACCACCTGTTTTGAGAGACCACTTTTGTGTGGCCCAAAGGGCGGTCTCTCAAGACAGGTTCTACTGTACATATAAAACAGCTTATGACATAAATTTTAGCTTTACACACCATCCGTGGTGAACACGCCAGCAATGGGATTTCAATAGTTAAAATTTACACCCACACCTCACCTTGAATGCAAACTTGTCTAAATTTACCACTCGTCGCCTTGTGAAGAATGAAATGAAAGCAGCAATTATTTATTACATTTTTAAATAAGTTTTACCTCATAAGATTAACAATGAAAGTGTCAATGACACTGTAGTTCAACTTGTTAAGACATGTACATGTACAGTATGCGACACAGCAATGACAAACATCCAGGTAATGACCTGATAACAAAGGTACATATAAAGTATTGTAATGATCTGTACATAAATACTGACCGTAGGCTGTAACAAATGTATAGGTAAAGTATTGTAAAGGTGGGTGACAGTCAGATGCTAAACTAGGAAAGAAATCTTTGAGTCCCAGAGTGGGTCTGACTGAACCCCAAAATATTTGTTCTCATAGCACAGTGATAACAAAGGCACCCCAAAACACACTCATTCCTGTCCCAAGGTGAAAACAAAGGTACCCAAGAAGTTTCGGGAAGATCAGTTCATAAATATGAGCTGTATAGAAGTTGTGACAAAAAACTGACTGGACCTAATTTCAGTACAAAATGGCCACTGGCAGCCATCTTGAATTTTGGACCGCATTCAGAAACACTCGTTCTCATCCCAAGGTGATAACAAAGGTACCCAAAAAGTTTCATGAAGATCGGTTGATAAATACAGCCTCTAGCCCGAGCCGTATTGATATGTGCACTTACAATGTATAAGTAGCACTAAATAAATCAAAATTCATCTAATTTGCATAATTTCTGCATGAGAAAAAACCCCATACTGCATGCGATGTATTCCATTTTACTAAACATTCATACAAAAATTTATTCGAATCAGAACTTTCATACAGAAATTCTGTACAAAAAACTGATTGCACTAATTTTGGTACAAAATGGCTGCTGGTGGCTATCTTGAATTTTGGACCACACCCGCTGCTGCTCTCTTTTTATAACCAATGCATTCTTTAAAAAATTAAAAATTAAATGACTTACGTCTGATATTTTACACAAGTTAATAAAACTGATAAATTTGTCCCTTGAGTGCTTTAGTATTGCAAAACCTTCTTGCACTCAAGGTAGGTAATACACCACCACCCAAGCTATTCTGTAGATTATGAGGCCTAAAACATAAAACAACCCAAGAACATGAACTTTTGATGGCAAAGAAATAATTACAAAAAATAAAATAACACCTGCCCACATGCAAGTTTACAAAAAAATGGCCAGAGAAACAGAAGATCTACTTTGTGGGGCCTAGCATGTTATCCCCTTATCAAAATGAGGGTGGGGTGTCAAGGTGCCAAGCGCCATGAACGGATATCTACTGATTACAGAAACAAAAGCAGAACTTGGTAACCAACCACGTGCACCACATGATAGTTGTTCTCTTGAGTTAACTGGTAGAGTGCTGGAAGCCCATATTTGGGCTTTACTCATAATACAGGTACCACAACTTAAAGGTCTCATATTCAGTGGATGTGCTTCACTTTATCCTTGAAGTGAAATTATTTAGTCTGGTAGGATTTGCCTTGTTACAGACCTCTATCCACTTAGTGTGTTATCTCTTTTACAGATGAACAAGACAAAAATATATATGGCTGTGTTTTTTCTGTGTTCAAATTTGCCGATTCACCAATTACTGTCCACTCAAGTTTCCCATTCACTTGAAATTATTTCACTATTCATTTTTTTATTTCATTTGAAGGAAGAACAGACTGGAAATCTGCAGAAACAGAGTAGAATGGGAGAGTACTTGATAGAATGTAAGACTTGGGACATCAATGATCAGAGAGGAAAATAAATGCTGATAGGAAGCTTGCTGAGATGATAGCCATAGACATGCAACCTTTAAGCATCATTGAAGATACCGGTTTTCATCAGTTTGTGAAGACCATTCAACCTCATACAAACTTCCATCCAGAAAGATAATACGGACTAGTGTGCTGCCATCTATGTACCTTGAAACCAGTTCGGACATAAAGAGTCATCTGGATAAAGTTAGTGCAAAAGCTGTTACAACTGATCACTGAACTTTGCGTGTCAATGAATCCTACATGGCAATAACTGCCCACTCATTATCCGACAATTTTGTGTCAAATGACTTTTCTTTAAATGTGTCCTATATGCCCGAAAGTTATGAACTTTGCGTGCCAATGAATCCTACATGGCGATAACTGCCCACTCATTATCCGACAACTTTGTGTTAAATGACTTTCTTGAAATGTGTCCTATATGCCTGAAAGTCACATTGCTGTTAACATAAGTTATGCACTTACCGAGTCACTAAAAAAAGTGGCAACCAAATATTGATGATTATAAAGTGTATGTGGTTTCAGATAATTGATGCAATATGAAGGCTTCCTTTGCAGCTTCACATTTTTCACTTGATAATCTAATCAATTAACTGGTAGAGTGCTGGAAGCCCATATTTGGGCTTTATTCTGAAGTGCCAATACCGCAATATAAAGGCTTCATATTCTGTGGATGTGCTTCATATTATCTTTGAAGTGATATTATTTTATCTGTTAGAATTTGCCTTGTTACAATTTATGGGAGAGTGCCCTTTGGCACTCTCCCATAAATTGTTACAAGGCAAAGATGCACAAACAAATTTTAAGGACCAAAAATAATTTAGCACTCTACCAGTTAACACATCAATTTCTCATTTCAAGCAACTGACTTTCATATCACACTAAGTTAAAATTCGGATAGGGAGACCAAATATTAACCCAGGGACTCAATTTGAACAAACTTGAATCTGCCCCCCCCCCCCCCCCCCCCCCCTCCCCCCTTGAGATGTTGTATACCAAATATGAAAGGATTCTGACCGGTGGATCTGAAGAAGATTTTTAAAGAAATTTCCTCATGCTGCACTAAGTTAAACTTTTGGCTCCAATAATAAAGCCCAAATATTAACCTAGGGACCCAATTTGAACAAACTTGAATCTGCCCCTCCACCCCAGAAATGTTGCATACAAAATATCGAATATTTTCACTGGTGAATCTGATGAAGGAGTTTTTTAAAGAATAAAACCGGGTGGTTTTACTTACCCGGTGGACAACGCTGGGCTAAAAGACGAGCAACATGCAGACAACAAAATTTAATTTATATGATTACATTCAAAGGCTGCCTCACACAATATACTGGAGAAACAAAAAGAGAATTCAGAATACGCATGAAAGAACACCTTTACAACACTATAGGATATACATGTTGCGCTCACTGCAACCATTCGACCTCAACACTCTTGACTCGAGTCACACTATACATCACCCTGACTTTCAGGTGAGCTAGAAAATATCAGTCAAAGGCTCCACAAAATAGATCTTCTGTTTCTCAGGCCATTTTTTGTAAAACTGCATGTGGACAGACAGATTTTATTTTATTTTTTATTTTTGTAATTATTTCTTTGTCATCAAACATTCATGTTCTTGGTTTGTTTTATGTTTTAGACCTCATAACCTACAGAACAGCATGGGCGGTGGTGTATTTCATCCTTTGAGTGCAAGAAGGCTTTGTAATGCTAAAGCATTGCAAAGCCTTTTTGCACTCCAGGGACAAATTTATCAATTTTATTAACTTGGGTAAAATATCAGACATAAACCAATTAATTTTTATTCATTTTTCATTTGGAATTGGTTATACAGTAGAATCCTCTTAATTGAATATCCATTTTGCAAGTGAAATTTATTCAATTAACAGGAGTATACAATTAACAGGGATTTGGTCAGTTTCCTGTGTTCTGGAGGTAAACTGAGCATTTATTCTATTATATCTTATATATATTATAAGATATAATAGAATAAATGCCTGTATTGGATGTAGTGAGGCCAAAAAGGTTGATAAATAAGGGGAATTTGGTGCGTATCAAGGTAATTTTTTTGACATATTACAAAAATTTATATACAATTAACAGGAGTTTACTCTACAACCCATATGCAATTAACAGATCAAATTTGTACTGAAGGTATGGTTGTCACATATATTTGGAGAGGCAAATATATAATATGTATTTTAATAATAATAAACAGTATTGTCTCCATCAGTTGGATCAGGTAAGTTCACAATAAGTAATATAAAAAACAATGTATGCCAAATGTGGGTTAAGGTAAGTTAAATATAAATAATGTATAAAAAACAGTGTATGCCTAATGTGAGTTAAGGTAGGTTATATTTGTAGATATTAGTTATATTTATTATTTGCTGTGGTGGGGTTAATCCAATGCTCGATAATTTGGATACGTGATTGTGCTGATGGGAAATTCTCGTGTGACACAATGTGGTTAAGACAGCCAATAAAATATACAAGTGGCATGCTTTTCTCATAGTGGACAGTTCAGGCAGACGAGTACAAAATGTATGTTTGAAGTGAGAAGAAAAATGATGAATATAGTTTTAAAATCACAATCAAATTCATATTTTCATACTACATTATCAGATCCAGTTTTTATGTGACCATTTTAAGGGTTCCTGCAATTTGTACCACCCATTTTTCGTACCACTTGATAGTTGAACCGTTTATGTAAATAAATTAATTCTGGTGGCAGAGGAGAAAATGAGAGTCAGTTGGATTAATGTAAACTCCAGTACTGTGTTACAGCACCTGTGATTGCTTTGTGCCAACCCATTTGGCTTAGTGCCTATATGCTTAGTGCAGTATGCTTAGTGCAGTATGCTTTGTGCCAGTATGCTTTGTGCCAGTTTATTGTGTGCTTTCGTGCGCTTAATACAGTGATCGGCTTTGTGATGTTGCTTAGTGCATTGATTAGTTTATTTAGTCAACTTAGTGTTATGTGTATGGCAAAAGATAGTGCGAAATTGGGCTGTGATATATGGCAAATGTGATAGAATCATTATTGTGTTGAAACCATCAGTGATTAAAAATTCTAATTGCATCGAATTAATAAATAAATCATCATGAATCAACAAGAGTGTTATTTTCCAAAGAATCCCGTGACAATGGTAAATGGTTTTGTGTTTGAAAATTATATTCAATTAACAGGGATATACAATTAAGAGATATCCAATTAAGTGGGCTCCACTGTAAAAAGAGAGCATGCGGCAGCCAAAAGGACCACGCAGGAGGGCCAGAAAAACAGATTTTTAACTTTTTTAAGCCTAATTGCTGAAATCTTACCTCTTCTGGAAATTCACTTGAGTCTACATCATATTCTATTAACATTCCCTCAGTCTCCGGTTCTATCTGACCAGCTTCTCCTAAACTCCTTGCTAAATGTCTAAAAAATAAAACAAATCAAACATTACTTCTAAAATCTCTACCAATCCTCAACTCTAATCTTGGCACTCTCGTTTGTTTCATCCGCAGCAATGATTCTGACATTTGGTCCTGCAAATATTCAGTATTCAAAATGATATTCAATTTGACAGTAATTGGTAACGAAAATATCTATCGAATATCTCTGATTATCCTTGCAATCTTTCTCTCTGTCAGAATGCACCTGATATTGGCGGGAGGAAAGCGTGTTTTAAAAATAGGCAAACATCAGGTAAAAAAACAGATTCCATCTTATGCAACTCCACATTCAGTGCCGCCGACAAATTTATCCGTAGCTCATACGTACTATTTCATGTGCTGGCGACGGATATATCCGTCGCCGGAATAGGGAGTACAGGCCAACATGGTTATGTTCTGGACTAAAACATGATGTTTTTCCTGGTAGTGCTATCGGTAACCATTCTAATAAATTCAATTTGATATTCGATTCGAGAATAGTGAGCAGTATTCGATTCTGTATTCAATTCGATCACATTCAAATATTCGCAGGACTCTATTCTGACATGTTTGTTGGTTCACTGGTGTTACCACAGTTCTTTGATCACAAAAGTGATCTTTTTGGTGATTTGCAATTTAATCGCAACACACTTGAATGAGTGGGTCGAGATTTCGTATTTATTCATTTTGGTGATTTGCAATTTAATCGCAACACACTTGAATGAGTGGGTCGAGATTTTGTATTTATTCATTTATTGGTGATTGAGGTCACATATTTCAGCACAATGACAAATTGTACTGCAACATGGGGATAAAGTAAAGTTTAGTCTATAGTTTATTCCCATGTTGCCCATTTTAGAGGACTTCCAATACAAGAGGCCCCAAGGAGCCTTAATCGCTCACCGGCCAAAGTGGTTCAAAGAAGTATCTGGGGTCACATTCAGTTAGACATGGTTCATCAACACTACAAAGGAATGAAGTCATGAGAGACAAATTTTATGGAACTAGGGACATGGCTTGAACAAACTTAAATCTTACCCCCCTAAGGATGCTGCATACCAAATATCAAAAACATTCATCTGCTGGATCTGAAGAAGAAGATTTTTAAAGAAAATTCCTCATTTTGAACTAAGTTATCATTCGGGCTCCCACAGTGAGCCCAAATATGAACCCAGGGACTTGGCTTGAACAAACTTGAATCCCCCCCCCAAGGATGCTGCATGCCAAATATCAAAACATTCCGACTGCTGAATCTGAAGAAGAAGATTTTTAAAGAAAAATTCCTCATATTGACTAAGTTTTAATTCGAACTCCCACAGGGAGCCCAAATATGGACCCAGGGACTTGGCTTTAACAATCTTGAATCTCACCCCCCTAAGGAAGCTACACACCACATATCAAAACATTCTGACTGTTGGATCTGAAGAAGAAGATTTTTTAAGAAAATTCCTCATTTTGAACTAAGTTACAATTCAAGCTCCCACAGGGAGACCAAATATGGACCTAGGGACATGGCTTGAACAAATGAAATCTCACCCCCCTAAGAATGCTGCATACCAAATATCAAAACATTCCGACTTCTGGATCTGAAGAAGAAGATTTTTAAAGAAAATTCCTCATTTTGAACTAAGTTATCATACAGGCTCCCACAGTGAGCCCAAATATGGACCTAGGGACATGGTTTGAACAAACTTGAATCTCAATTCCCTAAGGATGCTGCATACCAAATATCAAAACATTCCAACTGCTGGATCTGAAGAAGAAGATTTTTAAAGAAAATTCCTCATTTTGAACTAAGTTATAATTTGGGCTACCACAGTGAGCCCAAATATGAACCCAGGGACTTGGCTTGAACAACCTTGAATCTCACCCCCTAAGCACGCTGCATACCCAATATCAAAAGATTCTGCCTGCTGGATCTTGAGAAGAAGATTTTTAAAGAAATTTGCCTGAAATGCACTAAGTTCAAATTTGGGCTCCTACATTGACCCCAAATATGAACCCAGGGGGGCCGATTTGAACAAACTTGAATCAGATCCACCCCACAATGTTGCATACCCAATATCAAAAGATTCTGCCTGCTGGATCTGGAGAAGATTTTTTAAGAAATTCGTCTGAAATGCACTAAGTTCGAATTTGGGCTTCTATACTGAGCCCAAATGTGAATCCAGGGGTGCGATTTGAACAAACTTGAATCAGACCCATACCAAGATGCTGCATACCAAATATCAAAAGATTCTGCCCATTGGTTCTGGAGAAGAAGATTTTTAAAGAATTTTTCTTAAATTGCACTAAGTAAAAATTCACGCCCCCATAGTGAGCCCCAATACTGGTTGAGGGACTCGATTTGAACAAACTTGAATCAAACCCATACCAAGATGTTGCACACCAAGTATCAAAAGATTCTGCCCACTGGTTCTGGAGAAGAAGATTTTTTAATAATTTTTCTGTAATTCATACGGTGCTATCAGAGTTATGCCCCATACAGAGCCCCCAAGGGACATGGCCATTTCATTTGAACAAACATGAATTGCCATATAGTAATGAACATCCACATGAAGTTTCGTGAAAATCGGACCAGTGGTTTCAGAGGAGAAGTCGTTTGAAAAATGTTCACGGCGATGGACGGCAAGTGATAAGTTGAGCTCCATTCGGTGAGCTAAAAAGCATTGATTATTTATTTATTTATTTATTTATTTATTTATTGATGTTAAAGAACATAATTATGCACAATGGCTAATCATGACCATGACAGTTTTACGGGTGGAGGAAGCCGAAGTACCTGGAGAGAACCACCGAGCAGCTGAAAGCTCCCCAACATCGTAACTCCGCACTGCAGCACAGGCAGGGTTAGATTGGTTGAAGACATGCGCACCATCGACGTGCAGTACGCCTTAATACACGGTGTCATCGTGCTCCCCATGTGGACAATCGGGGCTAAGTGCCTTGCCCAAGGACACAATGCAGGAGTCCAAAACGATTGCTCGGATGGTCACCCATCCGAGGATTAACCGGGCTCGACATTGCTTAACTTCGGTGATCTGAGAGAACCGGTTACCACAACGTCACCGTGCCCCAAAAAGCATTGGTTACCAGGTCCTATTTTACCAGGAAAACAGCTTGTCTAAACAAGCACTGCTTCACTTCCCAGAGTTCGTAAACAAAAAAATACTGTGAACTAAGACCGCATCCAACAAAACCAAATGAAAATAGCATCTTGAATCCCATGTTCTTATATTTCTTTTTCGTAGGTGAAATTCTATAGCGTTGCAGGGGTGGGGGTAAGCAGACAGAATTTCAACTGGATAACACCGTTGTGGTAATCCGATCAAACTTCTCTGTCCGGTTTTGTGATCAAAGTACTGTACTTGCATGCGGCTGGCAGATATTCCTACCCAAGACAACAAATCTCTTCCCACTTGATTACGTATAATTTTGACACTTTCAACCGATAAAGTGCTGGAAGTAAACCCTGTTTTTGAGAGACCAGTATGATGAGGGACCACCTGTTTTGAGAGACTGCTGTGACCTTGTATCATTTGGTTGCTTTACTCTGTAATGAACCTGTTATGAGAGACCACCTGTTTTGAAAGACCACTTTTGCCTGGCAAAAAGGGTGGTCTCTCAAGACAGGTTTTACTGTACCACAACTCATATTCTGTGCATGTGTTTCAAATTAGCTTTGAAATAAAATTATTTAGTCTTGGGATTTGGCTTGCTAAATTTATGGCTTTGTTGAAATTTTTTAAAATAATAAATTTTGAGATTGTCTGCATTGGTTAAAGGGTTAACTAAAATTTCTCCTGTACATGAATCAATGTTTTCACCAATGATTTCTTGAGTTTGAATTTTCTTTAATTTTTCATCAAATCTAGTCATGATACTTAACCCTTTACCCAACGAATCGTCTGCATCCGCCCGCGTAATATGCAAATTCAGCAGTTGAAAAAATATTATTTTTTCGTTGAGCTCGTTCCAACGAGGGGTCACATGATATGGTTTTGTTGAAATTTTTTGAAAAATGTGAAAAAATGATATTTAATATAATAAATTTTGAAATCATCTGCGATGGGTAAAGGGTTAACTTATAGAGTGCTGGAAGTAAAATCTGTTTAGAGAGACCACTGTCATGGGAGACCACCTGTCTTGACAGAACGATGTAACCTTGTATCATTTGGTTGTTTTACTCTGTAATGGACCTGCCATGAGATAGAATGTGAGGGAAGCAGTGTTCACACTGGCCCAGATGTGGAACATACAATCAACTGTGTTCTTATACGATGTTCTTACACATAAGCCAGATTCCACATATGATGTATTTTACACTTTTTCAAATGTCATAACGTTGAATACACTCAGTAATCATGATATAAAGGGTATCCCCTAGGAATAATTTGTGCCATGTTTGGTTGAATTTGGTCCGGTATAGGACTGTCATGATTTTTGAATTTAGGAACTGATTAATCGTCGCAAATAATCAATAATAATCGATTAATCGTACCTCTCTTTTAAGTCATTAAAAATGAAGTTCAAGTCAGCTGACCTACCACAAGAAAACAACGAAGATGAACCTCCTTTAGGTACATTCAAAGCTTTGATGTTCTGAACTTTTGAACCATCAGTGTAATAATCAAGACCGGTCGTCAGTTGCAACTTCGCAAGTTCGCAACTGCCGACTGGTCTTGATTATTACACTGACGGTTCAAAAGTTCAGAACATCAAAGCTTTGAATGTACCTGAAAGACAAATGCTTCTAACAGCTTCTTGGGGTTTTACGTCGACATTCTTGACCTTTTACCTTTAGAAACAATAGTTTTTTCATCAAATTGTTTTTTAATTATTAAATGTCTAAAACAAGGAAAAATTACTGATTCTTCAACAACGAAAAATACTAATCGATTTTTGCGTAACCGAACGACAATCGATTAATTGATTAATCGTGACAGCCCTAGTCCGGTAATTCTGAAGAAGAAGAATAATGTGCTCACAAACTCGGCTCACCTAAACATTTTTCACGTGAAACAGGTAGATGTGTAGATGTAGAATAGAGATAGGCAGTATACCGAAAAACCGATACCGATATCATGGGGAAACCAAATGAAAGTGTCAATGACAGGCCTGAAAATAAGCAGTCTGACATTTGCAGAATAAGGTCCCCAGAGGGTGAATTTGATGATGCTATCCCATACAGTGGGCCAATTTATCCTCTGGGTACCTTTTTCTGTTTAGTTTTGAGATCCTGATTCAGATTGGGGTTCACAAAGGGTAAATTTAGTGATGCTACCCTGCTGTGCAGGGTAGCATCACTAAATTCACCCTCTGGGGACCTCAATTTGCAGATGATAGTCTGCTTATTTTCTGGCTTGGTCAATGACACTGCAGCTAAACTTGACAGTGTGTAGTGCTTGATGAAAAGGATAATGTTGAATGTTTATGAAATGATTATGAAATAAGACAAGAATTGTGATAATTGAGAATATGTTAATTTGCTATGTTTTCAAGAGGTGTAGACTGTATTTAAGAATTGTGGCCTGGGTCGATGTGGTCCTCACAGTTAATGTATGTCAACAAAAGTTACCAAGTTACAGGAAAATCATTCCAAAACGAGTCATCCTACCAAGTTACAATGAAATCCCTTCATAAATATGACTCATAGACTTTGCTAAAGACATCTAGTCATGTGCCCATCCGGCAGTCATGGTTGACTGACCAAAATAGGATAGTCTCATCTGGATGTCATACTGAGCCAAACTACAAAGTTACAATAAAATAACTTCATAAACACATCCTGTAGACTGTGCTAAAGGTTTTCACATTTCGAACCAGTGCAGCCGTCACGGCTGAATGACCACAAACAAAATGGGACGTTCTCATCCAGACATGACCTCTCATGACATAAATGCTCATGAAATTTAGTGTTCACAGACTTCAGCAAGCATAATGGCAATAGCTTATCTTGATTTTGTCAAGTTAAGCTAAAAACTGAACCAAACCAATCTTTGAACGCTGAAAACGTCTGAATTTTCAAATTACTGAACCGATACCAAGGTATACCCCTCTAAAAATATTGAAACCAATACCGAACTTAAAATTGTTTCCAATACCACCCATCTCTAATGTAGAATGGAATAATTCACATTGACTTTCAGTCAGGTGAACTGAAAAACCTAAAAATACAGTACATGGAGAGTGTATTATCACAAAATCACCCACAGAGTGGAGATTCCACCCAAGCAATATTTGCAAATTTGTTGCAAAGAATGTCCAGCACAAGTTTCAGCCAATGGACCTCCGGGTTAAACTCAGAGGTCCATTGGCTGAAACATTTCTTGTGTTTTTTTGTCGATATGTACAAAATTTGAAAGTTATAGCTTGGATGATAACTCCACTCTGCGGGTGATTTAGTTACAATCCACTCTCCACGTACTGTACATTACAATGTATGCTATTTGAAGTATTTTAGGGTTTTTATTTTATGCATGTGTTTGGGTGTTTTTGTTGATAAAAAAAAATACAAAAAACTAGCAAATAGCGTCTTGTATCAAAGCGTGACGACCCTGTTAACAGGTAGCATGCTAAGTTTTTTTTTTGGTTGTCAAAATTTTGTTCACATATTATTGCCTTGTTACAATTTATGGGAGAGTGTCTATAGGAACAGGTCTGTATGGTCACATCAGCACCTGGCCGTCTTTAAATTCAAAATTAACTTATGTGTTGGTTACTGTTTAACCCTTTACCCAACACAGACGATATCAAAATCTATTATTTTAAATATCATGTTTTGAAATTTTTCAAAAAAATTGCAACAAAACCATATCATGTGACCCCTCTTTGGAACGAGCTCGACGAGCTCGTTCCAAAGAGGTGTCACATGATATGGTTTTGTTGAAATTTTTCGAAAAATAATATTTTTTACAGTACACTTTCCTTCAATCACTGCAATAGTAAAGAGGACTATAGGAAGAGGGAAAGAATGAATTACATGTTTGTTGATACAATTTCCTTTGTCAAATAAAAGTCACGTTACATCTTAACCTTTACCCAATGCAGACGATATCAAAATTTATCATATGACTCGTCCGTTTTGTTCACTTTAAAACATTTGATATTTTGTTTTCATATTAATCAGTGATAAATACAGTTAAAACTAGAAGTCCTGTCACGAATAGTGCGGTTATCTAGGCTTAATTGTGCGTTGGAATTGCGCGCAATTGCCATATCGCATGGCACCCAAAGCATGGCAGGTTCTCCTGGTTACTCATAGCAAACATATGCAATGTTTCTGCCAATGGACCTCCGGGTTACCCGGAGGTCCATTGGCTGAAACATTGCTTGTGCACAGGCCATATGTACTGAATTTGATAGCTTTGCTATGGCCATAATGCGTACATTAACGCGCAGATCAACGTGCTATTTGTGCGCATTTCATGACAGGACTTCTAGTTTTAACTGTAAAGCCTTCCGTCAATTTCATTGGTCAATTTTAAAACTAGACAATTTGATTGGCAGAACAAAATACAACTGGGCCACATTTTCATAATTTGCATAATTAGAGTTGGGAGCTTTCATCGGTCAATTTCAAAACTGGACAATTTGATTGGCTGAACAAAATACTACTGGGTTACATTTGCATAATTTCAGTAGGGAGAATTTACGTTATCTGTCCTATTTAGGATGGGTTATATTGTATTAATCTTTTACCTACAAGAAAAATGCCATTCATTTTTTTTTATATTTTCACTTTTTGCTTCCAAAACATAGGTTATGACCATGTATGACCCCTCATTGGAACGAGCTCAATGAGCTCATTCCAATGAGGGGTCATAACCTATGTTTTGGAAGCAAAAAATGAAGATTTTTAGTTATACGAGGATGTTTATTCCAATTGCCGTCTGCAACTCAAGTTGGGTGATGGGTTAAAAAGTCATACTAAGTGGCTAATTTGTGCGTGTGTGTGTCATATGATAAATAGAATATGAAATGAGTGTTTTTCTCATATAATATTTATGAAACTCGACCAAATTTTCCGTTTGGGCTTTCGGTCGAGTTTCATAAATATTATATGGGAAAAACACTCATTCCATATCCTCTATTTATGATTGTTAATATTTTATTTTTATCTAAATATTTAAAAAAAATCTCAACAAAAGCATATCATGTGGCCCCTCAGTGGAACAGGCTCGTTCCAATGAGGGGATCAAAATATGGTTTTGTTGAAATGTTTTGGAAAGTATTTTTTTGTCTGATGAATTTGTAAATTACATGGGTGGATGTGGCCAATTTGTTAAATAAAGGATTAACTGGTTGAGTGCAAGAAGCCACTATCATGGCTCTACTGAATAGTGCTGAAAGCCACTATAGTGGCTTTACACTATGTGTATAACCTTGTTATTTATGCAGTATAGTGGAACCCTGTTAATTGAATAGCTGGGGAGCGCGGTGGCCCAGTAGGTAGAGGTGCAGGCTGCAAGCCGAGAGGTCCTCGGTTCGAATCCCAACAGAGGCAACTGCGTTGTGTCCTTGGGCAAGATACTTCATCTCCATTGTCCGCGTGGGGGCACGGTGGCGTTGTGTACTTAGGTGTACTGCACGTTGATGGTGCACTTGTCTTCAACCAATGCTAACCCTACTTGTGTGGAGTTAGTATGTTGGGGAGCTGACAGTTGCTCGCCGTTGCTCGGTGGTTCTCTCCAGGTACTCCGGCTTCCTCCACCCGTAAAACTGTCACGGTCCTGATTAGCCATTGTGCATAAATATGTTACCTTAAAACACCAATAAATAAATAAATAAATAAATAAATAATTGAATAGCCACTTTGCCAATGAAAATTATTCAAATAACAGGAGTATTCAATTAACAAGGATTGTGTCACTTTCCTGTATTCTAGAGATAATAGATATAATAGATTAAATGCCTATACTGGATGTACTGAGGCCAAACAGGTCTATAAACAACGAAAATTGAGGAGAGTCGGGGTAATTTCTCGATATGTTACAAGATTTTTTATTCAATTAACAGGAGTTTACTCTATAACCTATATTCAATTAAAAGGTCAAATTAGTACTAGAGGTATGGTAAATGGTTTTGTGTTGGGAAATTATATTCAATCAACAGGGATATACAATTAAGAGATATCCAATTAAGTGGGCTCTAATGTAAGATGTGGCCTGTAGGGTGTGCTAATGGAATTGTTGACAATTTATATGCCAAATCCAAGATGGCCACTGGTGGCCATGTTTTTCAACAAAATTAAGAAAAATTCGATAGCTTCCATCTGGACATTGATATTTGAAACTGACTGTGTGAGAGGTGAGGCTTGCAGGGTGTGCTAAAGGAATTGTGGACGGACAGATATATGAACATATTTATGTATGGATGGATACATCCCAATAGCTTATACTTGACGTCAAGCTGGTCAAATTGTACATAACCCTTTACCCAATGAATCGCCCGTATCCGCCCGCGTAATATGCAAATTCAGCAGCTGAAAAAATACTATTTTTTCGAAAAATTTCAACAAAACCAAATCATGTGACCCCTCTTTGGAACGAGCTTGTTCCAAAGAGGGGTCACATGATATGGTTTTCTTGAAATTTTTTGAAAAAATTTAAAAAATGAATTTAAAATAATTTTGAAATCGTCTGCATTGGGTAAAGGGTTAACTACAGTTTTCAGCCAACCAATAACCAAGTATAGTGCTGATTTACAAGTCCAAACTCAAGTTATCGCCTGAAAACCAAAATGAGGATAAAAATGTGAAATTTTTTATGTTGAAAAGGGCCTAACTGTTCACAGACTGTATAATTTCTAAGTCACACTGTACCATAATGTGGTTTTGAAACTCCAATCACACTTGCACAGGTTCTAATGGGGTTAACTTTTGTGTAAAGTTTGAAAAATATTGGACAACAAATGGCTGAGAAATGCTCTGGAAAAAATTGTGTCCACAAACTGTATAAATTGTAAGTAAGTGTACCAAAAAACATTTTTTAAGAAAATCCAATCAAACTCAAAACTACACTTGCAGAGTTTCTCATGGTGGTTAACTTGTGTGCCAAGTTTGAAAAAGATTGGACAAGAAATGGCTGAGAAATGCTCCGGACAAAAATCAATCTGGATGGATGGACGGACAACAGACCGACGATGGATGGTCGACCCATTTACATAATATAACCGTTTTTTTTCAAACGGGTGTACATGGACGGGTCACTTTCCACGGGTGGGCAATATTTCCACGGACACAATAATATTACATTACAAACACTAGTGATAGGAATAATCATCAAATATTTGGTTAATGAAGCACTGGGTACTACCCGGGTACTACCAGGTGCTTCATTAATTAAAATTTTGCCGATGAAGATCTTTATTATCCATCACAGCCCATGCATGGAATATGACCAGTTCACGGCACCTGTACTGTACAAAAAAGTACTCATATTTCAAATCACCTTTGAAAAATAAATGGCGAATGAAGTTTGTGGCACGGCGTGTGCTGTTTATAAATGGCAGCGTGATTTGGTCACTCATCCGCAACTTCCACATATAATCCTGACTGAAACAAAGGATAGCCAATGGTCAGTAATTAATAGTTCCGCTGCGTGTTGACACACAATTCAATGAGAAATTACTACTCTGCACGTACAGAGTGAATAGAATACAGTACGCGACGGAATACGTTGGAAACCTGGAGCTTTTTAACAACAGTTTTCCGTTTCACAAATATGGCCAACTTTCGTCTTGCCACTGATTTAGCATTCTACCAGTACATCTAATAGGTTGACAACTCAACAGTAAATGACTGTGAAATAATTACAGTAACTAAATACAATAGAAGCAGGTGCACTGTCAGAAACGCATTCATTTTCATGTCAACCTGATGGATGCTTCGATATGGATTAATGATATTTAATTTACAACCATGATCTATCTGCTGCTGAGAATAAGAATGTTGTGATTACTAAGGTTAAGTTAGTAATCAATAACATTTTATTAACAGATATCATATTCACTAAATAATAATGATGTTAATTTCCTCACATTCAGATCTCATGAGATGAACCATGTCATATCATTTCCTCAATTAGTGAATACCATATTTACTCTATGTATTGGGACAGCTAAAAATAATTATTTTCACAGGTGTCCCAATTCTTAGAAAATAGGGAAAGAACACAGCCTGGTCTTGATTTGATGCTGAATAAAGTTGTGTGTGATTCGTTTTCCATCACTATATATGAAAATCGCCGTCCTATTTTTTTTTTATATTTTCAGTTTTTGCTTCCAAAACATAGCTTATGATCCCTCATTGGAACGAGCGCACTGCGCACGTTTCAATGAGGGATCATAAGCTATGTTTTGGAAGCAAAAAATGAAACTTTTTAGTTACTCAAGAATTTTTTTTTATGGGTGTCGTCTGCTACTAGCGACGGGCCAACTAGAAACAAATCTCCTGAATGTCTCAAACTTTGGAGCATAAAAAAAATATAGTTTTCTGGAAAAAATGTGTGTCCCAAATCATAGAGTGTCCCAATACATAGAGTAAATACGGTAATGACTGTTCCAAGGATGGGAAAGAGATTTTTCAAACAAAATTCGGCTCTTTTCAGCCATTACACCACTTTGCCATTCCTGAATCAGTTATGTTAACCCTTTACCCATCGTAACGGTCAAAACCAGCCAGCGCTATTCACAAAAATCATAAAGTTTTTTTTATATTAATTTTCAATATATTTTAATTTTTTGTCTCAAAAACATAGGTTATGACCCCTCTTTGGAACGAGCTCAATGCGCGCGTTCCAATGAGGGGTCATAACCTATGTTTTTGAGACAAAAAATTAAAAAAATTAGTTATTCAAGAATTTTGTTTGCAAGTGTCGTCTGCTTTTCATGTTAGGAAAAGGGTTAACCCTCTCAGAATACCTGGAAAATTCCAGGGAATTCAATGTTGTCCCTGATGGCCTGGAAAAAGATCTCCTTGGGCCAAAAATCTTGGAAAATATCAGTCAAAACATTTGGCAGTTTCGAAATCATTCAAGTGTTGATTTGCGATCAGTTTCAAAAGATTTATAGCCTTACACTGTTTGAAAGTCCTTAAAATGATTGTCAAATTCATTATTAAAAGCCAAAAAAAGATGTCTGTATCTTTTTAAAGTGTACAAAATTTGTCTCGATCACCTGCTTTCATTGTGGTGACCCAGATTTAAACACCTGTTCACCAACCCCAAAAAGATTTTTTCAACAGAAAATAATAAATTTAAAGTAATATGTATATTTTTAATACTTACCAATGGCCTTGACTTAGCTGGTGAAAACTCAATTTTATCCAGGGCCAAACACAAATTTTGCCCCCCCCCAATCCCCAAAATTTGCATAGAAATCCGAAAAATAAAAGTCCTATCTGGTCCTCCATACTTTTGTGTACTGCGCATGTGCGGTAACCAGGAAGGTACCAATCATCATTCTTTCTATTTGTGCCTGCTAAATGTTACAATCAGCGGGGAGGTATGAGTGCCCACTCATGGGAGGGCCATCTCTGTCTGGGCCATTGGTAAGTATTAAAAATATACAAATTACTTTAAATTTACCATATTTTTATACTAAAACCAATGGCCCAGACTTAGCTGAATCGGAAAAAGGATGGAGGGCGTAGGACTTAGAGGAAATACAATATCTCTATTTCTCCAATTTAAAGAATAGCTCCTACAGGAGAATAGGAGATGACAGAGGAATTACATATGTCTTTATCTTGTTAAAAAAAGAGAACGACATAACACCATCAATAGACAGGAGTAATACACAATAAATTCTCCAGTTAATGCCAGCATAACCCGTTATGCTAATTCGGTGAAGGAACCCAATTATAAAGCTAGTCCAGAGAATGAGACACTTTATACTCATTTAAAAGTGTCCGAGGATTGGATATAAATGCTCATATTTATTTATTTATTTATTGGTGCCTAAGGTCACATACTTATGCACAATGGCTAATCATGACCGTGACAGTTTTACGGGTGGGGGAAGCCGGAGTACCCGGAGAGAATAACGGAGCATCGACGAGCAAATGTCAGCTCCTCAACATTCTAACTCTGTTTAAGCTCTGCTCAAGCAGGGTTACAGTGGGTTGAAGACATGTGCACCATCAGCGTGCAGTACGCCTTAGTACACTGCGTCATCGTGCCTCATGTAGGCAACAGGGATAAAGTGCCTTGCCCAAGGACACAACATGGGTCGTCCCAGACGGGGATCTAACTCAGGACCTTTAGCACAGAAGTCCAATAGTCTATCACTGAGCCACCGCGCTTCCTAAATGCACATGACACGCGACATATACATATGCTTCACACTGAGCTAAACTTTAAAAACAATACATAAATGAGACATAATTGTTGCTTCACACCGAGCTACACATTAAAACTACCCAGTACCGATGCTCGACTACTGTCACTGGAGGAGGTATTCCCTTGCTTTTCAGTATAAAGCCAGATTTAATTTAAGGGAAAAGCCGTCCCTCCCCCCTTCCCCTTGTTCTTAGTACACTGCGTCATCATGCCCCCCATGTAGGCAACCGGGATAAAGTGCCTTGCCCAAGGACACAATCTGGGTCGTCCCGGACAGGGATCGAACTCTGGACCTCTAGCATAGAAGTCCAACAGTCTACCACTGAGCCACCGTGCTCCCTAAATGCTCTTATGGCACGTGACATATACATATGCTTCAAAATGAGCTACACTTTAAAAACAATACATAAACGAGACATGATTGTTGCTTCACACCGAGCTACACATTAAAACTACCCAGTACTGACACTGGACTACTGTCACCGGAGGAGGTATTACCTTGCTTTTCACCATAAAGCCAGATTTAATTTAAGGGAAAAACTGTTCCCCCACGCCCCTTCCCCTTGTTCTGAGGGAAGAATCCTCAGAACGAAGGGGGTAGTGGAACGGCATTAGTGCTCGAGCAGACTGCCTAAGACATCTAGATGTAAAATTAAGGGACAACATTCTGTGTGACAGAAAGAGGACCCAAGGATCTAAGGTCACCGGAGATGGACTCTAAATTTCTAAGGTAAAACTTAGTAAATGAAGATGGTTGCGTCCAGTAGGCTGCCTTCATTAAATCAGTAATGGCAATACTATTTGAATAAGCCCAACAAGAAGACAGTGCTCTATCCTCATGTGCTGAAATCTTATTGACAGAACAGTGATCTGAAGATAGATTTTCATAAGCAATTCGTATTGCTAGTTGAATCCATCTAGCCACTGAATGAACAGAAATATCCTTTCTGTTAGGCGTAAGAGAAAGAAAAAATCTGTTTCTTCCCTTTGTAATAAAGCTAGATCTGTGTTTATAAATGCGCATCGCTCTCACTGGACACCACATTGGCCTACTGTTGTCCAAGGACGGTAAAGCCCTAATAATAATAGGCTTTGTCTGCTTATCTGGAATCTGATTCTTAGCCAAGAATCCCACTTCCGTAGTAAGAGTAATAGTATTACCCACAATACGAAAATGGGAATCTTCAACAGATAATTAATGCATGAAGCTTGCTAACTCTTCTGGCAGAAGCAAAGGCTAAGAGAAATGCCTTTTTGTAAGTCAGGAATTTGAATTCTACATCATCTAACAGTTCAAAAGGAGCTTCTCGAAGCTTCAAGAGAACCCAAGCCAAATTCTGTTTAGGAATTAATCTGAGGGTTCTAGGTCTATTGATAGAGAAATTTCTAACTAGTTTGGATAAAGAAGGATCTGATCCAATAACCAAGTTATCATGATGAGCACATATGTCTGATAACACAGACCTATAGCCCTCAATAGTAACATGCTGTAGTTTTAATTCGTCAAACAGGTAGACCAGACAACTGGCGATTTGAGGAATACAGATGGATTATAGATATCCAACGACTGATCCGCACACCAGTGAAAGAAAACTCTCCACTTCACTGCATAATTCAATGATGAGAAGGTCCTCCAACAGTTAGAAATTGCATCCATTGCATGCCCCATTTACTGCTTTCCATGCAAGAAGGACCGCACAATGGAAATACGTGAAGGTTGAGACCTTCCAGGTTGTGATGCAGTGCGTGGGACTTCCCCTGATATAGAAGGTCCTTGAGAGGAGGAAGCTTCCGAGGAATGTCCCATAACAGACACCTGACAAGACTGATCCAAGGTTTCTGAGCATTCGTCGTAACAGTGAAGTCTGGATCCGGTACTTGAAGCGGAACTCCCTGAGTCAGCCATTGGAGATCCACCCAAATCTGAACCTATTGTTTTACCAGGTCCGTTAAAACAATTTGAGTTTCGAGCGAATGCATTTTGACACTCCAGTTCTGAGAGAAGAAAATCTGGAGAGGACGCATGCATAAGCGACCTAGCGGAATCAGGTCCGCAACTGCTCGGCACAGTCCCATCAGTTGCATAAACTCCCTCGCTGACACTGTGACAGAGTTTAGACAAAAGCAAGCATAACAACTGATCAACTTCGCTCTGGTTATCGGCAGACAAACAAGATTGTTGTGAGTCTCAAAGCTCATTCCCAAGTGAATGAAGTAACTGAACGGAGCTAAATCCAACTTCTTTTTGTTCACAATGAAACTTTTACAATGAAACTGAGACGTCGGAATAACAGAAGCAGACTCTGCACATCGTTCTGAAGTGCGATTTTGTCGCCGTACCTCTGAAGAGTGTCATCCAAGTAAGCCAACATTACTACTGTCGAATGAGCTCGGAAGTATGACATGACCGAGTTCATTATTCGAGTGAAAGCCCAAGGGGCCAGGTTCAGACCGAAGCACATCGCTCTGAACTAGTAAATTTTCCATTGGACGGCAAAACGCAGATACTTTCTGAAAGTTGGATGGACCAAGACGCGAAAGTATGCATCCTTTAGGTCTATGCTTGCCGCAAAATTGTTCACTCGAATGCTCGCTTTTACTGACCCGACAGTTTCCATGTACAACATTAGAGCTAATATTAATTTGTTTATCCAGCTCAAGTCTATCACCGGTTGGAACGAGCTGTCTGGCTTCAGCACAAGAAACAGGTGACTGTAAAATCCCAGAGAATTTGGATTTTCCACGACCTCTATTGCTTCCTTTACTAAGAGATTGAACTTCTGCAAGAAGAGACTCCCTTTTTGAAGGATTGACTGGAAGATCTATCCAACGCAGACTTGTTGTAAGTGGAGGTTTTGATTGGAATGATAGCTGAAGACTCGTGCTGACTACATTCCTTACCCCCTGATCTTCCGTTATCTCCTCTCGTGAAGTTTGATAACCTTCTTCCAACTGGAGAGCATCAGAGGTTTAGACCATCACCTGTATGATTTTTTAGGCTTTTGGGAAGAGAAACTATGTTCTCCCTGAGAAGCACCTCGTGTCGTCGGCTTATGGGTGTCTGATTTACAGTCTTTGTAAGACTTATGCCCCTTTCCAGAGTCGGTTTACTGTCGGCTTCCTGAGTATCCGTACAAGGGTTTCTTAGAACCCTGCGAGGATCCCCTTTTCGACGACTGCGAATTGGAGCTTCCTCACCTACCAGGTTTTGCAGATGTCCGCTGCTGGGAAACTGACCTGAGCAACAAAGTGCTGCTAGCCTTTTTGGTAGCTTCGTCATACACAAATGATAACTTGTCATCAAACAAGGTATGACCGGAAACTGGAGCAACTCTGAGAGAGCTTTCCACTCTATCGTCTATTAACCCTTTACCTAACTTGAAAAGCAGACGACACTTGAAAAAAAATTCTTGAATAACTAATTTTTTTCATTTTTTGTCTCAAAAACATAGGTTATGACCCCTTGTTGGAACGAGCTCGACAAGCTCGTTCCAACGAGGGGTCATAACCTATGTTTTTGAGACAAAAAATGAAAATATTTTGAAAATTAATTGGCGATTTTTGAGAATAGCGCTGGCCGGTTTTGGCCGTTATGTTGGGTAAAGGGTTAATGATAAAGATGCTAAGGCTCCATCACGTCTTATTAACTCCATATTAGCCACTGAAAGGACGGAGTGATAAGTGGCATACATAACTGCCCTAGAAAGAACTCTGAGTAACGTATTGATATCGTCAAATTCTTTACCGCAAAGACGTTGAGCCAGAGCCCTGGTGATATGGTCTGCGTAGGACATACTAGAATCAATGGAAGATTCCAACACGTCAGAGCATACATTGAATGATGTGGGTAGCGAGATATCTAGATCCAATGCTCGCTCATCCAGATGCAGAGGAGCTCTCTGAACATCTTCTCCTACTGTTTTTTAAGTAACTTGGTCCAGGAAACGGTACATGGATAGAAGATGAAGATAATAAACTGCTTTTCCTTTTTGAATTCGCTAGGCTGAAGATTGCATTGTCAATCCGGCCTAAGGCCTCTGACACATGAACAGATTGACCCAGGAAGGAAAGAACGTCGTCTTTCCTCCGCAGGGTGGCCCTATCTAGAATCTTCCTCAGGCTTCCTTTCACCATCCGACTGGTCTACTTGAGAATTACGGTCAACTATATCTGAATGAACAGATGACTGGACCGACCCAGCACCGTCCGACAGCACACTACCAGAGTCTGTTGACGACCAAACCTGTGTTTGCTGGGAAGATGTGATAAGCTGCGCAATCTGCGACAGCATGTCCGTAACTGAGGCTTGCAGAGCAGCAGTCTTCTGTTTTTTTTCTGTCCCCAGATCTTTTCGATGAACATCCCACATAATCAAGCCTCAAACCAATAGCTATTGGATGGGCCGAGCTCTGTGGCGATGACTGGGAGCATATTTGCGAAACAGCTTGAACATTCTTAGTCGGACACCTAGTGAGCGGTCTAATGTGCTTTGTCAGAGCCGAGGAAGAAGTCGTAACTGCCGCTGACCCCTGCTACAGCATGGCTAGCGACGTTTGCTCTGACTCAGTGAAGTTTCTCGCAATGGCCACAGTCGACCCCAACTGTTCACGGGACAGAGAAGACTCTCCCACTTGCGATCTGGCCCCAGATCTCATTGAGAATCCCTATGAGAAACTTGCGGTTGTCAAATCTGGAACCTTTGTTCAAGTTATAATGCTAACAAGTTCAGAATTCATAAAAATTCTTTAATTAAGGCCCATCACGAAAAATTGGGCCGGCCCAGTTTTCGAACTTGCTTGAGATATTATTGCAAAAGACATTTATGGCAAATAATATTGAAATAGGAGAATGTTTGTTTAAGTTACTGCGCTAACAGTGTGAGGACACCTGAAGAAGGGCGTGCCAATGCAATTAACAATTTAGGCCACACAAAGTAGATCTTCTGTTTCTCAGGCCATTATTTGTGAAATTGCATGCGGGCGAGCGGTTTTTTATTTTATTTTTTATTTCAGTAATTACTTTTTTGCCATCAAAAGTTTATGTTCTTGGTTCAAGTTTTAGGCCTCATAATCTACAGAATAGCATGGGTGGTGGTGTATTTCATCCCTTGAGTGCAAGAAGACTTTGCAATGCTAAAGCATTGCAAAGCCTTCTTGCACTCAAGGGACAAATTCATCAATTTTTTTAACTTGGGTAAAATATCAGACATAAACCATTTAATTTTTATTTTTTTTAAGTTTGAATTGGTGAAAAAAAGAGAGCATGCGGCAGCCAAAAGGACCATGAGGGAGGGCCTGAGAAACAGATTTTTTATTTTTTTAGGCCTTATATGCCAAATCTAAGATGGCTGCTGAGGCCATGTTTTTCAGAAAAATTCAATAGCTCCCATCTAGACATTGCTCCAAAGCCACATATGATATTTGGAACTGATCGGGAGCCTGTAGGGTGTGCTGAGAGAATTGTGGATGGATAAAAGAACATATGGATGGATGTATGCATGGATGTACAGACAAATGGAGGGATAACAGATTGCAATCCATCCCAATAGCTCATACTTGACGTTGTCAAGTTCAGCTAAAAAACACCTGCCCACATGCAATTTTACAAAAAATGGACAAAGAAGCAGTAGATCTACTTTGTGGGGGTTTAACACAGTCATTAGCAAACATTATGGTGAAAATTAGGATAAATTAATTAGCTGCTCTGTCAATGAACACAGTTAATATATTGTTACAAGAGAGTAAAATGTCACCATACAACAATACAACAGAAAAGTGTGGTCAGATTACCTGCTGAGTAATATTAACCATTTGAACCATGGCAACTTCCATGTCAGTTCAATAAAAGCAACTGGAAGAGTCCATATTCATTAATTAGGGGTAGACCAATTAATATTTTCAACGTACAGCATTGGGGCTGCACACTGATAATATTGATTGGTGTATCCCACACTTCAAATGGTTGAGTTGCTAAATTATTTTTCAAAGGTGTTTTGAAACATGGGTTGTTTTTTTTTTTTTTAACCCTTTACCCAATGAACCACCCGCGTAATATGCAAATTCAGCAGTTGAAAAAATATTATTTTTCAAAAAATTTCAACAAAACCATATCATGTGACCCCTTGTTGGAATGAGCTTGGCGAGCTTGTTCCAACAAGGGGTCACATGATATCGTTTTGTTGAAATTTTTTGAAAAATTTTAAAAAATGATATTTAAAATAATAAATTTTGATATCGTCTGCATTGGGTAAAGCGTTAATGATACCTTGCTACAAGCACAAGTAGCCTTAATTTAGGCCACACAAAGTAGATGTTCTGTTTTTCAGGCCAAGTTTTGTAAAATTGCATGCGGGCGGGCGTTTTTTTATTTTATATTTTATTTTTGTAATTATTTCTTTGCCATCAGATGTTCATATTCTTGGTTTATTTTATGTTTTAGGCCTCATAATCTACAGAATAGCAATGGTGGTGGTGTATTTCGTCCCTTGGGTGCAACAAGGCTTTGCAATGCTAAAGCATTGCAAAGCCTTGCTGCACTCAAGGGACAAATTTATCAATTTTATTAACTTGTGTAAAATATCAGAAATAAACCATTTAATTTTTATTTTTTGAAGTTTGCATTGGTTATAAAAAGAGAGCGTGCGGCAGCCAAAAGGACCATGCGGGAGGGCCTGAGAAACAGATTTTTAATTTTAATAAGCCTTACCAAGATTTTGTTAACTGATTGAGTGCTAGAAGCCACTATCATTGCTCTACTGACAAGTGCTGAAAGCCACTATAGTGGCTTTAAACTGTATGCATAGTTTTGTTATTTGTGCAGTAGTAGGAAAGAAATGTTCATATATAAAATTGCTTTGTTTCCATTGATTGGAGAGTGCCAACAAGCATTCTCCAATAAACAGCAAGAAAACAATTATTATGAGCAATATCTTTCTAAACCAAGGTTTCTTTTCAGGCAAAACAATATCTTTGAAAAAAAATACTCATGTTACATATGACCATTCAAAAGTAATTTAGCGCTCAACCAGTTAACGAGGGGGGGCGCGGTGGTGTTGCGGTAACCGGTTCTCGTCAGATCACCAAAGTTAAGCAATGTTGAGCTCGGTTAGTTCTCGGATGGGTGACCGTCTGAGCGATCGATTCGGACTCCTGCGTTGTGTCCTTAGGCAAGGCACTTCACCCCGATTGTCCACATGGGGGGACGATGACGCCGTGTACTAAGGAGTACTGCAAGTCGATGGTGCACATGTCTTCAACCAATCTAACCCTGCCTGTGCCGCAGTGCGGAGTTACGATGTTGGGGAGCTGGAAGCGGCTCGACGTTGCTTGGTGGTTCTCTCCGGGTATTCCGGCTTCCTCCACCCGTAAAACTGTCACGGTCATGATTAGCCATCCTGCTCGTTCCAAAGAGGGGTCACATGATATGGTTTTATTGGAATATTTTGAAATGAAAGTGTCAATGACACTGTAGCACAACTTGTCAAGACATGTGCATGTATAGTATGTGACACAGCAATGACAAACATCTAGGTAATGACCTGATAACAATGGTACATATAAAGTATTGTAACGGCCTGTACGTAAATACTGACCGCAGCCTGTAACAAATGTATAGGTAAAGTATTGTAAAGGTGGATGACAGTCAGATGCTAAACTAGAAATGAAATCTTTGAGTCCCAGAGTGGGTCTGACTGAACCCCAAAATATTTGTTCTCATAGCACAGTGATAACAAAGGCACCCCAAAACACACTCATTCCTGTCCCAAGGTGAAAACAAAGGTACCCAAGAAGTTTTGTGAAGATCAGTTCATAAATACGAGCTGTATAGAAGTTGTGACAAAAAACTGATTGGACCTAATTTCGGTACAAAATGGCCACTGGCAGCCATCTTGAATTTTGGACCGCATTCAGAAACACTCGTTCTCATCCCAAGGTGATAACAAAGGTACCCAAGAAGTTTTGTGAAGATCGGTTGATAAATACAGCCTCTAGCCCGAGCCGTATTGACATGTGCACTTACAGTGTATAAGTAGCACTGAATAAATCAAAGTTCATCTAATTTGCATAATTTCTGCATGAGATAAAAACCTGTACTATATGTTATGTATTACATGTTACTAAATATTCATACAAAAATTTATTCAAATCAGAACTTTCATACAGAAGTTCTGTTCTAAAGACTGACTGCACTAATTTTGGTACAAAATGGCTGCTGGTGGCCATCTTGAATTTCGGACCACACCCAAAAACACTCGTTCTCATTCCACGGTGATAACAAAGGTACTCAAGACGTTTTGTAAAGATTGGTTCATAAATATGGCCTCTAGCCTGAGCCGTATAGAAGTTGTGTACAAAAAACTGATTAGACCTAATTTCGATACAAAATGGCCACTGGCAGCCATCTTGAATTTCGGACCGTACCCAGAAACACTCGTTCTCGTCCCAAGGTGATAACAAAGGTACCCAAGACATTTTGTGAAGATCGGTTGATAAATACAGTCTCTAGCCCGAGCCGTATTGACTTGTGTACTTACTGTGTGTAAGTAGAACTGAAAAAATCAAAGTTCATCTAATTTGCATAATTTCTGCACGAGAAAAAAACCAGTATTATATGTGATGTCTCCCATGGTACTAAACATTCAGACAAAAAATTATTCAAATCAGAGCTTTCATGTGGAAGTTCTGCGCAAAAATCTGATTGCCCCTAATTTTGAACAAAATGGCTGCCAGTGGCCATCTTGAATTTCGGACCGCACTTAAAAAACACTTGTTCTCGTCCAACGGTGATAACAAAGGTACCCAAGAAGTTTCGTAAAGATCGGTTCATAAATGCGGCCTCTGGCCCGAGCCGTATTGGCATTTGCACTGACAGTGCTGAAAGTAACACCAAATACAACAAAGTTAGTCTAATTTGCATAATTTATGTACAAGAAAAAACCTTGTATTATATGTGATGTATCCCATGGTACTAAACATTCAGACAAAAAATTATTCAAATCTACGCTTTCATATGGAAGTTCTGTGCAAAAACCAGATTTCTGCATCGTCGGTACAAAATGGTGGCTGGCTGCCATCTTGAATTTCGGACCGATCCCCAAAACAGTCGTTCTCGTCCCACGGTCATAACAAAGGTACCCAAGAAGTTTCGTAAAGATTGGTTCATAAACACAGCCTCTAGCCTGAGCTGTATTGAATTGTTGATGGACAGACGACCAAACGGATGACGGACGATTGGCCATGGCATAAGCTCAAATTTGGCTTTGCCAAAGTTGAGCTAAAAAATTAAAAAATGATATTTAAAATAATAAATTTTGATGTCGTCTGTGTTGGGTAAAGGGTTAACTGGTAGAGTGCTGGAAGCCCATATTTGGGCTTTATTCTAAAGGGCAGGTGCCGCAACTTAATGGTTTCATATTCCGTGGATGTGCTTCATATTATTTTTTAATTGAAATTATTTAGTCTGTGAGGATTTGCTTTAATTGTTACAATTTATGGTAGCGTACCACTAGGCTCTCTCCCATACATTGTAACAAGGCAAAAAGATGTGGACAAATTCTTATGACCAAAAATAACTTAGCACTCTACGAGTTAAGGAACATAACCATACCGTCATATCATTAGTATGTCACTAAATCAGAACTTATTATACACTGATCAATAACAGTGCTAACATCTCTCATCAATATTACTTCTAATACTGAAATACCAATAGCAGTAAATAATTCTACACATCAACACCTGATGGTCAAAACCAATTCCACATCAACAATGTGATGTGTGTGGGTAGGCATCATTAGCACCTGTACTGAAAGATAGAGTTCATAATATCAAGCTTGTTTTTGTTAGAACTGACCAGAGAGTCACCGACAATTGTGCTGAAGAGACATACCAATGTAAAGGAATCAGTGTGTAACCCTGATATAAACTAAAACATTATGACTCTCCAGAGACTTGTACTAGAAGCTGTCAAGGCAATGTTACTGAAATTTCGACAGATTCAACAAAACCTGAAATATAATACAAGAAGCCCGAAGCCAATCAGATATTCAAAATTGACTTGATTCAAGGAAAGGTAAGTTTTGTAATACAGTAGAATCCTCTTAATTGAATATCCATTTGGCCAGTGAAAATTATTCAATTAACAGGAGTATACAATTAACAGGGATTTGGTCAGTTTCCTGTGTTCTGGAGGTAAACTGAGCATTTATTCTATTATATCTTGTTTGACAGAGCTCATAGAGCTCTGTCAAACAAGATATAATAGAATAAATGCCTGTATTGGATGTATTGAGGCCAAAATGGTTGATAAATAAGGGGAATTTGGTGCGGGTCACAGTAATTGTTTTGACATATTACAAAAATTTAGATACAATTAACAGGAGTTTACTCTACAACCCATATGCAACTAACAGTTCAAATTTGTACTGAAGGTATGGTAAATGGTTTTGTGTTTGAAAATTATATTCAATTAACAGGGATATACAATTAAGAGATATCCAATTAAGTGGGCTCTACTGTACAATAGAACTTGAAAACACCCTAAACTGCATATAACTTCAAAACACCAGACTTTTTACAAAACCCTAAGTACAAAATTGACCAGTTAATTGCACATAAGTTATTGAGTAAACTCTTGATAATTGAATAATAAATCTCAAAGAATTTATTTCACATGACTGAATTTTCCAAGATTATATCATAATTGTATGCAACGTTACCTGACAGTTGAAACTAGAAGTCCTGTCAAAATTAGGGCTGTCACAATTAATTAATTAATCAATTGTAGATCGGTCATGCCAAAATCGATTAGTTTTTTTTTTGTTATCGGAGAATCGGTAAATTTTATTCCTTTTTTTAAACGTTTAATAATTAAAAAAAAAATGTGATGAAAAAAACAATTGTTTCTAAAGATAAAAGCCCAAGAACTTCGACATTAAGACCTCAAGAAGCCGTTAGAAACATTTGTCTTTTAGGAACATTTAAAGATTTGATGCTCTGAACTTTTGAACCGTCAGTGTAATAATCAAGACCGGTCGGCAGTTGCGAACTTGCGAAGTTCGCAATTGACGACCAGTCTTGATTATTACACTGACAGTTCATAAGTTCAGGACATCAAAGCTTTGAATGTACCTAAAAGAGGATCATCTTCATTGTTTACTTCAGGTGGGTCAACTGACTTGAACTTCATTTTATAATGACTTCAAAGAGAGGGAGAAGGGAGGTGGTCATCTAGGTACAATTAATAGATTATTATCGATTATTTGCGATGATTAATCGATTCCTAAATTAAATGAAAGTGTCAATGACACTGTAGCTCAACTTGTGTAAGACATGTACATGTGTAGTATGTGACACAGCAATGACACATATCTAGGTAATGACCTGATAACAAATGTACATATAAAGTATTGTAACGGTCTGTTCATAAATGCTGACTGTAACCTGTAACAAATGTATAGGTAAAGTATTATAAAGATGGGCAACAGTTAGATGCTAAACTAGAAAAGAAATCTTGGAGTCCCAGAGTGGGTCTGACTGAACCCCAAAATATTTGTTCTCATAGCACAGTGATAACAAAGGCACCCCAAAACTCCGGTTCCAGTCCCAAGGTGATAAAGCACAGGTACCCAAAAAGTTTTGTGAAGATCGGTTCATAAATACTGCCTCTAGCCCGAGTCGTATTGACATGTGCACTTACTGTGTAGAAGTAGCAATGAATAAATCAAAGTTCATCTAATTTGCATAATGTCTGCACGAGAAAAAAACCTGTATTATATGTGATGTATTCCATGTTACTAAACATTCATTCAAAAATTTATTCAAATCAGAACCTTCATACAGAAGTTCTATACAAAAAACTGATTGTACTTAAACCCGTATTATGTGATGCATTCCATGTTACTAAACATTCATTCAAAAATTTATTCAAATCAGAACCTTCATATACAAGTTCTGTACAAAAAGCTGATTGTACCTAATTTCGGTACAAAATGGCCACCTTCAGCCATCTTGAATTTTGGACCGCACCCAAAAACACTCATTCTCGTCCCAAGGTGATAACAAAGATACCCAAGAAGTTTCGGGAAGATCGGGTCATAAATACAGCCCCTAGCTCAAGCCGTATTGACATGTGTACTTACTGCATACAAGTGGCATTGAATAAATCAAAGTCCATCTAATTTGCATAATGTCTGCACAAGAAAAAAACCTGTATTATATGTGATGTATTCCATACTAGTAAACATTCAGACAAAAATTTATTCGAATTAGAACTTTCGTACAGAAGTTCCGTACAAAAAACTGATTGCCACAAAATGGCTGCTGGTGGCCATCTTGAATTTCGGACCGCACCCAAAAACACTCGTTCTCATCGCACGGTCATAACAAAGGTACCCATGAAGTTTCGTAAAGATTGGTTCATAAATACGGCCTCTAGCCTGAGCCATATAGAAGTTGTGTACAAAAAACTGATTGTACCTAATTTCGGTACAAAATGGCCACTGGCAGCCATCTGGAATTTTGGACTGCACCCAGAAACACTCGTTCTCCTCAAAAGGTGATAAGAAAGGTACCCAAGACGTTTCGTGAAGATCGGTTTATAAATACAGCCCCTAGCCCGAGCCGTATTGACATGTGTACTTACTCTGTGTAAGTAGCACTGAAAAAATCGAAGTTTATCTAATTTGGAGAATTTCTGCATGAGAAAAAAACCTGTATTATATGTGTATATGTGAAGTATTCCATGTTACTAAACATTCAGACAAAAATTTATTCGAATCAGAACTTTCATACAGAAGTTCTGTACAAAAAACTATTTGCACTAACTGAGGTACAAAAAGGCTGCTGTTGGCCATCTTGAATTTCAGACCGCACCCCAAAACACTCGTTCTCGTCCCACGGTGATAGCAAAGGTACCCAAGAAGTTTCGTAAAGATCGGTTCATAAATACGCCCTCTTGCCCAAGCCATATTGAATTGTTGACGGATGGACAGAGGACGAGACGACGGGCCATGGCATAACCTCAAATTTGACTACGTCAAAGTTGAGCTAAAAATTGTGACAGCCATAGTCAAAATTAGTGCAAAAAATGTTTGTTAGTTAATGTGCTCCTTACTGTAAAAGAATGGTGGTCCTGGGAAAGCTTTCTAGGCATAAATTTATTTATTTATTTATTGGTGTTTAAGGTCACATATTTTTGCACAGTAGCTAATCATGACCACAACATGAGTATCAACTCAAGACCAGGGGTGAGTGTTAATAAGCCATGTTGCCCATTTTAGAGAGGGTTTGCACCTCCCAAGAATTGGTGACTGGGTCTTATTCTACCAGTAAAACAGAGCCTGTTTACAATAGTGAACAGGCACTGCTTCACTTCCCGGGGTTCCCGCGGGGATCCTAGGCATAAACAAAGCTCTGTTCTGTCAAGTCTCAAAAAAGTGTCCCAATGAAGTTTTTTTTTTGTTTTTAACTCCTGTGGGTCTCTCTATCCCACCACCCCCACCCTCTCCATATATAAAATCAGGCATAAATCAAGTGCTTATGAGCCAGTTATACTACATGACAAATCAGCCTAATGGTTCTGGAAATAGAAATTTTGAGTGGAGCTCAAATTTGGGAGTTCCTTTGAAAACAAGTGAATCTGCATCACTAAAGTAAGTTCAATACCAGAAATCTAAGCATTATTGCGAGTTGGTTATGAGATGATTTTTAAAGTATTTTAGGCTTATGGAGCATTAACCCCACCCCATGGGACATAGTAACATTTTAGGAAAAAAATCAGTAGAGTAAACTTCACCAGCCTGAAGATGGCAGCAGCTTCATTTGAAGTAGAAAGGTTATACTCCAAAGATGGTCTGTGCATTATATGAATGAATTTGGCCCAGTGGTTTTAAAGAAGGAAAGTTTCAAATTAGTTGATGGAGTACAAGAAAGATGATGACTCGGTATTTTCTCTTTGCCAACAGGGTTAAAATTATGAAAGGATTCTGACTGGTGGATCTGAAGAAGATTTTTTAAGATATTTTCTCATATTGCTCTAAGTTAACCCTTTACCCAACGTAACAGCCAAAACCGGCCAGCGCTATTCTCAAAAATCGCCAATTAATTTTCACTATTTTTTTCATTTTTGTCTCAAAAACATAGGTTATGACCCCTCGTTGGAATGAGCTCGTCGAGCTCGTTCCAACGAGGGGTCATAACCTATGTTTTTGAGACAAAAAAATGAAAAAAATTAGTTATTCAAGAATTTTTTTTGCTAGTGTCGTTTGCTTTTCATGTTAGGTAAAGGGTTAAGCACTGGGCTCCAATAGAGGGCCAAAATATTAACCCATAAGAAGCTGGTTCTAATGACATCCATATTTGTATTGTCTTGTCGAAAAATTTGAAATTTGTTTCGAAAAATGTGAAATTCTATTTTTTAAAAATAGGTGTTTAGGAAAGGGTTAATATGCAGCACTACTGTGCCGTCTTACTCAAGGAAACAGTGCAGACTCACTGGTTTCATCGACTACCAATATACCCCAAAATACCCAGTGCAAACTGCAAATGTATGTTATTACTTGATAGCGAAGGTTATTTCATTGTAAATATAAATTTATTCTATAAAGACCAATGTTGAAAGAATCCTCAGTGTATCTTACAAGCACATATTTTCTCCAATACAAGTAAAATGTCTGGACTAAATACAAATCTATATTGAGGATAGTAACACTAAATGCACATGCGAACCAAGGAAGAGAATTTCATAGCTGCACTCAACTACAAAAGTAATGAAATGCTTCATTACACATGCTGAGGTTACTGATTTGGGCAATATGAAATTGGTCAATAGATAACTAATTTAACTCTAAGGGCCTAATTCCAACTTTGATCACATTTTTTGTAACAGAACAGGTGCCCCTGCATGCAGTCTTTGGGCTAACTCACAAGTTACATTCTAAATACCGTGGTAGTTGTTTTTAGGCAAGACTTGGCTGCCTGTATAGGCAGCCAAGACTTGCCAAAAAACAGCAGCAAACCCACAGGATGTAAACTCAAAGTGTAGCAAAAATATGTAAACATTTCTAGGCGTCTGAGCACCAATATTCATTATAGTACCATCAAGCACACCCGGACATCAATTGTGTTTTTGCTCAACTGAAACAGAAACCCCATTAAAGACACTGCTTTTAATCCAGGGAATTACCATGACAACGGTGCTGTGCATTGGTTTGCATGCAATAAAGTTACTTGTTGTTCAAATGACGAGTTGAATGATTGCTATTTAAAAATGCATGGATTACTCTGACGTTGTGCCACAATGCTGTTATGTTGACATAGGGGACATTCTCATCTAGACATGACCTCAAATCTGCATATGAAATTCTGTGATGATCGGACAAGAACTACGTGGTGTAGCCTGTGCTAAAGGAAAATGTGAATAGACTCACAGACTTCCGCACATGTGATGGCAATAGCTTATCTTGACTTTGTCAAGTTAAACTAAATGAAAGTGTCAATGACACTGTAGCTCAACTTGACAAACTTGAACTTAGTAAGTTATAAATGAAATGGCAAAATTGAAGATGGTAGCAATGTTATTTGATGAAATTTCAACATAACAGCATTGTGTGTGCACAACGTCAGAGTAATCCATGCATTTTTAAATGTAAACTGTAAGACTAGCTGAAGGCAGAATGTTGATACACAAATGCAGTATGTTCAGAGGTTATTGTAAATGGCAACTTTTTTCACAGAAATGAATGCTTATCAATAGCTCTTATCTAAAGGTCTTGCCTAATGAACACACCAAGTTCAAAAACAATCCTATGATAAATATGGCCTGTAGGCCATGTCAAAGAAGAATGTTGATGCACAAATGCAATAAATTCAAAGATTGTTGCTAACAGCAACAGTTTTTGATGGAAATGAAAAGAAAATCAATAGCTCCTATCTTTGTCACCCTGCATAAGCATACAAAGTCTCAAAACAACCTTATAATGAATGTGCCCTCTGAGGCATGCCAAAGGAAGATGTTAATGCACAAATGCACTAAGTAGAAGGTCATTGCTTGTGGCAATGTTTTTTTGTTTTTTTGGGGGGGGAGGGGGGGGAGGGGGTTATGGAAATTCATAAATATACCCTGCAAAGAGTGCAAAAGGGATAAGTTGATGCACAAATGCAGTAAGTTCAAAGGCAAAGGCTGGTGATAACGACAATAATTTTTTATGGACATGAAAAAAAGCAATAGCTCACATCTAGAGGTCACCCCGAACACACATACCAAGTTTCAAAGTGGTCCAATCATAAATGTGCCCTGAAGGGTGTGTTGAAGGGAAATATTGAGGTCTGACTAAACTAAGTTCAAAGGTCAGCGGCAACATTTTTTGACAGAAATGGAAGAAAATCGACAGCTCCCATATAGATGTCACCCCACACACACACACCAAGTTTGCAAGCGATCCAATCATAAATGTGCCCTGCAGGGTGTGTCAAAGGGAAATGTTGATGTTTAACTGCATGCACTAAGTTTTTACTAAGTTCATAGAAGGTCATTGCCAGTGGCAACATTTTTTGACGGAAATCGAAGAAAATCGATAGCTCCCATCTAGAGGCAACCCCAAACAAGCAAAGTTTCAAACCGATCTGATCATAAATGTGCCCTGTAGGGCATGCCAAAGGAATATATTGATGCCTGACTAAACTAAGTTCAAAGATCATTGCCAGCGGCAACATTTTTTGATGGACGGAAATGGAAGAAAATCGATAGCTCCCATCCAGATGTCACCCCAAACAAGCATGCCAGGTTTCAAAGCAATCTAATCATAAATGTGCCCTGTAGGGTGTGCCAAAGGGAAATATTGAGGTCTGACTAAACTAAGTTCTAAGAACGTTGGCCGTGGCAACATTTTTTGAGGGAAATAGAAGAAAATCGATAGCTCCCATCTAGAGGTCACCCCAAACAAGCATGCCAGGTTTCAAAGCAATCCGATCATAAATGTGCCCTGTAGGGTGTGCCAAAGGGAAATATTGAGGTCTGACTAAACTAAGTTCTAAGAACATTGGCCACGGCAACATTTTTTGACGGACATTGAAGAAAACCGATAGCTCCCATCTAGAGGTCACCCCAAACAAGCAAACCAAGTTTCGAAGCGATCTGATCATAAATGCGACCTGTGAGGTGTGCCAAAGGAAATTGTGGACGTACATACTAATTTATTTTGATCATTCATGTCCATGGGGAATTAGCAAGGTAGTAATGAGCACATGCATTTCGACAACATTCTTTATTTTTCATCACACAGGTTCCTTCCTGTTTTTCTATTTTGAAGAGCTACTTGCTCAAGATACAGATGTACAATAGAGTTTTCTCCCCTGATGCACTTCTGCCCTGTGTCACCCATATCCTAATCACAACACAGAATTTAGAACCACTATCTCCTCAACTCCCTCTTCACAGCCGTCACCAGTCTCCTCTGCTTCAGAGGCGGCTGCTGACGGCAGTGGGTGAAGATCCTGCTGTTAAAGAGGGGAGTCCTTCAGAACTGGTTGAGCGCTACAGTGCTTTGGTGAAAAGGGTTCGTCAGGAATCAGAATTTATGCTGGGGCAGTTTTCCAATTTCGAAAACTTCAGTTCAACACACAAACAGTGCAAGGCTTGATTCCCGATTCTGTGTTATAGATTTCCCAGGTATCGTGACAGGCTTTTGGTACCAGGAACCCAGGAATTCCTGTTCCTGTTCTCATCGCAAATTATCTACAAGAAATTTCTTGATATTATTCGACTTGTCAGATAATGAGGAATATCTCTCAGTAGCTTTCTAAATGATGTCACGCTTCAGTGCATCACTTCACTTTCGCTCCTGTGAATGTTTATTTCAATTTGTCACAGAATCAGAACTTGCATAACATAGGGGCTATCTGAACATCACTTTATCTCCTAAGCATAGCTTGAAGCGTATTAGATGTATAGAAAGTGACTCCGAGAGTGATACTGATTGTTGTACTGGGTAACTTTTCTGAAAAACCTTGATCGATTCGCCCAGGAATTTTTTTTTTAATTATTTTTGTTTTCTTTTTTTTTTTTTTTTTGGTTGAGTCGGCACTCTCAATTCCAAATTCCGTGTTGTATATTGACATTTAAAATGGCGGTGGTTCGAACCCACGCCGAGAGAGTTTCCTTCGGCACCAATCGCCTAGCAAAACTATACTGAACCACGCACACCATTTGGCCACCGACAGACCCCCAATTGGGTCTGTCGGTGGCCGAGTGGTGTGCGTCGTTCAGTATAGTTTCGCTGGGCAGTTGGTGCCGAAGGAAACTCTCTTGGCGTGGGTTCGAACCCCCGCCATGCCAATGTGAACAAAACCAGCGTCCTTTCTTAATTCTATGGCATCCAAGAAATTTCAAAAAGACAAGTGTCGCTGATTTCTTCTGAGGTGCAGATCGTAGAATTAAGTACTTAGATGCAACTATCTGACGAATAATCACATTTAAAATGTTCTAAAAATTAACATTAATGAAAAATATGAGAATATTCTCATTTATAGTATAAAAAATTATTAAAATTAATCTGTGCGTTTAACAATTAGTTGGTTAAATTATTGTGGGAAAGTGGGATTATTTTTTATGTTTGAGTGATTTGGCTAGTATGAACTTAAAAGAACGATCAGCTGATCTTTGTTATTGCTTTGAAACGTATGTGTTTGCAGTCGAATTTGGTTGAACATTGGGCAGTAAAATGTCACATAGCATTTAATTAACAGAAAATCTATGCTATTTTAGTGAATATTGCAAATTATCTCGTTCATGTAAACCTGAAAAAATTATTTTTCACTTGCACAAGTGCTTGTGAAAAATAAAACTTTCAGATCCATACTCATCAGAAAATTCCCGATATTCACTAAAATAGCATTGATATCCTCCATTACTTTGTTACTTAGAAGTAAATAAATTTTTCAAACAATTTTTTGTTAAAAAGTTGAAAATAAAATGAACAAGGAGTGGTTAAAGTAGATGGTGCCAGCTATACAAGTTGACTATTCAATGTCACAGGCCTAACATTCTTTAGGAGTGCAGCACGCCTTCTTCACGCCTAGAAAATAATGAGGGGTGCAAATTTTTGCACCCCTTCATTTTCTGAAATGGCAGAATTGTTTGGGACTGCCTTTAAAATATACTATCATTTGTCAATGTTGTGTTGATCCGCAATAATTCATGACCCATTCTGTGTCGCATTTCAATACATTTTGAGTGTAGAAGACAGTCACATAAGAATTGAAGGAAACATTTTGAATAATGAGATATGTAATATCTAATATGTATGTGCTAATTTTTCCACCATGTAGCTGAATGTAGTACAATTTTTCAGTCACAATAGTAATACCTTGATGTAAATATACAGTACTTAGAGAGCGTATCATCGATAAATCACCTGCAGAGTGATGATTTCCCTCAAGCAATAAATGCTTATTTGATGCAAAGCATAATTAGCATAAGTAAAGTTTCAGCCAATGGACCTCCGGGTTAAACCCGGAGGTCCATTGGTTGAAATTTGGCTTGTGCTTCTTGTGTTTCTGTATGGAATTTGAGAGTAGTACCTTGGGTGATACCTCCACTCCATAGGTGATTGGGTGACAGTCCACTCTCCATGTACTATTACCAAGATAGCACACAAGTATTATGTATTGAAAATTCCAGGTGCAATTGCACTCCAAAGCAATCTGAGGAGGGCAATTGTTTTGCACTATTTGATTTTCTAGGTCTGATGTCATTCAGGAGAAGCACTATTAACCCTTTCAACAATGGCACCCCGGAAGATAACTTTTCAGTCAATTCTGTAAATGAAGCAATGGGTGAAACCATTCTGGTTTGTTGGGAAGTTCAGTAATAATTTAATCCAACAGCTCTGTCATGCTCTGTCAAGCTTTGTCGAGCTCTGTCATGCTCTGTCGAGCTGTTGTAGTGAATTATTACAGAACCTTGCTTCAGATTTTTTGCTCTTTATATTGTCTACCCATCCACCACCAATTCATTCTTCATGCAAAACTTTGTGCACACCAGGTTGAAGGGGTCAATAATGCCACAACTGTGTAGCCCTACAGAATACCAGCATATAAACAAGCCTAATTTACAACTGGAGTAAGTCCAAAAATTAAGCAAGCATTAGCATTTGGCATTTAAAGTAGTGTTGAAACGATTAATGCCATTTGGATTTTTACTAATCGACTCATCGCCGGAAAGTAGCCGACGATTAATCAACTAGTCGGTTATGCAGTGTCAGATGCTAAACTAAACAATAAATTCTTCAAAACTGATTTTAACTGAATTCATTGGCTGGAATGGCTTCCAAATTACGATACAATTAATGGGTCTAACTGCACGACATTACATTAGCTGAATCTCCATGTTCTTACGACCAACCAACCGTTGCAGCAAAAAATAAATTGGTCTAATAATAAATCTTGGGTGTTACAATATTCGGTTCTGTCAAATATTTTTAAGCAAAACTGAACTTTTCCCCCAAATTCCCTTGTATATTGTGCTCTAATAAGAAATTTCTGCACTTTGTTATTGTGCTTAAAAACTTTGAAAGCAGAAAACAGGTTACAGAAGAAGTGTACACTGATGACGTGATTGTTCCATGACCTGCATAACTTAATCAACCCCCAATGAAAAGCTAGACAAACTATAAACAATAGCCTCATTTAATATTAAATACATCACGTGACCAAACAGTGCAATTTGTTTGGTCAGTATGTGTACTACGTAATGCGAGTTGTAAAACTTCATTCAGTACTAAATATCATTATGTGACGTTTTGTTTTCTGACCAATCTTATTACAGCAACATTTACCCAAAACAAGAACATGCTGAAAAAGCATGACCATCTGTAGAGAGCTTTTGCTTTCAATGTAGAAGTGCGAGTGCGATAGCGCACTTCAAATCGAAAGCACTGAATTAATTATAACAAAATTGAATTAAATTTCTTAAAGGAACATAAAGTGGAAACTTCAAGGCTTTGGAGAATACACTCAGGCAATAATCGATGAGTGATTCACTAATCGGTTAATAGATTTATTTAGTACTAGTCGCGTCGGCGTCGAATAGTCGAAAAATAGTTTCAACACTAATTTAACCCTTTACCTAACGAATCGCCCACATCCGCCCGCATAATATGCAAATTGGGCAGTTGAAAAAATTAAATTTTTCAAAATATTTTAACAAAACCATATCATGTGACCCCTCATTGGAACGAGCTCATTGAGCTTGTTCCAATGAGGAGTCACATGATATGGTTTTGTTGAAACTTTTTGAAAAATTAAAAAAAATTATGTTTAAAATAACAAACTTTGAAATCGTCTGCGTTGGGTAAAGGGTTAAAGGGTGAATTTATTTCTGAACAGTATTTTGAAGAGGTAAATGGTTAATTCCATATCTATGGTAAAAATTCATTTGAGCATTAAAAGCAAATACTTATTCAACACTATTCTGAATTTCAGTGAAAAACTTGGTGGCTAAATGGTTAACTGATGAAAATCAGCTGTTTTAAACACTAGATAATATAAGTAACATGTCTGATACATGTGCAGAACTGCGCATACGTTTGAAAGGGTTAAGAATTATTGCACGAGTTTCCTGTGGCCCAGGATATCATGAGAGCCTCGATTGTTTTGGCCCAGGATACAAAGAGAGCCTTGGCTCTCGTGATATCCTGGGGAAAAGCAATCAAGTGCGATAATTCTTTAACCCATTCAAATGTATGTGCGGTTCTGTATTTATCCCACACCTCCCATGTAACAACCAGTCTGCACGGAAATTGAACTATAAGCACTTTCTAAGTTGATAATTGCTGCTTTTCTTTCATTGCCAAGAAGACATCACTGTTAATGGGTGGGGTACCAACCATAATTTGCTTTTTAATTTTTACGGCATTCAATTGGTCGAAACCAATTGACAGCCATCAGTGTCATGGTCATGATTATCAAACTTCAAATATTAACTAAATTGCTGGGAAGAACACAACAAAAAGTTTGAAAAATAACTAATAAGTTTAGCACACTCCATCATTATATGACCAGTTGTGGAAAGTATTTGTCAAGGAACAAGCAATCATAAAGTTATTTTTATTTTGAAATTTTTTTTACTTGAATCTGATTGTTTAACCCTTTACTCAACGCAGACGATATCAAAATTTATTATTTTAAATATCATTTTTTAAAATTTTTCAAAAAATTTCAACAAAACCATACCATGTGACCCCTCAATGGAACGAGCTCGTTCCAATGAGGGGTCACATGATATGGTTTTGTTGAAATTTTTTAAAAAATAATATTTTTTCAACTGCTGAATTTGTATATTACACAGGCAGATGCGGCCAATTCGTTGGGTAAAGGGTTAAACATCCTGGGTAAACAAATCTAAATGAGGAACTTGGAATTTCCAAGCGATCTCGACTCCAGTGCATTTGACCAATGATGACGTGATTTATTTAGACAGGTCCATTTTTTAAATATTGAAGGTTTTAAATAAAAAAAATATGGTAAGTAAAACCTGTCTTGAGAGACCACCCCTTTTCGACGAGCTTGTTCCAAAGAGGGGTTATAACCTATGTTTTTGAGACAAAAAAAGAAAAAATAATGAAAATTAATTGCTGATTTTTGTGAATAACGCTGGCCGGTTCTGGCCGTTACATTTGGGTAAAGGGTTAAGGATCATCACAAAATGCTTGGCAAATATCGGTTGAACCGATGTTCCAGAAACCGTTGCCATTGTCATCCGATTACCCACAATCGGTAGATTGTGGTGGCCAGTTCCGATCTTCGGTTGAACACTAGTTTTATGTATGAATGGTCTACGACAAAAAATGAGCAAGGACTATCACAATATTTTCACCTAGCACCTAAAAACCATAATACCCAGAATACCCAAGCCATTATCTCATATAATTAACCTTTCTTTCTCAAATGGAAAGGTCCCCAACAAAATAAAAACAAAAATCATACCAATTTTTAAAACTAGCGATCGCCAACTATTTAATAACTATATATCAATTAGTATCCTTCCTACTCTCTCTCAAGTCTTTGAAAAGGTCATACACAGAAGACTGTCAAATCTCCTGGAAGAAAACAACAACCTCATGCAATGATACAATTTGAATTTCATGAGAAAACTATAGTTTAATGGGATAAGAGGTGCAGCTAATTCCTGGTTTGAAGGTAATCTATCTGTATGCACACTGTTTGTTTCCTACTTGAACATGTTTTCTGATCTTCAGCCTGTAGTTATTGGTGTCGGATAGGGTTCAGTTCTCAGGCCAATCCTATTTCTGTTGCATATAAATGATACAAGTGAATCAACTCTCTTAACCTTTTCGTTGCTATAGATTCGTACCGAATCTGTACCACAATTTTGATGCTGTGTGCTATATGTCCTTACTGAGAACGGAGTTATTACATACAAAGAATGAATACACAACACAGCGTTATTCTCAATAGAATACACACTGTAACAAATGTAAGAGACAGACAATGCGACATCAATGATTTTTTCCGGTATTTTCCGTCGTTTTTATGGAAATACCCGAGTCAACCGCATGTTGTAAACCAGTATCATACCAAGTTTCCAGTTACAGTTACGTGTCCTGATGTTCTTGAAATGTAAACATGTCTAAAAACTTTTTTACTACCATTGAAGTTGTTGCAGAATTATTTGCTGACAATGATAGTGATGCGGGCGATTTAGATAATTCAAGGGACTTTAGTAAATCCAGATATTACTGATCAGCCTGTCCAAGTGGCCCTGGACTATGTTATTACACATGTTTCAGGTTATGCCAGACCAAAATTAGGTATTGGAACTAAACATTCGACTCCAAAAGTGTTCAATTATGTTCTGGCAGGTTTAAAGTTACATGTTATTTTATGTTTCTGTGTTTTTTCAATATTTATCATTTTCTGCCGTTGTTTGCGATATATGGATCAGCACAGGATATCACAAAATTGCACAACAGCGAAAGGGTTAAAGTTACCATTCGCAGATGATACAACTGCCTTTACATCAGGTAACAATCTGGAAACCCTGACACCTCATTGAGCTCTGTCAAACAAGATAGTATTGTGTCAGCTCTTGGGATCAACAAATCAACGTGGATAAATTGTGGTGGCCTATGAAGCCACATCAGGTCAATGATGACATCATCTGACACCATATGAAATCAATATTAGGTGTGTGTCCACCATATTGTTTTTAGAAATAAAAATACAACTGCCTCATCTCAAAAATGACAATCTTATAGCAAATGATCTGTATCGTCAGTTCAATGTGATCAAAAGTTTCATTTAACTCACCTGAACAAAAAGAAATAATCTGTGTATAATATGTGTCCCATACTGAGAAACTTATTTTGAATGATAACCCCATCCAATAGGTTAATCGCACCGATCGATAATCACTTCAGCTCGAAACGATTGCTAAATAGAGTTACTCCCCTTATATTGTAAACTTGCATTTGCTTGTTTACAGTTTCACAAATAAATTATCGGGCTGATTAATTAACTGGTAGAGAGCTCAGTTATTTTTGGTCCACAGAATTTGTTCACATGTCTTTGCTTTGTTACAATTTATGGGAGAGTGCCAATAGGCACTCTCCCATAAATTGTAACAAGGGAAATACTAATAGACTCAAATATTTCAGTTCAAAGGTAAAGCAACGCACATACCCTGAATTTGAGGCCTTTAAGTTGTGGTAACTGTACTTCAGAGTAAAGCCCAAATATTGGCTTCCAGCACTCTACCAGTTAAAGGGACATACTGGATTTTGTATACCTCCTTTTGTGCTACCTCCTCGCCTAATAATGATCTCACTTCGCCTCACATGACACCATATTTGACCACTAAACATTCCGTAACTTATTATATTGGTTAACTGGTAGAGTGCTGGAAATCCCATATTTGGGTTTAATTCAGAAGTTCAGGTACTGTGACTTAAAGGCCTCATATTCAGTGGATATGCTTCATTAATCCCCGCATTTTAAACACGAGGCCCCAGGAGGCCTGAGGGTGCTCACCTGACATGGTATTCTAAATATCAAACCAGGGACTTGCCTTGAATAAGCCGCATATGCCCCTCCTAAGAAAAGCATATACCAACTAGATGAAGCAATTATGCCCATACAATATACAGGATTTTCCTTCTATTTTCAGTTCCTGCACTTTTACGTCCCAAAATTGAGATAAACGCATAAAAAACAGATTTTTTTTATTTTTGTTTTGAAATTTTTGAAGTCCCAAACAAAATATTTTCAGCCTAAAATTTTTTTCTCTTCTTCTTAAAATTGACCAAAACGCATAAAAAAAACAAAAAACTAATTTCCGGATTTTGGTCCAAAATTTTCGAAGTCCCACCCGGCCCCCAAATGTGTAAAAAAAAAAATTTTTTTTGTCTTAAAATTGACCCAAACACATAAAAAAACAAAAAAAAAAATTTCCAGATTTTGGTCCAAAATTTCAAAGTCTGGAACGGGACACAAAATTTTCAGCCTAAATATGAACCCAGGGACTTGACTTGGACAAACTTGAATCTCACCCCCCTGAGGATACTGCATACCAAATATCAAAAGACTTATTGGTAGATCTGAAGAAGAAGATTTTTAAAGAATATTCCTCATGCTGCACCAATTTAAACATTTGGGCTCCCAAAGAGAGCCCAAAGGGAGCGCGGTGGCTCAGTTGGTAGAGGTGCAGGCTGCAAATCGAGAGGTCCTCGGTTCGGTTCCCACCTGCGGCAACCGCGTTGTGTCCTTGGGCAAGACACTTCATCACCATTGCCCGCGCGGGGGCACGATGACGCCGTGTACTAAGGCGTACTGCACGTCGATGGTGCGCATGTCTTCAACCAATCTAACCCTGCCTGTGCTGCAGTGCGGAGTTACGATGTTGGGGAGCTGGCAGCTGCTTGTTGTTGCTCGGTGGTTCTCTCCGGGTACTCCGGCTTCCTCCACCCGTAAAACTGTCACGGTCATGATTAGCCATTGTGCATAAATATGTGACCTTAAACACCAATAAATAAATAAATTAATAAGAGAGCCCAAATATGGACCCAGGGAATTGATTTCAATAAACCTGTGAAACAATCTTCCAAAGATGTTATATGAGAAATTTGAAAGCTTTTGGAGCAGTGGTTTGGGAGAAAAGTAGTCTTAAATATTTTCCCCATTACCCACAGTGTTAAAAAATGCTGACTCAGCACTTTTTCAAAGTCCCAGAAAAGTACCCATGATAAAACCGATAGCAATTTTTTTTGACCTTTCCATTCTGCTGGTCCTAAGGAAGCTTCACACCAAATAAGAATTCTCAGTGCTATGTAGTTTTGGAGATATGGACGTTTTAATTTTTTTCTATTTTTAGCTCCTGTGGTTCCCATGGGGCGACGGGAAAAAACAATTGTGCATAAATTAAGTACTTATGACCCAATAAGCCCTCATATCAAATTTGGTCCAAATCTGCCTCTCGGTTTGGAAAATAGAAATTTTGGAAGGGGCAAAAATTCTTGCCCCTCCCATAACGACGGCAAATCTAGTCCCACAAACGTCTCTTGAATAAATCTGAGTCTACACCTCAAAAGGAAGCTGCACACCAAATATCAAGTCTCTGCTACTGCTGGTTCATGAGAAGATTTTTTAAGATTTAAGCACACTTTTTAGGTGTGGCCCTACAATGGGCGAGGCAACTTGATTTGAACAAAATCAAATTGCGATGTCATAACGAACTATTATCTCAAATATCAATTAAATTGGTTCCGCGGTTTGGGAGGAGAAGACGCAAACACCATGTTCACGGACGACGGACGGTGAGTGATCACTATAGCTCTCCTGACTGAAAGTCAGGTGAGCTAAAAATGCAAGGACACAGTGATGATCTCTGTACGTACGTCAGTTTTTTTAGCTACAATTTGGAAGCTTATCATACTTTTTAAGCATGGTATAGAGATGACAAAAATAGGTTTAGTTTGAATTTTTATCACCAGGCAGTGCCAGTGGCGCCACTTAAAGACTGAGCTAAAATCTTGCTCTCCGATGAAAGGCTCCTAGGATATGTAATTTGGATATGTTGAAAGTGTCTTCATATGTTCTGATGGGGTGTCTAGATGTGCATAAAGGTTTAGGAATTTTGATTTGGCCCCATGTGGTGCCCATTATAGCACCACTTTTGTCATTAGATGATCGGTTTCCGGCGAAAAGCTCCAAGGGATTTTAATTTGAAACGTTGAAAGTGTGTTCATATGTTCAGGTAAGGTCTTTAGATGTGCAGATAGAATTCAGATTTTTTATTTGGCCCCAGGTGGCGCCCGTAGTGCCACTCTTGTCATTAAGAGAATCAGTTTCCAGCGAAAGGCTCCCAGGGGGTTTAATTCGAAATGTTGAAAGTATGTTCATATGTTCCGGTAGGGTCTCTAGATGTGCATAAAGGTTTCAGAATTTTAATTCGCCCCCCCTCCCTCCCCCCCATGTGGAGCCTGTAGCTCCACTTTTGTCATAAAAGAAACAGTTTCCGGTGAAAGGCTCCAAGGGGTTTCAAGTCAAAATATTCAAAGTGTCTCTAGATATGTATAAAGGGATTTGATTTGGCTCCCATGTGGCACCTGTAGCACCACTTTTGTTGTTAGAGAATCGGTTTCCGTCGAAAGGCTTTGCACACAAATGACACTGTTCTAGTATTACCTTTGAAGTGAAATTGTTTCGTCTGTAAGGATTTGCCTTGTTACAATTTATGGAAGAGTGTCAAGAGGCTCTCTCCTATAAATAGTAACTAGTCAAAGACATGTGAACGAATTTTGCTGATCCAAAATAATGTAGCACTCTACCAGTTGAATTCCTAGTTGCATTATGGGAAATATTTACAATTTTATATTTTTACATCAGTGAGCAGAGGGTTTATAAATAAATGCAAGAGTTTTCAGACTCCTAGTTTTGTTGTACAGTGGAGCCAACTTAATTGAATATTTTTTTACTGAATAATCCTGTTAATTGGATATAATTTCCCAACTCAAAACCATTTACCATCCCTCCAGTATAAATTTGATCTGTTAGTTGAATATAGGTTATAGAGTAAACTCCTGTTAATTGAATAAAAAATCTTGTAACCTGTGGAGAAATTACCCTGACTCTCCCCAGTTTTTCTTTGTTATAGACCTATTTTGTATCAGTTCATCCAATACAGTTATTTAATCTATTACATCTTGTTTGACAGAGCTCATGGAGCTCTATCAAACAGGATATAATAGAATAAATGCTTAATTTATCTCTAGAATACAGGTAAGTGACACAATCCCTGTTAACTGAATACTCCTGTCAATTGAATAATTTTCATTGGAAAATAGGCTATTCAATTAACAGGGTTCCACATACGGCAACACAATAAAAATGTCCAATGACCTTTTATTTTAATGCATGCAAATGTGCTTGTGCACCATTAAGTGCCTGGTTTACCAAAGATGGGTACTAAAAACTGGGTGCCTCACAAGCCTGAAAATAAGCAGTCTGTCATCTGCAAAATGAGGTCCCCCGAGGGTGAATTTGGTGATGCTACCCTCCACATCAGGGTAGCATCACAAAATTTACCCTCTGTGAACCTCAGTCTGAATCAAGATCTCAAGCCAAAACAGAAAGATGTACCTAGAGGATAAATTGGCCAACCGTATGGGATAGCATCAGCAAATTCTCCCTCTGGGGACCTCATTTTGCAAATGACAGGTTGCTTATATTCAGGCTTTGTGTCTCATAAATTATGGGTGCACAGATGGAGGCTACCAGTGAAGCTGTACATGCTCGACAGCCATGACCTGAAGAGACCAGTTTAATTCACAGACACGAGTCAAATGTCAGACAAATTCAAAGCAGGTGGTTGCAACATTGTCTCATGGACAGATCAACAGATTCATAGCAACAACATTGTCTGGGCATCCAACAATTTTCCTGGACTGAAGCACATGCCAAAAAACAAGCCATTTTTTTTTTAATTTGAATAAAATAAAAACGTAAGACTTTAGTGTGTTCTTGGGCGTCTTCGTATGTTAACTGGGAAAAAATGAAACTTTATTTCATTTAAACATTGGTATTAAACAAAGTAAAAGAAAACACCACCAGTCATAGTTGTGAACAGATACTCACAGCCATCATTGCTTAACCCTTTACCTAACATGAAAAGCAGACGACACTTGCAAAAACAATTCTTGAATAACTAATTTTTTTCATTTTTTGTCTCAAAAACATAGGTTATGACCCCTCGTTGGAACGAGCTCGAAGAGCTCGTTCCAACGAGGGGTCATAACCTATGTTTTTGAGACAAAAAATGAAAATATTTTGAAAATTAATTGGCGATATTTGGGAATACCGCTGGCCGGTTTTGGCCGTTACGTTGGGTAAAGGGTTAACCCTTTGAGACTTTAATTATCCTCAAGTTCAAATGTCACTGGGAATTCAGTTTCTTCAACGTTTTTCAAAATGCGATGTCGGAAAGTACAAATACAAGATATTTTTCACATTAGTGATTATCTGGTCGAGGGGTAGATTATTTTTGGTGGTCTGAATTTGTTATTCAGAACTTGTTTTATTACAAATTATTGGAGAGTGCCCAGAGGCACTATTCAATAATTTGTAATAAAACAAATTTATATAAACAAAATATTTGTGTTGGACTGAATATGAAATATAAGCAAGGAAAGTGCTGGCTTTTGCTCTTGTATCCTGATTTTTTTAAAGTTCTGATAGTGGCTTCCAGCACTCAACCAGTTAAAAAGTCTTGACAGAAGGATTATATTAGTATTTTAAGCAGCGTTAACATTTGGCTCAATGGTTGTCACTAAGCACTATGCGGGAGAAAATAGGAATTGAGGTTGAAACTTTAAAAAATCAAAAAATAATAACAAAACAAACTAGAGATGGTCTGTCACCCGGTATACCCCAACCGTGGCATACCGCCTAGTGTGGGTGACTGAAAAGGGGTATTCAATTTTTCTAAGTAAAAAAAAATCCAATAAGGTCACAAGTCGGCCATCTTGGATCTGAGCGGGAAAAAGATTATGTCACGAACTGTTCTGTTCCTCATCATGTTTATCATTTTGGTGAAGTTTCATGAAAATGCGACTAAAACTGTAGAAGTAGTTCACTCCACAAGTATTTTGTAAAATCCAATATGGCCTCCAGTCGGCCATCTTGAATCCGATCTGGAAAAAATTTATGTCACTCACTGCTCCTCATCATGTCAATCAATTTATATTGAGTTTCATGAAAATGCAGCAAAAACTGTACAAGTAGTTTGCGTCACAAGTATTTTGCAAAATCCAATATGCCTCCCATTGGCCATCTTGAATCTGATCTGGAAAATGAAAGTGTCAATGACACTGTAGCTCAACTTGTCAAGACAAAGACATGTACATGTATAGTATGTGACACAGCAATGACAAACATCTAGGTAATGACCTGATAACAAAGGTACATATAAAGTATTGTAACGGTCTGTACATAAATACTGACCGTTGCCTTAACAAATGTATAGGTAAAGTATTGTAAAGGTGGGTGACAGTCAGATGCTGAACTAGAAAAAATCTTTGAGTCCCAGAGTGGGTCTGACTGAACCCCAAAATATTTGTTCTCATAGCACAGTGATAACAAAGGCACCCCAAAACACACTCGTTCCTGTCCCAAGGTGAAAACAAAAGTACTCAAGAAGTTTTGTGAAGATCAGTTCATAAATACGAGCTGTATAGAACTTGTGACAAAAAACTGATTGGACCTAATTTCGGTACAAAATGGCCACTGGCAGCCATCTTGAATTTTGGACCGTACCCAGAAACACTCATTCTCATCCCAAGGAGATAACAAAGGTACCCAAGAAGTTTTGTGAAGATCGGTTCATAAATACAGCCTTTACCCTGAGCCGTATTGACATGTGTGCTTAACATTGTGTAAGTTGCACTGAATAAATCAAAGTTCATCTAATTTGCATAATTTCTGCCCGAAAAAAAACCCCTTACAATATGTGATGTATTCCATGTTACTAAACATTCATACAAAAATTTATTAAAATCAGAACTTTCATACAGAAGTTCTATACAAAAGACTGATTGCACTAATTTTGGTACAAAATGGCTGCTGGTGGACATCTTGAATTTCGGACCACACCCAAAAACACTCGCACTCATCCCACGGTGATAACAAAGGTACCCAAGAAGTTTCGTAAAGATTGGTTCATAAATATGGCCTCTAGTCTGAGCTGTATAGAAGTTGTGTACAAAAAACTGATTAGACCTAATTTCGGTACAAAATGGCCACTGGCAGCCATCTTGAATTTTAGACCGCACCCAGAAACACTCGTTCTCGTCCCAAGGTGATAACAAAGGTACCCAAGACATTTCGTGAAGATCAGTTCATAAATACAGACTCTAGTCTGAGCCGTATTGACATGTGTACTTACTGTGTGTAAGTCGCACTGAAAAAATCAAAGTTCATCTAATTTGCATAATTTCTGCACGAGAAAAAAACCCGTATTATATGTGATGCATCCCATGGTACTAAACATTCACACAAAAAAATTATTCAAATCAGGGCTTTCATATGGAAGTTCTGTGCAAAAATCTGATTGCACCTAATTTTGTACAAAATGGCTGCCATCGGCCATCTTGAATTTCGGACCGGACCCAAAAACACTCGTTCTCGTCCCACGGTGATACCAAAGGTACCCAAGAAGTTTCGTAAAGATCGGTTCATAAATACGGCCTCTAGCCCGAGCCGTATTGGCATTTGCACTTACAAGTGCTGAAAGTAACCCCCAAAAACATCAAAATTAGTCTAATTTGCACAATTTACGTACGAGAAAAAAACCCGTATTATATGTGATGTATCCCATGGTACTAAACATTCATACAAAAAATTATTCAAATCAGAGCTTTCATATGGAAGTTCTGTACAAAAAACAGATTTCTGCATCGTCGGTACAAAATGGCAGCTGGCAGCCATCTTGAATTTCGGACCGCACCCAAAAACACTCGTTCTCGTCCCACGGTCATAACAAAGGTACCCAAGAAGTTTCGTAAAGATCGGTTCATAAATACGGCCTCTAGCCCGAGCCATAGCAGCTTGGCACTTACAGCTCTGAAAGTAACACTAAATAAATCAAAGTCAGTCTAATCTGCATAATTTACGCACGAGAAAAAAACCTGTATTATATGTGATGTATCCCATGGTACTAAACATTTATACAAAACTTTATTCAAATCAGAACTTTCATACAGAAGTTCTGTACAAAAAACTGATTTTTGCATCATCGGTACAAAATGGCCACTGGCAGCCATCTTGAATTTCGGACCACACCTAAAAACACTCGTTCCCGTCCCAGGGTCATAACAAAGGTACACAAGAAGTTTCGTAAAGATCGGTTCATAAATACGACCTCTAGCCCGAGCCATAGCCAATTGTTGACGTACGGACAGACGGACAGACGGCCAGACGGACGGACGGACGGATGGACAGACGGGCCATGACAATAGCTCAAATTTGACTTCGTCAAAGTTGAGCTAAAAATGATGTAACGCACTTCCCCTCATCATGTTGATCATTTTTGTCAAGTTTCATGAAAATGCGACTAAAACTGTGGAAGTAGTTCGCGACACAAGTTTACATGTGCAATGGACCGACGACGACAGACCAACGACTGACAAGTTTACTCATATACCCCCCCACCCCCAAACATCATTTGTGGCGGTATAATGACCACAAAGTATCAACACACTGCTTGGTGTCTTACGTTATAAGATGTAAAAAGTATCGAGGGGTTAAGTTACTATTTCTACGCCAATGTGCTGGACTGCTATTCCTAATCAATTCATTCAACAGATATAAATATCCCTCGAGTGGTAATTCACTTGGCACATGCATGCACATGTGCAGTAACAACTATCTATAAGGGATTTTCCTGAATATGCAACAATGAATGGTTTAGTTTACACAGACAATGGGAAAAAAATTAAAAAAATGATATTTAAAATAATAAATTTTAATACTGCTGCGTTGGGTAAAGACTTAACAGGTTGCGTGCTAGAAGCTTCTATCATGGCTCTACTGAAAAGTGCTGAAAGCCACTATAGTGGCTTTATAATGTATGCATTAGCTTGAGGTTTGATTAGCAGAAATTCTTTTTTTTTAATCCTATAAACGGACGTTTATTCAAACAAGAAAAGTCTTGGATAAATGTTTGCTCCATTCACCTAGTAGCAGCTGCTAGTAGAGTTATAAATTTTTCCCATAGGTTGAACACTGAAAGAATTTATTCCTACAGTCGAGATGGACTTGTTGCTCACATATGCCACAGTAATGCTGTGTACTGTGACATACTACACATCGATGGTGCACTTGTCTTGTCTTCAACCAATGCTAAGCCTTTTTGTGCAGATTCAGTACAATGGGGAGTTGAACAGGTGATCACCATTATTCAGTGGTTCTCTTTGGGTACTCCAGCTTCTTTTACCTGTAAACATGTCCGACACAAGGTGATCCTAGCTATCGAAAGTGTTGTTAAACCCCAATAAAATAAAATAATAATGTTAGTTTACACCAGTTCGGGAGCTCATACACCAGGCCTTGAAATGTTTCAAAATTTCTACCTGTCATACATGACAGGTGGATTTTTTTCTTACCTGTCACTTCAAATTTTCACCTGAACATTGGAAACTCGTGTGAGTTTATGAGCATGTATATACATGTACAGTACTGTGAAAAGTTGTTTTTAAAATGTATACTACATGTTTGTTGGGCTACATCATTCAAAAATAAGCGAAACTTTTTATATTACCGGTATCCCTAATGTTGATGTTTTGATTTCAGAATCAAATGATTCACGGATTGTTAACCCATTATCTAACACAAGTTGAAGACGAAAAAAAAAAATTTCTTCCAAACCATAGCTTTTAACCTCTCATTGGAACGACTTCAATGAGCTTGTTCCAATGAGTGGTCATAAGTCATGGTTTGGCAGAGAAAAATGAAAAAGAAAAATAGCATGTTAATTTTTTTTATGGAGGCGGTTTGGGCTGATTTGTTAGATAAAGAGTAACTGACCTGTCAAATGTGACAGGTATGATTTATTTTTACCTGTCTACACCAAATTTCTGACTGTCAGTGACAGGTGGACAGGTGAACATTTCGAGCCCTGTCATACACCCTGAGGTGAAGGCGAAGGGTGTATGAGTTCCCAGACCGGTGTAAACTCCCATACACTCTGGAAAACACAAGGATAACAGATTTATATCCAAGAATTTTGGTGAACTTAATACTTTAACCTACACTGAAGTAAAAAACTGACAGAAAATTTGTACTTTGTAAGTTTTTTAATAAAACCAGACAAATATGGATGTCATTGGAACTGGCTCAAAGAGCCAGTTCCAATTAAATCCATATCTGTAATAGTTTATTGCACAAACATATATTAAATTTCTTGTATTTTTATTTTTGTTCTGACATAACTGAACAGAAGGTATGAGCTAATATTTAAAAATTGATACTTTTTTTTAGCCATGTAGCCTGCTATTTTGTATTTTTGTTTTTACACCGTGATTAACCACGGTGTAAAAAAAGCTACAGTGGACTGCAAGTTACACGGTACCTCTCAGCCAATCAAAATGCATTATTTTGTTCCATTTGGAAATAACAATATTTATGATTTTCTCTTTCAGAGAAATATGAAACAGAATAATGAATGATTCAACACAGCAAGTAGCTGTGAACCAAGAGGAAAAACTTATTGAGTTGTATAAGCAGCAGGTTGAAGATAATTTAAGTTTTTCAAATACCTTTCCATTTATGTTTTACTTAATTGGACTAGGCATCACCGGTTTGATTGGAAATTTAATGCTCATCTCATACAAGTGTAAGATAAAGAAAACGACATTGTCTGATCACCTTTCATATCAGCATTCCATAAATGACTTATTAATATGTGTCTTTGTGATACCACTTAGAGTCAGCCTTTCGTTGATTGAAAAATCTTCTACAAATGCTGGACTTTGTCCTGTTATGAGACTGGTTTGTGCCAGTTTTGTTGGTGTCTCTGTTGTTTTGCATTTCACTTATGCAATCAGTACATACATTGATATCTACAGATGCAAGACAATAACTATAAAAAAACGTTACCTAATGTTAGTGATTGTCCTAATCTGGTTTATTTGTGGCATTGTATCGATTGGACCTGCTATTTCTGCTAATCCAATTCTACTGTATGATTCAAGTACAAGTAACATCTCTGGTGTTAGTTTTACTCCCGAGTATTGTTTCACTGACACCTGCTATGAAATATCACCAGCAAGTCCCAGGTTTATGTTCGCCTGTTTCAATACTGGAGTGGTAGGAACACTACTTATTATTATAATCATTCTCATTGGAGCATCTATTAAGAGACTGAAGAATTATGAATTCATCTATCAAAAAACTGTAAATACTAAATTTCGAAGAAATGCTATTTCCCATAATAGGCTTGAACAAACTGAAGAACATACGATAATTACAAAAAGAAATTATGCAGAGATAAGAAGTATTTTCAAAAACAAGTATTGCAGATCAAATAAAATTGGGGAGCCATATCAAGATAACTTCAAGTACCGTGCTGAAGAGGTGATTTCTGATAATCCACTAGAGATTTATCATCTGTCTGATACGTGTAAAGCTGGTCCAAGCACAATGACAGGAAAAGCCATCAAGAAAATAAGTGTTACTCAGGCAAGCATTCAAAATACACTAGATACTACAGAAGAAAATGAAACCATTGTGGAAGCAAATTTATGCAATAAAGATACAAGTGATATTCCATGTGAAAAATGCATTTCACATGAAACTTGCCTTTCGTTAAAGAAAACATTCAAACCAGAAACCTACCATGATAGTGAAGACAAATGTGAGAGAAACAATGAAAAATCAACAATGATTTCAAGAAAATATCAGAGCTGTGAAGATAAAACAAATAGATTTAAAACAAAGTTTAGTATGAATGGTAAAAAATCACATTCAGACATGATCCTAAACTACAAAAGGAATTCTTCAGCAACAGATTCAGATTTAATAATGATCCAAAGAAAATATTCCTTAAATGCTGCGAGATCCATTAACATAAAGCTTAGAGAAATAAAACAAAGAAAAATACTGTCCCTCCTCAACATAGAAACTGTATCAGAAGAGGATATTTCATCAGTTTCTGACAGTGAACTATATGGTGCAGACAATGGTTCACTATATCCAACCCTTCAGCAAGCATTCTCTGATACTTTTGTCTGCACAAAATATTTGCTTGCAGAGAAACCAAAAATTAGAAAACACTCTAGTGCAGAGTACACATCAAATCAAGACAAATGCACATCTATTTCTGAGTCAACAGAAGATGAGGGTCAAAAAGAGGATGATGAAAAGGTAGAAGGCAGAAAATCACGTGAATTTGTTAAATCTCGAATGGTGAGATGTTCGGTGTTGGAACCAGGTCATGTTCAAACTTCAACACCACTCAGACAAATGCACACAAGAAGGTTGCAGAAAAAATTAGAGAAAACAAAGGAAGAAACAAGAACAGGAGAGTTAGAAAGTCTCACTAACATGAGTTCAAAATATAGCAGTACTGCTTCTTACAAAGTATCATCAACAAATGGAGCTTCAAAAAACAATAATCCATCACACAATTTACAAACATATCTAATTTTGGCAATTAGTCGCATTTTAGTTTGGATACCATATATTCTAACTGAACTCAATGTAATCCCAGTAAACCCAATCTTACACAACCTCTTTTTTCTGGGAAATATCCTACATCCAATCATATTACTGTTGGAAGACAAATGTTTCCTTCCGTTTATCAAAACAATGTTACGAGTTTGCAGTTTTAAAAAAAAGATAGGTGAAAGTCGCAAGTCCAACACAAATGTTCCCAGTCCAATGCTCAGTTTGTAGAGTGTCGCACTTAGGGCTGCATGGTATATCGATAAACCGATATATACCGGTATTCAAACCAATATCGATTGAAAACCGTTGTAAATACAAAAATATCGGTTTATCGTCATTATTTATTTACCCACAATTTTGATTTTCAAGATGTCTTGAGTTTTTTAATTGTAGCCCCGAATGAATAATATTATCCCTTTATCCAAGGAATCGTCTGCTTGTGCCCTCGTAATATACAAATTCAGCAGCTGAAAAAATAATTTTCAAAAGATTCAACAAAACTATATCATGTGATCCCTCATTGGAATGAGCTCGTCGGGCTCGTTCCAATGAGGGGGTCACATGATATAGTTTTGTTGAAATCTGGGGAAAATCTGAAAAAACTAATTTTGAAAATAATAAATTTTGATATCGTCTGTGTTGGGTAAAAGTTTTTCAAACCGCATCATCAAGGCATGCTAATTCGTTCCGACCGTGATGCCTCAAGTCTCGATTGTGGTACTTGTGTTCATATATCTGAACAATTTTCGATATACCGCAGTATTTTTTTGAATACCGATACCGGTATTCAGTTTTGAATATCATGCAGCCCTGGTCGCACTTATCTTATGAAGTTCCATTGACAAGAAATCTTACTATATTTCAAAGTACAACAAGCGCTATAACTCTACTAAAAATTAGTTAACAAGAACCACCATGTGCTGACAGCCTAATGCTGGCCTATGAGCACACCACATAACATTCAAATTGGGCTACCGATGCTTGAGTTATGGCAAAAAATATTTTTAAGGAAAGAAAACTCAACATATTTTAAAGTACAGCAAAGGCTATAACTCTGGTAAAAAATATGTCAATGAGATCAACCACATGTTGATAGCCTGCCCCTAGTTCTGGTCTACCGATGCTTGAGTTCGAACACAGAATGTTTTTAACTGGTAGGGTGCTAAATTATTTTTCACCATAAAACTTTGTTCACATGTCTTTGCCTTATTACAATTTATGGGAGAGTGCCTAGAGGCACTCTCCCATAAGTTGAAAGAAGGCAAATCTAAACAGACTAAATAATTTCACTTATAGATAATATGAAGCATATCCATTGAAAATGAGGCCTTTACATTACAGTCCCTGCATGTCAGAGTAAAGCCCAAATGGGCATCCAAGCACTCTACCAGTTAAGGATAAGAAATCGCATTATATTTCAAAGTCAAGCGAGGATTATAACTTTGGACAAAATTTGCAGATGAGGCCTATGCTATGTTGATAGCCTTCTACCATGATTGTGTCTCATCATGCCAAAGGATGTTTAAGTTATAAGTTAAGACTATTGATGTTCGATGTAGGACACAAAACATTGTTCGGCATACAAAATCTCATTATACTTCAAACTCCAACAAGGGAAATAATTCTGGCAAAAATTAGTGGATGATACCCACTCTTCATTGATAAGCTTTCCCTCGTTTATCATACCAAAAAGTATTCAAACACAACTGCTGATCCTTTGTTTATGATGGACACAAAACGTTTTCACGGATAGCTCTAGGACTGTCACAATTAATCGATTGTCGATCGGTCACGTGGTAATCGATAAATATTTTTCGTTGTCACAGAATCGGTAAATTTTACTCCGTTTTAGACGTTTAATAATTAAAAAAAAATTTGATGAACATTTAGGAACATTCAAAGCTTTGATGTTCTGAACTTTTGAACCGTCAATGTAATAATCAAGATCGGTTGGCAGTTGTGAATTTGCGAAGTTCGCAACTGACGACTGGTCTTGATTATTACACTGACGGTTCAATAGTTCAGAACATTAAAGCTTTGAATGTACCTAAAAGAGGATCGTCTTCGTCATTTACTTGAGGTAGGTCAACTGACTTGAACTTAATTTTTAATGACTTTAACGAGAGGGGGGTCATCTAGGTACGATTAATCAATTATTATCGATTATTTGCGACAATTAATCGATTCCTACATTAAAAAATCGTGACAGTCCAAGAGAGCTCTCTCAGCGATATCCCAGAGAGCTAGAGATGGACTGGTCATATGGTCCACTGTGAAATTTCCCGCTAGGCCTCCTATTGGAATCCAACCAGGACCCCCCCCCCCCCCAAAAAAAAATTTATGCTGCCGAACACATATTGGCACATGAAATTTTGTGAAACTGACCAAAAGAGTGATATATATACATATAAAGTTTTTTTTTTGTGTTAAGCCCAAGAGCTCTATGAGAATTTTCGACTTTAAACTACATTTATTATTATTAAAAGGCAAAATGGATCTGATTGCATGGACTGCTGGTTTATTGAAATGCCCTCTATGTGGACTGCCAATGGCAGTCCACATAGAGGGCATTTAGATATACCAGCAGTCTAGTCTGCCATTGATCGATCAAATGCAAGGAAACAGCATTCTTTCGGTTAAAAAAATCTAAATTTTCTCCCAATGGGCCGAACTTTAATCGGCCTGGTGAGTCCAGGGCTCCCTTTGGTGCAACCATTTTTGTCAAATAAGCAAGAAAGATGATACAAAAATGCCATTGGAAATGCCCTCTATGTGGACTGGGATTAATCACTCAAGTGCAAGGTGGTAGCATTTTTTCGGTTTGAAAAAACAAGGCCCCCCCCCCCCCCCCTCCCCCCTTTGTATGTTTCCCGGCAACGTTTTTTGGCCCAGTCCACCCTTGTAGAGACCTTCCAAATGGAGTTTGGGACAAAATAAATCAACTACAAGTTTTCACCTTGACTTATAAATAGCTCAAATCCATCCACCATTTTACAATAAAACCTGGTTAACACTTTACCTAACTTTAACACCCATTTATGGACAGTGCTGGTAAATTCTAGTATTATTTTAAATTCTGACACCAAAACATAGCTTAACCCTTTACCTAACAAATCAGCCACATGTGCCAACGTTAATACATATTGAGCAGTTGAAAAAAATTTCAACAAAATCATATCATGTGACCCCCAAGGGAATGAGCTTGACAAGGTTTTTTCGAATCAGGAGTCACATACGGTTTTGCTAAAATTTCTTGAAAAAAATTTTTTTCAAGAAATAAAATAATTTTTAAAATAATAAATTTTGATATCATGTGAATTAAGTAAAGGGTTATGATCCCTCAATGGAACAGTCCTGTTGTGCACGTTCCCATGTATAGTCATAGTCATTGTTTAACAGAAAAAAAAAAAAAAATTTTTTTTCAGTTATTGAAGAATGATTTTTACAAATGTCATCTGTAGTCTTGTTGTGTAAAGAGTTCACTGAATAGGCCTTAACAAGTTAAAAATCTGTTTCTCAGGCCCTCCTAAATGGTTCTTTTTGGCTACCGCATGCTCTCTTCCTACAACAAAGGCAAACTTAAAAAAAATAAAAATTAAATGGTACTTTACTGAAGTTAATAAAAGTGATAAATTTGTCCCTTGAATGCACTTCTTGCACTCACTGGTTGAAATACACCACCACCTATTCTGTAAATTATGAGGCCTAAAACACAAGACAAACCAACAGTGATGCAGGGGAAAGGCGCGCAATCGGTCTCATTTACCATCGCTCACGCAAAAATTGTCCAAGGTGTGCAAATAATTGTTCGCCTCTATTCTTGGGTGTGAATTCATCCTTTTGAAATGCGTCAACAGAAACATTCAATTCAGTTTTGATGTTGGGAAATTTTAAAGAATCACTCTCAATTTGAAGCTTTCAAAGTACAATTCCAAACAATTTCCTTTCCGTCATTATGAACATGACACACAGTAGTTTGCTTATACATCCACACACGACACGCTAACAGTAAGAGGGTTGTACATTGACAACTCCCCCAGAGCTTACTCCCGCCACAAAACAAATACGCATGTTCAGATAAAAAAACGGTGCCCATTCTGAGATATGAGAAACGTTTTAATATGTCCATATTTTTTTTATCAAAGACATACGGAAAGTTGCCCTGTTCCTTATTTTCTTTTATACACGTGACACCTGTTGCTCCAATTCACCAGTGACACGAATTAATGTGCCCGATTTGGAATTTACGCATCCATTTTCCACAATTTTAATAATCTGCCATTTAAAATCCAGAACTAATTGTAGTGGGTTACATATATTTTCACTGTCAAAATTTCCATCCGTGTTCAGTTGTATTCATACATTCGAAGGACGTTAAACACTGAAATAAACAATCTCAATCAAAATTACTCTCCTCACATTTTTCACTCACAAACTTTATTTGAGGTGAGTGATTTTCCACTCACCTCCATTTTGATCCCTTTTGTCACTGAACCAAAAATATGAACTTTCGATGGCAAAGAAATAATTACACAAATAAAAAATAAAATAAGAAACCGCTCGCCCACATGCAGTTTTACAAAAAATGGTCTGAGAAACAGAAGATTTACTTTGTGGGGCCATATCAATGAACTTTGCAAACTGCAGACAACACTTGAAAAAGGATTTCTTGAATATTTAAAACTAGCTGGCCCACCCATCCAAGGATAGAAAAATAGCTGTTCTGCCATCTCAGAATGAAAAAATAGCTACCCAACCTATGTTAGATGCACGGACTGCCTCGCCTGTCCAAAGATGGAAAAATAGCTGATCCACCCATGTAAGGATGGAAAAATAGCTCACTGCACATCAAGAGAGATAACCAAAGCTGGAATTTCTAGCTGGATGGTATCGCAGACTTCCCATTTATATAATACTGTTTCATAATTTGCCCCCAAAATATAACTTATGACCCCTCATTAAAATGAGCTCAGTGAGCTCATTCCAACGAAGGATCTAGACCTGGGCAGTTTTACGATTCAGTTCCTCTTTTTGCAGCAAAATGGAAAACCAAACCGTAAGACCCAGCAAAAAATGGCTAATCAGTTTTACTGTGTTGGTACAGGAACTTATCAAACAACATGTACAGTACATGGAGAGTGGATTGTAACCAAATCAACTGCAGAGTGGAGTTACATGTATCATCCAAAGTATCACTTTCAAATTCTGGACATATGGACAAAAAACACAAGCAATGTTTCAGCCAATGGACCTCCGGGTTTAACCCGGAGATCCATTTGCTGGAACTTTGCTTGTGATGGTTATGCTTTGCAACAAATTTGCAATTATTGCTCGGGTGGAATCTCCACTTTGCGGGTGATTTAATGATAATGCACTCTCCACATACTTTACCTTACTGGGAGGGCACTGGACTATGTACTCTTGACACCCGGTCTTTCTCGCAAGGAGGCAAATACGTCATGTTCTCATTGTTCCATTTTCTCCCCTATTGACCCTAGGCCTGAAAATAAGCAGACTGTCATCCGCAGAATGAGGTCCCCAGAGGGTGAATTTGGTGATGGGTAAGAAGGATAACTAAATTTAACCTCGAGCTGAATCATGGTCTCAAGTCTAAACAGAAAGAGGTACCCAGAGGATTCTAGCCCACTGTATGGGATAGCATCAGTAAATTTACCCTCTGGGGACTTCAATCTGCAGATGACAGATGGCTTATTTCCAGGCTTGATTGACTTGTCCCCAGACAAGTCAATAGGGGAGAAAATATGACAACGAACACACATTAAACTTTACTCATTTGTTACCCTAATTTATGGGTTTTTTTTGTCTCAATAGGCTAAGAAAATGAACCCTGAAACCCCTAAGAATGATCAAAGCGAAGTTAGGATGAACCCAATGGAGATACTTACAGACAGGCTTTTTGTGATGAGTAGTGTCATACAAACTTTTGAGTGTTTTTTCCAAGTTAAGAAGCCTGAAGTGTTGTTTAATGTATGTTCTTGTTCTTAATGGAGAAAAACTGAACAGAAACCCACATTTTTTACTCAAACTGAGCATAAACCAAATCCGAAAAATCCCTACCTCCCAGCTCTAAAAGGATCATAAGATATGCTTTTGCAAAAACAAGTTGAAACAAAAGCACCGCCTAGCGTTGCATAATATGCCCGGTGGGCATTTTCGAATTGTATTACTGTTTTGATCCATGGATCAACCAATAACATTGAACAGATTCCAAATTCAAACTGAACTCAGGCCTGGCATTCTTTAGGAATGCAGGAGTGTTGCACGCCTATTACACGGCGAGAAAAAAATTGAGGGCAATTTTTTGAACCCCTTGATTTTCTGGAATGCCAGACATGTTTGGACTGCCTTTCAAATCTATTATCATTTCGTCCCCTGAGTTCCGATGTGATCTATGTGCCACATTGGAACTCAGGGGACGATTTGTCAATGTTGCATTGATTCGCAATAACTCATGACCCATTCTGTGTTGCATTTCGATACATTTTGAGTGTAGCAGACAGTCACATAAGAACTGAATGCAACATTTTGAATAATGAGAAGATGTGATTGCCAATTTTTCCACTATGTTGCTGAATGTAGTACAATTTTTCAGTCACACTATTAATACCTTGAAGTGAATATAACCATTATAGCATACAAGTTTTTGCATTGAAAATTTCAGGTGCAATTGCACTCCCAAGCAATCTGAGGAGGACAACTGTTTTGCACCCCTTGATTTTTTGGAATGCCAGACCTGTTTGGGACTGCCTTTAAAATCTATTATCATTTTGTCTCCTGAGTTCCAATGTGTTCTCTGTGCCTACTGACACAGAGAACACATTGGAACTCGGAGGACAATTTTGCAATGTTGCATTGATTCGCAATAATTCATGACCCATTCTGTGTCGCATTTCGATACATTTTGTGTGTAGACGACAGTCACATAAGAACTGAATGCAGCATTTTGAATAATGAGAAGATGTGTGTGCCAATTTTTCCACTATGTTGCTGAATGTAGTACAATTTTTCAGTCACAATATTAATACCTTGAAGTGAATATAACCAAAATAGCATACAAGTTTTTGCATTGAAAATTTATCTGAGGAGGACAACTGTTTTGCACTCCTTGATTTTCTAGATTGCGAGGCCTGCTGAACTTGTATTTTACTATGACTAAGACACAAATGATGGTGTTGTTTGACAAATCTAAACTCAAGTTATCGTCCAAAAACTGAAATGTTTTCACAACAAAATATCGTTCACAACATCTATTAAGCATGTGACGTCAAAGGTCAATGTCGATGTCGTAAGATTGTAAATGAATTGGCGTCAGAAGTAGAATTGAATTCACCTTCTCTCTTGTTTCATTAACTGTTTACCTAATATGAAGCGGAGATGATATTTGCAAATAAAGATGACAATTTCTGAATAACAAAATTATTTAATTTTTTGCCCCGAAAAATATAGCTTATGGCCCCTCACTGAAATGAGCTTGTACCAATGATGTGTTTTCAAGGCAAAAATTTAAAAATTAATCAAAATTTGGTTGTTAATTTTTGTGAACAGTGCTGGCCAGATTTAGCAGCTACATTAGATAAGGGGTTAAATTACACATTATGTCATAAAAGGAATGACAAATTCTTCATGATTTGATATGAAGTTTTGTTCACTACGGTTAAAACTAGAAGTCCTGTCATGAAATGCGCGCAAACAGGACGTCGATCTGCACATTAACCTGCGCGTTATGACCATAGTAAGGCTATCATATGGCCAGCACGCAAACAATTTTTCAGCCAATGGACCTCAGGGTAACCCGGAGGTCCATTGGCAGAAACATTGCTTGTGCTTGCTATGCATAACCACAAGAATCTGCCGTGCTTTGGATGCCATTCGATATGGAAATTGCGCGCAATTCCTACACGTAATTAAGCTTAGATAAGTGCACAGTTCGTGACAGGACTTACAAGTTTTAACTGTTAATTTGATATGAGCCATGGTAAACCTCAGCACAGGTTAATTTTAGTTAACGCAGTTCAGAAATTTCATATCAAACTGTGACTCATCAGGGATCCTCTAATTATGTTGAATTTCATATTTTAGGCCCCACAAAGTAGATCTTCTGTTTCTCAGGCCATTTTTTTTTAAAAACTGCTTGTGGGTGGACATTGTTTTATTTTTTTAATTATTTCTTTGCCATCAAAAGTTCATGTTCTTGGTTTGTTTTATGTTTTAGGCCTCATTATCTACAGAATAGCATGGGCGGTGGTGTATTTCATCCCTTGATTGCAAGAAGGCTTCGCAATGCTAAAGGGACAAATTTAACAATTTTATTAACTTGGGTTATTTATTTATTTATTGGTGTTTTAAGGTCACATACTTATGCACAATGGCTAATCGTGACCGTGACAGTTTTACGGGTGGAGGAAGCCGGAGTACCCGGAGAGAACCACCGAGCAACGACGAGCAGCTGTCAGCTCTCCAACCTCGTAACTCTGAACTCTGCACCGCAGCACAGGCAGGGTTAGATTGGTTGAAGACATGCGCACCATCGATGTGCAGTACACCTCAGTACCCAGCGTCATCGTGCCCCCATGTAGGCAATCGGGGTGAAATTAACTTGGGTAAAATATCAGACATAAACCATTTAATTTTTGTTTTTTTAAGTTTGCATTGGTTATAAAAAGAGAGCATGCAGCAACCAAAAGGACCATGCAGGAGGGCCTGAGAAACAGATTTTTAACTTTTGCAGGCATTATATTGTCCCACTTCTATGAAGAAGAAGTGAATTAATTTTTGTTTTGAAGTCATCTATATCAATAAATTACAGATTATGTGATAAAACTGCTTGATGATTTGTTATGAAATTTCTGATCTTCATTTACAAAAATTGATCTGAGCCTGGGTAAACCTTGGCTCAGATTGATCTTAACCCATAAGTCCAAAGACAGCCACAAACTGCTCCTTTTATAATGCTCTGAAAAAGTTTTCTCAAGTGTAATCTTCCTTGAGAACTCTCCTGGTAGGATGCATTTATCTTGACAGTGTTTCTACATCAATGTTGGCTGAATGTACATTGTTGGCAGCCGAAAGTGTTGCTAAATCCCAATAATAAAAAATAAAAAAAAATAAAAAAACTGAGAATTTAAACTGCTTGCCTAACAAAGTCTCTTAATGCAAAGGCAAATGACAAGTTCTTCTTTAACCCTTTACCCAATGTTTGTTGGTGGTTAACGTCACATATTTATGCACCATGGCTAATCGTGACACAACATGGAGATGAAGTCAAGTTTAGTCAATCGTTGATCAACATGTTGCCCATTTTAGAGGACTTTCACCCCAAGCATTGGTGACTGGGTCCTATTTTACTAGTAAAGCAGAACTGGTTTACCACAGTAAACAAGTGCTGCTTACTTCCCGGGGTTCCCCGGGGACCTTTACCCAATGTAACGACCAAAACCGACCAGTGTTATTCACAAAAAATCGGCAATTAGTTTTCATTATTTTTTTCATTTTTTGTCTCAAAAACATAGGTTATGACCCCTCTTTGGAACGAGCTCGTCGAGCTCGTTCCAAAGAGGGGTCATAACCTATGTTTTTGAGACAAAAAATTAAAAAAATTAGTTATTCAAGAATTTTGTTTGCAAGTGTCGTCTGCTTTTCATGTTAGGTAAAGGGTGAACAGTAAATAGTATAAGAATAGTTTAACCCTTTACCCAACGTAACGGCCAAAACCGGCCAGCGCTATTCTCAAAAATCGTCAATTAATTTTCAAAATATTTTCATTTTTTGTCGCAAAAACATAGGTTATGACCCCTCGTTGGAACGAGCTCGTTCCAACGAGGGGTCATAACCTATGTTTTTGAGACAAAAAATGAAAAAAATTAATTATTCAAGAATTATTTTTGCAAGTGTCGTCTGCTTTTCATGTTAGGTAAAGGGTTAATAGAGAATACAGAGACAGTGAGAACATGATTCCATATCAGTCTTAATGTTTTCTGATAAATTTCGTATCTCTTTGTATGTTTTTCCTCTCCAAAACAAATCCCCAATTGGAGCTCCCATGATGCAAATATCCGCAATGGCATAGGCCCCGGAACCTTTCACAAAGAGGGCAGAAGAAACCCTGAACAAGAATCTCAAAGAGAAATCTATGTTAAACCCTTACTCTTCCAATGAATTAGGATCCTGTAAATCACGTATTTTCATTTTGAATCAAATCTCAAATTGAATCGAGTCTATTATTCAAAATTGAATCAAACTTCGAACTGAATAAACGCTACTCGAAGTCTTGACTGATAAAATATTCCAACAACATCAGCAAGGTACAAGCCAAAAAATAAGCAGACTGTCATCTGCAAAATGAGGTCCCCAGAGGATGAATTTAGTGATGCTACCCTGCATAGCAGGGTAGCATCACTAAATTTACCCTCTGTGAACCTCAATCTGAATCAGAGTCTCAAAACTAAACAGAAAGAGGTACCCAGAGGATAAATTGGCCCACTGTATGGGATAGCATCATCAAATTCACCCTCTGGGGACCTCATTCTGCAAATGTCAGACTGCTTATTTTCAGGCCTGGGCCAAGGTATGAGTTCGGCTAAGGCATGCCTTTATGATGTAGTTGGAATATTACCCAGTACGTATTTTTGTTTAAAACAGAAACAGGTTCGAGAATTCTGTTCTGGGCAATGCAAGGGACTAGCAGCAAGCAACCGTGAGCTCACCATCGATATTGCTTGGGAACTTTAAATTTGCTTTCAGCAGTGGTAGTGACTAGTGAAATTGGAATTAGCATAAATGGTAGCATAGGTACAGATGCCTTTTATGTTATGTATTACACTCAGTCTTTATTTGCAACATTACTTATGTACAATTTTTATCTCAGCTATATGTTTTGTGAGACGACTAAGATGACCGATACAAAGAGAAATTCTAGTGAAAAGATTCAAAGGAAAATGATCGGGCAACGAATTACGAATCGAACCGAATACCAACTTGATATTCAAAATCAAATCGAATCTTGAAGCTTTACAAGGCCATACAGGCCTGAAAATAAGCAGTCTGACATTTGCAGAATGAGGTCCCCAGAGGGTGAATTTGATAATGCTATCACATACAGTGGGCCAATTTATCCTCTGGGTACCTCTTTCTGTTTAGTTTTGATACCCTGTTTGAGATTGAGGTTCACAGAGGATAAATTTAGTGATGCTACCCTGCTATACAGGGTAGCATCAATAAATTCACCCTCTGGGGACCTCATTTTGCAGATGTCAGTCTGCTTATTTTCTGGCTTGGGGCCCTACAAATTCAAATTCACATTTTTTTCAAAATAGAAATATAAGATGCTTGAATTTGAAAGAAACTATTTTCAGTAACATGGGTTGATGAGTGTTTAACCCCCTTCACACTGATGTCGAAATATCTAAAGTTCAGGGTGCAAATATTTCACATAATGCCACTAGAAATTTAACCAATTTAATCTTGTTTGACAGAGCTCAATGAGCTCTGACAAACAAGATTGAATTGGTTAAATTCCCAGTTGCATTATGGGGAAAATGGTTACTTCAGATCTGGATATTTTGACATCAGTGTGCAGGGGTTAAGTATATGATTCTCTTGTCACAAAGAATGCAAGGTGGCACTTTGAAAAAAGAAAAAAATGTGATGCGTATTTTGGTGATGGCATTATGTATTCAATGTATAAATATTTAATAAGGCCCCAAAAAATTAAAAATCTGTTTCTCAGATCCTCTTGCATGGACCTTTTGGCTGCCGCATGCTCTCTTTTTATAACCGATGCAAACTTAAAAAATGAATAAAAATTAAATGGTTTACGTCTGATATTTTATGCAAGTTAATAAAACTGATAAATCTGTCCCTTGAGTACAACAAAGCTTTGCAATACTTTAGCATTGCAAAGCCTTCTTGCACTCAAGGGATGAAATACACTACCACCCATCCTATTCTGTAGATTATGAGGCCTAAACATAAATCAAATCAAGAACATGAAATAGCAAACAAATAATTACATAAATAAAAAATAAAATAAAAAAACACCCTCCCACATGCAATTTTACAAAAAATGGCCTGAGAAACAGAAAATGAACTTTGTGGTGCCTGTTGATTAGTGTGTAAGTATATGATTCTCTTGTCACAAAGAATGCAAGGTGGTACTTTGAAAAAAATGTGATGTACATTTTTGTGATGACATTATGTATTCAATGTATAAATATTTATAACTTTATTTCATTTATCTGAAGCTTATGGTTCTCTGTTTTCTTCATATAATTTCATGTCAGTTTTCAGTTCACTGTCAAAACCAAAATATTGATACCCTGTCAAAAATCACTGAACACAATAAGTCAGTGTATCAGTTTATTTATTTATTGGGGTTTAGGCTTAAAAAAATAAAAAATCTGTTTCTCAGGCCCTCCCGCATGGTCCATTTGGCTGCCGCATGCTCTCTTTTTATAACCAATTTAAACTTTAAAAAAATCAAAATTAAATGATTTATGTCTGATATTTTACCCAAGTTAAAACAATTGATGAATTTGTCCCTTGAGTGCAAGAAGGCTTTGCAATGCTTTAGCATTGCAAAGCCTTCTTGCACTCAAGGGATAAAATACACCACCACCCATGCTATTCTGTAGATTATTAGGCCTAAAACTTGAACCAAGAACATGAACTTTTGATGGTTAAGAAGTAATTACTGAAATAAAAAATAAAATAAAAAACCGCTCGCCCGCATGGAATTTCACAAATATTGGCCTGAGAAACAGAAGACCTACTTTGTGTGGCCTTAACGATACTTTCAACAGCAAGGGGCACCTTCTGTCAGACAGTTTTATGGATGGAGGAAGCTAGAGTACCCGAAAAGGACCAACGAGCAATGTTCAAATAAGAGTAAAATCCTCACCCTCTAACTGGATGAGAGCTGGCATAATTTCTTTTATGTTTACGGCTCCAGTAGCAAATGTTACCATCTTACATCACCACGCAAAATATTTGAAATGACGTTGCCCATTTCGTAATTGCTTCATCAATGGAGTGACTAACAAGCCACTTCATTTTTCTGGATTTTTCACACGTGCAGCAGACAGTGTTGCAGATAAAGTGTGGTTTAAATTGCAAACTGATTTACGATTTGAACTGAGATGGAATGAGTTTATCTGGTTTATTGATTATTTATCCTGTGGCATTGTGGGTACACTAGAGGTTTATTTACTAAACCTGTGATCGTTAAAAGTTGCCTTGCAGAAGGCAACTTTTAACGATCACAAGTTTAGTAAATAAGCTTCTCTTGTTTCACAATACAGGTTTTGGGCTATGGGTAGTGTCTTATTGGAACATATATGTTGCTTTGCATCTCAGTTGAACATAAGCTCTGACCCGCAAACCTCAGATCATGTTACCGCCAATTCATCACAATAATTTGTGATCAACCATTTATATCATAGGCCCATGAACCGATTATCGATTATTCAGACATAATCGGCCGATTCCAATTATTAATTGAGTACCCATGTTTAGGGCTGCCACGACTATTCGATTTATCAAGTTGACTGTCAGAGGGTGCTGTAGTAGACTATTATTTTTCAAAGTTAACTATTTTTTAGCCGTGTACATCATACCACTGAATGATGATATTGGTCTGCAAAAAGAACGTAACATTTCTCAGCACTTGTTATTCTTTGTATTCATTGTTCATATCACGAAAATGGGCAGTAACTTTGACTTTACCCTCGCATATTATCTCATGAAATGGACATTGTCATACCTAAACTCCGTACTGGATCAAGCTACTGTGAACAAATTGTTGATAATCCAAGTTAATTGTTGCAATTATAAATCCAATAATTTCATTATCGATGTGGAATTTATTGACACTAAAAATTTCAAAACTTGAAAGTTTTAGCATCATGTGACACAAAATTGATTACGTCAATGAGGAATTCCCAGTAAAACCTAGTATTTCTCTGAACATACATAGACTACAGGTACTCGGCAGAAGCTGAGAAATTGAAAGAAAAATGATATCTGATAGCATTTTTGAATCGATGCCAATGTGCCCCATAATGGTATATATAAATATTATGGGGGCACGAGTACCTGTGACATAGACCAGGTGAACTAACAACATTTAACTGATCATTATGACAATGTGGTGTCACTGACTTGGTGGACGGAGCTTACTTTGATGGACACATTAAATCTGCTTTCTTTTTTCAATTCTCCGTTGAAAATTCTGATACTGATAATTTTAAATTTTGATTTTCATTATCTCTGATAGAGTATTATTAGTGTTGTTTAATAATATAGTTATTATGACTAGGTGTCGCTTCATCTGGACATTTGCCAGGATAGAGTTATTGGTTGATGTCAATGTCATTTCCTTTTTTGATCACATGGCTGTATTGTTTCACAAAACATGCGTGATGTAAATTGCAGGCAGCTCTGGACATGATTCCAATAGACAAGCATTTCATTAATTTCATGATAAATCCATCGAAACAGTGGTTAGTAAACCTATTGGAGCTGTCAGTTGGTAGTGTAATAGTACCCTGCTGATTTCTTGCTATCAGCAGGCACTTTGTGAAATTGCCATCCGTGACTTGGGATTTGTGTTCGAAAAAAAAGACAATTGGTGATATTTTTCTGGTAGTGGCGATTCGTTTCCGATACCCTATAATCAGCTGATTATGCCTGCCGATACAGTTAACTGTTTGATCACTAACAATAATTTATAATGTCGAGCAACTGGCAGACTTCCCAAGGTACTTACTCTGTTCAACCAGGGTTAAACTTTTGACAAATTTGTGTATATAATATCATGTTTTATGTACAGGTTATAAAATTCCTCACAAAATCATTATAGGCAGTGTATGTTTCTTCTATCCAGTGGAGAAACAAATCAAACCTGGAGTCAGGTTTATAAAGTTTCCAGCAACACTGTCATTGTGAATTTTGAACTTATGAATATTAATGAGTTGTTCAATGGCATTAAAGACATGTGTAAGAATGTACCCATCACTTTTGGTAGCAGTTTAAAAAAATGACAACCTGCGATCTTAAACTGAACTTTTTTTTCATCACTTTGAATAATTTTTTTTCAAATATTATCCCAGAAATTTATAATGAATTCAAATAAACATATTATTTATATTTTAACCCTCTGCGATGTGAATTTTAACCCCCCATTTCCTATTCTGGGTTATTATAATCCCTGATGGGTACGGGTGTGGGATGGGAAAATCTCACCCTCGGGACAAGATATTTGGTCCAGACACTCGGCTGCCGAGTGTCTGGACCAAATATCTTGTCCCGAGGGTGAGATTTTCCCATCCCACACCCGTACCCATCAGGAATTATTTTTCTCCCCCCACCATACAGCAGTTACGTTAGCCATAGGTAATCGGCGGTCACGTGCTGATATAATCATCTCATTTGGTATTCATTGTTTTGAAAAACTAATGACACCATCGGAAAGAGCATGCAAAAGTTATGTTTATACCAAAGGTATATATCACGAAATCAACTGGGAATGGTGGCATCTTGGGGTTTAAAGAGTTTTAGAGCATCACACTTTGATCACACGGAATTCTGATGACGTCAAAATGAATTAGTTGGTAGCAAGAACTGATACGGTATGCATAACGTCATAATGACGTTATAAATGTATAACGTCATGTGGGTGGGGTGGGATATCTCACCCTGGACAGACGTATGTTACACATGCAGTGGGGGGAGAAATGAGTGTCCCATGGGAGAAGGCCATGTGAGATAGATATCTATCTCACATGACCCATGTGACCATCTCATTAGCCTACTTAATGAGTGCAAGACTATTCAATTATTGCACGTTCTTCTGTAAACAAACAACATGGTGTCACATTTCGGAAATATTTGCAGACAAACGTTTGTCGAAGAAAACAAAAAAATAAAAACACAGACTGCAAAACCACAGAACACTTGAGTCTTTTATATTAATTTTTGAGTGAATGCCATTACGAGTGGGGAGAGTTGCATGAAATTCCCGTCGAAAAATTATGCGAATACATTGCAGAATTCATAATATGATGTTATTAGAATATGTCAATGTTCATTTCGCTACAATTCTTTCGCCCCTGTCTTGCCAGAGTTGGAAACTAATTTTGTGGTATATTCCTGTGGTATATACTGAAGTTTTGTGTGCTCTTTCCAATAAGCAAAACAGTTTTTTTCAGAAATGTACAACAAAAAAATTGTTCAATTTTGCTCCATGTGGCCCTGAATTACTTTTGATTACCTCAGGGTGTTTTGGTGGGGGGTAGAAAAATTATGCTTGATGGAGAAATCTCATCCTTGGGACAAGATATTTGGGTCAGATACTTGGCAAGCCTTGTGTCTGGCCCAAATATCTTGCCCTCGGGTGAGATTTCCTCATCTCACACCCTCACCCATCAGGGATAATAATATTCCAGCCAGTTTTATTACAGCACAGCGCTGGTGGGGTATATGCATACACACAGTAGAAAAAGAGAAACAAAAATAAAGACAAGCCTGAACAACAATTGCCCATTCCGATATTAACTCTTTGCACGCTGCTGGCAGATATTCCTGCCCAGCACATGGTTTCTCTTGTATTAAAACCCATGTAATTTGGGCATATTTAATCACATTTTCCCTCTGTAAACTGAATGGATTTTTTCACAAGTGATTTCTTGTGTTCTACTTAGAATAATTTTTCAGCAAATTTAGTCATGGCTGCTTTATAGCAGCCATGACTACATTTGCTGAAAAATATATTGGAAAATACTCAGCAGGTTAAGTGTTAATAATGACAGCTTACATGAGCATTAAAAACGAACACAAACACACCACTTGGCATTTCTATTAACTTCCAGAAGCTGGGGAATCAGAATGAATTTACTGAACATGACATACTGCGAAAAATTTACAGTTAAGCAGATGCTTCTAGTCAAGTATCGTCTGCCAGCACTTGACTAGAAGCACCTGCTCAGTGTTCAATTCTCCCCAATCCAAAGGTAGCCAAACTGTCACAGCCAGATTACCTGCCATATTAAATCACAGGCAAGAAAATTCGACTCTCGGCTTCTGAGAGTTAACACTTAACTGGTAGAGTGCTAAATTATTTTTAGCTATCACACTTTGTTCATAAATCTTTGCTTTGTTACAATTTATGGGAGAGTGCCTACAGGCACTCTCCCATAAATTGTAACAAGGAAAATCCCTAGAGACCAATAATAACATGCAAAGATTATATGGAGATTACTCACAGAGTCTGAAGTCTGTGAGGTGCAGTACCTGCACTTTAGAGTAAAGCCCAAATATGGGCTTTCCGCACTCACCCAGTTAGAATACAGTAGCTCATAAGGACCACATAATGGTTAACAAAACACAGGATATGAAGTGCCCACACTCCATAACAAGTGTTTTAATTAATATTCAAGATCAAATGGAGCCGAAGACTGCAGTGATGAATTGTGGGATATTGTTTTCAAAGAAAAGGTCATGGCACTCAATTGTTTTCCTTTGTATATCAGCTTTCCAAAATTTGGGATTTTAGGTCAAATAATCAAATAAAGTAATTTGAGGGTTCATTTTTTTTATGGAAAAAAGTGTGACTTATTCCCCAACTGGTACCGGTTATCCTGTTAATATTTGGAGATTGTACAGTTAAAACTAGAAGTCCTGTCACGAACAGTGCGCTTATATAGGCTTACTTGCGCGTTGGAATTGCCTGCAATTTGCATATCGAATGGCATCCCAAGCACGGCAGGTTCTCCTGGTTACTCATAGCAAACACATGCAATGTTTCTGCCAATGGACCTCCGGGTTACCCGGAGGTCCATTGGCTGAAACATTGCTTGTGCACAGGCGATATGTACAGAATTTGATAGCTTTACTAGGGCTATAACGCGTACATTAACGCGCAGATCAACGTGCTATTTGTGCACATTTCATGACAGGACTTCTAGTTTTAACTGTATATCACTGTACACAAACACAGTATCATAAGAGATCTGTATTCATTAAAGCTAAATGTACAAGGTTTGAAATAATTATTTTTCCAGTACAGGTCAAAATGTCCTGCCCCAAGTAGTTGGTACAAGTCATTTTAATTTAGTGCAGGTCATTTTCAACATATTGCTTTAAACATTGTAAACTGACATATGGTGACTACTAAACGAGGAAATGACTTGTTAATTTGCAATGGAATTTAACCCTTTGATCACACTTTATAGGCCCAGGGACATGGCATGCCATACTTGCATTAAGTAGGATGCCTGCTAATTTAAGGATGAGTCAGATCAATCAATATTTTTAACTTACAGCCCCATGGCAGCACATTAAAAATATTGATTGGTCTACCCCCAAATAATGAATATGGACTCTTCTAATTACTGTATTTCAACTGACATGAAATACCACCGGTGTTCAAAGGGTTAAGATTATACCGAATTACCAGTGTTTTTTAAACTCAGATTTTAAAATTGAACAGAATTTTGCGGTGGTCAAAATGCCCTATGGATTTCAAAGTGTGTAGGTCAAAGTAAGTTTGGTGTCGGTCATTGTCCTTGTGCCACAACTTATTTCGAGCCTGATAAATGTATATGTTTTACCAAAAGTGACATATTTTTAGAACGAATGGGAGAGTCAATAATTAAAATACTGATTTCAGATTATATTTGCATAAAAAAACAACACTGTTGCTGCAATCCTGGCTCTAGTCAGCTGTCATAATAGTACACTGGAGCCCATTTAGTTGGATATCTCTTAGTTGCATAACCATGTTAACTGAATATAATTTCCCAACACAAAACCGTTTACAATACCTCCAGTACAAATTTGACCTGTTAATTGAATATAGATTATAGAGAAAACTCCTGTTAACAGAATAAAAAATCTTGTAACCTGTCGAGAAATAACCCAGACTCTCCCCAGTTTTCCTTTGTTTACAGACCTATTTTGCATCAGTACATCCAATACAGGCATTTAATCTATTATATCTTGTTTGAGAGAGCTCATGGAGCTCTGTCAAACGAGATATAACAGAATAAATGCTAAGTTTAGGCTAAAAAAAAATAATGTTTTGATTCTCAGGCCCTCCCTCGTTGGATTTGAACCTCCTCATTAGACATTTTTATTATGTCGTGTTTTTTAAAGAATTTGTGAAAACTTGGAATGGTAATTTTTTCACATTTCTCGACATATAATTATCTAGCTGTGTTTGCAGTAAATTGGTTTTTCTTGTTGCAGTTTATGGGAGAGTGCCCAGAGGCACTCTCCCATAAACTGTAACAAGGCAAATTCTGATATACTGGATCATGGTTTAATTATTTGTTGGTGTTTAAGGTCATATATTTCTGCACAATGGCTAATAATGGCCGCAACACCGATATAAACTCAACTTTAACCAATCATTCAGAGCCATGTTTCCCATTTTAAAGGACTCCTACCCCAAGCATTGGTTACTGGGGCCTATTCTAATGGATCATGATGCTTGACAGATCTATACCATTAAAAAGAACAATAAAATACAAATCCTTTTAGCTGTTGTTACAGCAGTTAGTTATAAAAGGTATACTATAATTACACTAAAATACAACCTTTTCTCTTTTTCAAGTGGAAAGACAACAAAAAGATTGACTGAGTATACTCAGCCCTTTACACACAAAAAAAAAAAATTAAAAAAAAAAATTAAAAATAAAATCCTCCCTCCCTCACTGATTTGAAAAAAAAATTACCTGAGAATCAATTCATTTTTTTTATTTGGCCTTATCTCTAGAATATTAGAAAGTGACACAATCCTTGTTAATTCACTAGTCCTGTTAATTGAATAATTTTCACTAGCAAAGTGGCTATTAAATTCACAGGGTTCCACTGTACGTGTATTTTTCTTCATGAACCTCAACTGTGAAGTATCTGTGAAAGATAAAACACTGATTTGAATAGGCTCTATAAACAGCCAAGGCTAAAAGCATATTTACCAATGCAACACCTATTTGCCTCGGCCATTTTTGGGCCGAGGCAAATTTTCCCAATTGACAGGACTGCACATTTGCCCCCACAAGCATTCGCTTTACACACCTGTAATGACCAAACCACATACCAGAAATCAGCCAATTATCTTAAAGCATAGTGAAAAATGTCTCGAAAACTGTCAAGATCAGCAGCCATTTGTTCTTAAATTTTCTTTATCACTAGGGCTTGGGTCAAGTTTTAAATGCTGTTAAAACAACTGAACAGGTACTGCTGCCAGCTGGAGGAATACATCTTTTGTTTCAATCGCATGCACAATTTCAAAGGTTTTTAAATGTACTGTTATCGAGGGTGGTTCAAAGAACAGCTGATACAAGGGGATGTAACTGGTTGTTTATATATAAATATTTATCAGTCGCACATGCTTTAAATTCTGTAATGTGATGTTACTTGTATTTTTGATTTATTATGTGAATGGATAAAATAAATGTTCATGCATGATGGGAAGAAATTATGAGTTGTTTTAATGCTTTTCTTTCTGAATCTGTCTAAAAGACGAGTTGCAATGCATGGAACCATGTGTGCATGATGCAGTCCAATTCAATGAATGTGAGTGATAGAAACAAATCAATGACAATAGTCAATATGGCAAATTCTCCCAATCCCAACAGTTCTGGAACTTTAACATTCCACTTTTCCATTCACCTGTGGTGTTTGTAAGACATGAAAAATGAACAGCAAAGCACACATATAAAATTTTAGAAATTATTTCACACAATAAACCTAATACACACATTCAGCATCAGATTGACACCTCATTGTGGTGATCAGTGATTGGTATTCGGATTTCATACTGAGCCTGGTGTGATTACTTTCATGGATCCCACTTATTAGTATACTCGGCTTATTTGAATATATTTGTCTGACAAAAGCATTATTCAATTAATCGAGATCCACTGTATTGACCTCACTGCTGTGGATATTGTGCTATTCAACCTTTGTAATTGGTGATTTATCAATGAAAATAGTGGTAAATTAGGTGGCAGTAGAATTTTTTCTGCATCCTATTCAAATCATTGGAATCGGCAAGATGCTTGGTGAAATAATTGGTAATCGGTTCATACCAAATTTTGATAATCAGCTTATCACAACGAAACAGCTTTGACATCATCAAATGTCAATGATGAGTGGAGTTACCACGATGACTGACTTGCATCATCTTGAAGCGGACATATTGAGTTGTACTATTTTTTGCCTACGTTCCAGCCATCTAATTGTAAAATAGCTTAATTTTCAAAATCTGTGAAAAAGCCAAAGAAAGATCAAGTTCAGGTAAGGCCTCTCAAAGTAGATCTTCTGTTTCTCAAGCCATTTTTTTTGTAAAACTGCATGTGGGTGGTCATTTTTTATTTTATTTTTGTAATTATTTTTTTGCCATCAAAAGTTCATGTTCTTAGTTTGTTTCATGTTTTAGGCCTCATAATCTACAGAATAGCTTGGGTGGGGGTGCATTTCATCCCTTGAATACAAGAAAGCTTTGGAATGCTAAAGTATTACAAAGCCTTGTTGCACTCTAGGGACAAATTTATAAATTTTATTACCTTGTGTAAAATATCAGACATAAACCACTTAATTTTTATTTTTTAAAATTTGCACTGTTAATATAAAAAAAAGCATGCGGCAGTCAAAAGGACCATGTAGGTGGGCCTGAGAAACCAATTTTTAACTTTTTTAGGCCTAATGGGCTTCTGGTTTGGCTGAAACGTTACATGTGTAAAAGACCATGCAGGAGGGCCTGAGAAACAGATTTTTAACTTTTGTAGGCCTAAACCATTTAATTTTTGTTGTTTTAAGTTCGCATTGGTTATATAAAAAGACAGCATGCGGCAGTCAAAAGGACCATGCAGGAGGGCTTGAGAAACAGATTTTTAACTTTTTTAGGCCGAATGGGCTTCTGGCTTGGCTGAAACTTTACATGTGTTTCTTCTGGTTTTTCAAGAAATATGAGGTACTGCATGGGTGGAAAAGTCGCTGTGTGTGTTTTACTGATAATCCACTCTCCATGTACTGTAATGAGAAACGGGTTTGCAACTTGTGTTAATCCTTTACCAAACATAATGGAAATATCGGCCCAAACCATTCATATAATTTGACATTCAAATTTTATTAGATTTAAAAATTTACCTCCAAAACATAGTCCATGCCCTCTCATTGGAATGAGCTCATTGAGATCATTCCAATGAGGGGTTATAGCTATCCTAATAGAGGCAAAAACGAAAATATTATTGATTCAAGATTTTAAGGAATGTGTCATCTTCTTGTTGTGATAGGTAAAGGGTGAAACATGGTACAGTTAAAACTAGAAGTCCTGTCACAAATAGCGCGCTTATCTAGGCTTAATTGCGTGTTGGAATTGCACACAATTGCCATACTGAATGGCATCCAAAGCACGGCAGGTTCTCCTGGTTACTCATAGCAAACAAGGCAATGTTTCTGCCAATGGACCTCCGGGTTACCCAGAGGTTCATTGGCTGAAACATGCTTGTGCACAGGCCATATGTACAGAATTTGATAGCTTTACTTGGGCAATAACACATACATTAACACGCATATCAACGTGCTATTTGTGCGCATTTCATGACAGGATGGCTGTATTGAAATAAATTTTAATTCTGTTCAATAACAACACAACCTCCACCTCCTGCCAGCATTCCTCTCCAAGTTCTCTCCCAGAGCTTTTAGGAAATGCCAGTGGTTGGAGTTCAATGATTAGGAAAACTCCAACATAAAACCCATATTGCAATAGATTTCCAAAGCCCATAAAAAGGAAATAAAAAGGAAATTTTTTAATAAATTTCAGGTCATGAAAATAAAACTACAGATTTCCATAACTTTTCCAAACGAGGTTCTGTGAATATGAGTAGGTAGTAAGAGATAACTATACATAAAATAACACAAGGTGCAGAGGAGTGGGGAGGTGTGCTGGGAGGGGGTAGGGGTACTGGTATTCCTTATACCCGTATTAGTTCTAAAAATTTATTGCATTATTGCCAGACCAGTTTCACAGTCAATGTACTCACCAGAGGTTTTGTGCTGCACTGGTAGCACATACTCCTTATACACCCTTTAGAAAGGATGTAAAAAGGGAATAACAGAATTCCGTGGCAAGGAGGATAACCCCTTGTGGAGTGGGCAGTGACAAAAAAAATGACAGTAGCAAGGGAGATAACCACCTGGTTGTAGTGAGGAGGGAGTAACAAACCTGTCATAGTGGGGTTAATGGAAATTAGCCTCAATCACTGTTGTATTGGAATCAAGAAGTGGATTACATAAGCTAACACCAATCAGCATGAACAGAAAGAATTTCTTATTTGTATTTAACTTAGTAAGAAATCACTATCAAACCAATAAAATTACAAGGTGTGTTATGATGGAATTTTGGAAAGTGACCCAACCCTTAACCATTTGAACCATGGTGGTATCTTCCATGTCAGTTCAATGGAAGCAATAGGAATAGTCCATATTTATTATATGGGGACAGACCAATTAATATTTTCAAAGTGCAGCCTTGGGGCTGAACGTTGAAGATATTAATTTGGTCTACCACACACTTTAACCCTTTACCAAACATGAAAAGCAGACGACACTTGCAAAAAAAATTGTTGAATAACTAATTTTTTTCATTTTTTGTCTCCAACGAGGGGTCATAACCTATGTTTTTGAGACAAAAAATGAAAATATTTTGAAAATTAATTGGCGATTTTTGAGAATAGCACTGGCAGGTTTTGGCCGTTACGTTGGGTAAAGGGTTAACATAGCAGTCATCCTACTTAATGAAAGAATGACGTACCATGTTTCTGTGCCGTAAAAGCAGCCACTCGGGATCAAAGGGCTAAGGATTGAAAAATTAAGTGGAAAATGAGGCAATATATCATACCCTTGGGCATATGTTGAATTTTCTTTCCAGTCAGTTATTCTTGCAACAAACAATGTGGAATTGTAATCATCTGGTCTTTCATAAAAGTCTGGAAAGTATGAAAAAAGAAACTTTTGAACCAAGTGAATATGCAGGACTAAAAATATAAGTACAACTGTAAGACATAGAATTGTCTGTTGACATTTGGGCAAAAATGGAACCCATGTAACTGGATATCTATCAACAGGCAGGGGTTGTGGTGGAGTCACGGTAACCAGTTCTCATCAGATTACTGAAGTAAGCAATGTCGCGCGTAGTTAGTAGTTGGATGGGTGACCATTTCAGCGACTGACTTGCACTTCCGCGTTGTGTCCTTGGGCAAGGCACTTAACCCTGATTGCCTACAAGGGGGCACGATGACGCTGTGTACTAAGGCATACTGCATGTCGAAGATGCACATGTCTTCAACCAATCTAACCCTGCCTGTGCCGCGGTGCAGAGTTCAGAGTTATGATGTTGGAGAGATGACAGCTGCTCGTTGCTGCTCGGTGGTTCCTTCCGGGTACTCCGGCTTCCTCCATCTGTAAAACGGTCAATGACATGATATGACCTTGGCTGTTAATGTGTCTTTAAACCCTAATAAAAAAAATTAAAAAGTTAAAAAATTTATAGTAATTTATATATTTTTTATACTTACCAATGACCCAGACTTAGCTGGTGCTAACTCCAACAAAACCAGGGCCAAACACAAATTTTGCCCCCCAATCCCCAAAATTTGCATCCAAAACAAAAAGAAATCATGTCCTAAAGGACCTCCATACTACGCCTCTACTGCGCATGCGCAGTGACGCAGTCGTCCCGAAATTGGCGCCAATTATCATTCTTACTGGCAGTGCCTGGTCAGCGCTATGTACTCAGCGGGGAGGCAAGAGTTCCCAACTCCAGGGAGGGCCATCCCCGTCTGGGTCATTGGTAAGTATAAAAAATATATAAATTACTATAAATTTTTTAACATTTTTACACTGTACCAATGACCCAGACTTAGCTGAATAGTAAACAGGCTGGAGGGCCTAGGACATAGAGGAAAATCCAATAAGCTCAACTATATAGTAAAGAGGTAACCCCTTAAGGAGAAAAGGAGTATTACGCTTTACATGTATCTTTCTTATTTAATATTAAATTAGAAAGATACACTACCCTTAATAATTGAGCACAATAACATCCGTGTTCTCTATTAACATCCAGTATAACCCTTATACTAATTATTTTTAAAGCAAGCCAATAAATAAAGTAGTCCAGAGAATTGAGACTCTTTATAATCATTTAAAAGTGTCCGAGTATTGTATATTAAAGCCCGTTTGACACTTGACATATACAAATGCTTCACACCGAGCTACACTTTAAAAATAAGACATGAATGAATTTAAACATTAATATTACACTTTAAAACCATCCCGGAAGCGACTCAGAAATACTGACTTGGAGGAGGCATTCCCTTGCTTTTCAGTATAAAGCAGGTGACCTAAGGGAACACCCCCCCCCCCCTTCCCCTTGCCCTGGGTCAAATAGCCCAGAGCGAAGAGGGCAGCCGGACGGAGTCACTGCCGGAACAGAAAGCCTGCATAACTATAGTTGCAACTGTTTAGTGGACGACATTCTGAGCAACAGATAACGGACCTAAACAATGCAGGTCTCCAGAAATGGACTCAATATTTCTGAGATAAAAATTCGTAAATGTGGATGGCTGAGACCAATAAGCAGCCTTCATTAAATCTGTAATAGCAACACTATTAGCATAAGCCCAGGAAGTAGAAAGAGCTCTTACTTCATGAGCAGAAATCTTAAGCACAGACTGCTGAGAAGAAGATAAATCTTCATAAGCAGTACGGATAGTTAACTGAATCCATCTAGCAATAGAATGGACTGAAATGTCCTTTCTATTAGGCATCAAAGACAGAAAGAAACGTTTCCGTCCCTTTCTGATAAACTGAGATCTCTGTTTATAGATACGTAGTGCTCTAACAGGACAGAGTAAAGGCCTACGCCCGTCTGAAGATGGAAGAGCCTTAATAACAATAGGTTCCGGATATTTATTAGGAGCCTGATTCTTAGCTAAAAAACCCACATTAGTAGTGAGGGTGATAGTGTTCCCAACACTACGATAATGAGAATCATCCACCGATAGTGCATGAAGCTCACTGACTCTTCTGGCAGAAGAGAAAGCTAAGAGAAAAGCTGTCTTATAAGATAAGAATTTGAAATCTACTGTCCCAAGAGGTTCAAATGGCTTTTCCTTCAATTTAAGGAGAACCCAAGCTAAATTCCACTTAGGAATTAATCTAAGAGTTCTGGGTCTATTTATCGAAAAGTTTTTAACCAACTTCGATAAAGAGACATTAGATCCAATTTGTAAACTATCATGATGTGCATAGGTATCAGATAACATAGATCTATAACCCTTTATAGTAACAGGCTGCAGTTTGATTTCGTCAAACAAGTATACTAGAAAGTTTGCAATGTCTGGTATAGAGGGATCAAATATATCTACAGAATGATCCCTACACCAACGACGAAAAACCTTCCACTTAGCCGCATAGTTTAGCGAAGAGGAGGTCCTCCTACAGTTAGAAATCGCGTCCACTGCTCGTCCTGTAAAGTGCTTGCCATGCAAGAAGGACCGCACAACGGAAAAACGTGAAGGTTGAGACCTTGCGGGTTGTGATGGAGTTGGCGCGATTTCCCCTGCGAAAGAAGATCCTCTCGTGGAGGAAGCTTCCGCGGTAGGTCCCACAACAGACACCTGAGTAGATTTATCCACGGTCTCTGTGGCGACAGTGATGCTACCAACAGAATCTTGCATTGAGATTGTTTTATCTTTAGCAATACTTGTTGAATTAACGGCGCTGGAGGATACGCATATCCTATCATTCCGTCCCAAGGGATCGACAGAGCGTCTACTGCAAATGCTCTTGGATCCGGACACGGAGACACATATGTCTGCAACTGATTGTTGAGATGTGTCGCAAATAAGTCTATCATTGGCCGTTCCCATTGGTAGCAAATCTGATTGAATACTTGTTTGTTGAGAGTCCACTCCGACGGCAACAAGCGACCCTTTCGTGAAAGGGAGTCTGCTAGCACATTCAGACGACCCGGTAAGTGACGGACCGAAAGAAGAACGTGATGTTCTAATGCAAACAGAAGGATTCTTTCCGTTAGATTGAACAACGGAACTGAATGAGTGCCTCCCTGATTCCGTATATACGCCACTACTGTCGTATTGTCGGATAGGATTTGGACATGAGCATCGTGAACAATGTCCATCCAGTGACGTAACGCAAGCCAAATTGACATCATTTCCTTGATGTTTATGTGCTTGCACAGGAAATGCGGATCCCAAAGACCCTGGCATCTCGAATCCATTGGGATTAATGATGCACCCCAACCTGTTTGACTGGCATCCGTCATAACGGTAAAACTCGGATCCGGCAACTGCAGCGGAACTCCTTGAGTTAACCACTGAATGTTTGCCCAAGTCTGAATCTCTTGTTTCACTTGATCTGACAAGAGAACGTCTACATCGAGCGAATGAATTTTCACACTCCAATTCTGAGTCAGGAAAATTTGAAGAGGACGTGTGCGTAGCCGCCCCATCGGAATGAGATCCGCGGCGGCTCCGCACAGACCTATCAGTCTCATAAATTCTCTCGCCGTGACTTTGTCTGCGTGCAGACAATAGCGAGCGTAACAACTGACTAATTTCGCTCTGGTTAACGGCAGACGAACGAGATTGTTGTGCGTCTCGAAGCTCATTCCCAGATGAGTGAATGACTTGGACGGCACCAGATCCGACTTCTCCTCGTTTACTATAAAACCGAGACGTCGGAGCAATAGAAGAAGATTCTGAACATCGTTCTGAAGCGTTAACTCGTTGCCGTACCTCTGAAGAATGTCGTCCAGGTAGGCCGACGTTACCGCAGACGAATGAGCTCGGAAGTAGATCATTACCGAGTTCATTACCCGAGTGAAAGCCCAGGGTGCTAGATTCAAACCGAAGCACATCGCCCGGAATTGATACACCACTCCTAGGACTGCGAAGCGTAGATACTTTCGGAATGTCGGATGTACCATGACGTGAAAGTACGCATCTTTGAGATCTATGCTCGTTGCATAATCGTTCACCCGAATACTCGCTCTGACCGATCGAATCGTCTCCATATAAAACTTCGGAGTGACGATCAGCTTGTTTATCCAGCTCAAATCTATGACTGGACGGAACGAGCCGTCTGGTTTCGGAACCAGAAACAGATGGCTGTAGAATCCCAGAGATTCCTGGTTTTCTACGACCTCTACCGCGTTCTTCATTAAAAGAGACTGCACCTCTGATAACAGAGCGTCTCTTTTCTGTGGATTTGACGGAAGATGAGTCCACTTTGGACTTCGAGTTAATGGAGGCTTTCGTTTGAAGGATATTTTTAGACCTTCCGAAGTCACTCCTCTCACCCAAGGGTCGTCCGTAATCGACGCCCACTCTTGTGAAAAACTCGACAACCTTCCGCCAACCGGAACGCGATAGAGGTTTAAGCCATCACCTCCTGGACCTGCGAGGCCTGCGGTAGGAGAAACCACGTCTTCCACGACCCGCACCTCGCCTCGTCGACCTCGGGGCGTCCGACCGATTGTCCCAGCCTGAAGGACGTCCCGAACGAGAGTCGCTATCCTGACGGTCTCTCGAATAAGACCAAGAGGACGCACCGGAACCTCTATAGGAACCTCTCTTGGGTGCATTAGACCCAGAAGTGCCTGTCTTATTCGTGTCTGCTGTATCCGACTTTTTAGGAGCCGATCTGAACAACAGAGAATCATTAGCTTTCTTTTTAATTTTATCATAAATAGCGGAAAGCTTGCCGTCAAAGAGAAGTTCTCCTGAGACCGAAGCGACTCTAAGAGAGTTCTTCACCTTAGAATCCACTAGTGTGGATGTAGCTAGGGCTGCGTCACGTCTAACCAACTCCAGATTTGCCACTGAAAGGGCGGAGTTACACGTGGAATAAGCTACTGCCCTTGAAAGAAGTCTTAAAGAGGATTGTATATCCTGAAACTCTTCCCCTTGAAGGCGCAGTGATAACGCCTTAGTAAGGTGATCTGCGTAAGATAAGGCATCTAAATTGGCTCTGTTAGACGCAATAGCTGTTTCCAACACCGCGGTTGGAACAGAAGCTGACAACGGTAATGATAGCTCTAAGTCTTCCGCCTCGTCGTCCATACGCAGAGGAACTCTCGGTATACCCTGTCCTGCCGTATCGAATTTATTCCTTGCATTAATGAAAGGCAGGTTAAGAGTATTAGCGGACAAGAAACCTGCTTTCCCCGTCCTGGAAGCAAGTTTAAATATAGCGTCGTTCAATAATTCAAATGTTCTTGCAACATTATTGGACTGCGACGGAAACTCGGGAGCGATGTCCCTGAACCGCTCAAAAAATTCAGAGTCCAATGACGCTATAATTCTCTTGTCCGGAAGCGCAGCAGTCTGGCCCGACGGAACAACTTGAGGGAGAAAGTGCCGGATGAAGTCCACGGCAGCTTTATGTTGTTCCGAAAGGGATAGCTCCAAGTCATCCGTATCCCTTTCACCATCCGGTCGGACCTCCCGATGTTCCCGGTCGTCCGCCCCCGATGCTTTGGCGGAGCGTACCGACCCAGCGCCGTCGGATAATTCTCGATCCGACACCGTTTCTGTCAGCTGCTGGGATGCTGCGATAAGCTGTGCTATCTGCACAAGAATGTCCGACGTCGAGACCTGCGGAGGCGCAGTCTTTCGCTGCTTCGCCGAGGGCAGCTCCGCATCAGATGGCTCCCGCATACTTTTCCTATGCGAACGTCCGGAGTCCATCGGTCTCGAATCCCTGGCTGCCGGATGGTGTGACCTGGTCACCGAAGAATCCTTCATCGGCGAAGCTGGTAAAATATCGGCGGTCACGCAGCCAAGGTGCGGTCGTGTGCGCTGACGAGAAGAGGAAGCCTTAACAGTCTCTGTGGACTGCTTATACAACGGAGCGTCCCGAGCGACGGACGTATGCTCCGCTAAAGACACATTTTGTACCACAACATCTGGTCCCAGATGTTGTTGTACGAGAGAGGGACCTCTCTCGCTCGCGGCCCGGCTGGACCTGGACGAGCTAGGAACCGGACTAAAAGGCTTCCTCCGTTCTCGCTTACTATCCGCCGTCACTGGGTGTGCATCTATTATGTTTATAGTGCTCGCATCACCCAAAATTTCCTCTTGGACCGCATCGGACGAACCCGGCTGCCGAACCATTCGGTGAATGGATGCTACACCGGGCGAGCTAGCGGACGACATTTGTCTAATCTCCATGAGCACTTTTTCCGCTAGCTCTGAATTCATTTGTGACGACGGACGCACACTTGAAGAAGATAACATGGAAACATCACCCTGTTCTGGTTCCTCTGAAATAGAAACTGAGAGAGTAGAGTGACCTTGTGGAGAAAGAGCCGGCATCGCTCTTTCTCCAGAAACAACATATCGTGACACACGTTTCCAATGTTTCTCATCCCAATGTTCACATATAGGACAGGGATTAATGCGAGAACACTGACTACAATTAATACAATGATCATGAAAGTCAGAGGAAGATTTCTTCCTATTACAATTTGAACAATGTCCCTTCATTGTGAAAGAACAACAATAAGTCCTAGTTACTCGCAAAAACCCCTGACACAAAGATACATAATAACATGATCCATTAATAAATGAAAAAACAATTGCAAAACAAAATAATTTTGAAAAAATATTTTTTCAGAGAAGCCCAAGTTGCTGAAAAGTAACGTTGAGCCCCGATGGATCCGATGGCAAAGTGTGGTCAAAAATTTTAAATTTATATAAAATAATTAATGAGACACTTTCGGATAATATAAATGTATCTTATAATGAGATAAACTACCACAAAGGCAAACAGCCCCCCTCAAAAAAGGCTGTTGCCAATGAAAACAAACAGTGTAAACACACTAGAAAACATGACTCCAGGCACTGAAAAAACTGGCCCGGAATCAGTCATCAATTACACTCTATCTGATGCAAAACAGAGACTCCCAGGGGAGAATCTGTAGAACATCAGATGGAAGATGCAGAACACAAACGTTATACACCCATGGGTGAAAACGTAACTATGGGGAAAATAACAGAAAACATTCTGTAACCAAGCAACTCTCCCAGGAAATTTTAGAAATGAAATTTCTCAAAAATATGCCAAAAGCATGGGAGAATTGCCAGGGGGGACTTTAGAAGGCTAGGGGAGAGGAAACACTGAATAAGCAGTGCAACAATTAGCAAGAATGACAACAAGAGGCCCATGCCTCGAAAATAGGCAACTTAACATAATTTCATCAAAAAATTTTAAGTACAGCCCTGATTATTTTTTGCCACTTCTTTTTCCTCTCCTCCTTCTATCCTCCTTAGAATCACATTTTCTCCAAAAATTACGTGTCTGGCATCCTTTAAACTGAGATTTACAAGCACAAAGATCAGTGAGATGTTGACTGATGAAGGGCCAAACAGAGAATGATAATTGGCGCCAATTTCGGGACGACTGCGTCACTGCGCATGCGCAGTAGAGGCGTAGTATGGAGGTCCTTTAGGACATGATTTCTTTTTGTTTTGGATGCAAATTTTGGGGATTGGGGGGCAAAATTTGTGTTTGGCCCTGGTTTTGTTGGAGTTAGCACCAGCTAAGTCTGGGTCATTGGTACAGTATAAAAATATTAACTGGCAGAGAGCTAAATTATTTTTGGACACCAAAATTTAATCACTACAGTAAAACATGTCTTGAGAGACCACTGTCTTGAGAGACCACCCTGTCTTGAGAGACGACATCTACCAGGCACCGATTGGTTTTACTCTATAATGGACCTGCTATGGGAGACCACCTGTCTTGAGAGACCACTGTGACCTGGTACCAACTTGTATTTTTATGCCATAAAGGACCTGTCTTGAGAGACCGCCCCTTTGAAGACTGAAACCATGACAAAAACTTTTTACCTGTTCTGGAATTGGAAAATCCATTGTGATTATACTAACATAATTAAAAGTATTAAAAGCTCTTAATTGGGTTTCAATTGCTAACTCATTAAAGATTGAGATGTTTTTATAAGACCTCTGTGAAAAGATAAGGATTATTGCTGAATAAACAATTTCATACATACCTGAAATGTGACAGATAGGAATAAAAATAAATTTGTGTTGAAAATCTTTTTGTAACACATTGAAATGGACTGTTATAAAAAAGGAAGATTTTCAACACTAATTTATTTTTATAATTTTTATAACAGTCCATTTCAATTTGTTACAAAAACTTCATAAAAAAGAACTACAAAGTAATTACAAAAATCCATTCTTCTCCATTTCTGAATTTTGTGGTTGGTTATTCACTGACTTGAGAAAACCTGAAACCTGTTATGAGAGACCACCTGTCTTGAGAGACCACTTTTGTGTGGCCCAAAGGGCGGTCTCTCAAGACAGGTTCTACTGTATGGGCACTCTCTCAAAAATTGTAAGAATACAAATCCATACAGACTAAGTATTTTCACTTCAAAGATAATATGAAGAATATACAATGAATATGAAACTTTAGAGTTATGGTACCTGCACTTCAAAGTAAAGTGCAAAATATGGACTTCCAGCACTCTATCAGTTAAATGACTTACCCTATAAACTGAATATAACTTATAATCAAACCATTTACCATATCTTTAGTACAAAGTTGGCTTATTAATTGCATGTAGATTATAGATTAACTTAAGCTACTTTAACCCTCATGTTCATGGAGAATTTTTAATACATTTTTGCAACACACTGGCAGTCTATGTCTTGTGGCTGTGCAGTTGTTTCTAAGCAAGTCTTGGCTGCCTATGTAGGCAGCCAAGATTTGCCTGGAAACAACTGACAAGATTCTGAGAATGCAACTTGCGAGTTTACCCAAAGACTGCATGTTGGGGCACCTGTTACAGTAAAATATGGTCAAAGTCAGAATTAGATCTTTATGGGTTATTTATTTATTGGGGTTTAACAACTTTTGACAACCAAAGTCACCTCAAGTGGGACAGTTTGACGAGAGGAGGAAGCCAGAGCGCACAAAGAGAAACATTGAGCAGCAGCGAGGAACTGTCAGACTCCCCAACATACTAACTTTGCACAGGCATGGGTTAGCATTGGTTGAAAGCAAGTGCTCCATCGACGCACAGTATGTTCTAGTACACAGCGTCACCATGCCTCCATATGGACAATAGGGATTAAGAGCCTTTCCCAATGACAAAATGCATTTAATGCCAGTTAGGATCAGAACATGGCCCTTTTAGTTTGAAGTTCAACGCTCTAACTGCAGAGTCACAGCTCTCACAGCGCCTTTATGGGTTAAATGTTAAGCTTTGTATGAAATAATGATAGGTGATGGTAGAATGACTAAATCTGATTTGGTCTTGCATGGTGATGAGCGGGGAAAAAAAGTGGCTTCTAAACTTATTCTTTCTAGGAAAAATTTAACTATCATGTTTACTATTCCCTAAAACTCTTTCCTTTTGAAGGAATAGTATTTGATTATAATAATACCTTTAGGACAGTCAGCCATAGCAATGTTAATCCTTGGTAAACGATGGTCTATTGGTGCAAACAAGGCCTTGTCTGGGTTCTTATCCTTCAATGCCTTAATATTTCCTGTGCAAGCTCTGGAATGAACCTTCTCTATAATGGCTACGACCTATGGTATTAAAAAAATAGAACTTGAATAAAGTCCACACAAGTAAATCTTCTGTTTTTCAGGTAATTTTTTTGTAAAAATGCATGCAGGTGAGTAGTGTTCAGGGCTGGAAATGAACAAACTTGACAGGTGCAGTTTTAAGCTCCTGTGAATGGGAGACGGGAGTAAACTGCACCCGTAAAATGTTAGTATATGAATTTTCGAGGGAATACTGTCACCAAACACCAGAAACCGTAACCCTTTGAACTCTAGTGGTATCTTCCATGCCAGTTCAATGACAGCAATTACAAGAGTCCATATTCATTACTTGGGGTAGACCAATCAATATTTTCAACGTGCAGCCTCGGGGCTGCACGTTGAAAATATTAATTGCTCTACCCCACACATTTACTTAACAGCCATACTATTTAATGACGTTATGACGCACATGTATCATGTTAATGGCCAGAAAAGCGGCTGATCGGGTTCAAGGGGCTAAATGTATAAGGAACTGCGGAATTATGACAGTAACTTGCCACTGGCTGCAGAGTGCTGCTTTCTCAAAACAAGACACATTTATATGATCTCACAGTATATTAGTGCTCCACAACACTTTTCAACGAGTGCATTTTTTAGCTCCTGTAAAATAGAAAACACAGGTGCTGACGGGAGCAATTGCACTTGCACCTGTCTCATTTCCAGGGCTGAGTGTTTTATTTGACTTCTGATTTTTTTAATTATTATTTCTTTACCATTAGAGGTCCATATACTTCATTTGTTTTATATTTTAAGCCTCATAACCTAAAGAACAAGAGGGGCAACCCAAAACGTGTGCCAATGCCCCCGATCCGCCAAAATTTCTAAGTCGAAAGAGTGAAAAAGGGCCATAACTCTGAAAAAATATCTGGCAGAAACTCACACTACACAGGTATCATTCCCCAATGATGCTCTATTACAACACCAAATATCTTTCAAATCAGAGTAGCAGTGGCTGAGATACAAGGGAAAATGTTGGTCTGGACGGATGGGCAAACAGACAGATGAACAGATGGATGAACGAGCAGACAGACGGACAGCTCCACTAGATACCCCTTTGACTTTTTAAGTCGGGGCATAATAATATTGGTAGTGGTGTATTTTATCCATTGAGTGCATCTGCAATGCTTTTGCACTCATTTCATTTTTTTATTTTTGTAATTATTTCTTGGCCAGCAAAAGTTCATGTTCTTGGTTGGTTTTATGTTTTAGGCCTCATAATCTACAGAATAGCATGAGCCGTAGTGTATTTCATCCCTTGAGTGACCTCAAAGGACAAATTTATCAATTTTATTAACTTAACAAGAGACCCCTGGGGGCCTGAGGGCACTCACCTGACATGGTAACTTAAATATCAATGCAGGGAATGAATTTGAACAAGTTGCATTTGCCCCTCCTAAGAAAAGCTTATACCACATTTAGCCCCTCCTAAGAAAAGCTTATACCAAATATCAAAGGACTCTGATCGGTGGATCTGAAAAAATCGATTTTTAAAGAATATTCCTCACATTGAACTAAGTTATAATTTGGGCTCCCACTTGGCTTGAACAAACTTGAATCTCACCTCCCTAAGGATGCTGTATACCAAATATCAAAAGATTCTGACTACTGGATCTGAAGAAAAATATTTTTAAAGAATATTCCTCATATTGAACTAAGTTATAATTCAGGCTCCCACAGGGAGCCCAAATATGAACCCAGCGACTTGGTTTGAACAAACTTGAATATCATCCGCCTAAGGATGCTGCATACCAAATATCAAAAGATTCTGATTGGTGGATTGGAAGAAGAAGATTTTTAAAGAATATTCCTCATACTGCACTAATCTGAATATTTGTGCTCCCATAGAGAGCCCAAACATGGACCCAGGGATTTGATTTCATCAAACATGTGAATGAATGATCATCCAAAGGTGTTATATGTGAACTATGAAAGCCTTTGGCGTGGTGGTATGGGAGAAGATTCTTTAATGATTTTCCCATTTCTCACAGTGTTAAAAAATCATGATTCAGCATTTTTTCAAAGTCCAGGAAAAGTACCCTATGATAAAACTGATGGTAATTTTGTTTGGACCATTCCTTTCTGCTTTTCCTAAGGAAGCTTCACACAAAATAAAAATTCTCAGTGCTGTGTAGTTTTGGAGATATGGGTGTTATAATTGTTTTTATTTTTAGCTCCTGCGGTTCCCATGTGGGTGAGGATAAAAAATTTTTGGCATAAATTAGGTACTTATGGCCCAATAAGCCCTCATATCAAATCTGATTCAAATCGGCCTCTCAGTTCGGAAAGTTAAAAAATTTATAGTAATTTATATATTTTTTATACTTACCAATGACCCAGACATAGCTGGTGCTAACTCTTAAAATATAGGGCCAAACACAAATTTTGCCCCCCAATCCCCAAAATTTACATCTAAAACTAAAGAAAACATGTCCTGAAAGGCCCTCCACACTTCGCCCCTACTGCGCATGCGCAGTGTCAAGGACGTTCCGAAATTGGCGCCATTAATCATTCTAATAACCAGTGCCTGGTAAGCGCTATGTACTCAGCGGGGAGGCAAGAGTTCCCAACTCCTGGGAGGGCCATCCCCGTCTGGGTCATTGGTAAGTATAAAAAATATATAAATTACTATAAATTTTTTAACATTTTTATACTGTACCAATGACCCAGACATAGCTGAATAGTAAAAAGGCTGGAGGGCCAAGGACATAGAGCAAAATGGAATACGCTCAATAAAATAAAATAAAATAGAGTCATCCCCTGTAGGGAAAAGAAGTAATAGGCCTTACATGTATCTTTCTTATTTATGATAAATTAGAAAGATACAACACCTTCCAAAATTGAGCTTCATACATCCATGTACTCTATTAATATCCAATATAATCCTTATACTAATAATTTTTAAAGTAAGCCAATAATAAAGTAAGTCTAGAGAATAGAGACTCTTATACTCCTAAAAGTGTCTGAGAATTGCATAATCATGTCCGTTGACATATGCAATATTCAAAAGCTATACTTTAAAAACTAAGACTTGAATGAATTTTAAAAACCTAAACTTCTCACTAAACAACCAACCCAATAACAGCTCAGAATTACTAACTCCAGAGGAGGTATCCCCTTGTTTTCATAGTAAAACAGGTGACCCAAGGGAACACCCTCCCCCCCCCCTTTTACTTGCCCTGGGTCAAATAGCCCAGAGCGAAGAGGGCAGCCGAACGGAGACACTGCCGAAACAGACAGCCTACCTAGCTATAGTAGCAACTGTTAAGTGAATGACATTCTGAGCAGTAGATAATAGACCTAACAATAGAGGCCTCCAGAAATTGACTCGATATTTCTAAGATAAAATTCATGAATGTGGATGGCTGAGCGCAATGAGCGGCCTTCAAAAATCTATAATAGCGACACTATTAATGTAAGCCCAAGAAGTAGAAGAACTCTTACTTCATGAGCCGAAATCTTAAGCACAACTGCTAAGTCAATGATATACCATAAGCAGTACCGATAGTTAATAGAATCCATTAACAATAAAATGGAGCGTAACGTCCTTCTACTAGACATCAAAGACAGAAGAAGCTTACGCCCTTTGTAATAAACAGATATCTGTTTATAAATACATAAACTGTACCCGGAAAGAGTAAAGGCCTATGCCCATACGAAGACGGAAGGACCTTAAAATAATAGGTTCCGGATAATAGGAGCCTAACTCTTATGCAACAATCCAACCTAAATAGTAACGGAAGTATTGATTCCGAAACTATGAAAGTGAAAATCATCCATCGATAGTGCATGAAACTCACTGACTCTACAGTAAAAGAGAAACCAACAGAATTACTGTCTAAAAGGTCAGAATTTGAAAACTACTGTTTCCAGAGGCTCAAATGATTACTTAGCTAAATAAGAACCGAAGTTAAAATCCGTATAGGAATTTAATCTAAAGATTCTAAGTCTATTTATCAAAAAGTTACTAACTGACTTAGATAAAGAGACAAAAGACTCAATTGTAAACTATCGTAGAGTGCATAGGTATGAGGTAACATAAACCTATAACCTAAATAATAACAGGCTGCAGTAGATCTTGTGAAACAAGTATACTAAAAAATAGCCATGAGTAGTATGGAGGGATCAACAATATGAACATAATGATCCCTACACCACGACGGAAGAGCCTCCACTTTAGCCGCATAGAATAGCGAAGAAGAGGATCTCCTATAGTAAGAAATCGCGTCCAAAGCTCGTCCAGTACAGTGCTTACAAAGCAATACGGACCACACAACGGAATACATGAAGGTTGCGACCTTGCTGGTTGTGATAAAGATGACACGATTTACCCAGTGAAAAAGATCCTCACATAGAGGAAGATTTCACGTTAAGACCCACAGTAGACAAGAGAGTAAATTACTCATGATCTCTGTGAAGATAGAGATGCTATCAACAGAAATGTATTGTGGTTGTTTATCTTAGCAATACCTGCTAAAACAACAGCGCCGGAGGATACGCGTATCCTATCATTCCGTCCTATAGATCAATAGAGCGTTAACGATATTAGCTCAGAGATCTGGACAAGCCAACACATACGTCTGCAATTGATTAGCAAGCTGTGTCATAAATAAATCATCATTGGGCGCTCCCATAGATAGCAAATCTGATTGAATACTTGTTTGTTGAGAGTCCATTCTGACAGCAACAAGCGACCCGTAAGAGAACGGGAGTCCGATAAAACAATCAGACGACCCGGAATATGACGGACCAAAACTGAACTTGGTGTACTATAACCAACAGATGGATTCTTTCCATTAAATTGAATAACGGAAACGAAAGAGTGCCTCCCTGGTTCCGGAGATACGCCACTACTGTCGAATTAAAGGACAGGAATTTGGGCATGCGTTTCTGAATAATGTTCATGCAATGACATAAAGCAAGCCTAAAAAACATTATTCCGCGGAAGTTAAACTGATTGCTAAAAGACTGCGGAACCCAAAGACCCTGGCACTTCGAATCCGTAGGGATCAGTATTATATCCCAATCTGTTTGACTGGCAACCGTCATAACAGCCACACTCGGGTCCGGCAACTGCGGCGGCACTCTCTGAGTCAACCACCGAATGTTTGCCCCAGTCTGAATCTCTTGTAACACTAGATAGACAAGAGAACGTATAAATCGAGCAATTCATGGATTGCCAAAAAGTTGCCGTCGAAGAGAAGCTCCTCCGAGAACGAAGCGACTCTGAGAGAGTTCTTAACCTTACTATCCACGCGTGTGGATGTAGCTAGGGCTGCGTCACGTCTAACTAACTCCAATCAGCCACTGAAGGGCGGAGTTATACGTGAACAAACTACTGCCCTCAAAAGAAATTACATTGAGAATAATATCCCGTAAATCTTTTCTTGAAGACGTAATGATAACGCCTCAGTAAGGCGGATTACGTATAATAAAGCGTCTAAGTTAAGTCTACTATACATAATGTCGTTCCCAACATTGAAATTGGAAAAGACATAAACAGCGAAAAAGAATATATGCTGTCTTTAATCACACCGTCTAGACGCATATGAACTCTCGGTATGCCCTGCTCTGCCAAAATAAACTATTTGTATAAATGATAAAATGGCAGAAATGAGCAACGCGGACAAGAAACTAAACTATCATGCTTAGTAGCAGGCTTGTATATATATATATATAGCGTCGAAAAATAAAACACATGTTGTAATGACAATATTGGACTGCGTCGGTAAGTCAGGGACAATGTCCCTGAACCGATCGAAAAATCCGAGTCCAATGACGCTATAAGTCTCTTATCCAAGATCGCAGCAATGAAGTCCGAAATAATAATCACTGGAAGATAATGCCAGAAGATATGAAAGGCATCTTCCGATACTACTAAAGGGAAAACTCGAAATCTTTCGAATCCCTTTCGCCATCCTGTCGGACCCTATAAAGCGTTCGGTCGTCCGTAGCTGATGCAACCGCGGACCGTACCGACCCAGCGCCGTCGGAAAATTCTTGATTCGACCGAGAAACTGTCAATTGCTGGGATGCTGCGAAACAACTGTGCTAACTCGGATAGCACGTCCGTCACTGAGGCCTGAGGAGAAGCGGTCTTACGATGCATTGCCGCTGGAAGCTCCGTGATCGTTAGCCCGTGCATACTACCAATATGCGAGCGAACGGAGTGTATAGGCCTCGTGTCCCTTGGCTACCGGATGGCGCGACCTATTCGCCGTGGAATCACTGAATGCCGAAACTGATCGGATACTCGAGGTCACGTAGCCAATGTGCGGTCGTGTGCCCTGCTGTGAGGATGAGGAAGCATTAAAGACAGTCTCTCGGACTGTCAATATAACGGAGCGTCCCGACCAACGGACATATGCTCCGAAAATATCTGAACCACAACATGCGGTCCCCTATGTTGTTGGGCGAGAGAGGGACCTCTCTCGCTCACAGCCCGGACGGACCTGGACAAGCCAGGAACCGGACTAACAGGCTTCCTCCGATCTGTCCTCAATCTGCCGTCACTGGGTGAGTACTAAGTAATTAAAGTGCTCGCATCACCCAAATCTCCTTCCTAGACCACAACGGACGAACCCGGCAGCCGAACCATTCGATGAATGTACGCTACACCGGGTGAGCTAGCGAATGTCACTCCGTAGGCGATAGACATATTCCATGAGCACTTATTGCCGCTAACTCTTCATTAACTATGACGACAGAGGCACACTTTTGAAAGACATCTCCATAAGTCTTCGAACAAGAAACCAGAAATGCTTGGATAGCAAGCATAAAATAATAATATATATAGCGTCGTTCAATAATTCGAAAGTTTGTGTGACATTATTGGACTATGTCGGAACTGAGGGACGATGTCCCTGAACCGAACCAAAAATTTCTAAGTCCACCGACGCTATCAGTTTCTTATCTGGCATCGCAGCATTCTGGTCCGACGAAAGAAGCTGTAGAAGACCAAGTCAGATGACATACACAACAGCATATGTTGTTCCGAAAGGGAAAGCTCGAAATCCTCCGAATCCCTTTCGGTATCCCGTCGGACCGGATGAAACTTTCGGACGTCCGTACCCGCTTCCGCGGAGCGTCCCGACCCAGCATCGTCGGATAAAATATATGCGACAGATTCAGTTGATGCTGGGAAGCTGCGATAAACTGTGCTATTAAGGAAAGCACGTCCGTTCCCGAGGCCTGTGCAGTAGCGGTCTTACGATGCACTGCCGCCGGAAGCTCCGTGTACATTGACTCCCGCACACTTCCTATGCGAACGTCCGGAGTCTGCAGGCCTCGTGTCCCTGGCTACCGGATGGTGTGACCTGGTCGCCGAAGAATCCTTGATCGGCGAAGCTGGTAATATATCGGCGGTCACGCAGCCAAGGTGCGGTCGTGTGCGCTGACGAGAAGAGGAAGCCTTAGCAGTCTCAGCGGACTGCCTATACAACGGAGCGTCCCGAGCGACGGACGTATGCTCCGCTTGCGACACATTTTGTACCACAACATCTGGGGCCAGATGTTGTTGAACGAGAGAGGGGCCTCTCTCACTTGCCGTCCGGATAGACCGGAACGAGCTATGAACCGGACTAAAAGGCTTCCTGCGTTCTCCCTCCGATCCGCCGTCACTGGGTGTGCATTAGGTTAATTTATAGTGCTCGCATCACCCCAAAATTCCTTCTAGACCGCAACGGACGAACCCGGCTGCCGAACCATTCGGTGAATGGACGCTACACCGGGCGAGCTAGCGGACGTCAAAGGCTGTCGAACCTACTAGGGTCCTCTTAGGCAATTGGCGTATTTACATGAGCACTTTTCCGCTAGCCCTTCATAATTGTGACGACGGAGGCACACTGTTGGAAGACATCACAGATACATCACCCTAATCTTGATCGTCTGAAATAGAAATTGATAAAGTAGAGTGACCCTGCGGGGAAAGGACCGGAGTGTCCAAATCCCCAATAACATACCGTGACATACGCTTCCCATATTGTCATCGAAATCATACGATACAGAACAGGAGTTAATGCGAGTACACTGACCACATATAGAATGATAATAAAGTCAGAGGAAGACTTCCTCTTAAAACAATTGATCAATATCCTTTCAATGTGAAAAGAAAACAAGTCCTGGTACTCGCACTAACCCCTGGCAATCAAAATACATAATAATAATATGATCCATTTATATAGAAAAAATAATTGAAATCAAAATATTTTGAAAAAATATTTTTTCAGAACAGCCCAAGTTTCTGAAAAGTAACGTTGAGCCCCAATGGATCCCAAGCCTAAGTGTGGACAAAAATTTTAAAAATATTTTAAACAATTTATTCAACACTTACGAACAATAATAATGTATCTAGTTATGATTAAAATAACATCAAGATATTATTTTTTAGAAATACCCCCCTCACACAGAGGGCTGTTGTAAATGTAAACAATGAGTGTAAAAACACTAAAATAAGACTCCAGGCACCCAGGCCCGAAATCAGTTACCAAAAATACACTATCTGATGCAAAACAGAGACTTCCAGGGAAGAAACTGCAGAACATCAGATGGTAGATGCAGAACACAACGCCTAACCACCCGTAGGTGAAGACGTAAACATGGGGAAAGAACAGAATTCATTCTGTTATTCAGCTAAAACTCCCAAGAAAATTTAGTAATAATAATTACAAAAACTATGCCAAAAGCATGGGAGAATAGCAAGGGGGAACTTAAAGGACAGGGAGAGAGGAAAACACTTAAAAAACAGTGTAGCTAAATAATCAGAATGACAACAAAATGGCTGCTGCCTTGAAAATAGGTAACTTAACATAATTTCATTAAAAAATTTTAAGTTACAGCCCTGATAATATTCTGTCACACATTCTTTTCCTCTCCTCCTTCTCTATCCTCCTTAGAATCACCATTTCACTAATATTTATGTGTCTGGCATCATTTAAACTGAGATTTATAAGCACAAAGATCAGTCAGATGTTAACTGATGAAGGGCCAAACTTAGAATGATTAATGGCGCCAATTTCGGAACGTCCTTGACACTGCGCATGCGCAGTAGGGGCGAAGTGTGGAGGGCCTTTCAGGACATGTTTTCTTTAGTTTTAGATGCAAATTTTGGGGATTGGGGGGCAAAATTTGTGTTTGGCCCTATATTTTAAGAGTTAGCACCAGCTATGTCTGGGTCATTGGTACAGTATAAAAATATAGAAATTTTGGTACAATTCGGGTTCCAACAGGAAGCCCAAATATGAATCCAGGGACTTGGCTTTAACAAACTTACATCTCACCTCCCTAAGGTTACTGTATACCAAATATCAAAAGATTCTGATTGGTGGATCTGAAGAAGAAGATTTTTAAAGAATATTCCTCATATTGCACTAATTCGAACATTTGGGCTTCCATAGAGAGCACAAATATGGATCCAGGGAATTGATTTCAACAAATATATGAATCAATCTTCCAAAGATGTTATACCTGAAATATGAAAGCTTTTGGTGCAGTGGTTTTGGAGAAGATTCTTTTATATTTTTCCCATTACCCACAGTGTTAAAAAATGATGACTCAGCACTTTTTCAAAGTCCTGGAAAAGTACCCTATGATAAAACAGATAGCAATTTTTTTTTACCATTCCTTGCTGCTGGTCCTAAGGAAGCTTCACGCCAAATAACAATTCTCAGTGCCATGTAGTTTTGGAGACATGGGCATTTAAATTTTTTTCTATTTTTAGCTCCTGCGCTTCCCATGTGACAACAGGAAAACTCTGGCATAAATTAAGTACTTTTGACTCAATAAGCCCTCATATCAAATTTGGTTCAAATCATCCTCTCGGCTTGGAAAATAGAAAAATTCTTGCACCTCCCATAACGACGGCAAATATAGCCCCTTGAACTACTCTTGAACAAATCTGAGTCCACACCTCAAACGGAAGCTGCACACCAAATATCAAGTCTCTGCTACTGCTGGTTCATGAGAAGAAGATTTTTTAAGATTTAGGCATACTTTTTGGGCGTGGCCCTACCCAGGGGCACAGCAACTTCATTTGAACAAAATCAAAATGCGATGTCATTACAAACAAGCATCTTAAATTTCAATGTAACAGTGTTTCTATATTATTGCTGGACAGGCAGCCAACTAGGGCTGGGCAGTTTATCGGTTTTCCAATTGGGTTCATTTTTTTTTTAAAAACTGAAACTGAACCACCGCATTAAAAAATGAAAGTGTCAATGACACTGTAGCTCAACTTGTCAAGACAAAGACATGTACATGTATAGTATGTGACACAGCAATGACAAACATCTAGGTAATGACCTGATAACAAAGGTACATATAAAGTATTGTAACGGTCTGTATATAAATACTGACCGTTGCCTGTAACAAATGTATAGGTAAATCATTGTAAAGGTGGGTGACAGTCAGATGCTGAACTAGAAAAAATCTTTGAGTCCCAGAGTGGATCTGACTGAACCCCAAAATATTTGTTCTCATAGCACAGTGATAACAAAGGCACCCCAAAACACACTCGTTCCTGTCCCAAGGTGAAAACAAAAGTACTCAAGAAGTTTTGTGAAGATCAGTTCATAAATACGAGCTGTATAGAACTTGTGACAAAAAAACCTAATTTCGGTACAAAATGGCCACTGGCAGCCATCTTGAATTTTGGACCGTACCCAGAAACACTCATTCTCATCCCAAGGAGATAACAAAGGTACCCAAGAAGTTTTGTGAAGATCGGTTCATAAATACAGCCTCTAGCCCGAGCCATAGCCAATTGTTGACGTATGGACAGACGGACAGATGGACAGATGGATGGACAGACGGACGACGGACGACGGGCCATGACAATAGCTCAAATTTGACTTCGTCAAAGTTGAGCTAAAAATGATAAATATTTAAAGTAATTTGTATATTTTTTATACATACCAATGGCCCAGACTAGCTGGTGCAAACTCAAAGTTATCAAGGGCCAAACACAAATTTTGAACCCCCCAATCCCCAAAATTTGCTTGCAAAACCAAAAATTAAAAGTCCTATCTGGTCCTCCATACTTTTACTCGCCATGCATATGCAGCCATCAAGAAGTGACCGGAATTGGCACCAACATCATTCTTTGTAGAAAAGAGTACTACATAATAACTCAGCAGGGGAAGTATGAGTGCCCACTCATGGGAGGCCATACCCGTCTGGACCATTGGTAAGTATAAAAAATATACAAATTACTTTAAATTTATCATATTTTTATACTATAAACCAATGGCCCAGACTAGCTGAATCATAAAAAGGTGGAGGGCCTAGGACTTCAGAATTAGTAGACCAACATAGTTCCAAGCCTGTTATCCAAGGTGAAAGGAATTTAAATTTGAAAGGAATTACATGTATGTCTCTCTATACAGTAATAGAGAAGACATATCATAAATAAGGAGCCAAATTCAAGTAATTCCATATTCTTAGCATGAAGACTGTGCTAATTGGATGTAACGAGTTCCCAATATTTAAGGCTAGTCTGGACTAAGCCCCAAAAATTAGGATGGCGTATTTGAGAATGAGATGTTATCCCCCACAAACATACGCCATATACAATAAAACACAAGCTGTATCCAAGATATAATCTACAGACAAAACAGCTTCACTCATAGTTACACACTTATCAAGTCGGAGGAGAGGTAAAAAATCACCCCCCCACACTTTCTGAAAAAATCTTCTTCAAAAATAAAGAGGGGAATCAGTAAATGCGGTACCAAATAACAATATATATTCGTTGAACAGGCAACCAGGTATTAATTATTATTAATAAATTGGTGCTTAGCCCCACTTCAGTAGCTAATGCTATCGTGGCTATCCTGGTAATTAATATCGCCCGCTTGTAACGTATACCGGATTCGGCATACGTAGATAGGTCGAAAACCGTTGATATAATATATAACATACACATGTCCAATAGAATCACAATGGACGATTTCAGGAGAGTAAACACACTTCCGAGGTAACCCACAGGCGACCCCATTCAGGTGTATAATAAATTCCAATAAATAACACTCCCAGACATGTTCTATCCGACATCTATGCTCCCAGAAACGTGTGAATATACGAGAGTGTAAAGACAAGTTGTATTCGAATGGGTACCGAAATTAATAGAAACCTGGATTTAGAAATGGAACGAGCTATGATTAACAGACACTTTCACGGACCGCACACGAAATAATTCATTGTTTCTAAGGTCCTTAACATACAATAATGCGTCTGCCTAATAATGTATTTATTATGCACGTGAGCATTGAAATCCCGCATGTAATCACCTGAATACCAGTTAACTGACTAGACAGCCTTACAGGTACCCAAAGGCAATTTATTGATGATGAATCATATACTTGTATATGACATATAGACGAACAACCACAGGAAACCAACCAACTAAAAGTGGATGTGCCCATAAGGTCGCCATAGAACACGGCTCAGCTGCCAATCAAGAAATCATGAAATGCATGTATGTACTTAAATGCATACGAGGCTTATGGGAAGAAAACTATGTCTTGCCCGGTAATCGCCTCTTAACACAGTGGCGGTGGGGAGAGGGGTATTCAAAATCATATCAAACCCCCCTCAGCCAAATTACTTGAATCGTTCTTGTGTTAGCCATCAAATAGTATAGGAACCATAAGGTTCCCTCACGTCTGACTGTCTCCATAATGCCACTAAGAGTGGAGAAGGATGTGATGAACAAATACACCATATTTACATAATAACTCACACCAAACCATACCGGTTTGAAGAGAATAACCTCCTCTAACAAACGGTTTCATGTCCGATAGGACAACTAACTCAGCCTAGATGAAGCGGCTAAAGGTCTTCCTAGAAGCTCACTAGGGAGACTTACAACACTAGCCATAGCTTATAAGTCTTCATCTGCGTGAAGAGAGATATATCGGTGTAAGCTGCGAACCTGAAGGCTCATTTAATGAAGACTTACAGTTATCGTCGCGCAAGGTAGGGAATGAAGAGCCGCTATATAAACAGCCCTGAATTCCCAAAGAGACCGCAGTCCCAAGAGATAATAAATTCAGTTATGCCACTGCATAATACTGAAAAAATCTCACTCAAGATGTTAGCTAGGCTACTATGGTGTGACAATAAGACTCAAGTCTATGACACCTAGGAAAAACAAACCGAAAAGCACAGTATCTTTTTTGATTGTAATCCCAAAAGACAGCAGACAGAGCCTAACCTAAGAGACCGCTGTAACCATACAGAAGGCTACTATGGCATCCACTATGACATAATTGTCTTGATGCCAAGACATATCTCAGCCTATCTATACACTATTCATCTGGATTCAGGACGAGAAACAGGTGATAATATACTCAGTTTGTGGCTATATGAGGGCTTAAGAGTTAAGTATTTAATCAATTACAACCTGTCTTGAGAGACCATCCTTTTTGCTTGACAAAAGTGGTCTCTCAAAACAGGTGGTCTCTCATGACAGGTCCATTATAGAATAAAACAACAAAATGGTACAAGGTTGCAACAGTGGTCTCTCTAAACAGAGTTTACTGTATACCTTACTTGAGAGCTCCATGGGTCTGTCAAACAGGATATAATAGAATAAATTAATGCTGAAATGGTTAGCCAGATAACAGGTTACCCAGGGTTTCCACTAGGGGAAAATTTGTGGGTCCGGTAGTTTAAAGAAAGTGAAACTCAGATGCCGAAGACGTCTGCTGCATGTGCTGAACGTGCATATAGAGGGGGGTCTGGTTCTCCCCCCAGGAAAATTTTGATTTTTAGGTGCTCTCTGGTGGCCTCTGGGGGCATTCTGGTCGATAAAATGACGAATAATTGAAGTGGAAAATATGTATTTTGTCCTCCTACAATTCTCTAAATTCCCACGGGACACACAATACTACATCTGGTTGGAGGTTTCATAAAAATACAAATCCAAAACAACACAAAATCCACGAATCCTGACAGTGACTGCGATGCTTGACCTGCGTGTGCTTGAGTTTTGTTTACAACTGCTCGCGGTAATATTCGTAAAGAACCATGATGCGGACGTGTGACGTCATGCACATGCAATTACATCATTTATCGCTCGAAATAAAAGCCAGTGATTTCGGACCAAACACGACAATTTGAGTCCGAAATTTTATAGGCTACGTTATAGGCTACGTTTAGGATTTGTACTTTGTTTCCCCCTCTCGTCTGGGGGTTATAAAGTATCAGGTTGTCGCCAGTAATAGTAGGCATAGTATACAACATAATTATGCCTATATTACGTGGAAACAAAGGATTCTGAGTGTCGTTACGATACAGCATTGTACTCGACTTTTAACCACCAGCTTTTCTGACTGATCATAGTATGATCGGCGGGGGGAATGGGTCCGGTCGACGGACCGGCAGCCGGTCTAGCGGAAACCCTGAGGTTACCTGATTAACCAGTTGAAAAAGTTGTCAACCGGATAACCTCTATAACTATAGTTTATGGGATAGCGTCGGGAAAATAAATAGTATTTGACATTGAAAACATTAGAATTCTTTTGCTAATGCAAGCATCGTCAAAGCTACTAAACATTTGTTGATTTACAATGATCTGTACTCGATGTAACATGAAAGTGTTAAGGTGTTGGAATGTTGAATGAACAGTTATATCAGTCGCTTGGGCTGTCAAATCAAGGATAAATATTAGTCTGTAACAAACTGCCAACAGTCGAGTGCACTGCAGGTTGTTTTCTGCGTGGGCAGCAGTGAGCACATGCCTGTCAATGTTACAGTCTTCTACAGGCCTGGCAATCTAGAGTGCAAAACAGTTGCCCTCCTCAGATTGCTTGGGAGTGCAATTGCACCTGAAATTTTCAATGCTAAAACTTGTAAGCTATTTTGGTTATATTCACTTCAAGGTATTAATATTGTGACTGAAAAATTATACTACATTCAGCTACACTGTGGAAAAACTGGCACACACATCTTTTCATTATTAAAAATGTTGCATTCAATTCTTATGTGACTGTCTTCTACACTCAAAATGTATCGAAATGCGACACAGAATGGGTCATGAATTATTGCGAATCAATGCAATGCAACACTGACAAATCATCCTCTGAGTTCCAATATGTTCTCTGTGCCAGTAGGCACAGAGAACATATCGGAACTCAGTGGACAAAATGATAATAGATTTTAAAGGCAGTCCCAAAAAAGTCGGGCATTCCAGAAAATCAATGGTGCAAAAAATAGACCTTCTCAATTTTTTCTAGGGATGCAGTAGGCACGCAGCGCTCCTGCACTCCTAAAGAATTCCAGGCCTGGTGCTACTGCAGAGATATCATGGATGCATGCATGCAGACACTGATGGACGGATGGACAGACAGAGTGGCGGCTATACACTCTCCAAAACTTTTTTTAAGTATTAAAACATCATCTGCCAATTTCATCAGCCAGGTCTGGTATTTTCAGGAAAGTGATTTATTCGCTCACCTACGTTAGGTGAGTGACATTAGAAAATAATAGTAACCATAACAGCATATTCCTGAAATCCACATCTTTTCAGATCTCTGCATTGTGAGTTGTCTCTGTAAGATGGCCACACTGCCCATCCCACCTCTGGGCCTTGCCGAGGCACGGAGGTGTGGGAGGGGCAGTATAGCCATCTCACATAGACTACCTTGTTAGCAGCACAAAATAAAATGTACAAAGCCCACTAGGCAGAATTCATTTATATTAAAACTTTATTTTACCACTTTGAGCTTTTGTAAGCTTGAGGAGAGCTAATCTCTCCCCTAGGCCAGGCGAGAGGAGAGATTTTTAGACCTCCTGCATTTTGAAGAATGCCAGGCCTGCATCAGTTCACCATCAACAATGCATTAGCATTGCAGACTGTCAGGGTTCGTACCTCAAATCAAGATTGAAATTCAAGGAATTTTCCAGGACTTTCAGGGACCAAAAAAGCGAATTTCCATGACCAATATTTGTATTTGTAATAACAATAAATATGCGATATATTTACCACGCATGTGGTTAATCAGTGCAGACTCGCCCTTATTTCCTACGTCAAACTACTTACTTGACACATGCAAAACATTTTACCTAATGTTTGTCTTTCAAATCACTCGTAATCCATTCTTTTTGTTCTTTCTTATCGGTCCATTTTTCTTGAAACACACACTTACCCGGTATTTTAATATCAAACTGAAAGACTTAACACAAGATAATTTTTTTCCAAAACGCACAGAAAAAATTCGACAACACAAGACCGGAAACAGAAAAAACAAGCGGTGAATTGGAGCATGTTCAACAGTGCCCCTAAATGTTTGACCAGGTTTTCCAGGACTTTCAAGGTCTGGCCTAAAAAAATGTTCGTTTTCCATGACTTTCCAGGCCTAGAATTTAAAACAGCCAAATTCCAGGACTTTCAAGGTTCCAGGACCCGCGTGTGAACCCTGAATTTTGCATTAGCATTGCAGATTGTGCCTTGATGAACTAAAGGGATGACATTATCCACTTACCTTACCAGTACACTGCAAATACTTGTCAGATGCAATTGTATTCTTGAACAACTTCTTTACTGCAGGACTACCTTCAGCTTTTATATCTTTTAAAACAGTATGTTTCTTCTTAGTTGTCCCTTTCTCTTTCTTCTCTTGTCCTTTACTGACAGAACTTTTTGTTGGAGTATCAGTCTTTTGCTTACATACAGATGCAGTGTTGACTATATTTGAACTTGAAGCCACACCGTTTCCACTGTCTACCTGTATACTCGTGGACTGCGAGACACCACCAGTTTCAATTTCTTCTATGATAACATCAGGCTCTGAATCAGAATCTGTCTCTTCAGTGTCATTTGTAAAGCGACCACTGAGAAAATTCTCTTCATATGCTTCAACCTCATCAGTGTATACCTAGAGTATCAAATGTAGAAGTTTCCAAAATGATTTTTGTTGAGTCACCAATTAACCCTTTGCCCAATGCAGCCGATTCCAACATCTATTATTTTAATTATTATTTTTAAAAAATTTCTACAAAACCATATCATGTGACCCATCATTGGAACGAGCTTGATGAGGGGTCACATGATATGGTTCTGTTGAAAAATTAATATCAGAGCACCTTGCCAGTTAATTTCAAAGTTTACTGATATTGGTTTCTAGTAAAGTATTGGTTGCCTACAGAGAAATTACTTCAAAGCTACTGAACAGAGCTTGTAATGATTTAACCCTTCACCTAACGAATCGCCTGCATCTGCCCGCGTAATATGTAAATTGAACAGTTGAAAAAATTAAATTTTTCAAAATATTTCAACAAAACCATATCATGTGACCCCTCAATGGAACAAGCTCATTGAGCCTGTTCCAATGAGGGGGTCACATGATACGGTTTTGACATTTTTTGAAAAATTTAAAAATATTATGTTTAAAATAATAAATTTTGATATCGACTGCAGCATTGGGTAAAGGGTTAAACTGGATTTAAGGTCACATTCAGCATTTACATGTTAATATAGTTAATCAAATTTAGCTAGGGGAGTGGGGCGGGAGAGAAGAGTCTGTTGGGTAATTTTTTTTTAAAGCAGCCATGACTAGATTTGGTAAAAGGTATTTTGAAAAAACACAGGACGTTAAAAGTCAACAGTGTAAATATGGAAAGTAAACCAGCTGGAAGTTGACATATAAGAGATAAAGGTTACTTACTGCTTTCATGTTCCTGGGCATATAAATAGTTATAATTGCATTGAAACAATGTGGTAAAAAGAAAAGATCTCAACAACATTTTTTGACACACAGATATAACAAGAGCTGGACTTTCATCCGATGCATACCCCTACGTGGTGTACTGTCTAGTGTGAGCATACCTATGACCAACAAACATCATTTATGAATGAATATTCTCATATGGACTGATGGACAGATGTACAGATGGACGGTCGCAATCCAGTATACCCCCCCCCCCCCCTTTCCATTTTCTTCGAAAGTTTTCAACAATTTCCAACAATTTCTAAGTCAAAAGGTATGGTAAATTGTTTGGTGTTTGGAAGTTTTATGCAATGAAGCAGAAGCCTTTGTCATAGGCAAACTGCATGCCCTATTTCACTGAAATCCGATAACCCCAATCCAGTATCTCCCCCCCCTCCCATTTTCTTCGAAAGTTTTCAGCAATTTCTAAGTCAAAAGAAATGGTAAGTTGTTTGGTGTTTGGAAGTTTTATGCAATGAGGCAGAAGCCTTTGTCATAGGCAAACTGCATGTCATATTTCACCAAAATCCGATAACCCATACCTGAGATACAGGCTGAACAGACAAATAGTGTCTATTTCCTACAATTCCTAAGTCAAAAAGGGGGATAACTTTAAAAAGGAGAACGTTAGAAATATCTTTGAATCCTTTTTTTAAAGCCTATACCATAAGCAGTGTTCATGGCAAATTTCATTGCAATAGAACATTCGATACCCGAAATACAGGCTGAACAGACAAAATTTGGCTTGGACGGACACAATTTCTAAGTGGACAAGTAATAAAAAAAAAAAATAATTAGTGTGGGCATACCTATGACAAACAAATATTATAAATGAAAGTGTCAATGACACTGTAGCTCAACTTGTCAAGACATGTACATGTATAGTATGTGACACAGCAATCACAAACATCTAGGTCAGGGCCCTGCGAATCACAAATTTTCGTCGAATTTCGAATCGAATTTGTGAAATCGAATCGAATTTTGAATCGAAACACGAATCGAATTTCGTCGTTAAGAAATATGATGTTGGGAGGAATTTTTCTCCTGGGATAACTTCCTTTTTATATGCTCGCTGTACATGTTCGAACTGATCATAGAAAAAGGTCGAAGAATATAATAAACACCATAATTCACATTCCTGTAGTAGTCTAGGATGTTTATTTTTCGTGCAATACGAGAAGGTTATTCTCATTCATTAATGCCTCGTGGGAATAATCCTCTGCATATTACTCAGAAATAACCATCGCACGCTATGCCAGGAAAAAAAAAATGTCTATTCGTTTGACACGTCTGGAGTCTGGACCCCAGCCGTGATATGGCATATGTATCGGGCTGATCAGAATTTCAAAATCCTGGCATTAAGGTGCCGTTATAACCCCAAATTCTACTAACACACTAACAGATGGCACATAATAAGAAGACAAATGATTTATATTGAAATCGAATTATGCCATTTTCATGGTTCAGATGTACAGAAACTGAAACTGCATCCAACTGACGAACTGTCAAGGTAAGTTATGTAACATAATTGTCGAATTGTTTAATGGATATGATTAAACATCCGTATTGTTGAGATAGAAATAATACTGAACATGACTGTCAAGTTCAGTATTATTTCTATCTCAACAATACGGATGTTTAATCACATGACATGCAGCCGCAGCAGCCGTGCAGTGAGTGAGTATCGTAATATAATATCGTATCAACTCAGTGGCCAGTATTCGTATTTTTATTATCCCCGCATTTGAAAAATTGTGGGGATATATTGGTTGTCTCTGTCCGTCCGTTCACCCATACGTCCGGGAATGGTTTCCGGCGAAAAACTCCTAGGGGTTTCAATTCAAAACATTGAAAGTGTGTTCATGTTCATTCATAGGGTCTGTAGATGTGCATAAAGGTTTTGGATTTTTGATTCGGCCCTCGGGTGCGTAAGGGGCACCACTTTTGTCGTTGGAGGAATGGTTTCCGGCGAATAACTCCTAGGGGTTTCAATTCGAAACATTGAAAGTGTGTTCATGTTCATTCATAGGGTCTGTAGATGTGCATAAAGGTTTTGGTTTTTTGATTCGGCCCCGAGGGGCGCAAGGGGCACCACTTTTGTCGTTAGAGGAATGGTTTCCAGAGAAAAACTCCTAGGGGTTTCAATTCGAAACACTGAAAGTGTGTTCATGTTAATCAATAGGGCCTGCAGATGTGCATAAAGGTTCTGTATTTTTGATTCAGCTTCGGAGGGTGGAAGGGGCACCATTTTTGTTGTTAGAGGAATGGTTTCCGGAAAAAAAACTCCCAGGGTTTCAATTCGAAACACTGGAAGTGTGTTCATGTTAATCAATTGGGTCTGTAGATGTGCATAAAGGTCTTGGATTTTTGATTCGGCTTCGAGGGGTGCAAGGGGCACCATTTTTGTCGTTAGAAGAATGGTTTCCGGAGAAAAACTCCTAGGGGTTTCAATTCGAAACATTGATAGTGTGTTCATGTTCATTCAAAGGGTCTGTAGATGTGCATAAAGGTTTTGGATTTTTGATTCGGCCCTCGGGGGCGTAAGGGGCACCACTTTTGTCGTTAGAGGAATGGTTTCCAGTGAAAAACTCCTGGGGGTTTCAATTCGAAACACTAAAAGTGTGTTCATGTTAATCAATAGGGTCTGTAGATGTGCATGAAGGTTTTGGATTTTTGATTTGGCCCCGAGGGGTGCAAGGGGCACCATTTTTGTCGTTAGAGGAATGGTTTCCGGAGAAAAACTCCTAGCGGTTTCAATTCGAAACACTAAAAGTGTGTTCATGTTAATCAATCGCATCTGTAGATGTGAATAAAGGTTCTGGATTTTTGATTCGGCCCCGACAATAATCACAAATGCGAATGCGGGGATATACTATAGTGGGCTTTGCACACAAATGACACCCCTCTAGTTGAGTTATTCGGCCATCAGTGTCCAATCACCATCACGCAAATTTCAAGCCAAGCAGGTCACTGTTTTTCCTCACCCATATCAGTGTGGCGACATTGTGGTTGCTCAAGCCATGACGTTGATCAGTCACTACAGATGAACCTACAGAATTGACCCTTACTGATGCGCAGTTGGTAGCCTGTATTGAAAGAAGATCCTTTGCTGCAGAACGTAGACATGGCAAACAGGCTTCCTGTTCTTGCCAGAATCTAAGTGGGTCTGTACTTCTATCGCTAATAGGAAGAGCAGAATACCGACTCATTCCTGCTTTAACCTTGTCATTTACACTCCGATTTTGCGATTGCACTTCTTCACTGGAAATCTCATCGAATATATCATCTAATAGACTTTGACTGGCTTGATTTATTTGGAACCATTTGTTGACATGGAACATCTGTTTCAGTGTGGACGTCTTGTGTTTTGGTGGGCTCTACATGCTCAACGTGATACTGCTGAAGCATCTGAATATAAGACTCCACGGTTTTTAGCTCATTGTCATCTTTAATGGTTGTCTTGAAGCGTGGGTCCAGATAAGTTGCCGTGAGGAGGTAATCCTGGTTTAAGTCAAATCTGTCTTCCAACTGAGTGATCAGGCTGTCGTGGAACGACTTTGCACCACGAGCTGTATTTTCCCTGAGATTTTTCAACACAGTCATGATGCACTGCCTGACCATTGATACACTTATTACACTATCAGCACTCAGGACAGTGGTTGCTTCAGACAATGGCTTAAGAAGAGGCAAAACAGATTCTCTGGCAGAACAGAGTTGCATCGAGAGGGGTGCTGGCGGTGGATTAGCGCATCGCTTCTTCTCTTGGCACTCGACAAGTGCACGGGCAATGGGGCCATTGTTGACCTCTGTCCAGTTCAGGAGCGTGCATGTGCTATTGAATCGGGTCGTAATGTCCATTGGGGGGGTCCGATTCTGGAAGTCCCATGTCCACTTGATGTTTGTGTAAGGCTTGTAGTCCTGTAGTTGATGAGTGGAAAAAGGCGGCAATTCTGTGAACGTCATTTATAAGGTTTTTGACCATCGGTTGGACAGTGAGCGAGGAATTCATGCATAATTGCAACTTGTGTACCACACACCTATGCCAGTATATACCCAATCCACGAGTGGTACAGGGCATAGTATTGGTTGTGTCCGTAGTGGCGAAATATATTTGGTGAAGTGCTATTCCATACTTTTCCAGTTGATCGCGCACTATGGCCTCAGTGGCGAGTGCAGTATGGTCAGCATCAATGTCCTCGAGACTCGTCACTGACAAACATCGAGAGAATAAATGCCATTCACGACCGTTGAAATGTATTGTAAGGACGAGAAAATTCGAACCGTTGTCTGCCTTCCAATGATCGAAAGTTATTGAAATCCGGCCATTTCCTGCCTGATCTTTGTTTAACTGACACAGCTTGGCTTCGCTTTTCTCTCTCATATCGCCCCGATTTCACGAAAGGGTGGTCGGGTGAGGTGGGATGTAGGAGTTGTCAGTCAAGACTGCACACAAATGCTTCAGTCCGCAACCAGCTGCTGCTTCAAATGGTCTCCCATCCGCAACCACAAAACTCAACACTGCAGCATCGTATTTCCGTTTAAGGTCGGGGTGTAATGTTCTCCATGTGAATGCTGCCAAACTTGTCTGGCATTTACTGCACTGTGCAGCCTCACTGGTGGATGCTGTAGCATGTGGATGCTTCTTAGCCTCTCTAGCCTTCGCTGAAATAGCTTGTGTGTGCAACGCCGGGTGTTTCTTGAGAAGGTGGTTCCATAGGGGTGTCGTCGTGCCGGTTGAGTGTGCTTTATACACAACATTGCACTCAATACACGTGTAAGTCTCTGCGAGTTTATAGTGCATAAAATATTTGTGGACCGCGGATTGAGGCTGGTTTGATGCCATATTGAAGAATAAAGTCACACAACATTCTAAAGAGTAAAAGTCCACAGAACAGAATGACGCTCGATTCAGGCTAGCAAATGATCGAATCCTTACCTAAGCATTCACGTGCTTATTGAACAACATAGTTCAGTGAGTTGTCGGCATCGCTTTGAAATTACCGTTTGAGTGACTTGCGCTCTTCTCTGCGTAATCTACATTGCCACAATTTATTCGCAGACCAGTGTCGGCAAAAAACCTTTGATGTATTGTAACCGACTGTCTACTCACGAAAAAAAAAACGGAACACAGTGTTGATTGAAGTTATGCATTGATCTAGTGATTACTTGAGTGTACCAACGGGACATTTGCGACAAAATAACGTATAACACATGATGGATCCAGATCGCGTTGTTATTAATATACGCGCTTTAATTCATCAATTTCAACGGGTGATAAATATGGGACATGTGAGGGTTTCCGAGCGAGTTTATGATAAAAGTAGGCCCATTTCAAACAATCATCGATTCGAACACATTTGAATTACTATGTTCGAATCAAATCGAATTGAATAATGAAGTTGAAATTGAATTTCGAATATTCGCAGCCCCCTAAATTCTAGGTAATGACCTGATAACAAAGGTACATATAAAGTATTGTAACAGCCTGTACATAAATACTGACTGTAGCCTGTAACAAATGTATAGGTAAAGTATTGTAAAGGTGGGTGACAGTCAGATGCTAAACTAGAAAAGAAATCTGAGTCCCAGAGAGGGTCAGACTGAACCCCAAAATATTTGTTCTCATAGCACAGTGATAACAGAGGCGCCCCAAAACACACTCATTCCTGTCCCAAGGTGAAAACAAGGTACCCAAGAAGTTTTGTGAAGATCGGTTGATAAATACAGCCTCTAGCCCGAGCCGTATTGACATGTGTACTTACTGCGTATAAGTAGCACTAAATAAATCAAAATTCATCTAATTTGCATAATTTCTGCACGAGAAAAAAACCTGTACTGTATGTGATGTATTCCATTTTACTAAACATTCATACAAAAAATTATTCAAATCAGAACTTTCATACAGAAGTTCTGTACAAAAGACTGACTGCACTAATTTTGGTACAAAATGGCTGCTGGTGGCAATGTTGAATTTCGGACCACACCCAAAAACACCCGTTCTCATCCCACGGTGATAATAAAGGTACCCAAGACGTTTCGTAAAGATCGGTTCATAAATACGGCCTAAAAAGCCTGAGCCGTATAGAAGTTGTGTACAAAAAACTGATTAGACCTAATTTCGGTACAAAATGGCCACTGGCAGCCATCTTGAATTTTGGACCGCACTCAGAAACACTCGTTCTTGTCCCAAGGTGATAGCAGAGGTACCCAAGAAGTTTCGTGAAGATCGGTTGATAAATACAGCCTCTAGCCCGAGCCGTATTGACATGTGTACTTACTGTGTGTAAGTAGCACTGAATCAAATTTCATCCAATTTGCATAATTTCTGCACGAGAAAAAAATCCGTATTATATGTGATGTATCCCATGGTACTAAACATTCACACAAAAATTATTCAAATCAGAGCTTTCATGTGGAAGTTCTGCGCAAAAATCTGATTGCCCCCTAATTTTGAACAAAATGGCTGCCAGCGGCCATCTTGAATTTTGGACCGCACCCAAAAACAGTCGTTCTCGTCCACGGTGATACCAAAGGTACCCAAGAAGTTTTATAAAGATCAGTTCATAAATGCATCCTCTAGCCCGAGCCATATTGACATTTGCAATTGTTTCTCAAGCAATCTCTTGTTGCAGAAAACAAATCATAAATTTTGAGAACACGTTTTACTTCAAGTTGGATTCAATTTGAGTTTCTGTTGATCTGTAAAAAAGAATTCGTCGAATTTTGACAGACAAAAAGAAAAAAATATTACAGTGGAATCATGTTAATTGAATAGCCACTTTGCCAATGAAAATTATTCAATTAACAGAGGTATTCAATTAACAGGGATTGTGTAACTTTCTAGTATTCTAGAGATAAACTCAGCATTCATTCTACTATATCTTGTTTGACAGAGCTCCATGAGCTCTGTCAAACAAGATATAATAGATTAAATGCCTGTATTGGATGTACTGTGGCCAAATAGGTGTATAAACAAAGGAAAACTGGGGAGAGTCAGGGTAATTTCTCGACAGGTTACAAGATTTTTCATTCAATTAACACGAGTTTACTCTATAACCTACATTCAATTAACAGGTCAAATTTGTACTGGAGGTATGGTAAATGGTTTTGTGTTGGAAAATTATATTCAATTAACAGGGTTATTCAGTAAAGAGATATCCAATTAAGTGGGCAGCACGGTACTTACTTTCCAGTTATCTCTATCGTGTAATTGCACAGCAACAATATCACCATTCAGAGCTCTGTTTCTGTCTTTCAGGCCATTGATGAAAATATCTGATGTTCCATCCTTGTGTGTGAAAAAAAAAATGAAAGATCTTTAATCAGTTTTCAAATTTATTTATTTATTTCTTTTATTAGGGTTTAACGACACATTAACAGTAAGAGTCATATCATGTTGGTGACAGTTTTATAGGTGGAGGAAGCCGGAGTACCCGGAGAGAACCCCCGTGCAACAACGAGCAGCTGTCAGCTCTCCAACAACGTAACTCTGAACTCTGCACTGCGGCACAGGCCGGGTTAGATTGGTTGAAGACATGCGCACCATCGACATGCAGTACGCCGTAGTACACAGCATCACTGTGCCCCCATGTAGGCAATCAGGGTTAAGTGCCTTGCCAAAGGGCCAGTCTTTCAATTTTGAAAATCGTAGGCGTGTTATACATCGCTCGCTACTATTTGAAGTGAGGTGCGCTATCCTGTATCCAGCCCCGTCGAGTGATGGTCGTGTTGTTGGCAAGAACAATTAACATGCAAATTGCAATGAAGAATGCATCCAGTAATTGACAGCACATGATATCTCAACTGATTTTGATCGCTCTCTTAGCAGAACCGAAGGTGCTGTTGTTGGCTCGCAAAAAGTTAACATTGCAGGCGCCATGGCATGCAAGAGCGATAGCGTGCCTCAAAATCGAAAGACTGAAGGGCACGGGAGTGTAAATCAGTCGCTGAAATGGTCACTCATCCAACTACTAACCACGCTCAATGTTGCTTATCTTCAGTGATCTGACGAGAACCGGTTACCACGATGCAACCGCACCCCCAATCAAAAAGCATAAACATAGAATAATTCAAGCTCTTAGACCAGTAGTCTAATTCTGTAAGAAATCTGACACTTATCTGGAACCAGTCTAGCTCTGAAACAGGTCATCACCTATGTTTAGATTCACATGTCGGGAATATTTCAGTTGGTTGGAAAAGCGAATCTATGGTTCACTTTTCTAACTGATATATTCTGAACAACTGAATTTGAGAAATTTCATAATGACTGATTTTCTGTGAATCACAACTACAGGGCTTAAAATTACACGCGAATCCGCGAATCGGTTCTCGTAATGATTCTGGCAAACTACACTGGTGCGAATCCAAGTGCATTCGCGTCAATTTACTGCTTGGATTCACTTTATGTATGATGTCGTTGATTCATGATGAAGTTCCGACCTGGGTTATCATGAAATATATAATTTTGAAAAACTGTCCATTGATATTTCTTGAGTTTGGTATCAAATCAAGTCATGGCTGCTGTAGCAGCCATGACTTGATTTGATACCAAACTCAAGAAAATGTGAAGCATGTGGGAAATCATGGGTGGAAATTTTGACAACTTATTTTGTGATCTCACCAGCAACATTCAGCTAGTTTTTGCAGAATTTCATATCATTATTTATTTATTTATTTAAGGGTGTTTAAGGTCACATAATTATGCACAATGGCTAATCATGACCGCAACATGGATATAAAGTCAAGGGTTTTCAATCATTTATACCCCATGTAGCACATTTTAGAGGATTTCCACCTCAATCATTGGCTTTACTTCCCAGGTTCCCACGGAGATTTCATATCATGGTTTAAATGGATTCACGTGAAAATATTTCGCGAGAATTATGTTAGATTCGCGTGATGCCAGACGAATTTTAAGCCCTGCAACTATTAAAATACAATCAGACAAGAAAACTCACCACAGCCGTGCACAAATTCCCAGTTTGAGAGCTTGGGAATAATTATAGTTTGGGACTAAAAAAATAAAAAATCTGTTTCTCAGGCCCTCTCGCATGGTCCTTTTGGCTGCTGCATGCTCTCTTTTTATAACCAATTAAACTTTAAAAAAATTAAAATTAAATGGTTTATGTCTGATATTTTACCCAAGTTAAAAAAATTGATGAATTTGTCCCTTGAGTGCAAGAAGGCTTTGCAATGCTTTAACATTGCAAAGCCTTCTTGCACACAAGGGATGATATACACCACTACCCATGCTATTCTGTAGATTATGAGGCCTAAAACTTGAACCAAGAACATGAACTTTTGATGGCAAAGAAGTAATTACTGAAATAAAAAAAAAATTAAAAAAAACGCTCGTCCGCATGCAATTTCACAAATAATGGCCCGAGAAACAGAAGATCTACTTTGTGTGGCCTTGAAAAAATATTTTTTTTATCCCGCAAGTAGAATTAATTATTTAACCTGTAAGCCTTTTTATACCATAGCTCAAATGAACAAATTTTGACTAAAACAAGTAAACAATTATCTAAAGATATTTTTCATGAACTTTCTAAGAACAAGAGGCCCAAAGGCAGACCTGTCATTTTGAGGAAAGCGATTAATTCGCTCGCCTACTGCTCGTCTTAAAAAAATGAGGGCAAAAACTAGCCCACCTGGCCTTAGAAAATAATGATTATCATAACAGCCTATTCCTAAAACCCATACCTTTTCAAATCTCTGTTATGTTAATGATCTCTGTAAGATGGCCACACTGCCCCTCCCACACCCCCGGGCCTTACTGAGGTCCGGAGGTGTGGGAGGGGCACTGTAGCTGTCTCACATAGACTACCTTGTTAGCAGTACCAAATAAAATGTACAAAGCTAACTAGACAGAATTCATTAATAGTAAAACTTCATTTTGCCACTTTTAGCTTAAGGAGAGCTAATCGCTTGCCTAGGCCATGTGAGGGGGGCAATTTTTAGCCTTCCAGCATTATTAAGAACCCTCCAGCATTATTAAGAATGTCAGGCCTGCCAAGGGGGCAGTGATGGCATTCTCTTAATCACTATGAGGTATGCCAAAGGGGCCTTGCTGATTCATTTGCGAAGCTGCTTTATCCCTGGGCTGCTTGTTATCATACCTTAAATGCAGGGAGTCTGTTTTAACTGGTTGAGTGCTAGAAGCCACTTTCAGGGCTTTCAAAAAAATAAGGGTACGAGAGCAAAAGCCTGCATTTTCCTTGCTCATGTTTCATATTTAGTCAAACACAAATAATATTTTGTTCATATAAATTTGTGTTATTACAAATTATTGGAGAGTGTCTGTGTGCACTCTCCAATATTTTATAATAAACAAATTTTGATGAAGAAATTCAGACCACCAAAAATAATCTAACACTCAACCAGTTAAATTAATGAGCAATATTCATCTTGGCTTTTCAAAAGTTATGACAAATAGGGAAAATAAGACTTGCTTGACAGATAATGGTCAACCATTGGTTCCTGCAGATAAGGACTACTCTAACCCTTTACCTAACGAATCGCCCACATCCACCCACGTAATATGCAAATTGAGCAGTTGAAAAAATTAAATTTTTCAAAATATTTCAACAAAACCATATCATGTGACCCCTCATTGGAACGAGCTCACGGAGCTCGTTCCAACGAGGGGTCACATAAAATGGTTTTGTTGAAATATTTTGAAAAATTTTAAAAAATTATATTTAAATTAACTAGAGGTACTGTGAGCATGCTCACAAAGTGATACCCCCCACGCCTCAGTTGTTGCACTTCCGAGGACACAACCATATGATGTAGCAATTGAAATGTAGAAGTTAGATTATCTCCCCTTGGAAATGTCAGAACGGAATTATATTGATTCATGCACATCTTCATATGGAGTTCTTCCATTGTGTAAAGTTTCATGAAAATTCTTCAAACGGTTTAGGAGGAGTTGCGCTTATAAGGATGGACAGAGGGATGGACAGACAGGGTGATCCCTATATACCCCCTCCCCACCCCCCAACTTTGTTTGCGGGGAGTATAATAAATTTTGATATTGACTGTGTTAGGTAAAGGGTTAAGGCCACTTTTTAACATTTTTTAAGGCCCTACAATTACCAAATTTAACATTTTTAAGGCTCCACCTAAACTAGTCCTAACTAGCACCCTCTGGTCCTTACACCCTCGTCCAACTTTCCTTGAAGGGAAGTGTGAGGAGGGTATAATGACCTGTGGATTAGGGCTGTCGCGACTATCATTTTTTGTAATCGACTAATCGTGACCAGTAATCGACGGTTAGTCGATTAATAGTCGCTTCCCATGATTTTTTAGCAAATCATTCTTCTGTTTGTAAAACTCTGAAAATGACAATGGAACCAGTGTGTTCAGACGAAGTGGGGTTGTGGGAACAACAAATCGGTCCCGACTGAAGCTACATGTAGTCCAATCTTGGACCCACAGTCCGTAATATAATTATATAATAATAATATTACTGACTGCGGGTCCAAGTTTGAACTAGATTGAAGCCGATGAATTAAAATGAATTTACCAAAGAACGTTCCTGCATATGTTTCCTTTCTGCAATAAGTTTCTCGAAATTTTGAACATTGAGATCTATGCATTACCTCGTCAGTTGTTAAAATTGGATCTTAGTCTGAAGTTCCGAACTTTGAGAAGTGATCTGACGTTCTGACTTTCGTCATAATTTTGTCACTTCCGTGCTTTGGGTTTTCCAATGAGTGCATTCGTGTGTACAAGACTGGAGAAATTCAGAAGAATCTATTCTTCTCGAGTAACTGTGAGTGTTCTTTCTTACACAGTCAGTGACAGTCGTACAGTCTTCCGGATATGAATGTTAACTATGGTTAGATATTTAAAGTTATTCACCTTCATTGATCATTCACCTCACAAAACAATGCAATTTAGCCCCGACGTGTAGTAGACGTGTACCACCTTGAAAATGAAGGACGATCGACTAAAAATAAAAAACGTCGACTACTTCAATAGTCGACGGTTAGTCGACTAATCGAATAATCGCGACAGCCCTACTGTGGATACTAAGAAATCAACTCACTGAATTTTCCATAGCATGATAAGAATAACATAGCTGCCTGGGAGTGAAACACAAATTATTTTGTGGTGCTGTTTTTGAGGCTGTTCAGCCGCGACTTCCATAAGAATGCTGTCCCTGCAAGGGGGCCTGAAGCACTCACCTTCTTCACAAAGAGATTTACAATTTAAAAAAAAATAATCAGTCACTTAGGCCTCACGAAGTAGATTTTATGTCTCTCAGGCTATTTTTGTAAAATTGCATGTGGGTGGGCGTTTTTTTTATTTTATTTTTTATTTTTGTAATTATTTCTTTGCCATCAGAAGTGCATGTTCTGGATGTGTTTTATGTTTTAGGCCTCATAATCTACAGAATAGCATGGGTGGTGGTGTATATCCCTTGAGAAGAAGACTTTACACTTGCTGCACTCAAGCGACAAGTTTATCAATTTTATTAACTTGGGTAAAGTATCAGACATAAACCATTTAATTTTTATTTTTTCAAGTAAGTTTTTATTTTTTTAAGTTTGCATTGGTTATATAGTGGATCTCAAATGAGTGATGTTTGGATATAAGATTTTTTGAAACTCATTTGATGAATTTGATTCACAACTCGCCTTTTTAGGCGAGTTGTGAATCGAATTCATCAAACGAGTTTCAAAAAATCTTATATCCAAACATCACGAGTTAAAGATTCTGTATATCACATGAATTTTCGAATGTTTTTTACACTTTTTATTCAATTCATTGTCACTAAATTCTACCAAAACAATCGACAATCAGTTCGTTGGCTCAGACGCTTCACACTATGATGTCATGAATGCACTTTACTTGCACCTTTTGTCGTAATTGACATCATGTGAACTAAGCACAAGGATACAATGCTGCTGCTATAGGACCACGTGACAATCAGACACTAGTTGATAATCAGGAAATAAGACATGGGTTGTTGTGATATAAAAGAAAAGCATGCGGCAGCCAAAAGAACCATGCACAAGGGCTGATGAAACAGATTTTTCACTTTTTTAAGCCTTATTATTTTTATTATTTACTTTTATTTTCTGTCACTGACTGGGCAGTGGTTTAAGAGAACAACAAACATCTAAGAATTCCCACAAAGAATGTGCATTGTTACAAATACCCCATATGAACAGGAAATTACCGATTTCCACAAAATACAAAGTAATAAAATTTGAAGGTTTAACTCTTTGCATGCTACTGGCGGATATTCCTGCCCATCACAGGGTTTCTCTTGTTACTGAAATAAGTATATGTTGGGCACATTTAATCATATTTTCCCCGTGTAAATTGAATGGATTTTTTCACCAATGATTTCTTGTGTAATACTTATATTAATTTTTTATCAAATGAAAAATATCTAGAAAATACTCAGCAGGTTAAGAGTTAAAATGACCGAAGATCTGATTGGGAGGAATTTGATTTGAACGAACTTGAATCTGACCCCACAAAGGATGATTATTTTCCCAGTATTGAAAGATTCTGACTGGTGAATCAGAGTAAGAAGATTTGTAAAGAATTTTCCATATATTGCACCAAGTTAAAATGAGGACTTGAATCAATCCCCCACGATACTTAAAATTCCAACTGGTGGATCTGAACACAAAGATATTAAAGAATATTCCTCATATTCCTAATTTAATACAAGAGGCCCCAGTGGGCCTGCGGGCACTCACCTGACATGGTAGTCTAAATATCAAACCAGGGACTTGAATAAGCTGCATACGCCCCTCCTAAGAAAAGCATATACCAACTAGATGAAGCGATTGTGCCCACACAATACACAGGATTTTCCTTCTTTTTTCACTTCCTGCACTTTTACGCTCCAAAATTGAGATAAACGCATAAAAACAGAATTTTTTCTCCAAACAAAATATTTTCAGTCTAAATTTTTTTCTTCTTCTTAAAACGCATAAAAAACTAATTTACGGTCCAAAATTTTCTAAGTCACACCCGGCCCCCCAAATTTTCAGTGTAAACAAAAAAAAATTTTTTTCTCTTAAAATTGACCGAAACGTATGAAAAACAAAAAAAAATTTCTGGATTTTGGTCTTAAATTTTCCAAGTCCCACCTGGACCCAAAATTTTCAGTGTAAAAAAAAAATAAATTTTTTTCTCTTCAGATTGACCAAAACACAAAAAAACAAAAAAAAATTTCTGGATTTTGGTCCAAAATTTTCTAAGTCCCACCTGGACCCAAAATTTTCAGTGTAAAAAATAAAAAAAAATTTTTTCTCTTCAGATTGACCAAAACACAAAAAAACAAAAAAAAATTTCTGGATTTTGGTCCAAAATTTTCTAAGTCCCACCTGGACCCAAAATTTTCAGTGTAAAAAATAAAAAAAATTTTTTATCTTAAAATTGACCGAAACGCATAAAAAACAAAAAAAAAACAAATTTCCGGATTTTGGTCTTAAACTTTCGAAGTCCCACCCGGACCCCAAATTTTCAGTGTAAAAAAATTAATTTTTTTCTCTTAAAATTGACTGAAATGCATAAAAAACAAAAAAAAAAGTTTTTCGGATTTTCGTCCAAAATTTTCTAAGTCCCCTCCAGACCCAAAATTTTCAGTGTAAAAAAAAAAAAAATTTTTCACTTCAAATTGACCGAAACACATAAAAAACAAAAAAAAAATTTCCAGATTTTGGTCCAAAATTTTCTAAGTCCCACTCGGACCTCAAATTTTCAGTGAGAAAAAAAAAAAAAAATTTTCTCTTAAAATTGACCGAAACGCATAAAAAACAAAAAAAAAACAAATTTCCGGATTTTGGTCTTAAACTTTCGAAGTCCCACCCGGACCCCAAATTTTCAGTGTAAAAAAATTAATTTTTTTCTCTTAAAATTGACTGAAACGCATAAAAAACAAAAAAACAAATTCCGGATTTTGGTCCAAAATTTTCTAAGCCCCCCCCCCCCTCCCCCCCCACCATAACCCCCCCACCCCCGGACCCAAAATTTTCAGTGTAAAAAAAAAAAAAAAATTTCTCTTAAAATGCATAAGAAACCCAAAAAAAATTTCAGGTTTTGCTTCAAAATTTTCCAAGTCCCACCTGGACCCCAAATTTTGAGTGTAGAAAATTTTTTTTTTTTTTTTGTCTTAAAATTGACCGAAACACATTAAAAAACAAAAAAAAAAAATCCGGGTTTTGGTCCAAAATTTCTAAGTCCGCAATGGGACCCCCAATTTTCAGCCTAAATATGAACCCAGGGACTTGGCTTGAACAAACTTGAAACTCACCCCTTTAAGGATGCTGCATACCAAATATCAAAAGATTCTTATTGGTAGATCTGAAGAAGATTTTTAAAAAATACTCCTCATACTGCACTAATTTAAACATTTGGGCTCCCATAGAGAGCCCAAATATCGATCCAGGAAATTGATTTCAATAAACATGTGAAACAATCTTCCAAAGATGTTATATGTGAAATTGAAAGATTTTGGAGCAGTGGTTTGGGAGAAAACTAGTCTTAAATGTTTTTCCCATTACCCACAGTGTTGAAAAATGCTGACTCAGCACTTTTTCAAAGTCCCCAAAAAGTACCCCATGATAAAACCGATGGCAATTCTTTTTTTACCATTCCATTCTGTTGGTCCTAAGGAAGCTTCACACCAAATAAGAATTCTTAGTGCCATGTTGTTTTGGAGATATGGGCGTTTGAATTTTTTTCTATTTTTAGCTCCTGCGGTTCCCATGGGGCGACAGGAAAATTTTTTTTTTGCATAAATTAAGTACTTATGACACAATAAGCCCTCATATCAAATTTGATCAAAATTTGCCTCTCGGTTTGGAGAATAGAAATTTGGGGGGGGGGGGGGGGGGCAAATATTCTTTCCCCTCCCATTACGACGCCAAATATAGCCCCACAAACTTCTCTTGAATAAATCTGAGTCTACACCTCAAAAGGAAGCTGCACACCAAATAACAAGTCTCTGCTACTGCTGGTTCATGAGAAAAAAGATTTTTTAAGATTTCAGCACACTTTTTGGGTGTGGCCCTACCCACGGGCGAGGCAACTTGATTTGAACAAAATCAAATTGCGATGTCATAACAAACTATTATATCAAATATCAATTAAATTGGTTCAGCGGTTTGGGAGGAGAAGACGCAAACACCATGTTCACGGACGACGGATGGCGGACGACGGATGACGGACGGCGAGTGATCACTATAGCTCTCCTGACTGAAAGTCAGGTGAGCTAACAAAGATATTAAAGAATATTCCTCATATTAGAACCAAGTTAAAATATGGGCTCTGATAAAAAGCCCAAATATGAATGCAGGGACATGGTTTGAACAAATATGAATTTGTCCCCCATAAGGATGCTGTATAACCCCTCTCCAGCTCAGAATGTTGCATACCAAGTTTCAAAAGAATCTGATTGGTAGTTCTGAAGATTTTTTCAGCCTAACTTTTTTAACAATTTTGTGTGCTAACAGAATTGTGCTCCTCATGGAGCCAGTCCCCCTGCCCCCCCCCCTCCCTCCCCCCCACATCACACGGGCATGACAGCTTTATTAGAACAAACTTGAATTGGAGTATGATGACGAACATGCATCTCAAATTTGATTCACCAGTAGTTTATTAGAAGTTGATGATGTTAAATTTGCAACAGATGACAGATGGAAAGTTATCACTAAAATTCCCCTTGAGCTTCATTCAGGAGAGCTAAAAATCTTCAGTGCAAAGTAACTACATTCTGCCTAACGGTGCTAAACTGAAACTCTGAACTGCTCAAAGCAAAAGTTTCAATACAAAAATATGGACGAGAATAGTACATTGATTCAAAAAGGAGATATTTGGAGTAAAATTAGGAGTGTGACTTGTGCATGTGTATGATTTACACACAGACATATATGTATTTTACTTTTGTGGCAATTGTCACAAGATCAAAAGGGGAATTGCAGTGACTGCTGATGAAACTTGTTCACAAATTTATGATAACTTTAATAAAAAGCGCCAACAATTAGATTTGGTTGACTGTGAACTTACACAATCAATAAACAGTCCTTGCCACACAGACATGATCAGCTCAGCATTACTGGGGGTTGGGGCAATAGTAATGGTGTGTTTCAAACTCCAATCCCATTCACTGAAATAACCATCCAAATGATGTGGAGTTGAAATAAAATTCTGTCAGTTTGAAATTTTATGGTGAACAAGATTTTTCTAGACATTCACATTTTCACTGAACTATATTTGGAGAAAAAAACTTACAGGCAAAGGTAAATAAGCTTCTTCAAAATTCTTAGGGTTGATGCGTATAGGACCCTGAAATAAATAAAAAATAATGCAGAGAATGATTGTAACAGGTGACAAAATAGTCCACTCGTTAGGACCAATAATCCATGTGCCAATGCCTTATGTGAAAACCACCTTGAGAATAAACAGGAAACAAAAAGCAAAATGTAAGCTGAAAAAGAAAAAGGTTTTGATTCTCCAGTAATCCCTCACTGAAATTTGATTACACGCCTGTTCTATGTAATCCCCATCTAACACTAAACCATGAAAATCTGTTCCGCACATTTGTGCGAAACAGAAATCGTTGACAGACTACTTTTAAATAGAAGCGAAATTTCACTGGAATATTCTACAAATCAAGCAACGCAATTAAATTTGAATCGCTAACGATAGCTGAAAATTATCCCGAGTTCCAATGTGTTCTATGTGCCAGTAGGCACATAGAACACATTGGAACTCAGGGGACGAAATGGTGACACAGGTTCCCCTCGTAAATTTGGTTGGCGATGTGTTCTTTGTGTTGATAGTAGTCAAATGAATTACTGACTGTCCTTCTAATAATTATTTTTATAGACGTAAAGGCATGTAATAAACACAGAATGAGAATGGGTTAATCGAAATGGCGCTTGTGCCATCACAGAAAGATAAAAATCAAGGCCTGCAGCCTCTCTTTCTATCCTTCTGTACTGGCATTCATGACATATCGATTAAGAATTGAATGCAACATTTTTATTACAGTGGAGCCCACTTAATTGGATATCTCTTAACTGAATAACCCTGTTAATTGAATATAATTTCCCAACACAAACCCATTTACCATATCTCCAGTACAAATTTGACCTGTTAATTGAATATAGGTTATAGAGTAAACTCCTGTTAATTGAATAAAAAATCTTGTAACCTGTCGAGAAATTACCCTGACTCTCCCCAGTTTTCCTTTATTTATTGACCTATCTGGCATCAGCACATCCAATACGGGCATTTAATCTATTATATCTTGTTTGACAGAGCCCGCGGAGCTCTGTCAAACAAGATATAATAGAATAAATGCTAAGTTTATCCCTAGAATACAGGAAAGTGACACAATCCCTGTTAATTGAATACTCCTGTTAATTGAATAGTTTCCATTGGCAAAGTAACTATTCAATTAACAGGGCTCCACTGTAATAAGAAGATGTGTGTGCCAATGTTTCCACTGAATATAGTACACATTTTTCAGTCACAATATTAATACCTTGAAGTGAATATAACCAAAATAACATACAAGTTTTTGCATTGAAAATTTCAGGTGGAAATGCACTCCCAAGTAATCTGAGGAGAGCAATTGTTTTGCACTCCTTGATTTTCTAGATTTCCAGGCCTGCTGTTCATTTAGGTAAATGTTATCGATGAATATAAGTTTACAGTTATGAAAATTATCAATCAAAAATTGATGCTAAAGAATAAAAACAATACAAATCAAAGCAGAAAATGTGGTTCGAAATCCACCGTCTTTATAATGTGAGTAATCTCAAAAATCTCCAAACCAAAATGCTCCACAAACAAAATTGGTGAAAACATACTCAGCATTGGTAAAAACATCTTCGAACAGTGGTCGAAATGCTCCCCCACGACCAGCAAAAACATCCTCTTGTATTACCCAAATCACCATCAAGATTTTCCCTGCGCCAAAACATACTTTACACGCCAATTTTCATTTGAAAATTATGATATAAAAAACAGCAATGTAATTTCATTAAAAGCAATAGAGTTTTTCAATATGGAAAACAATTGCTAGGCAAGTTAGCATTTAACTACCCTAGGTGCCAGGAAATTGAGTTTCAAGATGAGAATTTTTTCTTCCCTTATACACACCAGTCATACTTGCCAATCATGTGTTTTCCACAACAGACTGCCACAAACAGTTTTTCCTTGAAACCCCGCCTCTGGAACTGTTTGCAGTTTATTATCAAGGAAGTAACTCCCTGCACTGAAGTTAAGATGCCAAAATTTCAAGCAGCAAATTTTACCCATAATGCAACAAGAAATTTAACCAATCCAATCTTGTTTGACAGAGCTCAGTGCACTCTGTCAAACAAGACTGCATTAGTTAAATTTCTGTGTACATTACGATAATATACAGATTGTGAAATTTTGTTATTTTGACATCAGTTTGCAGTTGGTCAAGAGAAATTATCATTCAGAAATTTGATTATTCATTTTCACAAACTAATGATTTTACCTGAATCAGCTGGCCTCTCTTCAGTCTCTCAGATACACCGTACATATCCATATATGGTTCAAAAAACTAAAATAAACAGAAAAATGTTAAAGAAATTTGCATTTTAACCCTTTACCAAACATGAAAAGCAGACGACACTTGCAAAAAAAAATTCTTGAACAAGTAATTTTTTTCATTTTTTGTCTCAAAAACATAGGTTATGAGCCCTCATTGGAACGAGCTTGATGAGCTCGTTCCAATGAAGGGTCATAACCTGTGCTTTTGAGACAAATGAAAGTGTCAATGACACTGTAGCTCAACTTGTCAAGACAAAGACATGTACATGTATAGTATGTGACACAGCAATGACAAACATCTAGGTAATGACCTGATAACAAAGGTACATATAAAGTATTGTAACGGTCTGTACATAAATACTGACCGTTGCCTGTAACAAATGTATAGGTAAAGTATTGTAAAGGTGTGTGACAGTCAGATGCTGAACTAGAAAAGAAATCTTTGAGTCCCAGAGTGGGTCTGACTGAACCCCAAGAAATTTGTTCTCATGGCACAGTGATAACAAAGGCACCTCAAAACACACTCGTTCCTGTCCCAAGGTGAAAACAAAAGTACTCAAGAAGTTTTGTGAAGATCAGTTCATAAATACGAGCTGTATAGAACTTGTGTCAAAAAACTGATTGGACCTAATTTCGGTACAAAATGGCCACTGGCAGCCATCTTGAATTTTGGACCGTACCCAGAAACACTCATTCTCTTCCCAAGGTGATAACAAAGGTACCCAAGAAGTTTTGTGAAGATCGGTTCATAAATACAGCCTCTACCCTGAGCCGTATTGACATGTGTGCTTACATTGTGTAAGTAGCACTGAATAAATCAAAGTTCATCAAATTTGCATAATTTCTGCACGAAAAAAAACCCCTTACAATATGTGATGTATTCCATGTTACTAAACATTCATACAAAAATTTATTCAAATCAGAACTTTCATACAGAAGTTCTGTACAAAAGACTGATTGCACTAATTTTGGTACAAAATGGCTGCTGGTGGCCATCTTGAATTTTGGACCACACCCTAAAACACTCGCTCTCATCCCACGGTGATAACAAGGGTACCCAAAAAGTTTCGTAAAGATTGGTTCATAAATATGGCCTCTAGTCTGAGCTGTATAGAAGTTGTGTACAAAAAACTGATTAGACCTAATTTCGGTACAAAATGGCCACTGGCAGCCATCTTGAATTTTAGACCGCACCCAGAAACACTCATTCTCGTCCCAAGGTGATAACAAAGGTACCCAAGACATTTCGTGAAGATCAGTTCATAAATACAGACTCTAGTCTGAGACGTATTGACATGTGTACTTACTGTGTGTAAGTCGCACTGAAAAAATCAAAGTTCATCTAATTTGCATAATTTCTGCACGAGAAAAAAACCCGTATTATATGTGATGTATCCCATGGTACTAAACATTCACACAAAAAATTATTCAAATCAGCGCTTTCATATGGAAGTTCTGTGCAAAAATCTGATTGCACCTAATTTTGTACAAAATGGCTGCCATCGGCCATCTTGAATTTCGGACCGGACCCAAAAACACTCGTTCTCATCCCACGGTGATACCAAAGGTACCCAAGAAGTTTCGTAAAGATCGGTTCATAAATACGGCCTCTAGCCCGAGCCGTATTGGCATTTGCACTTACAGTGCTGAAAGTAACACCAAAAAACATCAAAATTAGTCTAATTTGCACAATTTACACACGAGAAAAAACCCCGTATTATATGTGATGTATCCCATGGTACTAAACATTCATACAAAAAATTATTAAGATCAGAGCTTTCATATAGAAGTTCTGTACAAAAAACAGATTTCTGCATCGTCGGTACAAAATGGCGACTGGCAGCCATCTTGAATTTCAGACCGCACCCAAAAACACTCGTTCTCGTCCCACGGTCATAACAAAGGTACCCAAGAAGTTTCGTAAAGATCGGTTCATAAATACGGCCTCTAGCCCGAGCCGTATCCAATTGTTGAAGTACGGACAGACGGCCAGACGGACAGACGGACGATGGGCCATGACAAATGATCAAATTTGGCTTCGCCAAAGTTGAGCTAAAAATGAAAAAATAATGAAAAATAACTGACAATTTTTTAGAATAGCGTTGGCCAGTTTTGACCGTTACGTTGGGTGAAGTGTTAAAAAATATGGTATTCTTTTTGCAACTTAATAACCCAAATGCATATTTTTTAGAGATGGGCGGTATTGGAATTTTGAGTTCGGTATCGGTTTCGGTATTTTTGTGTGGGCATACCGCGGTATCGGTTCGGTATTCGGTATGTGACATCAGATTCACTGATAGTAGGGGAATCCATGTCAGAAAAATACAGAATAAGTTGTTCTTGTATCATTCTATCACAGTGCTACACATGCCATTGTTGATGGGCTCAACATTGTCATTCTTTTGTCAACACAGATCATATCTACAGTAATTTGGTGACTTGTTCTAAATCCGCCTTAACTTTTCAAGCTCCACTTAAGGCGTCTGTAATCATAGAATGTGTGTCCTGAAGATGTCATCTTTAGGTGGGCCTGATGACAGTGGTAAAATTATCTGGTCAGTGATTTCTAGCCAAGTCTTGGCTGCCTGTTAAGGCAGCCAAGACTTGGCTAGAAATCACTGCTAAGCAACTGGACATGCACAGGTCGTAGACTATTGATAATTTAGTACAACTGCACTGGTTCTTAAGGCTTAACAAAACTGAAAAATAAAATCAGTCACTTCTTTCATGAAAATGAACACATCAACTGCTATCAATCCTCATCAAGGCCTTATAAATAGTGAATGCACAGGGAAAATTGAAAATACCGTTGGTTTCGGTATTCAAAGATTGGGTCGGTTCGGTTTTTCGGTGTCCCCATGATATCGGTATCGGTTCGGTTTTTCGGTATATTGCCCATCTCTAATATTTTTACATTTCAACTTGAAGAAGATTCATACTACTGATGCAATGCTAACCCAATACAACAGTCTGGACCTTTGAACAGGAGCTTAGATGGAATTGCCCAATAGTGTATGGTATTACTGAATTGAACAAACTTTGATTGCCATGTGGAAGGGAACATATCAACCATATTTGGTTAAATAAGATCCACTTGTTTTATATGAGAAACAAATTGTATGAATTTATAAAAAAAAATGTTAAGTTTTTTCCCAAGTTATCTTCAATTGGGGAACCCCAAATCATGCATGGCCCACAATACTGATGCACATTACGTGTACCTCTCATTTAAAACAGACACAAGTATTGCTGATTGCTGTTATGTAACAGTTGTGCTAAAAATAGACTAATAAGCCTGATTGACTGTGATGGAACTTTTTCTGGATTACCACGGTGATTACTTGAACAAAAACAAATCAGATATAAACTTAATTACAATCTCTCTCTCTGGAAACAAATCATTTAACTGAATTGTTAGGTTATTGGGCTATGCAATTAAGCTAATCATGATTGAAGAAATCAATTAATGTACATGGAGATTGAATTAACCACTATTGCACAAGGTGTGAAATAACATTTGGGTGACCTGACAAAGCAACAGAAGCTTTTATCCTCCATACAAACATCTGTTTTAACACCTCTGCACATGACATAGTTGAGGAAAAATAAGAGACTGTAATCAACATTTTAAATTATTTTTTTTATTATTATTATTTTAGCCTAATCATAATTATAACCACATGTAGATCCCATATTCAACATCCCCAGGGAGGCGAGCGTTGGTACTGCACCACACTTTCTTGACCATTTTTTGTAATAATAATAATAATAATAATAATGACACTTTGGCCAGCCGCTGATTTGTCGTGGTTCTCAGATGAGAAGGCCATGGTTACCCCTGAACTCCCAACTGCCTCCCTATTCCCACGCTTCTCCTCTCCTCCCAACACTCGGAGATGAACTGCTTGATGACATCCCTTGCCCCATTCTTCCCAATCTCTCCGATTAGCATATTAACCCTCTCCTTTGAGTCTCCCCCTAACCACATGTCCTTCATTCTCCCATCCCACTTCCCCATTATACTCCCAGTGAATCTCATTCTTTTAGACTGATACTTTGGGCATTCTAGAAGAAAGTGTTCCAGGGTCTCCACCATGCCCAAGTTACACATCTGGCACTCCCATTCATTGTCTTTCCCAATTTTTCCCCTCAGCTCCAGGGATTGCGACCTCAGCTTGAACAACAGTGACCCCCCAAAGGTGCCATCAAGGTACTCTTCAAAACCTGGCCTCTCTTTATCACGCAGGCCACTCAAAGACCTCTTTGATTTGACCCCCTCTCGCCAATTATGGTTACAATCCTCCATTAGCGCACTATATGTCCCCGCCCAGTAAGAAATAGCAGGCCTATTACCTGAACCAGGAATGTTCAGGTCGGTGGTACCTTGTGAAGGTCCATTTTCTTTGAGCTTTTGATGTCAGTCAATAACCGTATATGCCAACAACAGAGCCCAAGGCAGACTTTACTTGCTGATAGAGGCCTAAGCTAAAATACTACAAGCGGCAGACTATACTTGCCTGAACAACAACAAGGAACATCAACACCCATCCTCTTGAACCTTTACAACGCTCAGACATGATGCTGATGACGATGTCGCATATTAATGGAATAATATTATACTGTAAATGAGGGTTGAAACCGTGTTAACCGAATAACCACTTTGTCACTGAAAATTATTCAATTAACATGAATATTCAATTAACAGGGATTGTGCCACTTTCCTATATTCTGGAGATAAACTTACCATTTGTTCTATTATATCTTGTTTGACAGAGCTCCATGAGCTCTGTCAAACAAAAATATAATACATTAAATACCTGAGGCCAAATGGGTCTATAAACAAAGGAAAACTGAGGAGAGTCAGGGTAATTTCTCGACAGGTTACAATTTTTTTTTATTCGACTAATAGTTTACTCTATAACCTACATTCAATAAGTGACCCGACATTTTGTTGCAGGACATTATACAGCGCGACATTTTGCCGCAGGTCATTTTGCCGCAATGACAAAATGCCACGGTGACAAAATGCCACGGTGACAAACTGCCGTGGTGACAAAATGCCGCAATGACGAATTGCCACACGACAAAATGCCACGTGGAAAAATTTTTATGACAAAATGCCGCAGAGCAAAATTTTTGGAGATGGGGGCACATCTGGAAATGAGGTTGATGAGTAAATGGTTTTATTTATCTGGAAAAAGTTTGGCGTGTTTTTTTTCATAATAACTAATACCAGGAAGAATCAACAGCTTTTCCCATTAGTTTGTGGAATTTTCACAAGATTGACAGAAGAGAATTTGCCGAAAACAAATAATTCTGTTGAAGGTTGGCACCATGCCTTTCAGTCATCAATGTCAAGTATTCACCCAACAACATACAAGCTTATCGAAGCAATTAGGAGAGATCAAAAATTAACTGAGATAAGGATGCAGCATACACTTAGGGGTGACCCACAACAGTTGATGTCAAAAAAAAAAATATGAAAAACTTGACTCCAGGATCAAGTGCATACTGGAGACATTTTCATATGGAGAACTTATGTATCAGACGTTTTACTCAGGTTATCGTATAACATTTCATTGTAACTGTTCATGGTGTAATCAAGGTGTTTTGGGTGTGATTTCGTGGTTTATTTAATTAATAACAGGAAGGCGGCGATTTTCAAAACGTGTACGCAAACATGTACGTATAGGTAACCATTGACTTTCGGTGATGTACGTCACAGTTTTCGAGCAACTATTCCAATTCTGTATTATTCAGAATGGTAACTTAATCCAAACTTGAACCCAAAGTACGTGATATAATTTTTTGGTGTGGTCCGTCCCACGGGACGTATCACACCAAAAAATTATACCACGTACAGTTAAAACTAGAAGTCCTGTCATGAAATGCGCACAAATAGCACGTTGATCTGCGCGTTAATGTATGCGTTATGGCCATAGCAAAGCTATCAAAATCTGTACATATGGCCTGTGCACAAGCAAAGTTTCAGCCAATGGACCTCCGGGTAACCCGGAGGTCCATTGGCAGAAACATTGCATGTGTTTGCTATGAGTAACCAGGAGAACCTGCCGTGATTTGGATGCCATTCTATATGGCAATTGCGCGCAATTCCAACGCGCAATTAAGCCTAGATAAGCGCACTATTCATGACAGGACTTCTAGTTTTAACTGTACGTCGGGTCCAAGTTTGGATTAGGTTACCATTCTGAATAATACAGGGTGGAGTAAGTACAGAGGGACCTGGGCTCCAGGGGATCCCAACCTGTTGGAATTAGAAAAAGAATATTATTCAGAATGCTAACCTAGTCCAAACTTGGACCCAAAGTGACTTACCGAATTTTTTGGTGAGGTCCGTACCACAGGAAGTACACACCCAAAAATTATTTAATGCCAAAAATTATATAAGGCTATCCAACAGGGGGAGGGGGAGTTAAACAAGAAATGCATTTATTTTGAGCGTCCAGTAATTCTACTTCTTTGAGATCAGAAATTACACTTTCCATAGGCTTGTTTTCAAAATTTCTCACAGCGGGCCAAATCATTGTTCGGCACGGTGTGAGAAATGTTAAAAACAAGCCTATGAAAAGTGCCATTTCCTATCTCGGAGAAATAGAATTATGATCTCTATTACCTCTCTGAAGTTGAAGTACAGAGAGTTTACTGGTAAGAATGTTCCTGGTTCTGTAGCCCGCCCCTTCAGCCCCACCCTTGCTATAGTAGTTTTGAAGGGTTAAAAACTGGAATTAGATATTTAATACAGGGACCGACCTGGGCATGTGCCAGTGCGTGTTTGGTTCTGAAACATCAGGACCTGGCTCTTAAATCTCAGAAATAGGCTTCTCAGTTGGCGCGTAACTTCTCAGATCATATTTTGATATTCTTTCGATGGATAATCGAGAGAGACACTCTTACATGTATTATATATATGATTATCATTTATCATTGTTGTGGAGTGCTTACGTTAATACTTCAAGTCTTAATTACCAAGCATTAATCTTCACTGTGGTTTCTGATCAAGTCTTGGCTGCCTAAATAGGCAGCCAAGACTTGATCAGAAACCACAGTGAAGATTAATGTTTGCTGTAGTGTACTAAATGAAAATGATGAGAGCTATTACATACTTGCAGTGTGTGTTACAAACAGCAGTGTGACTCCATAAATTGAAATCTGGCGCATGAATTGAAAAAATAGGCTCCGAGGCTAGAGCGTATTTTAAATAGTCCTGATCGGTCCTTGTTAATATATATATACACTTCATCAAATATTTTATATAACTTCGTCAATTTGCCGTCATGCTCGGAAGATTACTTACTTCTAAGCGGTTTCATTTTTTACTAATTATTATTCTGTTACGTTAAGTGCCATACCAATGTGTATCGCATCATGGGAACGTAAAATTTAGCGTCACGTTTAACCTGATCGTTGAATGGGAATTATAAAACTGATCGAGATACGTGTACGTCTTACAGATCGATTTATTATTTGGCAAGTGATCTCCTAGCTCCTAATCACGAACCCATCAGTGAAAAACGTGTGATGCCGAACATATCTTTACTTGTTGCCAAGGAAGATATGAAATGGCGATTTCATAGATGGGTTTGTGATTAGGAGCTTATTAACAAGGGAGTACTCTAAAACTGAAATCTGAAAAGTTGGTAGGTGGGTTTATTTTCTATTATAGCCCCCTCCCCCCCCCCCCCCCCCCCCCCCCCCCTACACACACACACACAAAGTCAGTGTGATACATGTACAACATACCTGCTTACATGAAGAAGAAGCATTCTTATTTTTGTTTCTTTTAATATCATTGTTTGATTTCATCTTTACAGCGTCTTGCCTATCAGACTGTTCTGGGAGAGGCCTATTAGGTAAAACTATCCTGTCATTCTGACGGTCTGTATTAGTAGTAGTACACTGTATTTGAGTATCTTGCTTATCTTGTGTTGGTGCCTGAACTTGTTCATCCTCAGCTGAATTCAATTTCTTCTTTCTGTTTCTTGAACGAGATTTTTTACTCTTTACATCTTCCTCTAATAGTGCAGTACTTCTACTTGGTGTTCCCATGCCATTGGAATGCACTGTTAACTTAGGCTGTGGAGATTCTACTTTATTTTTATTTGAATTTATCGGCGGAGAACTTGATCTTGGAAGTACTAAAGGAAAACAAGAATACATATTATTAATATATTTATTCAGTCCTTTGATTGTAAGGTGAACTGTCACTCTCCTTAAAACAGACTAGGTACAGTAGAATCCTCTTAATTGGATATTCATTTTGCCAGTGAAAATTATTCAATTAACAGGAGTATACAATTAACAGGGATTTGGTCAGTTTCCTGTGTACTGGAGGTAAACTGAGCATTTATTCTATTATATCTTGTTTGACAGAGCTCTTAGAGCTCTGTCAAACAAGATATAATAGAATAAATGCCTTTATTGAAGGTTGATAAAATAAGGGGAATTTGGAGCGTGTCACAGTAACTTTTTCGAAATATTACAAAAATTTATATACAATTAACAGGAGTTTACTCTACAACCCATATGCAATTAACAGCTCAAATTTGTACTGAAGGTGTGGTAAATGGTTTTGTGTTTGAAAATTATATTCAATTAACAGGGATATACAATTAAGAGATATCCAATTAAGTGGGCTCCACTGTATTTAAATACTTTATTACATTTTACAAACTCAATAAAGAATACATCAGTGAAAACCTCCAAATATTTTTATGTGGACTTTCGACGGGGCCGAGCCTGAAAATAATTTTCCTTGCACTTCCAGACAAAATGTCAGACACCAAAATCATGTCTGTCATTTAAGAATGATATCTGACATGTTACAAAATGGAGTTTGAGAATTCAAAATAGTGTGCTTTGGGTATACATGTACCTTCATTGGGAGCACGGTGGCTCAGTAGGTAGAGGTGCGGGCCGCAAGCCGAGAGGTCCTCGGTTCGATCCCACCTGCGGCAACCGCACTGTGTCTTTGGGCAAGACACTTCATCCCCATAGCCCGCGTGTGGGCACGGTGGCGTTGTGTACTAAGGCGTACTGCACGTCGATGGTGCACTTGTCTTCAACCAATGCTAACCCTGCTTGTGTGGAGTTAGTATGTTGGGGAGCTGACAGTTGCTCGCCGTTGCTCGGTGGTTCTCTCCGGGTACTCTGGCTTCCTCCACCCGTAAAACTGTCATGGTCATGATTAGCCATTGTGCATAAATATGTGACCTTAAACACCAATAAATAATAATAATAATGTACCTTCATTTTAAAGCTGCTCAGAATTTATCCAACTATACCTTGTTTGGCAGGGCTCAGTGAGCCCTGCCAAATAAGGTATGATTGGTTTCATTCTGACTTGGAAATGAATTACCATTCACACATAATTTAAATTCATGTATGGCTATACATTACGTGTACACTTCATACGAAAAAATTATCAAAAAATCGACTGAGTGTGTTATGTGTAATTACATAATGTAAGACGTTCATTCACTAATCAGTGTTGATTGGACTGTATTGGGAAAAGATTTGCCAATTAACATATTAATTTCTGTTCACTAAATCTTTTTTTCTGTAGCGGATACATTTTGTTTGGGAATTTTGTATATCAAATAAAATCTTTCAAGATGAAAATCGGTTCGGTAAATCCCGTTATTTTGTGTGATAAATTTGACCCCAAAAATGAGAATTTCGCCGATCACGTGTCATATAGCAGCAAAAAATTTATTTTAATATGAAAACAAATTGAAAATCTCACGAATTAACTAACAGATTTTTTCAATTCCTATATTATCCGCAGTACAGAGTTCTGGAAATGAAAGACATGGCATTTGTATCTGAATATTTTATGAAATGTAGGTTTTAGAAATTTTCTGACTGAACAATATAATTGCTAATCAAGGACAGTCTCTGAAAGATTTTTCTCGCGAAACATTAATTGGTTATGTAATCCTTCTCACGTGAGCGCACTAAAACAGATTTTCATACCCGGTCGTTTATACAAAAACGACCGGGTATTAACAAGAGCGGTATTGTATGCAGTGTACACGTAATGATCAGATTGTATTTCTTCACATATTCTGTAAATACTGATGAGCTGTACAGTGACTTTCTTCACATTTTCCAACTTGCCAGGACCAGAAATCACAATAATCATTAATTTTAGGCTTCCTAGTTATGTACATGATTTCCAGCATGCATGATGTTCTGATCACTGAACTTCATTGATAATTTTGGCATCAGAGATTTTGACTGATGATTTTGAACCTCAGTCTGACACTGGTCTTTTTGTACATGACACTGTCCTTGTCGGATCACTTATTTTCTGGTATGGACGGGGCCCGATTCTCCATTGCAGACTACATCTTGGATGCAGTGAACTGAAAGCAAATCCTTTTAACTGTTTCCTGACTATCGATTCATTATGAATATGCGGCCATAATATTATGAAGACCCAAACCATTTCTTCATGGAGTGCAAGGTATACAATGAAAGTAGACGCATACTATTTGTTAAACTAAATAGTTCTCTTAACCAGGGTTTCTGCGAGGAGAAAATTCGTGGGTGCGGTAGTTTAAAGAAAGTGAAACTCAGACAACAAAGGCGTCTGACGCACATTGTGCGGCAGACTCCTTTGTTGTCTGAGTATAGAGGGGGGTCTGGGGGGGGGGGGTTCTCCCCCTGGAAAATTTGGATTTTTAGGTGCTCTCTGGTGGCCTCTGGGGGCATTCTGGTTGCTAAAATGCTGAATAACTGAAGTGGAAAATATGTATTTTTTCCTCCTACAAATCTCTAAATTCCCACGGGAAACACAATACTACATCTGGTCGGAGATTTCATAAAAATACAAACCCAAAACAACACAAAATCCATGAATCCTGACAGCGACTGCGACGCTTCATCTAAATTTGTTTTTATACAACCCGATAAGTGCCAATGTAAATAATTGGAAATGAAGAGAGAACGGAATATTTGAAAAGAACCATGATGCAGACGTGTGATGTCATGCACATGCAATTACATCATTTATCGTTCGAAATAAAAGCCAGTGATTTCAGACCAAACACGAGAATTTGAGTCCAAAATTTTATAGGCGACATTTAGGATTTGAACTTTGTTTCCCCCTCTCGTCTGGGGATTATAAAGTCTCGCCAGTAATAGTAGGCATAGTATACAACATAATTATGCCTATATTACGTGGAAACAAAGGATCCTGAGTGTCGTTATGATACAGCATTGTACTCGACATTTTAACCGCCAGCTTTTCGGACTGATCATAGTATAATCGGCGAGAGGAATGAGTCCGGTCTACGGACAGTCCTTGGACTGGCATGGAAGATACCACTAGAGTTCAAAGGGTTAATTAACTAATTTATCTTTCTAACTTAAAACAGAAATCTGCATTGAAAATCAATGTACTGTGCAAGATCGAATGACACAGCTAAGGCACCTATACAGTGCTTCCTTACTTATTTCGTGTCAATCCATACCACATAGCTATCAAATCATGTGATGCTGGTCATCCCTATTTATTTCGCACAAGGAAACCCTTTACCAGTTAGGGTGTTTCACACTTGTTTCTTTCCCTCTTTTCCCAAGGGGAGATATACAGTTAAAACTAGAAGTCCTGTCATGAAATGAGCACAAATAGCACGTTGATATGCGCGTTAATGTACGCGTTATGGCCCAAGTAAAGCTATCAAATTCTGTACATATGGCCGGTGCACAAGCAATGTTTCAGCCAATGGACCTCCGGGTAACCCGGAGGTCCATTGGCAGAAACGTTGCATGTGTTTGCTATGAGTAACCAGGAGAACCTGCTGTGCTTTGGATCTCATTCGATATGGCAATTGCGCGCAATTCCAATGTGCAATTAAGCCTAGATAAGCGCACTATTCGTGACAGGACTTCTGGTTTTAACTGTACCCTGTAGAGTAGAATGCAATGTATCCCATTTTGATTCTAAATAAATGACTATTTCTTTGTCTTGTAGTTGATAACTTTTGGCAACACGATTTGTGAGTAGACAACAGTAGAGAATAACCCTTTACTCAATGAATCGGCCACATCCGCCCACGTAATATGCAAATTCAGCAGCTGAAAAAATATTATTTTTCAAAAAATTTCAGCAAAGCCATATCATGTGACCCCTCTTTGGAATGAGCTCGCAGAGGTCGTTCCAATGAGGGATCACATGATATGGTTTTGTTGAAATTTTTTGGAAAATTTAAAAAAAAGATATTTAAAATAATAAATTTTGATTTTATCTGTGTTGGGTACAGGGTTAACCAATAAGGATTTGCGACTGTCATCTGCTTGCCAATTAGTTGAGCAAACAATCTGCTGATTGTGAGTGCCAATGTCAGATAGTAACAACCAAAAGGAGGAGTATGTTTATGAATGCATAGAATAGGGTTAATTTTACAGTACAGTCAACCTGGTTTGTTTGTTGACCTCAAGAGTATGTCAGTGTGTGTATTAAAATAACTTAGATGTGAGTCTTCCATGGAAGACGTGTGTCACCTGGCGTTTCAAACAGAATTCTAAGTGGAAAAGGGGCATAACTCTGGAGAAAATACAGCGGATCAAAAAATAAAATAGGAGGTGCACAATGCCATTATGTGATAAAGAATCACTGAAAGTTTCATCAAAATCCATTCATAGGTTAAAGAGGAGTGGCGGATAAGAGAAAGTGTGACGCGGACGACGCAAGACGACAAAAGTAATCCCCATATGTCGCTCCCCACTTCGTGGGGCGGCGACACAAAAATGTGACATCATTGGAAACAAGTTAATAGCAGCAAAGCGTCTTTGATCAACAATCAAAGGCGCTGTGCTGTTAACTTGTTTATGCTGATATCACATTTCACTGAGTCATCACACATCATGTGGCATGTGTGTCATGAGCAGCAATCAAGGGGAAGATCAGACCAATCAATGAGATTAGGCCAATCTTGATTACTGCCAATCATTTTGGCAACTTATTAAGTTTGTTACTGCTTGTATGAGATTGTTAATCAAATGTAAAAACAAACAATTTTGATCCGGTGGTGTTCCATGTTACCATCAGCTTGGACCGATGCTCAAACACCTCTACAAATGGTCAATCGATGGCTTAAAATCGACCGATGTTAGATGCAATTGCCAAACATCGGTTAATCACTAGACAACAGCATACTTAGGTTCTCATCTAGCAAGTAATTAACTCTTAGCTAACTAATCAGTTGCATCCACTACATAACATACAAATTGAGTAGTAGGAAATATTTTTAAAAAATTAAACAAAATCACATCATGTGACCCCCTCATTAAAACGAGCTCGTTGAGCTCGTTTCAACGAGGGGGGTCACATGATAATAGTTTTGTTGAAACTTTTTTAACATTTTGGGAAAAAAATATTAAAATAACAAATTCGGTATGAAGTGTTTTCTGTAACGGGTTAAAATCTGCTTGTGGGAAATGGATAAAATAATACACTGCTTGCATTAACCCTTTACCTAACGAATCACCCGCATCCACCCGCGTAATATGGAAATTGAGCAGTTGAAAAAATTAAATTTTTCAAAATATTTCAACAAAACCATATCATGTGACCCATCATTGGAACGAGCTCATTGAGCTCGTTCCAATGAGGGGTCACATGATATGGTTTTGTTGAAATGTTTTGAAAAATTTTAAAAAATTATATTTAAAATAATAAATTTTGATATCGTCTGTGTTGGGTAAAGGGTTAAACTTAACTCTTAGAAGCTGGGGAATCAGAATGAATTTATTGAATATGACATACCGCGAAAAATTTACAGTAAAGCAGGTGCTTCTATTCAGGCAGACAACAGTTGACTAGAAGCACCTGCTCCAGTCCTTCCCATGAGACGGGTGCTATAGCGCTCGTGCCCGTCCGTGCCCGTCATTCCCGTTTCCAGAGTGCAAAAACCCGCGCTCGTGTTTTGACCAGGCATATATTATTATCAAGTAAGGAGAAAGGTTTCAAGCGACGCGATTGCTATATTTTAATTATTTACTGTAAAATTACCAGACATTTTGCGAAAGACCGGCATTTATGGTCCAGAATCATGATAATCAAACATACCATGTATTGCTGTCACTTAGTGTAATACGCATTTTGAGTGGGCACCTATAAACTCACTGGGATACAAGACGATTCGGCGGAAATGCGAGTCAACAATAGTGCACCTCGGCTCTGCTAAGAGAGCTATCAAAATCTGGTAATTCATTCCAGTTGAGAAATCATTTCTGTGTGAACAGGCAATTATTTTTTATTAAGTAACAAGGGACGAATATCTGGCAGTGGGCTTTAGTAACAGCGTGAATGTATTCAGCACAAATCCTATTCACTTCTTCTGTTTGGAAAAACCTGATGTTCTCTGAGAGGTTCGTGCTTCCTGGTCTAATCACCATTCAGTGTTCACCAATGGAGCAAATTAATCAGCTCCGCAAAAATTATAGCCGCAATGTGCGCTTTTTTGTTACTTGGCGCCTAACACATCGTCATGACCCAAAAGTTGGGATTCCTTTAATGAAAACCAAGAAAGCACCAAATCGTCCAGCTTTCATGTTACCGTTCGATACGGATATGCCCAAATACCGTACTGAATGCACAGTGCTGTCAATTGGTGGCTGCATTCTTCATTGCATGTTAATTATTCTTGCCAACAACACGACCATCAGGCATCACTCCCAAGCATTCTCGCCAAAGAATTACCGCGACAAATCTTTTTTCTAATCGACGGGGCTGGATGCACGATAGTGCGCATCACTTCAAATAGTAGCAAGCGATGTAGGCTATAATGTACCTACGGTTTTCAAAATTGAAAGACTGTACCACGCAGCTCCGAATCCACCGAATCGCCTTACATTTTCCATGAAAATCAATTTGTTCTGGTGACTTGTAGGTTGTCAATCTACTTTTAATTTGGGTGGGAAGACTTTTTTTTTCTACATGCATGTTAAAATTTTCACTGGAAAATTGTAACATACTGTTATTGATTCACGAGTGCATAATGCCCCCGTCTCCATTTTTACGAGGGCATTTTATTGCTCCCGTGGGATTTTCTTCCTGGGAAGGACTGCTGCTCAGTGTTTAATTCTCCCCCAGTCCAAAGATAGCCGAACTGGCCAGGGCAGATTACCTGCTGTATTACATCACAGGCAAGAAAACTCGACTCCCGGATTCTAAGAGTTGACAAAAATGTGAACAAAGCTGCTGCATTCCAAGATATCAAACTAAACAAACATCACTTTCCGAGAATTGCTACGACAAGATTATAATCAAACAATCTTCAAAGGCCAGTAATGCTACTCACTGGATTCTGTTATGACTATTTTTTTTATTTATTTATTGGTGTTTAAGGTCACATACTTCTGCACAATGACTAATCATGACCACAACATGCAGATAAAGTCAAGGTCAGTCAATTGTTTATACAGGGACCAACCTGGGCATGCGCCAGTGCGTATTTGGTTCTGAAACATCAGGACCTGGCTCTTAAATCTCAGAAATAGGCTTCTCAGTTGGCGCGTAACTTCTCAGATCATATTTTGATATTCTTTCGATGGATAATCGAGAGAGACACTCTTACATGTATTATATATATGATTATCATTTATCATTGTTGTAGAGTGCTTAAGTTAATACTTCAAGTCTTAATTACCAAGCATTAATCTTCACTGTGGTTTCTGATCAAGTCTTGGCTGCCTAAATAGGCAGCCAAGACTTGATCAGTAACCACAGTGAAGATTAATGTTTGCTATAGTGTACAAAATGAAAATGATGAGAGCTATTACATACTTGCAGTGTGTGTTACAAACAGCAGTGTGACTCCGTAAATTGAAATCTGGCGCATGAATTGAAAAAATAGGCTCCTAGGCTAGAACGTATTTTAAATAGTCCTGATCGGTCCCTGTTTATACCTCCATGTTGCCTATTTTAGAGGACTTGCACCCCAAGCATTAGTGACTGGGTCCTATTTTACCAGTAAAAAGGAGCTTGTTTACCACAAGCACTGCCTCACTTCCTGAGGTTCCCACGGAGTGTTTTATGACTGCTTCTTTGAAGTTCCATTTCATGTATTATACAAACTCAAATAAAATTGATTATTGCTGCAAAAAGCTTATTTGAAAAAGTGTGTAATATTTAAGGAATCTCTATTTACTGTGCACCAGTGGAGTGAACAATGTGCAGAAGTTTACTGGGATCTTTCTTGAGCATTTTACAAATTTCAAGACTCAACAATAGCATCAGGGACCGACCTGGGCATGCGCCAGTGCATATTTGGTTCTGAAACATCAGGACCTAGCTCTTAAATCTCAGAAATAGGCTTCTCAGTTGGAGCGCAACTTCTCAGATCATATTTTCATATTCTTTCGATGGATAATCGAGAGAGACACTCTTACATATATTATATATATGATTATCATTTATCATTGTTGTAGAATGCTTAAGTTAATACTTCAAGTCTTAATTACCAAGCATTAATCTTCACTGTGGTTTCTGATCAAGTCTTGGCTGCCTAAATAGGCAGCCAAGACTTGATCAGAAACCATAGTGAAGATTAATGTTTGCTATAGTGTACTAAATGAAAATGATGAGAGCTATTACATACTTGCAGTGTGTGTTACAAACAGCAGTGTGACTCCATAAATTGAAATCTGGCACATGAATTGAAAACATAGGCTCCGAGGCTAGAGCGTATTTTAAATAGTCCTGATCGGTCCCTGAGCATACTTCACTTCAAATGGTAGAGAGCAATATACAGCGTACCTCCCATTTCAAAACTGAATGACTGATTGATTGGTGTTTAAAGTCACATATTTTAGCACAATGGTTAATCATGACCGCAAAATGAATATAAAGTCAATCCCAGTCAATTCTTTATATTATATCTCACGTCTGTGACATCAGCCATGATTGGTTAATTTGACACCTTCTAAAAGTCACAGTACTGGAGTTTTTTGACAAAACACAGGTACTATCGGAACGTTTTTCCCTGGAGACATTGAGAACAAAGAAAATGTAAACTCCACTTCCATTGATCAGCGTCGATTATGCATGCTCTAATTGGAATTTCTCAACACCAAACGCTGGTGTCGTGTTTGTTTAACTTTTTTCGTCACCGACAGACACAAAGTTACCAACAAATATGTCATCTTCAGTGGGTGTGTTTTCAATTTTAACTGCAAACAATGAATTCAAAAGAATCAGAAATATTAAAAACTCATGTGCTGTTCACCACTTCAGTGAATCATGAATGTGACTTCAATCAATTATATTTCCACAAGTTTAGTATTACTCCTCGACCTCACTGAGTCTCCACCTCAAGTTCAAAATAAATTGTTTCACTCTGCTTAATTCTGACAACTGTCGTCGTCCAAGAAACATGATTTTATATTCCATTATACCACTTATCACACAAGCATTAATACTGAATTTTAACATGATCAGCATGATGCAGTTGTAAACACTGACATTTGGTGATATAGAAACTTCCAAAAGCGACGGCACTTGTAATAAGTCATTTTCGAAATTGGTGATCTGAAAACTCCAAAAGAGACGTCATTCATTCGAAATGATGTCACTAAAAGAATGTTTCTGTATTCGACTACATTGTTACAAGATTGATGGCATGTTGCAGTTAACGTTTAACAACAAAAGCTATTTTTTGTTTGGCATAATATAATAATTAGAACATTTTTTTCCATGTTCTATTGGTCAATAGTACCTGAGTTTGTGTGATTTCTAAAATAAAACCTTTAGCAGCTTCGCTGCTTCAGGTTTTATTTCAGAAATCACAGAAACTCAGATACTGTCGACCAATACAACAACATGAAAAGAAATGTTCTAATATTATATTAGATCCATTTTATAAGTCATGCTAGAGATACTCCTCCACCCTTAATGGGACCCACAGGAAGTGGAGCTGTGATTGTTTACTGTGGTAAACAACTTCTGCTTCACTGGTAAAATTGGACTCAGATTTTCGTCTTGCTACTATTTTTGCGAGAGTGCCTATTGGCACTCTCATGTAAATTGTAACAATGCAAATCGATGGAGATGAAGTAATTTTACTTCTAAGATAATAAGAACATACCCAGAATATGAAGCCTTTAACTTTAGGTACCTGCAGTAGTTCAGAATAAAGCCCAAATATTGGCTTCTAACACTCTACATGTTCGGCATAATTAATTAAAAAATCACACAAACTCAGGTACTATTGACTGATAGAACATGAAAAGAAACGTTCTAATATTATAACATCCATGTTGCACCATTTCAGAGGACACAGGCGGATGGAGGGCTTCACTAGATACTCCCAAATCCTCCTTTGGAGGTCGGGGCATAATAAAATAGTATATGTATCAAGTATGTATGGAAATATAATCTTGGGGTAGCTCACTACATTTTAGTGTGCTTTTATATGTGAGGAGCATTGAGAAGGGGTCAAGTCTATATTGAAAAGCTGAATTTGTTAATTTCGTACACATATGTTCACATGAAGGTTAACTCTTCACCTAATGCATCAACAAAAACCATCTGGTGCTACCGTTGAAACTAGAAGTCCTTTCATAATCAGCGCAGAAAATGCTTGTTAGTTAATGTGTTTCTTACTGCAACAGAACAAAGTAGTCTGAAAAACACAAGAGGGTTTGTGCTGTATAATGTAAAATATAATGTGCTATTAGCGAGGTCTGGAGTGAAATCACGAACCGAACCGATCAAACAGAAAGAAAATATTAAGACTACAGTATATGGAGGGTTGATTATAGGGCTGTCGCGACTATCATTTTTTGTAATCGACTAATCGTGACCAGTAATCAACGGTTAGTCGATTAATAGTCGCTTCCCATGATTTTTTAGCAAAGCATTCTTCTGTTCGTAAAACTCTGAAAATGACAATGGCACCGGTGTGTTCAGACGAAGTGGGGTTGTGGCAACAACAAATCGGTCCCGACTGAAGCTACATGTAGTCCAATCTTGGACCCACAGTCCATAATATAATTTTTGGGGTTGGTACGTCCTGTAGGACGTACCAACCCCAAAAATAATATTACTGACTGCGGGTCCAAGTTTGAACTAGATTGAAGCCAATGAATTAAAATGAATTTACCAAAGAACGTTCCTGCATATGTTTCCTTTCTGCAATAAGTTTCTCGAAATTTTTAACATTGAGATCTATGCATTCCCTCGTCAGTTGTTAAAATTGGATCTTAGTCTGAAGTTCCGAACTTTGAGAAGTGATCTGACGTTCTGACTTTCGTCATAATTTTGTCACTTCCGCGCTTTGGGTTTTCCAATGGGTGCATTCGTGTGTACAAGACTGGAGAAATTCAGAAGAATCTATTCTTCTCGAGTAACTGTGAGTGTTCTTTCTTACACAGTTAGTGACAGTCGTACAGTCTTCCAGATATGAATGTTAACTATGGTTAGATATTTAAAGTTATTCACCTTCATTGATCCTTCACCTCACAAAACAATGCAATTTAGCCCCGTGTACCACCTTGAAAATGAACGACGATCGACTAAAAATAAAAAACGTCGACTATTTCAATAGTCGACGGTTAGTCGACTAATCGAATAATCGCGACAGCCCTAGTTGATTACTACTAGATCGCCGTGGGATAGAGTTTTCACATAATAATTAATTACAATTTCTGAGGACAAAACATAAGAAGCATTGGTAAACTTTCATCACATGGACCACCAGGTGGTACCCAGTGGTCCATGTGATGAAAGTCTGCATGTGTTTCTTGTGCTATTATGAAGAATAGAAAATACTTTTTGAGTGGAAAATATATGGCGCTGCGATTCACTGGTAAATCACTCTCTCCATTCTGTATATGAAGTTGATTTTTAATATCTATTTACATCATTACAAATAGATGTTTATCATATGACTTGTCCGTTTTGTTCACTTTAAAACATTTGATATTTTGTTTTCATATTAATCAGTGATAAAGCCTTCCGTCAATGTCATTGGTCAATTTCAAAACTAGACAATTTGATTGGCTGAACAAATACAACTGGGCCACATTTTCACAATTTGCATAATTAGAGTTGGGAGCTTTCATTGGTCAATTTCAAAACTGGACAATTTGATTGGCTAAACAAAATACAACTGGGTCATATTTGCATAATTTCAGTAGGGAGAATTTACGTTATCTGTCCTATTTCGGGTGGGTTATATTATATTAATCTTTTACCTACAAAAAAAACGCCATTCCTTTTTTTTCATATTTTAACTTTTTGCTTCCAGAACATAAGTTATGACTCCTCAATGAAATGAGCTCCACAAGCTCATTCCAATGAGGGGTCATAACCTCATAACCATTGGAAGCAAAAAATGAAAATTTTTAGTTATACGAGGATGTTTTTTCCAAGTGCCGGTGATGGGTTACAAAGTCATACTAAGTGGCTAATTCGTGTGTGTGTGTCTCATATGATAAATGGAATATGAAATGAGTGTTTTTCTCATATAATATTTATGAAACTCGTCCGAAGTTTCCATTTGGCTCGCCAAAATGGAAAATTCTTAGACTCGTTTCATAAATATTATATGAGAAAGACACTCATTCCATATCCTCTACATCCCAGTAGAGGTTATAATGATGTTAATCATCTCATATTTACCACTCTAGAATTGTTGGGGTTGGGTTTTGGGCTCAGGCAGCCGTCATAGTTGAATGATCGTGACCAAAAGGAGACGTTCTCATCTAGGGATTATCTGGAGCCATCCTACCAAGTTACAATGAAATCCCTTCATAAATATGACCTGTAGACTGTGCTAAAGGTTTTTTGGCTTTGGGCCCCTGTAGGTGTCAGAACTGACCACTCACGACCAAAAGGGGACCTTATCATCTAGGCATTATATGGAGTCAACCTACTAAGTTACAATGAAATCTCTCCATAAATACAACCTGTAGACTGTGCTAATGGTTTTCGGGTTTGGGGCTTGGGCAGCGGGCACGGATTAATGAGCGTGACCAAATGGGGACGTTCTCATCTAGACATTATCTGGAGCCATCCTACCAAGTTACAATGAAATCCCTTCATAAATACAACCTGTAGACTGTGCTAAAGGTTTTTGGGCTTCGAGCCCCTGTAGTTGTCACAGCTGACCAGTCGCGACCAAAAGGAGACGTTCTCATCTGGACATTATATTGAGTCAACCTACTAAGTGACAATGAAATCCCTCCATAAATACGACCTGTAGACTGTGCTAAAGGTTTTCGGGTATCAGGCTCGGGCAGTCATCACGCTTGACAGATCACAACCAAATGGGGAAGTTCTCATCTTGACATCATATGGAGTCATCCTGCAAAGTTACAATGAAATCCCTCCATATTAACTATGACCTGTAGTCTGTGCAAATAGTTTCAGGGTTTCGGGTAAGGGAAGCCATCACGCTTGACAGATACAACCAAATGGGAAAGTTCTCATCTTGACATCATATGGAGTCATCCTACAAAGTTACAATGAAATCCCTCCATATTAAATATGACCTGTAGTCTGTGCAAATAGTTTCAGGGTTTCAGGTAAGGGAAGCCATCACGGTTGACAGATCACGACCAAAAGGGGACGTTCTCATCTAGATATTATAGAGACATCCTACCAAGTTACAATGAAATCCCTTCATAAATACAACCTGTCGACTGTGCTAATGGTTTTGGGCTTGGGCAGCCATCACGGTTGACCGATCACAACTAAAAGGGGACATTCTCATCTAGACATGACCTCAAACCTGCATATGAAATTTCATGATGATGGTACAAAAACTATGGGGTGTAGCCTGTGCTAAAAAAAAATGTGAACAGACTCACAGACTTCCTCATGAGTGATGGCAATAGCTAATCTTGACTTTGTCAAGTTAAGCTAAAAATACTGGAGGGCTAAAAATTGTCCTCCTAAATCCTCCCAGGAGGGCAAATGCTCTCACCACCTCATCACTTGAGCTCCATTCTGTTCTATCTCCCAGATGGGAGATAGAACAGAATGGAACTCAGGTGACAACATGCCCAAGGAAGTCTTCTGGCGTCACACAGTAAGTGGAAGAATAACAAGATTGACCACATCTATCCCTAGCACTATTTCTAGGAAGATGTGAACAGCATCTTAAGGTACAGTTAAAACTAGAAGTCCTGTCATGAATAGTACGCTTATCTAGGCTTAATTACGCGTTGGAATTGCGCGCAATTGCCATATCGAATGAGATCCAAAGCCGGCAGGTTCTCCTGGTTACTCATAGCAAACACATGCAATGTTTCTGCCAATGGACCTCTGGGTTACCCGGAGGTCCATTGGCTGAAACATTGCTTGTGCACAGGCCACATGTGCAGAACTTGATAGCTTTACTTGGGCCATAACGCATACATTAACGTGCATATCAACATGCTATCTGTGCGCATTTCATGACAGGACTTCTAGTTTTAACTGTAGAACTATACTTTCCCCAGAGATGTTTAAATATTATTCTACATCTAACTGGCAGCATTACCAGAGAGTCAAATACCACCAATACATGAATATGACAGAATGTTTAAACATGAAGCCCAGAGGTGCAGCAGCTGAATTTAATTTTTGACCAAATTATATATTCCTTTTTGTCACAGATAAAGTGAGCCATAGAAATTGTGCACATAAAATAGAAGTAGTACAGTGGAGCCCACTTAATTGGATATCTCTTAATTGTATATCCCTGTTAATTGAATATAATTTCCCAACACAAAACCATTTATCATACTTTGAGTACAAATTTGACTTGTTAATTGAATACAGGTTATAAACTCCTGTTAATTGAATAAAAAATCTTGTAACCTGTCGAGAAATTACCCTGACTCTCCCCAGTTTTCCTTTGTTCATGGATCCATAAGACCTCAGTACATCCAATACAGGCATTTAATCTATTACATCTTATTTGACAGAGCTCGTGGATGCTAAGTTTATCTCTAGAATACAGGAAAGCGACAAAATACCTGTTAATTGAATACTCCTGTTAATTGAATAATTTTCATTGGCAAAGTGGCTATTCAATTAACAGGGTTCCACTGTATTACAAAACAATTTGTGATGTGTTTAAATGGCTAGATGCAGGAGGGCTAAAAGTAGTACTCCTAAAAATGAAAGTGTCAGTGACACTGTAGCTTAACTTGTGTGTTGTGTTTGATGAAAAGGATAATGTTCAATGTTTATGAAAGGTTTTTGGGCTTTGGGCTTGGGCAGCCATACTGGTTGCCCGATCGTGACCAAAAGGGGACATTCTCATCTAGACATGACCCCAAACCTGCATATCAAATTTCGTGACAATCAGACAAGAACTGCGGGGTGTAGTCCGTGCTAAAGGAAAATGTGAACAGACTCACAGACTAACAGACTTCCGCATGCGTGATGGCAATAGCTTATCTTGACTATGTCAAGTTAAGCTAAAAATTTGCAAGGGCTCTAGGAGAGCAGCCCTCCTTGAGAATGCCAGGCCTTGTGCAGTTTTAGTTTGATAGGGACAAAAAGAGTACTTGCACAGTGCATTACAGTAAAACCTGTCTTAAGAGACCACTGTCTTGAGAGACCACCTGTCTTGAGAGACCACATCTGCCAGGCACCGATTGGTTTTACTCTATAATGGACCTGCTATGGGAGACCACCTGTCTTGAGAGACCACCTGTCTTGAGAGACCACTGTGACCTGGTACCAACTTGTATTTTTATGCTATAATGGACCTGTCTTGAGAGACCACCTGTTTGAAGACTGAAATCATGACAAAAACTTTTTACCTGTTCTGGAATTGGAAAATCCATTGTGGTTATACTAACATAATTAAAAGTATTAAAAGCTCTTAATTGGGTTTCAATTGCTAACTCATTAAAGATTGAGATGTTTTTATAAGACCTCTGTGAAAAGATTAGGATTATTGCTGAATAAACAATTTCATACATATCTGAAATGTGACAGATAGGAATAAAAATAAATTTATGTTGAAAATCTTTTTGTAACAAACTGAAATAGACTGTTATAAAAATTATAAAAATAAATTAGTGTTGAAAATCTTCAAGGAAGATTTTCAACACTAATTTATTTTTATAATTTTTTATAACAGTCCATTTCAATTTGTTACAAAAACTTCATAAAAAAGAACAACTACAAAGTAATTACAACAAGAGGCCCCACGGGGCCTGAAGCGCTCATCTTGTACAGAACACAATTTAAACAGAGTCCAAGAATGAGTCTACATTAAGCAAGCCATCTCCATAGGCTACACTGTCAATCCTTGAGTCCCTCAGGAGTGACAAAAATAATCTGGGCATCATGCCTTTTCTTCAGTTGATCATAAGTAAAATGTAGAGCTCCCCTATGAAGCCCCTTGATACAACCTATGTGGATTCATCTTAGTACCTCTAGAAGGTACTGAATACAAAATTTTTAATTCTTCAGCAAAATGGCCAATTCCGGCTCCCATAGAGAGCCCAAATATTAACCCAGGCTCTTGATTTGAACACAGTTAAATCTGACTTCCCTAGAGATGTTGTGTACCGAATATGAAAGCATTCTGACTGTTGGATCTGAAGAAGAGAAATTGTAAAGAAATTTCTCCGAATTGCACTAAGTTCAAATTTGGGCTACCATAGCGAGCCCAAATATTGACCTATGGATCCGATTTGAACAAACTTGAATCTGACCCCCCTAGAGATGTTGTATATCAAATGTGAAAGCATTCTGACAAGTGAATCTGAAGAAGAAGATTTTTGAAGAAATTCCCTCATATTGTACTAAGTTAAATTTCATGTTCCCATATGGAGCCCAAATATTAACCTAGGCACTCGAATTGAACAACCTGGAATCTGACCCCCCTAGAGATGTTGTATACCAAATATAAAAGTATTCCGACTGGTGGATCTGAAGAAGAAGATTTTTAAAGAAATTTTCTCCTATTGCACTAAGTAAAAATTTGGGTTACCATAGTGAGCCCAAATATACACCAAGGGATCTGATTTGAACAAACTTGAATCTGACCCCCATAGAGATGTTGCATACCAAATATCAAAGCATTCTGACTGATGGATCTGAAGAGGAAGATTTTTTTAAATTACCCTCCATATTGAACAAAGATAAAATTTGGGCTTCCGTAGGAAGCCCAAATATTAACCTAGGGACTTGGTTTGAACAATCTAGAATCTGACCCTCATAACAATGATGTATACCAAATATTAAAAGATTCTGACTGGTGGTTCTGAAGAAGAAGATTTTTAAAGAATATTCCCCATATTACCCTATGTTAAAACTTCGGGCTCCTGTAGAGAGCCCAAATATGAACCAATGAGCTTTATTTCAACAAACTTTTATCTTACCCCCCTATGAATGCTGTATACCAAATATCAAAAGATTCTGATGATTGGTTCTGGAGAAAAGATTTTTTAAAATTTTTGCAAATATGCTGACTCAGCATTTTTTCGATGCCCATTACAGAACACCCTAACATAACCGATGGCAATTTTTTTTTACCATTCAATTCTACTGGTCATAAGGATACTTCATACCAAATAAAAGCTCTCTGTTCCGTGGGGTTTGGGAAATATGGGCGTTTGAAAATATTTCTATTTTTAGCTCCCAGGGTTCCCATGGGGATGCGGGAATTTTTTTTTTTGCATGGGTCATGTACTTATGACCCAATAATACCACAAACCAAATTTGGTTCATACCGGACCATCGGTTCAGAAAATAGAAATTTTGGGCGGGGCCAAAAATCTTACCCCTCCTATTACAAAGCCAAATATTACTTCACGAACTTCGTTTGAACAAACTTGATTCTACACCTCATATGGAAGCTCCATAGCAAATATCAAGTCATTGTACACACTGGTTCTTGAGAAGAAGATTTTTAAAATATTTGGGTGCATTTTCCCCCACTCCCTCCCTATGGGGCTGGGCATGCTGAGTTGAACAAAAATGAAATGCCCCTTTGGGACCATCACTCACACAAACTTTCACTTGAATTGGTCCAGTGGCTTTGGAGGAGAAGACCAAAACATGGTGTTGACGGACGACGGGCGGGAAGCGATGAGATTAGCTCAGCTTGACTTTGTCAAGATGAGCTAAAAATCCATTCTTCTCTATTTCTGAATTTTGTGGTTGGTTATTCACTGACTTGAGAAAACCTGAAACCTGTTATGAGAGACCACCTGTCTTGAGAGACCACTTTTGTGTGGCCCAAAGGGCGGTCTCTCAAGACAGGTTCTACTGTATTACTTGAAAATAGTGCACAAAATAGTGACATGACTTCTAATTTTAACTGTATTCACTAAAATTGTCATTAAAGCATAAATAATAATGTTCTAATAAGAGCAAAATCATTGCCTCTGATTGGATGAGACCTTGCATAGTTTGTTCTATGTTTATGGCTAAAGTACCATATGTTCCCATCGGACTTCACCAAACAAAATATTTGAAATTACGCTGCATGTTTGGTAATTATATTATCAAATGAGTGACTTGCAAACCACTTCATTTTCCTAGATTTTTCAAACATGCAGCAGACGATGTTACAAATGAAGTGCTGTTTAACCCTTTACCCAACGCAGATGATATCGAAATTTATTATTTTAAATATCATTTTTAAAATTTTTTCCAAAAATCTCAACAAAACCATATCATGTGGGTCAAGATATGTTTTTGTTGAAATTTTTCGAAAAATATTTTTTCAGCTGCTGAATTTGCATATTACGTGGGTGGATTCGGGCAATTCGTTGGGTAAAGGGTTAAAATACAAATCAATTTACAATTTGAAATAAGATCAGGCTACCTCAACCTTTATTATTTCCTGATTATTTGGCAAGTGACATTGTGGGGTACACAAGAGGCTTATTTTTTAGAAGTTGCCTTGTTCATTTCATGATGTGGGTTTGGGTTATCGGTAGGGTCTTATTGGAACACACACGTTATGGTGATGAATTGACTGTAACATGGTCTGAGGTTTGTGGCATGGAACGTATTTTCAACCTCAACACTTTGTGTCTTAGTTGAACATAAGCTCCATATCGCAAACCTCAGACCATGTTACTGTCTATTCAGCATAATATTTTATAAAGTTGTTTCAATGCCATGATATAATTTCACAACAGCAGGAGATTATTTTCTAAAACAATTAGGCCAAAAAAAGTTGAAAATCTGTTTCTTAGGCCCTCTCACATGGTTCTTTTGGTTACCGCATGGTCTCTTTTTATAACCAATGTAAACTTCAAAAAAATCAAAATCAAACAGTTTATGTCTGATATTTTACCTAAGTTAATAAAATTGATAAATTTGTCCCTCGGGTGCAACAAGGCTTTGCAATGCTTTAGCATTGCAAGACTTCTTGCATTGAAGGGATGAAATACACAACCATCCATGGTATTCTGTAGATTATGAGGCCTAAAACATAAAACAAATCAAGAGCCTGAATTTTTGATGGCGAAGAAATAATTACAAAAAATAAAAAATAAATAAAAAAACACCTTTTACAATGAAAGTGTCAATGACAGTGCAGCTCAACTTGTCCAAGAAGGGACTGAACTAAATAGAAAGATCCAGTAATACCAAGTCATTCACTCAAGTTTCTACAGAAAAGACATCACACCAAAGCTATTTATTTATTGGTGTTTAAGGTCATATATTTCTGCACAATGGCTCATCATGACCACACAATTTTAATGGGTGGAGGAAGATGGAGTACCTGGAGAGTACAACCAAGCAATGATGAGCAACTGTAAGCCCCCCCCCCCCCCCCCCCCCCCAACATACTAACATCACACAAGCAGGGTTAGCATTGGTAGAAGAGAAGTACAACATCGACGTGCAATACGTCTTGGTATACAATGTAGCTGTCCCCTACGTGGACAATGAGGGTGAAGTGCCTTGCCCAAGGACACAACGCAGTTGCTGCAGGTGGGATTCGAACCGAGGACCTCTCGGTTTGCAGCCTGCACCTCTACCTACTGAGACCCCACACATGTGTTCACCGGGTAAACAAAAATTATAATCAGCAAAATTTTTATTAATGAAGCACCAAGTTGCACACGGTGCTTCATTAACTGGTAGAGTGCTGAAAGTCCATATTTGGGCTTTATTCTGGGGTGATGGTACTGCAACTTGAAGGCTTCATACTCAGTGGATGTGCTTCGTATTATCTTTGAAGTGATATTATTTAGTCTGTAAGGACTTGTCTTGTTGCAATTTATGGGAGAGTGCCTGTAGGCACTCTCCCATAAATTGTAACAAGGCAAAGATATGTGAAAACATTTTGATAGCCAAAAATAATTTAGCACTCTACCAGTTAATTAAATTTTGGATGATTATTTCTATAATTAGTGTTTGCAATCTAATATTGTTGTGTCCATGGTGGTAATATTGCCCACTCCATGGAAAGTGACCAGTGCACGGTGGCCATACTGTAACCCCTTAGGTAATGTAATGACCATAACCAGTCAGCATTATTCACAAGAAACTTCTTTACGTTCAATATTTTTTTCAATTTTAACTTTACCAAAAATCGCTCACCTGGGAAACAATCAAAGCAGGATTTAAGGTCACATTGAGCATCCATATGGCTACAATCAAAACTAGTAGTCCTGTCAGGACTAGTACAGAAAATGCTCCTTAGTTTAGTGCAGAAAAGTCGAGTAAACCAGTTTAAACATGCAATAACTTTTGTGCTATGTAATGCAGAATGTAGTGCACTATTCACAAGCTTGTTAACTTTGATCTTTGACAGATATCATTAGGAAAAGAAATGTATTTTTACTGGTTCCAGTTATTTGCCGATATCATTTTGAATCAGGTTCACCTGGTAAATTTGTGATGATAATGAAAGAAAGATTGATGAAAAAATGACGTTATAATTTTCGCAAGAAGCCCAGGCAGTAAAATCAAAGCAGTTGCCAGATCGGATAATTGTCTTTGGAATGATTTATTCGGTGCTCTGTTAATTGCGGGGATGTGACTTGTGTGAAATGTGTGTGTACGAACAGCCCAGCACATGATCGTTTTTGATCTAGCCTAACAAAAGTGTTTTAACATCGACATTTTAACAATTAATATCTGTGACTTTGTTCGACTTTGAAAACATGGATAAATTTGTTCGAAAAGTTAAAAAATTTATAGTAATTTATATATTTTTTATACTTACCAATTACCCAGACTTAGCTGGTGCAAACTCTATTAAATTCAGGGCCAAACACAAATTTTGCCCCCCCAATCCCCAAAATTTGCATCAAAAACCAAAAATTTGATGTCCTGGTAGGTCCTCCATACTTTTACTGTACTGCGCATGCGCAGTGTCAAGGAGGTCTCAAAATTGGCGCCAAAAAGTCATTCTTACAACCAGTGCCTGGTAAGTGTTATGTACGCAGCGGGGAGGCAAGAGTTCCCAACTCCTGGGAGGGCCATCCCCATCTAGGTCATTGGTAAGTATAAAAATATATAAATTACTATAAATTTTTTAACATTTTTATACTGTACCAATGACCCAGACTTAGCTGAATAGTAAACAGACCGGAGGGCCCAGGACATGAAGGAAAATCCAATAGGCTCAATTACATATAACAGAATTATCCCCTCAAGGAGAAAAGGAGAGATAGGCTTTACATGTATCTTTCTTATGATGAAACAACATGAAATAATTTCGTAAAATAATTTTAAGTTACAACCCTGAACATCAGAAACCACTGTTTTTTCCTCTCCTCATCCTATATCCACTTCATATCCACCATTTCTCTCATAATTATGTGTCTGGCAACATTAAAACTGAGATTTACAGCACAAATATCAGTGAGGTGACACTGTTTTCAGGGCCAAACAAAGAATGACTTTTTGGCGCCAATTTCGAGATCTCCTTGACACTGCGCATGCGCAGTACAGTAAAAGTATGGAGGACCTACCAGGACATCAAATTTTCGGTTATTTTGGGGATTGGGGGGGGGGGGGGAATTTGTGTTTGGCCCTGAATTTAATAGAGTTTGCACCAGCTAAGTCTAGGTCATTGGTACAGTATAAAAATATTACCATAACTCAAAACTCCAACTTCCAAAAAAAAACACTCAGTCATCAATGAATTTTTAACAAATCATTCGCAGCAAATTTCAATCTCATTCGAAACATTCTCAATCCTTCATGAGGCCTTGTTCAAATCACTTGCTATACCTAATAATAATAAAAAATGTAAAACTGCGACTCACTATTCAGTATGATGGGAATTGCCCAAACAGTCCTCTGGCCAAATCAACCCCCATTGTTTTTTATCCAATCCGTCCCCACTATCTGACACAAACTGACCTTCAGTGACCAGATGATCAGTAAGGCTGTCAAATGATTTCTCCCATCACCCCTTCGCTGAACCGCCCCTTGAAAAATTTGGCCGACAGCCTCCCCCACCCCTCTCCAGCCACAAGATTTTGAAATCATGACTGAATGGTCACAAGTTATGTTTTTGCGGCAAAAGGAAAGGAAACTTTAAAAAACAAATCCTAATTGTTTTGGCAAATGTCTTTTCACGTTAGCCTTAGGGTTAAATAAACATAATAATTTATAAAAGTTCATTGAAAAACATCCCTCCCACCTTCTCCAGTGGAGAGTGGTTAAAAATAGGTCTACATGATACAGGGCAAGCCCCTTTCGACCCTCGATGACAAGTACTGTAGATTAATTTTTATTTCATGTCACAGCATGGTAAAGAGAGTGTCAAGGTATTCAATGATATCTGAGTGTCCTGCGGTTCTTCTAAGGAGGAGGTGGCTTAGGAGAACTCAGAGTTGGTTGGTAGTTTGTGTTGTTGGTGTTGCTGGAGGTGAGACCGGGGACTGGAAGGGTTTTAATAGAATAGTCCTTGCGGCTGCAGGTTTTGCATCAATCAAAGCTGTCCATTCTTTGTCTTTCTGATGAGAGTGAATGTCAGAGAAGCTAGCGTTTGATTTGCTCCTCTTTTATCTCTGACCCTGAGAGGTTCTCAAGAGTTTCTTCTTTGCTTCGATGTCCACTCCAAGGAACTCCTCCACAGATTCTGTGGTCCCTTCCTCTTGAATGGGGCTCTGGTCCAAAGAAGCCAGAGGGGAAAGAGTCAGAGGGCGGATGGATCGTCATCCTAGTCAACTTCCTGCTCCAAAGACTGATCACCCTCCCCTCTCTCCTCCTCAGATGGGGGTGGGGATGGGCTGGAGATATAGATCGGTCACCTGGTCATCTGGTGTCCTCTGGCCCCACCTCTAGGTGTGTGTGTGTGTGTGTGTGGGGGGGGGGGGGTTTCAAAGTCCAATACTTTAACCACTGCGCCTCCACGCTCCTTAACTGGTAGAGTGCTAAATTTTATTTGACCACCAAAATTTTTTCACGTCTTTGCCCTGTTACAATTTTTATAGGAGAGTGCCCACAGGCAATCTCCTATAAATCGTAACAAGGCAAATCTTAACAGACTAAATAATATCACTCCAAAGATAATATGATGCACGGCCACTGAATATGAAGTCTTTAAGTTGCAGTACCGACACTTCAGAATAAAGCCCAAATATGGGCTTCCAGCACTCTACCAGTTAAATAATAAATTAATAATTACTGGAATAAATTAATTCAATTAACAGGAATTTGGTAATTTTTTCTATTCTAGTGATAAACTAAGAATTTATTCAATTATATATTGTTTGACAAGGTCCTGGAGCTTTGTCAAACAAGATAAAATAGAGTAAATGGTCGTACTAGATGTAGTGAGGCCAAATAGGTCTATAAACGTGAGAAATTCAGTGGTTGTCAGAGATAGTCTTCAACTGATTATAAGGTTTTTTATTCAATTAACATGAGTTTACTCTGCATGCAATGAACAGGTCAAATTTATATGGAAGGTATGGTAAATGGTTTTGTGTTTAAAAGTCATATGCAATTAACAGGGTTATTGAATTAACCCTTTATAACATGCACACAATATCAAGTCATTATTTTAAATATTTTTTCCAAAAATTTCAACAAAACCATATCATGGAAGGCCTGCATTTTAGAATCGCAACCAATCTGATCGATAGGCCTGGTGAAGTGGTCAACCAGGCTAATTTTTGTTCAATGGGGCTGATTTATTTTTTTTACACTTGCATGTGCATATTATAGTGATATTTCAAATATACATGTATTATTGAATAAAGATTAATAATTCCAACCTAATTGGCTTTTATTAATGTGCTGTGGGCTGATAGCCAGGCAATATTAATACCATGCTGGGTGTGCCTTGCTTCTGGGAACATATTTGTGATTTAGACCACCCTCTCACCTGTCTGCATGTTGAAAATAAGGTGTCTTATTTTTGTTCAAGCCTACTCTATCAGTTTCGAAGACTTTAAAAGCCTGTGGTGCACAGGTGAATTAAAAGTGAAATTAGATGAGTAGCGATGTGTTCTCAATACCCGGAGGACAGTGCAGGTTTCTTTTTTCATCTGTTGAAGAAATGGATTGTTGCCTGTTTTGATATGTCAAAAGCCTCAAAAGGAGGTAAGTGATTTTATTTTATTAAAATAAAATCCACTGAGAAGCAAAAACCGTGTTGTTTTTATTGTTACGAATTCACTTTGCTGAAGTTGACAGCATGCATTCTCACTTGTCTATTATTCCCTAACGACGCCCATAGTATAAATCACTCATGAATATTTAACGTATGAACCAGTACCAGTATGTCTTTAGGGTATACTTCTCCAAATGAATTGTAATTACTTTGTTTTGTGACAGGTTATTTTCGAAGACAGCTTGGGGGAGGGGAGAGGGGAATCCACACAAGATCCAGAAATGATAAATTCTTGTGGAAACATTTCAGCATAAACACTCAATCAAACAGAGGTTATGTTTATTCTCTTTATTATAATAGATGCACATGGTTGTGTTGATAATACAGTCAAACACAAAATATGATATTTCTATGGCTTTTCCCACCATATGTATAAAACGTGAGCCAGGCAATCAAACAGTAATCGCAATGGAATGTGGTAATAAATAAGGGATTCAAACTTGTTACACTATATACAGTTAAAACTAAAACAAGAAGTCCTGTCATGAAATGCTCACAAATAGCACGTCGATCTCAGCGTTAATCCACGCGTTATGACCATAATAAGGCTATCAAATTCTGTACATATGGCCTGTCCACAAGCAATATTTCAGCCAATGAATACTCTAACCACTGCGCCTCCACGCTCCTTAACTGGTAGAGTGCTAAATTTTATTTGACCACCAAAATTTTTTCACGTCTTTGCCCTGTTACAATTTTTATAGGAGAGTGCCCACAGGCAATCTCCTATAAATCGTAACAAGGCAAATCTTAACAGACTAAATAATATCACTCCAAAGATAATATGATGCACGGCCACTGAATATGAAGTCTTTAAGTTGCAGTACCGACACTTCAGAATAAAGCCCAAATATGGGCTTCCAGCACTCTACCAGTTAAATAATAAATTAATAATTACTGGAATAAATTAATTCAATTAACAGGAATTTGGTAATTTTTTCTATTCTAGTGATAAACTAAGAATTTATTCGATTATATATTGTTTGACAAGGTCCTGGAGCTTTGTCAAACAAGATAAAATAGAGTAAATGGTCGTACTAGATGTAGTGAGGCCAAATAGGTCTATAAACGTGAGAAATTCAGTGGTTGTCAGAGATAGTCTTCAACTGATTATAAGGTTTTTTATTCAATTAACATGAGTTTACTCTGCATGCAATGAACAGGTCAAATTTATATGGAAGGTATGGTAAATGGTTTTGTGTTTAAAAGTCATATGCAATTAACAGGGTTATTGAATTAACCCTTTATAACATGCACACAATATCAAGTCATTATTTTAAATATTTTTTCCAAAAATTTCAACAAAACCAAATCATGGAAGGCCTGCATTTTAGAATCGCAACCAATCTGATCGATAGGCCTGGTGAAGTGGTCAACCAGGCTAATTTTTGTTCAATGGGGCTGATTTATTTTTTTTACACTTGCATGTGCATATTATAGTGATATTTCAAATATACATGTATTATTGAATAAAGATTAATAATTCCAACCTAATTGGCTTTTATTAATGTGCTGTGGGCTGATAGCCAGGCAATATTAATACCATGCTGGGTGTGCCTTGCTTCTGGGAACATATTTGTGATTTAGACCACCCTCTCACCTGTCTGCATGTTGAAAATAAGGTGTCTTATTTTTGTTCAAGCCTACTCTATCAGTTTCGAAGACTTTAAAAGCCTGTGGTGCACAGGTGAATTAAAAGTGAAATTAGATGAGTAGCGATGTGTTCTCAATACCCGGAGGACAGTGCAGGTTTCTTTTTTCATCTGTTGAAGAAATGGATTGTTGCCTGTTTTGATATGTCAAAAGCCTCAAAAGGAGGTAAGTGATTTTATTTTATTAAAATAAAATCCACTGAGAAGCAAAAACCGTGTTGTTTTTATTGTTACGAATTCACTTTGCTGAAGTTGACAGCATGCATTCTCACTTGTCTATTATTCCCTAACGACGCCCATAGTATAAATCACTCATGAATATTTAATGTATGAACCAGTACCAGTATGTCTTTAGGGTATACTTCTCCAAATGAATTGTAATTACTTTGTTTTGTGACAGGTTATTTTCGAAGACAGCTTGGGGGAGGGGAGAGGGGAATCCACACAAGATCCAGAAATGATAAATTCTTGTGGAAACATTTCAGCATAAACACTCAATCAAACAGAGGTTATGTTTATTCTCTTTATTATAATAGATGCACATGGTTGTGTTGATAATACAGTCAAACACAAAATATGATATTTCTATGGCTTTTCCCACCATATGTATAAAACGTGAGACAGGCAATCAAACAGTAATCGCAATGGAATGTGGTAATAAATAAGGGATTCAAACTTGTTACACTATATACAGTTAAAACTAAAACAAGAAGTCCTGTCATGAAATGCGCACAAATAGCACGTCGATCTCAGCGTTAATCCACGCGTTATGACCATAATAAGGCTATCAAATTCTGTACATATGGCCTGTCCACAAGCAATATTTCAGCCAATGGACCTCCGGGTGACCCGGAGGTCCATTGGAAGAAACATTGTCTGTGGTTGCTCTGAGTAACCAGGAGAACCTGCCGTGCTTTGGATGCCATTCGATATGGCAATTGCACGGAATTCCTACGTGCAATTAAGCCTAGATAAACGCTCAGGTCATGACAGGACTTCTCGTTTTAACTGTGAGGTTTACAATATGGGTCAGTATCAACCCATTTGTGCATTTATTTTCGCCATACCCACTCCCTCACATTTTCTACATTTGCCTACAATCATCTTTTAGTACATCCCAGGCAGAAGTACACGAATAAACCCGGAATTGCCTGATCGATTAGTCCCAATGCCAGAAGTTATTTTGTTTTACAAAATCGATCGTCGTTTGATTTGCTGAGATTGGGAAAACAATAGATTGTTGACAGGCCAATTGATTGGCCTCGTCAGATTATTTTTGAGGCTGATTACTAGGCCGCTGCTGATCGGCCAGGTCAAAATGCAAGCCCTGCATGGAACTAGGCTGGAGAGCCTAAGTTCTAACTCAAGTCAAAGGGTTAGGTTAAGAGAAACTACAATCACAGTGAAACACATCTATAAGCAGTATAGATCAAGGGCTGTCACGATTAATCAATTGTCGATCGGTCACCCTGAAACTGATAAGCATTTTTCATTGTCAGAGAATCAGTAAATTATACCCTGTTTTAGTCGTTCAATAATTAAAAAAAAGTTGAAGAAAAAGCTATTCTTTCTAAAGGAAACACGAGGCCCCAAGGGGCCTGAGGGCGCTCATCTGACATGGTAGCCTAAATATCAACCCAGAGAATTGATTTCAACAATTTGCATCTGCTCCTCGTAAGAAAAGCTTATACCAAATATCCAAAGATTCCCACAGGGAGCCCATATATGAACCCAGGGACTTGGCTTTAACAAACTTGAATCTCACCCCCCCCCCCTCCCCCCTAAGAATGCTGCACACCAAATATCAAAACATTCTGACTGCTGGATCTGAAGAAGATTTTTAAAGAAAATTCCTCATTTTGAACTAAGTTACAATTCGAGCTCCCACAGTGAGTCCAAATATGGACCTAGGGACATGGCTTGAACAGACTTGAATCTCACCCCCTAAGGATGCTGCATACCAAATATCAAAACATTCCGACTGCTGGATCTGAAGAAGATTTTTAAAGAAAATTCCTCATTCTGAACTAAGTTATAATTCGGGCTACCACTTTGAGCCCAAATATGAACCCAGGGACTTGGATTGAACAAACTTGAATCTCACCCCCCTAAGCATGGTGCATACCCAATATCAAAAGATTCTGCCTGCTGGATCTTGAGAAGAAGATTGTCAAAGAAATTTGCCTGAAATGCAGTAAGTTCAAATTTGGGCTCCTATACTGAGCCCAAATATAAACCCAGGGGGCCGATTTGAACAAACTTGAATCAGATCCACCCCACAATGTTGCATACCAAATATCAAAAGATTCCGTCTGCTGGATCTGGAGAAGAAGATTTTTTAAGAAGTTTGCCTGAAATGAACTAAGTTCGAATTCGGGCTTCTATAGTGAGCCCAAATATGAATCCAGGGGGCTGATTTGAACAAACTTGAATCAGATCCACCCCACAATGTTGCATACCAAATATCAAAAGATTCTGCCTGCTGGATCTGGAGAAGATTTTTTAATAAATTTGCCTGAAATGCACTAAGTTCGAATTCAAGCTTCTATAGTGAACCCAAATATGATTCTAGGGAGCCGATTTGAAGAAAATTTGAATCAGATCCACCCCACAATGTAGCATACCAAATATCAAAAGATTCTGCCTGCTGGATCTGGAGAAGAATATTTTTTAAGAAATTTGCTGAAATGCACTAAGTTCAAATTTGGGCTCCTATACTGAGCCCAAATATAAACCCAGGGGGGCCGATTTGCACAAACTTGAATCAGATCCACCCCACAATGTTGCTTACCAAATATGAAAAGATTCTGCCTGCTGGATCTGGAGAAGAAGATTTTTTAAGAAATTTGCCTGAAATGCACCAAGTTCGAATTCGAGCTTCTATATTGAGCCCAAATATGAATCTAGGGAGCCGATTTGAACAAACTTCAATCAGATCCACCCCACAATGTTGCATATCAAATATCAAAAGATTCTGCCTGCTGGATCTGGAGAAGAAGATTTTATAAGAAATTTGCCTGAAATGCACAAAGTTCGAATTCGAGCTTCTATAGTGAGCCCAAATATGAATCTAGGAAGCCGATTTGAACAAATTTGCATCAGATCCACCCCACAATGTTGCATACCAAATATCAAAAGATTCTGCCTGCTGGATCTGGAGAAGAAGATTTTTAAGAAATTTGCCTGAAATGCACTAAGCTCAAATTTGGGCTCCTATACTGAACCCAAATATAAACCCAGGGGGCCGATTTGAACAAACTTGAATCAGATCCACCCCACAATGTTGCTTACCAAATATGAAAAGATTCTGCCTGCTGGATCTGGAGAAGAAGATTTTTTAAGAAATTTGCCTGAAATGCACTAAGTTCGAATTCGAGCTTCTATATTGAGCCCAAATATGAATCTAGGAAGCCGATTTGATCAAACTTGAACCAGATCCACCCCACAATGTTGCATCCCAAATATCAAAAGATTCTGCCTGCTGGATCTGGAGAAGAAGATTTTTTAATAAATTTGCCTGAAATGCACTAAGTTCGAATTCGGGCTTCTATAGTAAGCCCAAATATGAATCCAGTGGACCGATTTGAACAAACTTGAATCAGATCCACCCCGCAATGTTGCATACCAAATATGAAAAGATTCTGCCTGCTGGATCTGGAGTAGAAGATTTTTGAAGAAATTTGCCTGAAATGCACTAAGTTCAAATTCGAGCTTCTATAGTGAGCCCAAATATGAATCTAGGGAGCCGATTTGAACAAACTTGAATCAGATGCACCCCACAATGTTGCATACCAAATATCAAAAGATTCTGCCTGCTGGATCTGGAGAAGAAGATTTTTTAAGAAATTTGCCTGTAATGCACTAAGTTCGAAATCGGGCTCCTATACTGAGCCCAAATATGAACCCAGGGGGCCGATTTGAACAAACTTGAATCAGATCCACCCTACAATGTTGCATACCAAATATCAAAAGATTCTGCCTTCTGGATCTGGAGAAGATTTTTTAATGTTTTTTTCCATTGCCTACAGTGTTAAAAAGTGCTGACCGATAGGGATTTTTTTCTAACCATTCTATTCTACTGGATAAAAGTAAGCTTTATACAAAATAAGAATTCTCTGTGCTGTGTAGTTTTGGAGATATGGCAGTTTTAAGGTTTTTCCTATTTTTAGCTCCCGAGGTTCCCATGGGGCAATGAGAAAAATTTCTTTTGCATCAATCAACTACTTATGGCCCATTATCATCTCATATCAAATTTGGTTCAAATCGACCTCACGGTACAGAAAATAGAAATTTTAGGCGTGGCCAAAATTTTTGCCCCTCCCATAAGGAAGGTAAATAATGCCCGGCAAACTTCTCTTGAACAAACTTGATTCTGCACCTCAAAAGGAAGCTGCATACCAAATATCAAGTCTCTGCTACTGCTGGTTCATGAGAAGAAGATTTTCAAAGATTTTGGTGCCCCTTGGGGGTGTGGCCCCACCCAGGATGCGGGGCAACTTCATTTGAACAAATATGAATTGACATTAGGTAATAAACATTTACCCAACATTTGAAAAATATTGGGCCAGTGGTTTCTCCAGAGAAGTTGGTTTTGTAAAGTTTACGCCAGATGACGACGGACGAAGTACGACGACGGAAGGACGACGGACAGAAAGCGATCAATAAAGCTCACCTTGAGCTTTGCTCAGGTGAGCTAAAAAGTCAAGAACATCGACGTTAAACCTCAAGAAGCTGTTAGAAGTATTGGTCTTTTAGGTACATTCAAAGCTTCGATGTTCTGAACTTTTGAACACTCAGTGTAATAATCAAGACCGGTTGGCAGTTGCAAACTTGCGAAGTTATTATTGATTATTATCTATTATTTGCAACGATTAGTCGATTCCTAAATTAAACACGAAAGATGCCAATGCCCTATAGCTCACCAACATTCCTCTTTGATAGTAACTTTGGCAAACACAAGAACTGTATCAAACAGGCTCATAACATGCGACAAAGCTTACCTAAACACAACCTTTTAGTTAAACATGAAATTCTGAGCTAAACAGAGAACTAAACACAACTAAAAATGTCAAGAAAAATGTTTAAAATGCAGGGTATGAGGGATTAATCATGGAACAATGATAGTGAGGAACATGTATGATGAATATAAGTGCCATGGGAAGAGAAGGAGCACAGCAGCTGACCTAAACTCTAAGTTAAACATGAAATTCTGAGCTAAACAGAAAACTAAACGCAACTAAAAATCTCAAGAAAAATGTTTAAAATGCAGGGTATGAGGGGTTAATCATGGAACAATGATACTGAGGAACATGTATGATGAATATAAGTGCCATGGGAAGAGAAGGAGCACAGCAGCTGACCTAAACACTTAGTTAAACATGAAATTCTGAGCTAGACAGAAAACTAAACACAACTAAAAATCTCAAGAAAAATCGCGACATCGACACCGTAGCTGCAACGAGTGGTGCAATCTCACAAAAATCTAGGTTCATCAAGGGCCATATCTCCAAGAAAAATATTTGGAACAACACATGCATTGAACAGTGGCTAGACATCAATAAGATACACTTACATGCCAAATATAAAGTCATTCCATCAAGTATTTCAAAAGTTATTGAGTTTTGAAACTCGTTGGTCACAGACAGACCGACAGACCTACAGACCGACCGACAGACCGACATTGCCACTTATTGAGCTGCTAGTCGCAGCTAAAAATGTTTAAAATGCAGGGTATGAGGGGTTAATCATGGAACAATGATACTGAGGTACAAGTATGATGAATATAAGAGCCATGAAAACAGAAAACTAAACGCAATTAAAAATGTCAAGAAAAATGTTTAAAATGCAGGGTATGAGGGGTTAATCATGGAACAATGATACTGAGGAACATGTATGATGAATATAAGTGCCATGGGAAGAGAAAGAGCACAGCAGCTGACCTACACACTAAGTTAAACATGAAATTCTGAGCTAAACAGAAACTAAACACAACTAAAAATGTCAAGAAAAATGTTTAAAATGCAGAGTATGAAGGGTTAATCATGAAACAATGATACTGAGGAACATGTATGATGAATATAAGTGCCATGGGAAGAGAAGGAGCACAGCAGCTGACCTAAACACTTGGTTAAACATGAAATTCTGAGCTAAACAGAAAACTAAACGCAACTAAAAATGTCAAGAAAAATGTTTAAAATGCAGGGTATGAGGGGTTAATCATGGAACAATGATACTGAGGAACATGTATAAATGAATAAAGTGCCATGGGAAGAGAAGGAGCACAGCAGCTGATCTAAACACTAAGTTAAACATGAAATTCAGAGCTAAACAGAAAACTAAACGCAACTAAAATTGTCAAGAAAAATGTTTAAAATGCAGGGTATGAGGAGTTAATCATGGAACAATGATACTGAGGAACATGTATGATGAATATAAGTGCCATGGAAAGAGAAGGAACACAGCAGCTGACCTAAACACTTAGTTAAACTTGAAATTCTGAGCTAAACAGAAAACTAAACGCAACTAAAAATGTCAAGAAAAATGTTTAAAATGCAGGGTATGAGGGGTTAATCATGGAACAATGATAATGAAGAACATGTATGATGAATATAAGTGGCATGGGAAGAGAAGGAGCACAGCCGCTGACCTAAACACTAAGTTAAACATGAAATTTCGAGCTAAACAGAAAACTAAACGCAACTAAATATGTTAAGAAAAATGTCTAAAATGTAGGGTATGAGGGGTTAAATCATGGTAAAATGATAAAAATCATCATATAGCAGCATTATAAAAGCCATGATATGGAAATAGGGTGAGTAAGTGACCTAAACAGAAGCTTTAACAATATTGGACATGTACGCTGATGCCGACCGATCGAGCCATGCCATAAGCTCACACAACTAAAGTTGGTGAGCTAAAAATCGTGACAGCCCTATGTAGATCACCATAATGTGCAATAAAGTTTACTTTAACACAACTTCTTGAAAAAAGAAAATTGAAAAGTTTTCACCTGAAAAAAAAAATTTGAAGAAAACTTTCCAGAAAATAAGTACAATAGTCATGATCCTAAATAGTCTACAGCTGCAATTTGCCAGACCTTGACAATTCCATAAACAGATTACCCATTTAGTTGTTCATTAACCTATTCTGAAGGTTAAGTAAATTTGTTTTATTAACCTGTTGGTTAACCAAAAATCCAAACACGATATGCCACAGGCATATCCCGAAAGCCGTATGCCTGTGCTGGAGGGTGGGTTTGGGAGGGAAATATAGAGTTATGCCCCTTTTGTTGGCAACATATGATGACTTCCGAAGATACAAATATCAACGAAACAGAAATACGCAATCACTAGAAATATAGAGTTGTGCCTCTTCTGTTGGCAGCATTGCATATAAGAGTTGTGCATCTTCTATTGGCAGCATTGCATATAGCAGTGAATACGTTCAGAACTGATTTGGCTGTGGGCCCATCATAAATCAGGCTGCAGTGCATTTCAAATTCCATAAACTGTAAAAGCATATTTCTAATTACGCTTGCAGTAGTCCAAACATGGCCTGAAAGTCTGTAATATAATTTTTTGGTTTGGTACATCCTTTCAAGTTTGGACAATGCTTACAGCTGAATAATAAGGACAAATTTAATATTTTTATGTGTATTAATTTCTGTTCAGGCATCTAAGCTTATTTATTTATTTATTTATTTATTTATTTATTTATTTATTTATTTATTGATGTTTAAGGTCACATACTTATGCACAATGGCTAATCATGACCCTGACAGCTGTAAAGGTGGAGGAAGCCGAAATACCCTGAGAAAACCACCGAGTAACGATGAGCAGCCACCAGCTCCACAGCATCGCAACTCCGCACTGCAGTACGGGTAGGGTTAGAATGGTTGAAGACATGCGCACCATAGACGTGCTGTACCTGTCATCATCGTGTCCCCATGTGGACAATCGGGGTTAAGTGGCTTGCCCAAGGACACAACGCGGGAGTCCGAATCAATCTCTGAGATGGTCACCGATCCAAGGACTAACCGGGCTTAACGTTGTTTAACTTCGGTGATCTGATGAGAACCGGTTACCGCAATGCCACCGCACCCCTAGGCATCTAATATGCCGATTGAAAAAAAATTGGTTAACTGATGGATTCTTTTGGCTAACCGATAGTCCGTTCGCCTCAATTTTTGTTTGCGTAACCTCTAGGGGAACGGAACGATTATTCGCCCGAATTGTCGAGGCCTGGATAGAACCTGGAGGCACTGGCTTCAAAGAAATTTACTCAAACACAAACTCTTTAAAAACAGGATGTTTATGCCGATGGAACATTTACCTCACCTCTACCTCACAGTAGGTGAGCTAAAAACAGTTGAGAAAATAAAAACCATTATATCATCTAGGTTCGGAGGTTTGCGTATAGAATATACCCATAATAGCTTGATGTACCAATGTTCACCACGGGTGGTGAAGTGGTGTTAACCACGAGCCTTTGGCACGTGGTTAACACCACTTCACCACGAGTGGTGAACAATTGGTACACCAAGCTACTTTGGGTATATTTTATTTATACCATGATCATCAGATTATTAAGAGTAGCTATTATTTTTCCTCGATTTTACTGAGCACCAGACGTACATACAAGCGAATCTGTTTTTTAGACGAGCATCGGTGGACGGTACTTCTGCTGTCAATTTTATCGGCGCAACAAAATGGAAAAAGAAAGTGAGCCTTTTTCATTTTAATAACATACTATTGCATGTTATGCATGCTTTATTAACATGAGACAATGCATGTTTGTTAATTTTTGGCATTTTTGGCATCTTATGAGGTAAACCCATTTAAGAACGTAATAAATAATTGCCACTTCCATTTCAATCTTCACGAGGCAATGTGCGATAAATTTAGACAAGTTTGCATTCAAGTCAATGTCACGAAAGGTCAACTTGGATGTAGTTCTCCTGTAGGTGTAAATTTTAGGTATTAAAATCCCATTGCTGGCTTGTCTGAGCCCTTCCCTCACACTAGCAGGATGATGTATACTAAATGTGAAAGCATTCTGACCGGTGGATCCGAAGAAGATTTTTAAAGAAATTTCCTCACATTGCACTAAACTGAAATTCAGGCCATCATAGAGAGCTCAAATATTAACCTGGTGACCCAATTTGAACAAACTTGAATCTCACTTTCCTAGAGATGTTGTATACCAAATACTAAACAGGGCTTATATTTTGTCTAAATTTGTGAGATTCTATTTGGATTCTCGTGAAAATGGTTGCGAGAATCCATACCTACTATGAGTGTCCCAGGATCCCATGACGCCACCAAGGTTGAACCACAGTTGTTGATAACACATGTTAACCTTTTACCTATCACACTTTTTTAATTTTTAAAACTAAGTTTGAAAATTTTTAAACAATAAATAATAAATAAATGATAAAATAATTAAATGAACAATATTTACCAATAAAATCTTACAAATATGGCTGTCGTTGGAACCGGCTCAATGAGCCAGTTCCAATGACAGGCATATTTGTAAGGTTTTATTGACAAAGTGTCAGGATATTTCAGGTCATGTTAGCCTTCCATTGGTTAATTTGTTGCCGCTGTGTTAGTTAAAAGGTTAAATTGACTCAATTTTTTTCACGCGAATCCTAGCAGAGGCGCAGCGAGAATCTGCATGGATTCTCGCCGGTTTTACTGCGTGAATCTTTGTGCGAATCGATTCTCGGATTCTCGTCGAAATATAAGCCCTGCTAAAGCATTCAGACTGGTGGATCTCACATAGGGAGCCCAAATATCAACTCATGATTAAATATGAGCAAACTGAATCTGACCCCCCTAGAGATGTTGTATACCAAATATCAAACATTCTTGGAAATGGTTCTTGAGAACAAGACTTTTAAAGAAATTCACACATGTTGCATTAAGTTAAAATTCGGGCTCCCATAGGAAGCCCAAATATTAACCCAGAGACCCGATTCGAACAAACTTGAAACTGACCGACCTGGAGATGTTATATACCCAATATAAAAGGATGGTAAATCTGAAGAATATTTTTAAAGAAATTCCCTCAAACTGCAAGAAGTTAAGATTTGGGCTCACACAGGAAGCTCAAATATAAACCCAAGGACTTGATTTGAACAAACTGGAATGTGACCACCCCTAGAGAGGCTGTATACCAAACATTCTGACTGGTGGATTTAAAGAAAAATTTCCTACCATAGAGAGTCCAAATATTAATCCAGTCATTCAATTTGAACAAGCTCAAATCTCACCCCTGTAGAGATGTTGTATACCAAATATGAAAGCATTAAGACTAGTGGATCTGAAGATGATTTTGTAGAAAATTCACATATTGCACCGAGTTAAAATTCGTGAGCCTAGATATTATTACACCCAGGCACTCAGTTTGAACAAACTCGAATCTCACCCTGTCCAAAAATGTTGAATACCAAACATGAAAGCCTTCTAACTGGTGGATCTGAAGAAGATTTTTAAAGAGCTTTAATCATAGAGCATAGTTGAAATTCGGGCTACCACAGGGACCCTAAATAATAACTAAGGCACTCGATTTAAACAAACTCAAATTCCCCCCCCCCCCCACCCCCCCCCCCCCCAAGATGTTGTAAACCACTTATGAAAGAATTCAGACCAGTGAATCAGATGAAGATATTTAAAGAAATTTCCTCATTTTGCACTATGTTAAAATTTGGGGTTACATAGGAAGATCAAATAGTAACCCAGGCACTTGATTTGAACAAACTTGAATGTGACTCACCTAGAGATGTTTTATACCAAATATGGAAGGATTCTGACTGGTGGATCTGAAGAAGATTTGTGAAGAATTTTCCGTTCACTACACAAAGTTAAACTTTGGGCTCCAACAGAGAGCCCAAATATTAACCCAGGGACCAAATTAAACAAACATGAATCTGCCACAACCACCCCCCTCCCCCCCCCCCCCCCCCACCCCAGAGATGTTGCATACCAAATATAAACTGACTGGTGTATTTGAAGAATATTTTTAAAGCTCACTACCCATATTGTCCTGTATTGATCCCAAATATGAACCAAGGAGCTTCATTTTAACATGCTTTTATCTGACCCCTCTATAGATGCTGTATATCAAAAGATTCTGATCAGTGGTTCTGGAGAAAATATGTGGACTCAGCAATTTTTTAAGCCAACTGTAGAACACCTTGACACAATCGATGGCAATTTTTTAACCATTCAATTCTACTGGTCCTGATATGCGGTATACCAAATATCAAAACATTCCGACTGCTAGATCTGAACAAGAAGATTTTTAAAGAAAATTCCTCATATTGAACTAAGTTATAATTTGGGCTCCCACAGGGAGACCGAATATGAACCCAGAGACTTGGCTTGAACAAACATGAATCTCACCCTCCTAAGGATGCTGCATACCAAATATCAAAAGATTCTTACTGGTGGATGTGAAGAAGAAGATTTTTAAAGAATGTCCCTCATATTGAACTAAGTTACAATTCGGTCTCCCACAGGGAGCCTAAATATGTACTCCGAGGCTTGAACAAACTTGAATCACACCTCCCTAAGGATGCTGTATACCAAACATTAAAACATTCCGACGGCTTGATCTGAACAAGAAGATTTTTAAAGAAAGTTAAAAAATTTATAGTAATTTATATATTTTTTATACTTACCAAAGACCCAGACTTATCTGGTGCAAACTCCATTAAATTCAGGGCCAAACACAAATTTTGCCCCCCCCCCCCCCCAATCCCCAAAATTTGCATCAAAAACAAAAAATTAGATGTCCTGGTAGGTCCTCCATACTTTTACTCCACTGCACATGTGCAGTGTCAAGAAGGTCTCGGAATTGGCGCCAAAATGTCATTCTTACAATCAGTGCCTGGTAAGTGTTATGTACGCAGAGGGGAGGCAAGAGTTCCCAACTCCTGGGAGGGCCATCCCCATCTGGGTCATTGGTAAGAATAAAAAATATATAAATTACTATAAATTTTTAAACATTTTTATACTGTACCAATGACCCAGATTTAGCTGAATAGTAAAAAAGGCTGGAGGGCCCAGGACATAAAGGAAAATCCAATAGGCTCAATTACATATGACAGAATTATCCCCTCAAGGAGAAAAGGAGAGATAGGATTTACATGTATCTTTCTTATTCTTATCAAAGAAAAAAGACACAATACCATTCCATAATTGAGCACAATAACATCAATGATCTCTATTAATATCCAGCATAACCCTTTATACTAATTATTTTTAAAGGTAAGCCAATAAATAAAGGCAGTGCAGAGAAATGAGACTCTTTATACTCATTAAAAGTGTCCGAGGATTGTATATTAACGCTCGTTTGACACAAATGCTTCACACCGAGCTACACTTTAAAAATATTACATGACATGAGTAAACATTAGCTTTACACTTTAAAACCATCCCAGTACCGACTCTGGGGGAGGTATTCCCTGGCTTTTCACTATAAAGCAGGTGACCTAAGAGAATCCCCCCCCTTCCCCTGGGTCAAATACCCCAGAGCAAAGAGGGCAGCAGGACAGAGTCACTGCCAGAACAGAAAGACTACATAACTATAGTTGCAACTGTATAGTGGACGATATTCTGAGCAACAGATAACAGACCTAAACAATGAAGATCTCCAGAAATGGACTCAATATTTCTAAGATAAAAATTCATGAAAGTGGAAGGCTGAGACCAATATGCAGCCTTCATTAAATCTGTAATAGCAACACTATTAACATAAGCCCAAGATGTTGATAGAGCTCTAACTTCATGAGCCGAAATCTTAAGAGCAGACTGCTGTGATGAAGATAACTTTTCATAAGCAGTACGCATAGTTAATTAAATCCATCTAGCAATAGAATGAACCATAATGTCCTTTCTATTAGGCATCAAAGACAAAAAGAATCGCTTACGTCCCTTTCTAATGAACTCAGACCTACGTTTATAAATACGTATTGCTCTAACAGCACAGAGTAAAGGCCTACGCCCGTCGGGAGTCGGAAGGGCCTTAACAACAATAGGTTCAGGATACTTATTAGGAGCTTGATTCTTAGCCAAAAATCCAACATTAGTAGTAAAGGTAATAGAATTAACGACACTACGATAGTGAGAATCATACACAGATAAAGCATGAAGCTCACTAATTCTTCTAGCAGAAGAGAAGGCTAAGAGAAAAGCTGTCTTATATGTTAAGAATTTGAAGTCCACTGTGTCAAGAGGCTCAAAAGGCACTTCCTTTAGCTTAAGAAGAACCCATGCTAAATTCCACTTCGGAATTAATCTAAGGGTTCTAGGTCTATTTATCGAAAAGTTTCTTACTAATTTAGATAAACAGACATTAGATCCAATCATTTATGTATCATGGTGTGCATAGGTATCAGATAACATAGACCTATAACCCTTGATAGTAACAGGCTGCAGTTTGATCTCATCAAACAAATAGACCAGAAAATTTGCAATGTCAGGAATGGAGGGATCATATATATCTACAGAGTGATCCGAACACCACTGACGAAAGACCTTCCATTTTGCAGCATAATTTAGCGAAGAGGAGGTCCTCCTACAGTTAGAAATCGCGTCCACTGCTCGGCCTGTAAAATGTTTACTGTGCAAGAAGGACCGCACAATGGAAATACGTGAAGGTTGAGACCTTGCAGATTGTGGTGAAGAGTGCGAGATTTCCCCTGCGACAGAAGATCCTCCCGTGGAGGAAGGCATGTCCCACAACAGACACCTGAGTAGATTTATCCACGGTGTCTGCGGAGACAGAGATGCTACCAACCGAATCTTGAACTGGGATTGCTTTTTCTTGAGCAATATCTGCTGAATCAACGGCGCTGGAGGATACGAATATCCTATTATCCCGTCCCATGAAATCGATAGAGCGTCTACTGCAAACGCTCGAGGATCCGGACATGGGGACACAAACGTCTGCAACTGATTGTTGAGATGTGTCACAAACAAATCTATCATTGGCCGCTCCCATTGGTAGCAAATCTGATTGAAAACCTCTTTGTTGAGAGTCCACTCCGACGGCAACAGGCGACCCCTCCGTGAAAGGGAGTCTGCTAACACATTCAGACGACCCGGAATATGACAGACCGATAGGGGAACTTGATGTTCTAGAACAAACAGAAGGATTCTTTCCGTTAGCTTGAACAATGGAATGGAATGAGTGCCTCCCTGATTCCGAATATACGCTACCAACGTCGTATTGTCGGATAGAATTTGGACGTGTGCATTCTGAATAACGTCCATCCAATGACGCAACGCAAGCCAAATTGACATCATTTCTTTGATATTTGTGTGCTTGCTTAAAAACTGTGGATCCCAAAGACCCTCGCACCTCAAATCCGAAGGGCATAGTGTCGCGCCCCAAACTGTTTGACTGGCATCCGTCACCGAGACATCGGAGCAATAGAAGCAGATTCTGCACATCGTTCTGAAGCATTAACTCGTTGCCATACCTCTGAAGAATATCGTCCAGGTAAGCCGATGTTACCGCAGATGAATGAGCTCGGAAGTAAGTCATGACTGAGTTCATTATCCGAGTGAAAGCCCAGGGTGCTAGATTCAGACTGAAGCACATCACACGGAACTGATATACGACACCTAGGACAGCGAAACAAGGATACTTTCTGAACGCCAGATGTACCAAGACGTGAAAGTACGCATCCTTGAGATCTATGCTCGCGGCATAGTCGTTCACTCGAATGCTCGCTCTGACCGATCGAATGGTCTCCATATAAAAGTTTGGAGCCACAATCAGCTTATTTATCCAGCTTAAATCTGTAACTGGACGGAATGAGCCATCTGGTTTCGGAACCAGAAAAAGATGGCTGTAGAAACCTGGAGATTCCTGGTTTTCTACGACCTCTATCGCATTCTTCAGTAAGAGAGACAGGACTTCTGAAAGAAGTGCGTCTCTTTTTTGTAGATTTGATGGAAGTTAGTCCATCTTGGACTTTGAGTTAACGGAGGTTTTCCTTTGAAGGACAGTTTCAGTCCTTCAGCTATAACCCTTTGAACCCATGGGTCCTCCGTAATTAATTCCCAATTTTCTAAGAAACTTGACAACCTTCCGCCCACTGGAATGCGACAGAGGTTTACACCATCGCCTCCTGGACCTGTGAGGCTTGCAGAAGGAGAAACCATGTCATCCACGGCCCGCACCTCGCGCCGTCGATCTAGGGGCATCTGATCTGTTATTACGGCCAGCATTACAGCCCCTACTAGAGTTGCTGCCTTGACAGTCTCTAGAATAAGCGGACTTAAATAGCAGAGAGTCTGAAGTTTTCTTAGTTATTTGATCATAAATAGCAGAAGGCTTGCCGTCAAAGAGAAGTTCTCCGGAGACCGGAGCGACTCTAAGAGAGTTTTTCACCTTACTATCCGCTCTCGTGGACGTAGCTAGGGCTCCATCACGTCTAACCAACTCCAGTTTAGCCACTGAAAGGGCAGAGTTATAAGTGGAAAAGTCAATAGCCCTTGACAGAACTCTCAAGGAAGTTTGTACGTCCTGAAATTCTTGTCCTCCAAGGCGTAATGACAACGCTCTGGTAAGGTGATCTGCGTACGAAACTGCGTCTAAATTTGCTCTATTAGACAAAATTGTTGTTTCCAACGTAGAGCTTTGAACAGAAATAGACGATGGCATGGATAATTCAAGGTCTTCAGCCTGGTCGTCTAGACGCACAGGAACTCTCTGAACGCCCTGTCCTGCCGTTTCAAACCTATTTCTTGAATTAATGAAAGGCAGATTAAGAGCATTAGCCGTAAGGAAGGCTGACTTGCCGGTTTTGGAAGCAAGTTTACTGATAGCGCCGTTCAAAAGCTTGAATGTCCGTGAGACATTCCTGGACTGAGACGGAAACTCAGGGATTGAAAAATTCGGTGTCCAGTGGCGCTATAAGCCTCCTATCTGGCTACGCACCATCCTGGTCCGCTGGAACAACTTCCAGAAGGAAATGCCGGATTAACTCGACGGCGATTTTATGTTGTTCCGAAAGGGAGAATTCCAACTCGTCAGTATCCCTTTCACCATCCTGACGGACCTCATGAACGTCTCGGTCGTCCGCTCCAGATCCAGCTACGGAACGAACCGACCGAAGCATCATCATCAGATAATTCTTGCTCCGACAGAGCTTCTGCAGCTGCTGGGACGCTGCTATGATCTGTGTTATCTGCGATAGCACGTCCGTTAACAAGGCCTGCGGAGCTGTGGTCTTACAGGATTTTGCCGCAGAAAGCCCTGTGGATGTTGTCTCCTGCATACTCCTTTTATGCAAACGGCCGGAAGAAGAAGGCCTCGTATCCTTGGCTACCGGATGGCGTGACCTGGCTGTCAAGGAATCTCTGGACGGCGATGCTGGCTGGATATCGGCGGTCATGTAGCCAAGGTGCGGTCGAGTGAGCTGTCGTGTGGATGAAAAAGCCAATGAAACAGTCTTGCTGGACTGTCTATACACCGGAGCGTCCCGAGGGGTGGACGTAAGCTCCGACTGAGAAACGTTATGTACCACAACATCTGGACCGCAATGTTGTTGTACGAGAGAGGGACCTCTCTCGCTCGCAGCCCGTGCAGAGCTGGACGAGGTAGGAACCGAACCCAAAGGCTTCTTCCGTCCTATCTTGAGTTCCGTCATCACTGGCTGTGCCTGTGGTAAGTTTATAATGCTCACAACACCCAAAATTCCTTCCTGGACCGCAATGGACGAACCCGAGTGCTGACCCATTCGGTGAATGGACGCGACACCGGGCGAGCTAGCGGACGTAGATGCCAAAGCCGTCGACCCTATTTGGTGCCTCTTAGGCAATTGCCGTATATCCATGAGCACTTTAGCCGCTATCTCTTCTCTAGATTGTGACGACGGACGCACACTTGTAGACAACATCATGGAAACATCGACCTGTTCTTGTTCCTCTGAAAAAGGCAGTGAAAAACTAGAGTGACCCTGCGGCGAGAGGACCAGCATGGTCCTCTCCTCGCTGACAACATACCGTGACACACGTGTCCAACGTTTGTCATCCCAACACACTGAACAAGGATTAGTGCGAGTACACTGACTACAATTAATACAGAAATCATGAGAATCAGAGGAAGATTTCCTTCCATTACAATTAGAGCAATAATCTTTCATTGTGAAAATAATCAATCATAGTACCCGCAATAAGCCTTGAAAACAAAGATACATAATATAATAATCCATTATAATAATTAAAAAAAATAATTTGAAAAGAAAAAATTTTTTCAGAAGAGCCCAAGTTCCCAAAGGGAACCCTGAGCCCAAATGGTCCCAAAAAAGCCGAAGTGTGGACAAAAATTTTAAAATCATTTTGAAAAATTAATGCAACACTTACGGACAATATTAATGTATCTTACTATGAATTAAACTAGGTAGAAGACAAGAAATCACAATAAGAAGTAACTGTTGTCAACGCAAACAAAAAGTGTAAACAAACCAGAAACATGACTCCAAGCAATGGTAACCATGGCCCGAAATCAGTGACTAATTTAAACACTATCTGATGCTAAACAGAGCCTTCCCCAGAAGAAACTGCAGAGCATCAGATGGTAGATGCAGACCAAAACGCCTAAACACCCAAAGGTGACGATGTAAACATGGGGAAAAAACAGAAAATAATTCTGTTTCCAAGCCAAAACTCCCCAAAAATTTTAGTAATAAACATTACAAAAAATAAGCCAAAAGCATGGGAGAATAGCTAGGGGGAAATGAAGGAAAGGGAGACAGGAAACACTGATCAAACAATGGAACATTCAAAGCAAGAATGACAACAACAGGGCCATGCCTCAAAAATTGGCAACATGAAATAATTTCGTAAAATAATTATAAGTTACAGCCCTGAACATCTGAAAGCACTGTTTTTCCTCTCCTCATCCTATATCGTCTTCATATCCACCATTTCTCTCATAATTATGTGTCTGGCATCATTAAAACTGAGATTTACAGCACAAATATCAGTGAGGTGACACTGATTTTAGGGCCAAACAAAGAATAATATTTTGGCGCCAATTTTGAGACCTCCTTGACACTGCGCATGTGCAGTGGAGTAAAAGTATGGAGGACCTACCAGGATATCTAATTTTCGGTTTTTGATGCAAATTTTGGGGATGGGTGGGGGGGGGGGGAATTTGTGTTTGGCCCTGAATTTAATGGAGTTTGCACCAGCTTAGTCTGGGTCAATGGTACAGTATAAAAATATTCCTCATATTGAACTAAGTTATAATTCAGACTCGCACAGGGAGCCCAAATATGAATCAAGGGACTTGGTTTGAACAAACGTGAATCTCACCCCCCTTAGGATGCTGCATACCAAATATCAAAAGATTCTGACTGGTGGATCTGAAGAAGATTTTTAAAGAATAATCCTCATACTGCAATAATTTAAACATTTGGGCTCCCATAGAGAGCCCAAATGTGGACCCAGGGATTTGATTTCAACAAACATGTGAAACAATCTTCCAAAGATGTTATATGTGAAATTTGAAAGCTTTTGGAGCAGTGGTTTGGGAGAAGAGTCTTAAATATTTTCCCCATTACCCACCGTGTTAAAAAATGCGGACTCAGCATTTTTTCAAAGTCCAGAAAAAGTACCCTATGATAAAACCAATTAGCAATTTTTTTTACCATTCCATTCTGTTGGTCCTAAGGAAGCTTCACATCAAATAAGAATTCTCAGATATTCGAAGTTTTGGAAATGTGGGCATTTGAAATTTTTTCTATTTTTTATGCCACAGGGCATTTTGAAAATGTTTTTGGCATAAATCAATAACTCACGGCCCATTAATACTTCATATCAAATTTGGTTCAAATCAGCCTCTCAGTTTGGAAAATAAAAATTTTGGATGGGGCAAAAATAATTGTCCCTTCCATAATGCTGACAAATATTGCCCCTCAAACTTCTCTTGAAGAAACTTGAGTCTAAACCTCAAAAGGAAGCTGTTTACCAAATATCAAGTCTCTGCTAAAGCTGGTTTATGAGAAGATTTTTTAAAAAATTGTGGCATTTTGGCCCCATCCCCTCTTCAATATGAGCAGAAACCCAATTTGAAGAAAAACCCAAATGCCCCTATATAACCACTACTCACGTGAAATTTTCATTAAAATATGGCCAGTGGTTTGTGAGAAAAAGACCCAAATACCACCTTCACGACGGACGACAGACAAAACGTGATCAGAATAGCTCACCCTGACTTTCAGTCAGGTGAGCAAAAAATGTGATGTCAGAACAAGCAATCACCTCAAATTTCACTAAAATTGATTCAGCTGTTTAGGAGGAGCAGGTGCAAACACCATGTTCATGATGACGGACAGAGAGTGATCACTACAGCTCATCTTGACTTTCAGATCAAATTCCATCTGATCTGGTCAACTATAACTAAAGTTATCATAGGAAAACCAAAGTGGGAAAGACGGACACTGACTATTTTAATAGTATCCTAAAAAAATTAGGGGGAGGGAGACAATAAATACTTACCAACACTTGGGTAAACTTTTCTAGGTCTGGAGGTTTGTGTATTATCTACATATTGTGGATATACAGGAGACAGAGTGGAACGTTGCCGCTGGCGTTGGTTTGATGAGTTCAATATTATCTGGCGCCTTCGTTCTTCATTAAGACGACGTACATCATTCTTCTTCTGTTGTCGAAATTCTTCAGTTAGATTTTCAAGATACCGATGGTCTGCAGAATTCATCATTCCTTGATGAGTTTTATCTGCATAACACTCCACCTGAGCAGACAAATAAGGCCCATCCATCATTTTATGCTGCTGAAATTCTTCAGTTAGTGACTGTCGATACTGCTGGTCTGATGTATTCAACAGTTCTGGCCGAGTGTTATCTACAAACCATTCAGAATGTTCAAACCGATGAGGTTGCTTCTTTTTTTTCTGTGAATCATCCTCAAGAATGCTTGAATTTGTCCACTCTATGGCCTACAATGAGAAAATAAGAAGCTTAATCCCCTGCACTCGATTTTTGAAATATCAAAATTTAAAACTGTGAACTTTCCCATAATCCACTGGGAATTATAACCGGTTCAATCTTGTTTGACAGAGCTTCTTGCACTCTGTCATACAAGAATGAACTGGTTCAATTCTAGTAGGGTTGCATGAAATTCTAAACTGAATACTGGTCTTGTTACTGGAGGTGTGACGGTTCCAGATGGGCCTGTCTGTACCCCCTATTGCCATGATTATTCAAAAGATGAAAAGGGGCACAACACTGGCAAAAAAAAGTCTGATCGAAACTATAATCGCAGGTGCACAGGTTCCCATGGTAGTGAACATCCTTATCAAGTTTCAAAGGAATCAACCCATAAACATATGAATCTCCAGACAAAATTCTGACATGCTAAGACGAAACTGGGCATAACTCGGGCAAAGAAATTCCGATCAAAACTATAATCACAGGTTCCCATGGGAGTAAACACCCATACCAAGTTTCAAAGGAATCAACCCATAAACATCTGAGAGAATCTCCAAACAAAATTCTAGGCCTGTTTTTTTTTCAAGTCAAAAAGGGACATAATTCTGGCAAAAATAATCCAACCAGAACTATAATTGCAGGTGCACAGGTTCCCGTGGTGGTAAACATTCATACCAAGTTTCGAACAGATTGGGCCATGAACATGTGAGCAAATCTCTGGACAAAATTATGTCTATGGACGAACAACAGACAGACAAGGTGATTCCAGTGTACTCCCCCCCCCCCCCCCCCCCCCCCAACACACACCTCAATGCGGGTATAAAAATTACTGTGGTATACCAGTATATTGAAAGACTGTTCAGATATCTGAACATACATTCCACAATCGGGACTTGAGCCATCACAGTTAGAATGAATTAGCATGCCTTGAAGGTGCAATTTTTCGAATAATCCTTTACCCAACACTGACAAGTTCAAAATTTATTATCTTAAATAGTAGTTTATTAAATTTTTCAAAAAAGTCAACAAAACAACATTATGTGACCCCTCAATGGAACAAACTCAACAAGTTCATTCCAATGAGGGGTCACATGATATGGTTTCACTGAAATGTTTTAAACAATAATTTTTCAGCTGATGAATTTGTATATTGCGGCCAATTCATTGGGAAAATTCATAACTCCAGTTAAAACTCTCGACATCTTGGAAATTAAATTATGGGTAAATATTTATTTATTGCTGTTTAAGGTCACATACTTATGCACAATGGCTAATCGCGACCGTAACAGTTTTACGGGTAGAGGAAGCCTGAGTACCCAGAGAGAACATAGCCCAAGAACATTAGGTTTCACTAGGGAAAAAAATCGATGAAAGCTGATTTTTTCAGGGAATGTCGAGTACATGTCACTGAACGATTAGACAAAAGTCCCCTAAAATCCCAGTTGAGCTTTTTTTTCTACAGCCTTTTTTCGAAAACGCGTTTGAAAAAAATAAAAATAAATCGCACGAACTTTGTAACCTTGAATTGATCCAACTGTATTTTTTGTTTATGCGTATTTCGAGCTACATAATGTCTAATATACATTTACCTAGAGGAAAATGTGCATTCTGTGACAATTTCTGCGAAAAATTATTGAAAATTCACAAAAAAGTATTGGATTTACGCAAAAAATGACGATTTTCCTAACGGATTTGCCCAAAAGGTCGTAGTACAGAACGGGATGTTAGTTGGACAGACGATAAAAAATCCACCACCATTTGAAGACTTTTATCATTGCTTACAAAATAGACATTATGGAAGACCCCCTCTGCTTCTGGCCGAGTTCCCCTTTTGGCATAAAATTCGTCAGCATGAGAACTCAACTATTTTCGGGCTTGGGACCGAACAGACACGTCTGTGTCTGGCAGCATTAGATCAATAAATAATATTTACAGAATGTACAAAAATCAATAAATAATATTTACAGAATGTACAAATCAATCAACATGGATTAAGTTACATTGACTATTATCAACGCTATATACAGAAATGACATGACCTATATACATATTATTCATCGAACTCAGAAATTTCCGACAGGACAGTGTTTCTGTGGTTGTTACAAGAATCCGAACTGCAATTACACAAACCTGAGCAAGAGATTCCTGCCTTCTTACACCCACACCTTTTTGTACAAGCACTCTTGCAACCACAACTGATCAGATTCAGTAGGTTATCGGGGGCACATGGCTTTGTGGCTGCAGTCGGTACAAGAAGTCCATTGTCTAGCGACCACCCCCAATCCGTCGGAGGAAGCGAAGTGCCCAGCCATTGTTGGACCTGGAGATAACATCTGTAGACATGTTGTTGTGCAGCATCGCTGCTTGGTGGGAGTGAGGCTAGGTCGATGGGTTTATTCAGTTTAGATTTTGCTACATAACGCTTGTAAGTGACATATCTATATTGGTCGAGAGAGGAAACAGTTTTACTCCCGTATAAGATCAGGAGAAGTTGTTCCCCGGCAGCGGCTACTTCACTTGGTGTACTGTCATCCGCCAAAATTGTGTTGACATACTGTTGTGAGTCGCTAGTAACATCGGAGACAATTGTACTGAATACTTTCTTCTTACCAACTCGAAAGAGTGCAGAAGTAGTGTCACAACCACTTATAGAATGTGCTACAAGGAGGTTGCTTCTATGGTCACCCATTTTGGTTGCTATTTCACTAACTGAAACTAGTAAGTTTGGGGTAATGGAATACATCATGTGAATATTACATCCCGGTTGAACTCGAGAGGTAAGAATGACTAACAAGTCTGTGTCTGTTCCCACAACGACAACATTGTTGTCATCTTGAGCGATGTCAAGTGCAGTTTCGGCTATCAGTACATCAGCATCAGCCTCAGCCTGCTTGGACTGAATATTGATAGCAGATAGCTCCTGCATTAGAAGATCGATCAGTTGGGTTTTGTTCTTGGCATTTGCAAGGAAATCGGATTGGGGTGTGGTGGCTGGTAACTCGGGTGAGATATTGATATCAATGGAATACCTGTCTTTAGATCTACAGGCTTGTTCCATGCCCTTTGTCGACATTGTACAAGCACAACCATCAAAAACAACCACGACGTTCGCCCCAAAATGTCTCACTAGATAATTGGAATATGATGTACATATGTCCTTATATGACGACTGTTTAGGCCATACAACTGCCCTCAATAAAAATCCACCATCTACAACAAACAGAGAATGTTCTGGGATTTTAGTTTGCTCGGAACCGTATGTTTTGAGGATCTTACCGAGCGTGCTTTTCTGTGTCTTCCTCATTCCAGCAGAATCAAACAATGCTGGTGGTTTCGGGACGAGTTCATATTTGAGATACTCTTCCATCTCTGCTTGTGACTGAATAACACATGTGATGCGGTTGAACAGAATTGTGGGGTCAATCACTACCTTACTTCCACGGACTTTGATGCTATTTGCCATCGATGCGAAAGACTTCACAGTGTCAACACGTCGTAGTTTGATGCTGTTGAACGTTTTGCTTACAACATTCGATACGCAACATTCACCAATTTTGCGAACTTGGTCACAGTTCACAGTTTCGTCGGCCACAAGCCTGGTCGCTATAGAGACTAATTGTAGTGGATCTCTATTCTGAAAGGGGGAATGCACTCTGAGCCAGTTCAATAATTTGGTGATATCATTGGCATCAGTCAATTGTGAACTTTGACGGAGATCCCAATGTTGTTCGCCATGACCAGTGTGAACATGAACAAAATTTTCGAGAGCATTACATATCGGAAGGCAAAGAGGTAGTCCATGTACCCATTTCGCAACAGTGCTATCAGTTATTCCCCTGCCATGTGTGAGACCACCAGTGAGCTTGAACATTCTCATTAAACACTGCTCTATGGTCTGATCAGAATATATCCCGTCCCAGAATTTATCTGAGCGCCTTATGGTAAAATAACCTTTCTCAGTGAACAACTTCAAATCATCCTGTTGCATTATTTCTGTTAGCTCATTCATCTGCTGCAAATAGAGATGAGAACTTTTTGCGTATGCAAAATGACCACCTGCGTGAAATACTGGAATCATATTGCGAACACAATATGTGTGGAGTTCCCAGTCGCCTGTGCGCTCTGCTCTCAAGAACAACTGGAGAAGACCTATTTGCTCGTAGTATTGTACCCAAAGCTTTCCTGTGCGTCCTACGGACGCATTCTGGAGCAGTTCATGTAGTTTTGACAGTAGATGGTTGACACTTTCTTGATTGACAGCGTCAGCTGTTGTACAGTCACCTCTGGCAAGTCCACAGAATATTTCATTGACTTCTGTGCAGTCTATGTTATCTAGTGTTCGGCTTTCTTCAAACACAAGTTTTGTAATGGCAATTTGTGTTAGCAAATGGGCACGAACTGCTCTTGAATATGCATGACCACTGATCAAATGATGGATTGACCCACCAGCATAAACAGTCCCCCAAAGTTCATCCAAGCCGCTACCAGCCATGATCGAACCAATTGCCCCTAAATATGACATAATCATATGGAAGCCGCCGAGTCTAACGAAAACTTTTGTCAACTTATCTGACGAAGACACAATCTGTCTGTACAATACAAATTTGTTTATGAGTACACATCAAGGGCGTGCACACATTACATGCCAATGCATCTTGAGTGTAGGCGAACACCACATTACGTGATTTAATCGAACATGGAAATTGAAACAATGATGCTATAATACGGTATTTGAATGAGAAAAGTCGATGCCGTTTGAATTTGAGTTTAGGGGGTATGGTTAATATTTCACACGTTTCACCAGTTCAGTATGGAATAAATGACTATTGTTATATATCATTATAAAGCCACTGCTTTTCTGCAATTTTTGATATATAATTTAACTCCCAAAGTAGTCGTAGATTTGATTTAATGGACTTTGTGTACCGTTGTGTGTATGAAAACAATAAATTTTTTTTCGTAATTTTGTACATTTTCGTGAATATTTCACCATTGAGTGTGAGGATTGGTACAAAGTTGGCATTTTCTGTTGGGGATATGTATTCTCAATATAATTCAGCACGATATTTATGATTCTCACCCTACTAAGGCGAATAAGAATGAGAAATATGGAGCTGGGTCAAATTTTTTTAAAAATTTTTTTTTTCATCAAAAAAACGCTATAACTAAAAAAGCTCAACTCGGATTCGCGGGGACTTTTCACACTTTATCCGCAATGTGTGTCCCGGAAACATATAAAAAAATCAGCTTTCTCCGATTTTTTTCCTTACTTTCTCATTTTTATGTCTAATGTGCCTGGACTAACACCGAGCATTGACGAATAACTGTCAGCTCCTCAACATTCTCTGTTCATGCTCTGCTCAAGCCGGGTTACAGCGGTTGAAGACATGTGCACCGTCGTCGTGTAGTGCACTTTTAGCACATGGCGTCATCATGCCCTCATGTAGGCAACCGGGATAAAGTGCCTTGCTCAAGGACACAACACGGGTCATCCCGGATGGGGATCAAACTCGGGACCTCTAGAACAGAAGTCCAACAGTCTACCACTGAGCCAGGTTGTTCCCTTGTGGATAAATAGACGACAATATACCAATATTTTTTTAATTACATGTACATGAAATCCCTTCACAAATACGACTTGTAGTAGTCTGTACTAAAGCTTTCAGGTTTTGGGCTCAAGAAGCCATCATGGTTGAATGAATGCGACCAAAAGGGGCGTTGTCAGCTGGACATAATCTGGAGTGATCCTATGAAGTTACAATGAAATCCCTTCAAATATATGACGTGTAGACTGTGCTCATGGTTTTCGGACTTCGGGCCCATGAAGCCATCACAGTTGACCAAACACGACCAAAAGGGGATGTCATCATCTAGGCATTATATGGAGTCAACCTAACTAGTTACAATGAAATCCTTCCATAAATACGACCTATATAGACTATGCTAAAGGTTTTTTGGTTTTGGGCTCGGGCATCCATCAAGGTTGAATGATCGCGACCAAAAGGGGAATTCTCATCTAGACATTATTTGGAGACACCCTACCAAGTTACAATGAAATCCCTTCATCAATATGACCTCTGGACTGTGCTAAAGGTTTTCGGGCTTTGAGCCCCTGTAGCCATCACAGTTGTCCAATTGCGTCCAAAAGGATAGGTTTTCATCTAGACATTATATGAAGTCAACCTACCAAGTTACAATGAAATCCCTTCATAAATATGACCTGTAAACTGTGCTATAGGTTTTCAGGCTTTGGGCTCAGGCAGCCATCTTGGTTGAATGAGCACAACCAAAAGGGGACATTCTCATCTGGGCATCAATTGGAGTGATCCTACGGTGTTACAATGAAACCCCTTCATATATATGACCTGTAGACTGTGCTCAAGGTTTTTGGGCTTCGGGTCCATGTAGCGGTCACAGTTGACCAATCATGACCAAAAGGGGATGTCATCAACTTGGCATTATAAGGAGTCAACCTAACAAATCACAATGAAATAGTTCGGAATCATCCTACCAAGCTACAATGAAATCCCTTCACAATTAGTTCCTGTAGACTGTGCTAAAGGTTTTTGGGCTTTGAGCTCCTGTAGCCGTCACAGTTGCCCAATCGTGTCCAAAAGGGGGCGTTCTCATCTAGACATTATATGATGTCAACCTACCAAGTTACAATGAAATCCCTTCATAAATCTGACCTGAAAACTGTGCTAAAGATTTTCGAGCTTTGGGCTTGGGCAGCCATTATGGTTGAATAATCGCAACCAAAAGGGGAATTCTCATCTGGGCATCATCTGGAGTGAACCTACAAAGTTACAATGAAATCCCTTCATAAATATGACTTGTATACTGTGCTCAAGGTTTTCGGGCTTCGGGCACCTGTAGCCATCACAACTGACCAATCATGACCAAAAGGGGATGTCATCATCTAGGCATTATATGGAGTCAACCTAACAAGTTACAATGAAATCCTTCCATAAATATGACCTATAGACTCTGCTAAAGGTTTTTGGGCTCGGGCAACCATAAAGGCTGAATGATCGCGACCAACAGAAGACGTTCTCATCTAGACATTATTTGGAGTCATCCTACCAAGTTACAATGAAATCCCTTCATAAATATGACCTGTAGACTGTGCTAAAGGTTTTCGGGCTTCGGGCCCCTCTTTCCATCACAGTTGCCCAATCACGTCCAAATGGGGACTTTCTCATCTAGACATTATATGAAGTCAACCTACCAAGTTACAATGAATTCCCGCCATGAATATGACCTGTAGACTGTGCTAAAGGTTTTCGGGTTTTGGGCAGGGGCAGTTGTCATGGTTGACAGATTACGACCAAATGGGGAAATTCACCCCTAGACATCATACAGAGTCATCCTACCAAGTTACGATGAAATCCCTCCATATTAAACATGACCTGCAGACTGTGCTAAAAGTTTTTGGGTTTCGGGCTTGGGCAGCCATCACAGTTGCCAGATCATGACCAAAAGGGAACGTTCTCATCTAGGCATTATACAGAGGCACCGTACCAAGTTACAATGAAATCCCTTCATAAATACGACCTGTAGACTATGCTAATGGTTTTCAGGTTTTGGGCTCGGGCAGCCATACCGGTTATTCCAAACCGAGTCATTCTATCAAGTTACTTTGAAATCCCTTCATACATATGGCCTGTAGACTGTGCTAAAGGTTTTCAGGCCTGCATGGCCATGACAGTAGACCGATTGCAACTAAAAGGGGACATCCTCATCTCAACATTATACTGAGTCATGCTAATAAGTTACAATGAAATCCCTTCATAAATATGACCTGTAGACTGTGCTAATGGTTTTCCGGTTTTGGGCTCGAGCAGCCATACCGGTTGACCGATCATGACCAAAAGGGGACGTTCTCATCTTGACATGACCCCAAACCTGCATATGAAATTTCGTGATGATCAGACAAGAACTTCAAGGTGTAGCCTGTGCTAAAGGAAAATGTGAACAGACTCACAGACTAACAGACTCACAGACTAACAGGCATCCGCAGAAGAAAATGTGAAAGTTTACGGACGCCAGAGGACGACAGATGCCAAGTGATAGCAAAAGCTCACAAGGCCTTTTAGGCCAGGTGAGCTAAAAATAAAATAAAAAACTGACTGCGTACAATGAATGAGTTAGCATAGGTTGAAGACAAGTGCACCATCGACATGCTGTACGTCTTAATACACTGTGCCCCCCTCATGGGCAATCAGGATGAAGTACCTTGTCCAAGGACATAATGCAGTTAGCCCTGGCTGTAGGGTTCTGTGAATAGTTGAGGTTCAATTTGATATTGATACCATATATCAGCTTCGAGATCAATCCCGAATCAAGTCTCAATATTTGATTTTTTCGAATCTTTCGTACTAACTTCAATTTGTTACATTTCCAACAAAAATTGGATAAAACTGACATTAGACAATTCATTCATGTAGGCTCATTTCAATTTCATATTTAATTGAGTAATTGACAAAGGTTAATTGCTAGGTAAGTAGTAAATTTTGTCCAGAACATTTTCCATAGTTTTAGTTTTTGAAGGCTTAATTTGTTACTATCCACGTTAAGAATGTGAAGAGTAACAAGTTAAGTCTTCAAAAACTAAAACTATGGATACAGACCTTGCTGCTTCTGTGATGGTGCTATGGAGAATATTTATATAGTGGGCAATGGGGGTGAAGTGTCTTGCCCAAGGACACAACGCGGTTGCCGCAGGTGGGATTCGAACCGAGGACCGCTTGGCTTGCAGCCTGCACCTCTACCTACTGAGCCACCACGCTCCTTTATTGATGTTTAAGGTGTCGGTCAGTCCTGTAAGGGTCTTGACAGTGAACCGTAACTTCTGTTTGGGGCAATATAAAATAACTTGTCAATTAAGATTTGATTCAAGATTCAATTCGTCATCGATATCAGAGATACAATTCGATTTGATTAAAAAAAAAAAAATGTGTGATTTGCAGATCCCTACCTGGCGGGGATCAGACTGTGGACTGTGCATTTTTCGGTCTGAAGTCTAATGCCAGAGACTGAGTAATTTATAACCAAGTGAAGTTATTTTAAACCAGTGCATAGAAACATCAAGCAAAGAATAGTCAGAGGTTATCATTTGATAAGTTTCATGTCCAGGCCATAAAATTTGATTTTATCGTTTCTCTAGTGATTGTCTAAATGAAAAAACTGATAACAGAAAAGTTGTTCGTCTGGAACTACAAACAGTCCGTCAAAACGTTGTGTCTTATCACCTTATTTGGTAGCACTATTTTAAAATGTTCCCTTGGGAAGACCCCTCTCTTCAATGTTCAAACTCCCTAAGACAGCTGACAATCCCCGTGCTTGGATGCCACAGATGCTTTCGAAATCTGTGAACCGTCATACAGTAGGGCCATCGTGGACGAGTCAAAATCCACGGGTTGTCATTTTTTCCACGCATTTAATTCAGAGATGATCCGCTATGACACCCATCAAAATTTCCACCAATGAAGCACCGGGATTACCCCGGTGCTTCATTTGTGGAAATTTTGCAAGGTGTCATAGCGGATCATCTCTGAATTATATGCATGGAAAAATGCTCACCCATAGATTTTGACCCATCCACGATGGCCCTACTGTAATCGCTCCTCTTTATTATATCTAGATGAACGGTAAATAGATTATCTCAAAATCTGAGATTTTATTTTCCGATATCAGCCTGAGGCACCTTCATTTCAGCCTGATGCCAAAGTTCAAAGGCTGATGTGAAGTCACTAAGGGTTGATATCTTGGCTGATGTAAAACTAATCAAGTTATAAACTCTTCATATATCTTCATATACTACTCAAAGTTTGCGAAGCACCACATATTTGACACATCATTGTGAAATTTTCTTGTGACACATTTGCGATATTTTTGGTGGGTGTGATTGAGGAAGTATTGAGATGGTCTCCAGTGTTTACATTAGCTCTCTTGACAGGCAGACTTTTTGTGACAGTCATGGAAAGCATGTCCCCCTTGATTTTCATGATGTTTTCGTGTACTGTCTACATGTACATGACATGTGTAGGGTATTCAGTCTTCATTTCAACACAAACCCTTGTGATTTAATGATTGAATATGGCAAATGCCATCGTCAGGTGGGTGAAGCCCTTGGTGTGCACCATACGGTGATCACCAGACCCTAGGCAAGATTTCAGCAGTACGGCACACCAGTCAGACGACATGGTGTGGCAGAGACAAGGCAACATCTGCAGCTGAAGATCGGTTTTTGATCATTCCGTCCCGTAGGATCTGCTTTGACATAGCAACCCAGCTTTGCAGTGACCTTCAGAATGAATCCAAGGTAAATGTTTCATTGCAAACTATCCAGGCAAGGTTGCACGAAGGTGGTCTCCGATCGAGAAGACCATGTATTCGCATTCAGCTGTCCCAGAACCACCACCAGGCACGATATGATTGGGCCATGGATCACGTTGGATGGACCAGAGAAGAATGGCGACCTGTCCTTTTTACAGATGATTCAGGGTACTGCCTAGACAACACAGATAGGCGCTCTAGGGTATGGAGAAGACCAAGAGAGCGATTCCATGCAGCCAACATTGCTGAGCATGACTGCTATGGTGGAGGGTCAATAATGGTCTGGGGCGGCATCAGCTGGGAAAGACGTACAGAGCTCTGTGTCCTTGACTGTGGTACATTGACTGCACAGCGGTATATTTATGAGATCCTGGATGCCCACGTCAGATTGTATGCAGGTGCAGTGGGTGATAGATTCATTCTGATGGACGATAATGCCCGTCCTCATGTTGCCCATGCTGGCCAGGAGTACTGACAGAGGGAGGGGATTGAGCATATGGACTGTCCAGCAAGATCCCTTGACTTCAATCCAATCGAACATGTCTGGAAGGAGTTGCAGCTTGCAATTTCAGTCCATCCAGTCCAACCAAGAAGTGTCCAGGAGCTTGGTGCCATGCTGGTTCAAGAATGGAACAATATCCCACAAAGGACCATCTGGAACCTGATTGGGTGCATGGGAAGGCGTTGTCAAGCTGTAATTAACAATAATGGGTTTCATACTCGATAATGAACCCATATCAGTTCACTCCGTCAACTTTTTGGCAAATTTGAAAAATTTCCTCTTTTACCAATAATATCCATTTTCCATGGTTATAGTATTCAAAAGCTAAAAAATAATGTCAAAAACAAATAAAATCTTAATTTCTATGCTAAAATCATTAAAGATATAATTAAATAAAAAATATATACACTTTTCATAACAATATTTCAACTAAAACGTAAAACAGGTAGTTTGATATACTTGGTGCTTTGCAAACTTTGAGTAGTTTTTATTGAACTAAAACAAATACAGTTAAAACTAGAAGTCCTGTCATGAATTTCGCGCAATTGCCATATCGAATGGCATCCAAATCACGGCAGGTTCTCCTGGTTACACATGCAATGTTTCTGCCAATGGACCTCCGGGTTACCCGGAGGTCCACTGGCTGAAACATTGCTTATGCACAGGCCATATGTACAGAATTTGATAGCTTTACTATGGCCATAACGCGTACATTAATGTGCAGATCAACGTGCTATTTGTGCACATTTCATGACAGGTCTTCTAGTTTTAACTGTAATTACAAAATTCTCAGCTCTGTTGCAGTTTTCTGAGAGTGTTATTGTTTCTCAATCTTTTCACCAAGTCTGATGTTTCCTCTTCTCCTACTCCTAGGCTTCTGCACTGGGGAAGCCGCAACATTCAGACAGCAAAACTACCTCTTCTCCCACTGCGTTGAATCTTTGCTTACAGCTCTGAATTTTAGTTTGTGGTGAATTTTCTGTATGACTCTCTTCTTTCTTTGCTTCATCCATGTAATCCTTACTTAATGCCATCATTAACTCCTTGCATTCTGCTAGCGGATATTCATGCCCAAGACAAGAAATAGTTGCTGAAGAAATAAGTATAATTTGAGCACTTGTATCCAAATTCTCCCTTGTATATTAGATTATCTGTTTGACCAATGATTTCTTCAGTTAAATTTATATTAATTTTTCGTTAAATTTGGTTATGGCTGCTTCAGAGGGTTAAGAGTTAATTCCTCATCTGGTCCAATCAAAAACTACTCCGTTTGGCCTGATAATGCCAATTTTACTAACTGATTGCTTTTGACGACACATCCGCCAAGATCACATCATATCCGGCAAGTTTAGAGGCATATCAGCCAAACTCGATAATGGGCAATTCTTGAAAAAAAAATTTTTTATCTAATAAATAAAAGAGAATAAATACCTGCTTGGAAGAAGCATTCTTATCTTCATTTCTTTCACTACATTTATTCGATTTCCTCTTTGAAGGCACTTCTGGATCTTCAAAAAATAAAAAAGGTGAAATATTTATTGGTGTTTAAGGTCAGATACTTCTGCACAATGCCTAATAGTGACCACAATGTGGAGATAAAGACATGTTCAGCCAATCGTTTATACCCATGTTGCCCATTTTAGAGGACTTCCACCCCAGGCAGTGGTGATTGGACAATAGTAAACAAGCACCGCTTCACTTCCCAAGCATTCCACAGGGGAGAAGGTGAAATAATACTGCTTGCTTACCAGTTTTAGTGCAAAGATAGAATACTACAGGTGGTTTTATAAAATTCTTGCATAACAAGGCTTTTTGAAAAATCTGTGGGAGCTAAAAATCGTCCATGCTGCTGAACTGCTTCACAAGAGTCAAATGCTCTTATGCCATTGTAGGTTTACAAATGTACATCAAATGTATCATAGGCAGTAGCATCATTTCATTTGTATTTGGATCAACTTTATCAAGTGCTCTCTATTTTCTTCTTTCCCAAGCGATTTGGGAAAGAAAAGTGGTGCAAAAGCACCAAGAAAAAATAAGCCAAAACTGGGTCGAGCATGGCCGGCGCACACTCAATAGGGGACACTCTTCTCCTTGTACTAATCCACAGCTTCCGGAACCATTGCGCAGACGTATAACCAACGTGTCATTCTACTGAATCTGCCAACATTGGAGTTATGTGATTAGCGGGGAGAGGAAGGATTCTTACCTAAAAAAAATGGGAGAGCCTCCATGTAAATACATGTGGTAGGTAAAATAAGAAAGGAAATTTACGATAAAATTTAAATTATCAACCTACCTTACAACTGTTTACAATAGGCTGAATAGACAACAGGAGAAGGAAAACACATAACCAACCCCCCACATAACCCAATTGTGCGGGATCTGTGGACAGAAGAAGAGTTCCTTAGGCCTATAAAACCACATCATCACAACCATTAGTAAATGACAATGGGAGATGAGGTGTATGGCCCTGTGTGACACACAGACAGAAAGGGCAGTACCAAGAACAGGGCTGGAACTGACCTTGCAAGAACCCTAATGGCTAGGGTTGATGACAGCCAGACCAGAAGAAAAGAGGACCTAAGGAAAAAAGGTCCTCGACTGCTCCTGCAACTGATGCAGATAGGTGGAGAAAGTAGAAGCATTTCTCCAGTGGGCTGCCTGCATAACATCTGACAACTGACGGAGTTAGCATAAGCCCCGAAGGTAGATAATGCATTGTGGGCAGAAAAATTATTAGTAATATGAGCACGTATATATATGCGCGAATAACAAGACAAATCCATCTAGAAATGGATTGAGGAGAGATCTTCTGTTGACTTGGGATAAGAGACAGAAATTTTTCAGAGCAAAGGGTGATTACCCACAGCAGAAGGAAGAGCCTTGATACAGATTGGACATTGAGTAGTTTCTGGCATCTGATTCTTGGCCAGAAAGGAGCCATCTGTGGTAAAGTAACACTGTTGATGGAGGTCCTGAAAAAAGCCCGATCAACAGAGAGGGCGTGAAGCTCACTAACCCTTCTGGCTGAGGCAAAAACCATCAGAAAAGCCGTCTTGTATGTGAGAAAAGCATATCCACTGGGATAAAGGGTCACACAGATATACCAGAAACTCTACAATCTATCTTATCGAAGGATCAACATAATCAACAGAGTGATCAGCACACCATCAACAAAAGACCTTCCATTTAGCCGCATAGGCTAAACCAGTGGAGTGCCACCTTGAGGAAGAAATGCACTCCACTGCTCATCTCGAAAAACCTCTACAGAGGAGACAGGACCTGACAAAAGATATGCATGAAGGCACAATGAAGTCAGGTCATTGTGAAAACTCCTCAGGTGATCTTGGCAAAGAAGGTCAATATGTAGAGGGAGATGTGCCGCCAACAGAGAGTGGAGTTGATTGATCCACACCTGCTGAGGATGACAGGGGAGCGATCAGAATGATTTGTCAACTGCAGGTTAGTATCTTGACTAGAACCTGAGGCAGAATCGAAACTGGCGGGAAGGCATAGCCGACTAGACCATTCCAATCAAGTGACAGAGCATCCACAGGGAAAGCCAGAGGATCTAGACACAGGGACACAAAAGTGTACACCTGAGGGTTCCAACGGGTCACAAAAAGATCGATGTGGGGACGACCCCAGAGATAGCAAAGTGACTGGAACACTGCCCCATGCCCCATGAAGCATTCACTCGGTGGAAATGAACCTGCTCCGTCGGGACAGGGAGGTGGCTAGGACATTCAGACGACCGGAAATGTGACGTACAACCACCCAGCCATTAACATCCTGAGTGAGCAGTAGAAGATCCAGAGCCAATTCGTACGTGGGAACCAAGTGTGTGCCACCCTGGTTCCAAATGTAAGCTACCACTGGCGAATTGTTGGACAACAGAAGGACCTGACAATTAGAAAAGTGGAGGATCCTCTCCTGGAAACTCAGAAGAATAGCAAGGAACTCTTTCTGGTTGATGTGAAGAGCTGCTTGATCCTGGTTCCATACACCATGAAGGGAAAGACCAGAGGATCCAACGCCGTGCACCATCCGAGATTGCTGGCATCAGTCGTCAGAACACGATTGGACATGGGCATGAAGAGATGCTGGTAACTGAAGCACCAGATCCAGAGGATCGACATTCGGCCTCCAACGACTGAGAAAGTGTTGGAGAGGTCTGACATGCAGCCAATCTAGAGGAATGAGATCCATCACTGAACTGCAGAGACCGAGCAGCCACAGAATACTCCGAGCAGTCGCGGATGTGGACTGGGTCAGAGTCAGGGCGAAAGCCGAGAAAATCACAGCCCTCGCCGGGGAATCGCCACGGTATTCAGCTGAGAACGGAAGTCCATCCCCATATGACAAAATGACTGAGAAGGGACCAGGTCCAACTTCTCTTCATTGACTCTGTACCCTAGCGACGTGAGCAGGCTCAAGTGTGTCGACATCTGACTCCAGAAGAGCAGCATTGGAGTGCCTCTGGAGGATATCGTCCGAAGCAGTCACCTTGGACTGAGTGCGATGGAAGGCCATCTCAGGCGACATCAGTCGGATGAATGCCCACGGAGCCAGACTGAGGCTGAAAGGCATGACCTTGAACTCTTACATTTGCCCCAGAAAAGCGAACCTCAGATACTTTCACAATGTCCGATGAATCGGAAAGTAAAATAAGTGTCTCCCAGGTCGATGCTGGAAGCGAAATCTCCCTGGTGAATGGAGCGGTGAACCGACCTGAAAGTCTCCATCCTGAACTTGGGAGCAATGATAGACTGGTTCAGGATACTCAGATCGATAACCGGTCGGAGTCGACCGACCTCCTTTGGCACCACGAAAAGGAGGAAATGAAATCCCACTGAATGAATGTTCTTGACGATGTCGATCTCCCCCTTTGACAGGAGATTGTCTATCTCCGTGATCAAAAGTTCCCGATGTGAAACGTCTAACGGAACTTGGGTTGGAAGAGGCACTCTCAGCAGAGTGGGGTACCTTTGAAAGGATATCCACAGACTGGACCGAACATCTAACATCCAAGGATCGGATGTGATTGTGGCCCAACGGTCTGTAAACTTGGATATCCCTCCTCCAACCTGGGACAAATCTAGGCGAGAACCTTCATTTTGAGCTCCAGCGATGCCCGTGAGAGGAGAAACCACCTCCTCTGCTAGCAGAAGGATCCTGAGACCTCCTTCTGAACTGCCAACACTTACCCTTACCACGTGAGTAAGAGGAAGAAGCAGAAGCAGGAGGATCAACCCTAGACTTCACAGAGGTAGCAGAAGGGCATTTGTTAGGCTTGAAATGGCCTCAGCCTCCAACAGACGGTGGATCAAGCTGGCGAAGCAGCAGCTGATTTTTGGAATGACACAGGATGTCATCCTGGACTGTCCCCGCAGAATCATGGAATAGTCTCGGAACCACCAAAGAAGCAGATCGAAGAGCAGCACCTTGCTCTTCAGGAAGGGAATGGCTTGCGACCAACACAGCATCCCGGCAAACTAATTCCAAAATAGCCGTGTTACAGGCATGCGTGTCAGATGCATGAGCGTTTTAAGAGATCACACGCAAAGGAGCCTGTATGTCGTCAAACTTATCTGGAGGCAGATAAGCAGCCAAGGCAAAGACAACGTTATCTGACAAAGAAAGCATACCTAGCATCTCTCTGGATAAGCACACCATGGAATCCAAAGTCGCCATAGGAATAATGGCTGACTTGGGCTTGGAGTCCTGATCCAAGAGTGTCAAAGTCTTGCAGACTGACAGATTGGCGGAATCGTAGGAACGATAATGCACAGGGGGCAAAAAGGTATTAGTCTAGTGAAGAACAAAGTCTTCATAGCCTTGGAACTCAGCTTTGAGTCCATTGCTGCAAAAGCTTCAACCACTTGTACCGTCTGGTAGGGTCAAAGGTGCCCAGAAGCAGGTTGCTCCACAGGCTGAAGGAGCGTGATCGATTATAGCGGCCTGGCTGAAACCTCAAGCTGAACTGATGGTTTGAAGGAACTCAAACACAATGACAAGAGCCGCCCCAAGTCAGAAATCATGGAGTGGCTTCCCTAACCTCACAACCCGTAACTGCCGGTTTTGACATGGGAACGGCCTGGCAAAGTGGCTTTGCATCTGACCCTCTAAACCAGCGAAGGGGCTCGATCCTCTAGAACACCTGACGCAGGGCAATGGGTGGCAGCCGAAAAATCTGAATACAGATGCTTATAGAGGTATGAAAGTCGCCGCGGACCTCTGAGGGACAGAAGGTCCTTCAAACCTGGCCGAAGGACCAGAGTGTGTGGACGGAAGTGCAACTGAGTCCACGGTGACCCCGCCATGGACATCTGAATCCAAATCCAAACCTGCTGGGCTCGATGGCTGAGAGACCACAGCAGAGGGATTGGCCGGCAACCACTTCCGACTTTGCTGAGTTGAAGCCAGGGAAGGTTGAGGCCGATATCCCACGTCCAAGAAGCAGAAATTCCAGCAGATCCCTGCAGGGATAAGCCAAGGTTGGCTGAAACGGAGAACGATGACGTCACCGATGGAGTAACAGCCAGAGGGGATACATCAGTAGCTTTTAACAGAGGTGGAAAAGAGGAGAAAGCAACCAAGCTCAGCTCCAAAAGAGCCTCTGATGTTGACTGGAGGGGACAGTGGTCCTGGAACCAGAAAGTCAGCAGCTACCGTGGGATTCACGCCATAAAAATACTGCAAAATACCCAGAAGGGGGTATAACTCTCTCCAGACAGAGTCGAATTGGGAGGCCCGAACGACCGCGTTCCCCTTCCCGCGGGTGCAGGAGGAAAACGTCACATGCCTAAACAATAGATGGAAGCCCAAAAGGTGGAAGACCACCCAAATAAAGTGGAGCAAGAAAATGGGAAACTTCAACATGCTAAGACAACAAAAATGGCCTGCAAGGTATCGTCCTAGGCATATCTGGTGAGAGCAATGTAGATGGGAAGGTGAACCCAAAGAAAAAATAAATCAGGACACCCCCAGCTACCAGAGTAAGGTGGCAGGAAACAAAGGCCCGATGGGAACAGAAAAGTATCCCAACAGCCAAAAGGGAAGTGGCAGAAATTCCACCCTCAACTGAAACCTAACTCAGTTAAAAGCAGAACCCAAAGGGTTAGCATTAATGAACAAAAGACCGAAACAGTAAAGTACGCAAAAATCGTGCGTGAAATCGGTACAGAGATTTATCACGAAAAATACAGTGAATAATCGAGAGAATGTATAAAAACACAGCCTTCTATGTCTGAATAGTGAAGAAACAGTTATGAATCCACAATTCAGAACAGGAAACATTGTTAACATCGAGTCAAAAAGTATCATCACTGTTGAAGAGCAAAACGATCTGCATCCTGTGAGATGGCAGAAAAGAAATAGAATGACACATTGGTTATAAGTCTGCGCACTGGTTCCACAAGCCATGGATTAGTACAAGGAGAAAGGTGTCCCCTACTGGGTGTGTGCCGGTCACACTCTACCCAGTTTTGGCTTATTTTTTCTTGGTGCTTTTACGCCACTTTTCTTTCCCAAATCACTTAGGAAAGAAGAAAATAGGGAAAGAAGAAAATAGAGAGTACTTTTTCCGAGTTGGGGACTTTCACTGTAGTGTAAGCCTGTTGTAAACAATTGTAAGGTAGGTTGATAAAAAGCATGGCTGGTCTTCCAAAAGATATTCTTGCTTTATTAACATGCATCACTTTAATGGATAGTTCTGAGGTGGAGAACCGCATTCTATAGTATGGTTTCATTTGTAAAGACAGATTCCATTCATCTTCCCCTAGTATCAAGTGATCTGAATATGAGGGTTTACTCAGTTAGAACCACTTATGGCACTATAATGGATCTCAAAGTGGTTTTGACACATAGGCCAAGAAAAAGAAATTCTTGTTTCTCAGGCAATTTGTCTGCAATTTTATGATGAGGGAAGGGGGGGGGGTTATTCACAAAACAGTTCAGTTGAACTCAGAAATTTAACTACTTAAACTATTATGCGGCAAACCAATGTTTTCAGCAGAGAAAATTTACCATAAATTAAGGTTCTTGGAAATTTAACCAACTATATCTTGTTTGACAGAGCTGTGTAAAACAAGGTATAGTTGGTTAAATATTCGTCCCAAAGGTGCAAAATAATGTCATAGAAGATAATTCCAGGTGGAAAAAAGGTGATGAGGCAGATTTTCTATGACAAGGGAGATGCTTGAGAAACAAGAATTTTTTTATAGTCTTACATGTATGAGTGTTGCAATTGGAATTGTTGCATTCAAACGATTCCATTCCTTTCCTTCTGTCTGACATATAAACTGCACCTAATATTGTTCAAATCCAAAAGTCATGTTTATTTATGGTGAAAGTCTACAAAATTTATTAAATCTGTCTCTCTTTCATTTCTCCTTATTACTGATACATATATCGTAATATCATAGGTGCGCGGTGGCACAGTGGTAGACTGTTGGACTTCTATGCTAGAGGTCCCAAGTTCGATCCCCGTCCAGGACGACAAGCATTGTGTCCTTGGGCAAGATACTTTATCCCAGTTGCCTACATGAGGGCACGATGATGCTGTGTACTAAGCCTGTGACTCGGTGTTTAAAAACCAACATTCAGGTATTAAATCTCCATATACCATACATATTGGCTGAGATAACTTATACTATTTAAGGACAACATTTCTCCTCATTGCATTTTCATGATTGAACTTTGTAAAGTTTGATGACAGCCAAGCCTGGAAATAAGCAATCTGTCATTTACAGAATGAGGTCCTCAAAGGTTGAATTTGCAGATGATGCCCCATACAGTGAGCCAGTTTACACTCTGGGTACCTCTTTCTGTTTAACCCTTTACCTAACGAATCACCCACATCCCCTGTGTAATATGCAAATTCAGAAGTTGAAAAATATTATTTTTCAAAAGATTTCAACAAAACCATATCATGCGATCCCTCGTTGGAATGAGCTCATCGAGCTCGTTGCAACGAGAGGTCACACGATATGGTTTTGTTGAAATTTTTTGAAAAAATTAAAAAAATGATATTTAAAATAATAAATTTTGATATCGTCTGCGTTGGGTAAAGGGTTAAGCTTATGACCTTGATTCAGATTGCGGTTCACTGCGTGTAAATTTAGTGCGGGGTAGTATTACCACATTTGCCCTCTGGGGACCCCATTCTGCATATGACTGTCTGCTTATTTCCAGGCTTGGTGACAGCACTGTCAAATGCCACCATTAATTCTGAGAACTACTGATCAATATCACTTTCATCTTTGAAATTTCTTCTATTATGGGTCGGAATACAACAGGACAACTGCATTGTTTCAACTCTTCAAAAACCAGTCGTATCAGACTTTGACATATTCTAGTGTACCAAACGTTCACACTGGATTGAATTTACATGGGTGAAATGCGATCAATTAAATCACCTGCCCCAGATTTCAAGGCCTGCATTAGGTCGAGGGTATGCTGTGATATAATACACTGCTGAAGAGTCTCATTGTTGATTTCAGTCACACTCTGTGAACTCTCGACACAAATATATAGAAAACAATATTTTCATCATTGGGTCTTTGAGCCGGACTTTCTTCAGGCATGCAATACGCTTATTGCTCTCTAAGGAAGATTCTGACTCTTGACCATCCTAGACTCTGGTTATGACCCAAGGTGGTTAACTGGTAGAGTGCTACAAGCCACTATCAGGGCTTTAATATGAAGAGCAGGTACCCCAGCCTAAACCCACCTCCCATTCCAACCAACCCTAACTCAGTGTTTATCCGAAACCATTTTTAAAGTCCCAAATCTATTCTATCACAGAATATAGTTTTGTTAAAATTTTTGAAAATTATTTTTTCAACTGCTGAATTTGTATATTACGAGGGCACAAGCAGATAATTCCTTGGATAAAGGGATAATATTATTCATTTGGGGCTATAATTAAAAAACTCAAGAATCTTGAAAAACAAAATTGTGGGTAAATAAACAATGACGATAAACCGATATTTTTGTAATTACACCAGTATTCAATCGATATTGGTTTGAATACCGGTATATATCGGTTTATCGATATACCGTGCAGCCCTACTTAGCACTCTACCAGTTAAGAATCCAATAATAGCTGCATTGAGATTTAACCCTTTTGTGACTCGACAGCGCGTGGTACGCCAGTGGTAAACAGACACTACAAATCCGTCGGCGCGCTGCACGCCGATGGCATAGTAATGCATCTACTCTCACCTCAGTCCACGTGAGCCATCTCTATCAGTCCACAGAAGTAATTTCATGCCCGAATGAATTTAGAGTTGTTTCGCTTTAGTTGATTGGCTACAGTTTTAGCTCATTTTGCACCTCACAGTAATTGCACGGACGAAGATGACAACTGATAGCAATGTGGAAAAAGGATTCTGCGGTACAGTCTGGCACAAATCAAGCTGACACATATGACACTACTATGAGTGCTGGATGTTCAGATGATGTTGCCAGTAATAATACAGATGACGGAGTGGAATAGGACTGGCCAGTGGGAGGGGACACGGCAGAAAAAGAAGTACTGGTCAGGGACATGGCAGAATACGAGGGAGATGGCGTGGTCGTGGAATTGGTCCAATTTTTTTCAATGGGAAAAATGCAGAGATTTTGTTCCACTAGATATCCCATGTTCTTAAGCTGGGAAGATAAATCTTGACTTACCTGACAATCCAAATGAATGGAATGTTTTATATCTTTATTTAACAGACGAGATGATCCCGAAATTAACCCCAATATCCCAAGTCTGGGGCGGTCGGTTTGGCTGAGTCGTGAAAGGATTAAGAAGACAACTGCATGCCTTGGCAAACTGAGGAGGATAATTATTTGTACTCCCATACTTCTATAATGCTAGACCTGGTGTCATCTGTTATATCATTACACTTCATTCCCATATCAGTTACAATATATTTTGATATTCTGTAGCCTCGGTCACTTCTTACGAGTATGATGGGGAGGAAAGCAAGAACTAATCATTCATCAGTAAATGAGTAATGAAAACCCATAATCAATGACTCTGAAATTGTAGTCAATTATGGGTGTTTCTGATGATTAGTCAACTTCTCGATTAATCATGACAGGCCTAGCATCTGGCTCACAGAATACATGTGACTGTCGTGAACTAAGCCCTTAATGCTTCCAATATAAACAGATAGGCCCATTTGTTTTTGATAAGTGAAGCATGGGTTAAAAAGTCTTTGTGTCGGGGGTTGAGTAAAAGTAATTAATTAATACAGTGACTAAGGCCTAACCAGAGGATGCTGTTGGACGGTGCATAATACACCCATACTTACATAAATTATAAAACATTATGCACGCATATAAAAAGTCGGGAAAATGGTAAAAATTATAAGTTCAAGGGTAGTCACTCCACCAAAAATATTAACCATGCAGGACGAAATTCGAACTTGATCTTTAAGTATCCACAAAAAAGCTACATACTAAAAATTTTCTCAATATGTCCAACCATAACATAAAAAAAGTCTGGAAAATGAAAAAAAATCTGGAAAACTCTGAAAATAAAATTCTAAGTTCAAGGGCAGTAACTCCACCAAAAATCAACCAAGTGGAATGAAATTCAAGCTTGATCTTTAAGAATCCATAACAAAGCTGTATCCAAAAGTCTTGTCAATATGTCCATCCATAACACAAAATTCGGGAAAACAATTCCGGACAGACGGACGCCAATGCTATAACAAAGCTATATATATAAAAAAGTTTCTCACTATGTCAATCCATAACGAAAATGAAATTGTCAATGACACTGTAGCTCAACTTGACAAACTTGAACTCGTTAAGTTATAAATGAAATGGCAAAATTGAAGATCATTGGTACCAATGTTATTTGATGAAATTTCAACATAACAGCATTGTGTGTGCACAACGTCTGAGTAATCCATGCATTTTTAAATGTAAACTGTAAGACTGGCTAAAGGAAGAATGTTGATACACAAATGCAGTATGTTCAGAGGTTATTGTAAATGGCAACTTTTTTCACAGAAATGAATGCTAATCAATAGCTCCTATCTGAAGGTCTTGCCTAATGGGCACACCAAGTTCAAAAACAATCCTATGATAAATGTGGCCTGTAGGCCATGTCAAAGAATATTGATGCACAAATGCAATAAATTCAAAGATTGTTGCTAACAGCAACAGTTTTTGATTGAAATGAAAAGAAAATCAATAGCTCCTATCTTTGTCACCCTGCATAAGCATACAAAGTTTCAAAACAACCTGACAATGAATGCGTCCTCTGAGGCATGACAAAGGAAGATGTTAGTGCACTAAGTAGAAGGTCACTGCTTGTGGCAATGGGTTTTTTATATGGAAATTCATAAATACACCCTGCAGAGCGTGCAAAAGGGATAAGTTGATGCACAAATGCAGTAAGTTCAAAGGTTGGTGATAACGACAATAAATTTTTATGGAAATGAAAAAAAAGCAATAGCTCACATCTAGAGGTCACACAGAACACACATACCAAGTTTCAAAGTGATCTGATCATAAACGTGCCCTGAAGGCCGTGTTAAAGGGAAATATTGAGGTCTGACTAAACTAAGTTCAAAGGTCAACATTTTTTGACAGAAATAGAAGAAAATCGATAGCTCCCATCTAGAGGTCACCCTAAACAAGCATACCAGGTTTCAAAGCAATCAAATCATAAATGTGCCCTGTAGGGTGTACCGAAGGGAAATATTGAGGTCTGATTAAACTAAGTTCTACGAATGTTGGCCGTGGCCACATTTTTTGCCGGAAATTGAAGAAAATCGATAGCTCCCATCTAGAGGTCACCCTAAACAAGCATACCAGGTTTCAAAGCAATCAAATCATAAATGTGCCCTGTAGGGTGTGCCAAAGGGAAATATTGTGGTTTGACTAAACTAAGTTCTAAGAACGTTGGCCGCGGCAACAGTTTTTGACGGAAATTGAAGAAAATCGATAGCTCCCATCTAGAGGTCACCCCAAACAAGCATACCAAGTTTCAAAGTAATCTGATCATAAATGCGACCTGTGAGGTGTGCCAAAGGAAATTGTGGCATATGTACATACGTACATACGTCGACGGACGAGAAGTGATGGCAATAGCTCAGCTTGACTTTGTCAAGTTGAGCTAAAAATGTCTGATAAACAGTAACTAAGTTCTAGGGCAGTAACTCCACCAAAAATCAACTGGGCAGAATGAAATTCGAACTTGATCTGTAAGTATCCATAGCAAAGCTGTATCCCACATTTTTCTTGATATGTCCATTCATAACGAAAAAAAGTCTGGAAAACAATTCCGGAGAGATGGACGCCAATGCAATAACATAATATGACCGTTTTTATAAAATGGGTGTATAAAAGTCAAAAATCTGTTTCCCAGGCTGACCTGCATGGCCCTGGACCTTTTTGATGCCACATGATCTCTTATTATTGATGAATTTGTCCCTTGAGGGACAAAATACACCACCACCCATGCAATTCTGTAGATTATGAGGCCTAAAACATAAAACAAACCAAGAACATGAATATAACTTTTGATGGCCAAGAAATAATTACAAAAATAAAAAATAAAATAAAAAACCAGTCACCCACCCACAAGCAATTTTACAAAAATGGTCTGAGAAACAGAAGATCTACTTCTGTTATTTGAATAATTTTCACTGGCAATGCGACTATTCAATTAACAAATGTCCACTGTATTTACATGCTTAGGCCTTACAAAGTAGATCTTCTGCTTCTCAGGCCATTTTTGTAAAATTGCATGTGGGGGTGGTTTTTTATTTCATTTTTTATTTTTTGTAATAATTTCTTTGCCGCTCAGTATCGTAGTCACAATGATCAAAATTCAGATATTGACTGAACTGCTGGGAATAACAGAACAAAAACTTTTTAAATAGCTAATAAGTTTAGCACACTCCATCATTATATGACCAGTTGTGGAAAGTATTTGTCAAGGAACAAGCAGTCAGAATGTTATTTTTATTTTGTAAATTTTTGACTCGAATCTGATAGTTTAAATCTCTCGGGTAAACAAATCTAAATGAGGAACTTGTAATTTCCAAGAGGTCTTGACTCCCGTGCATTCGACCAACAATGATGTGATTTATTTAGACAGGTTCCTTCTCTGTTTACATTGGAATCGAAATCGAACGTGTTTTGTATCACGTGTGCGATACAACTTTCTTTTTATCATACAGGAAGAAGAGTGGAAATCATGTGTTTTACATTAATAGGTGTGTGATAAAAATCAAATACTCAGGGTACCAAATATTAGTACAGACTGGAATAATAGTACAGGGTGGAAAAATTGTCTGAATTTAATAATAGTTCACATTGGAATAATAGTACAGGGTGGAAATTTCTTTAACCCTTTACCCAACGTAATGGCCAAAACTGGCCAGCACTATTCTCAGAAATCGCCAATTAATTTTCATTATTTTTTTCATTTTTTGTCTCAAAAACATAGGTTATGACCCCTCATTGGAACGAGCTCATCGAGCTCGTTCCAATGAGGGGTCATAACCTATGTTTTTGAGACAAAAAATGAAAAAAATAAGTTATTCAAGAATTGTTCTTGCAAGTGTCGTCTGCTTTTCATGTTAGGTAAAGGGTTAAAGTCAGTCAGTTTATGCAAGATAAAATTTCAGTGTCAGACATGATTCCTTGGACAGTTCTCTGCAAGAGCTTTCCAATTAATGTGGTCTAAGATTAGTTTAAGCATATAGAGGATTGGTATGTGTATAATTTTAATCACTATTGCTCTTGGTGGAATGTTGTCCCTGAATGACAACTGAAAATTTTATAATACAGACTGGAATAAGCATCATACAGCATGGAAAAAATCCTCAAAAATAATGATCATGCATGTATGATTTGGTACCCAAGAGTAGTCTATATTCAGGCATCGCTATTTTGCACTTGATGCAGGGCTTATATTTGGTCTAAATTTGTGAGAATCCATTTGGATTCTCGTGAAAATGGTTGCGAGAATCCATACCTACTTTGAATGTCCCAGGATCCCATGACGCCACCATGGTTAAACCACTGTTGTATACTGATAACACATGTTAACCTTTTACCCAACACACCTTTTTAATTTTTAAAACTAAGTTTGATAATTTTTAAATAATAAATAAATGATAAAATAATTAAATGAACAATATTTACCAATAAAATCTTACAAATATGGCTGTCGTTGGAACCGGCTCAATGAGCCGGTCCCAATGACAGCCATATTTGTAAGGTTTTATTGACAAAGTGTCAGGATACTTCAGGTCATGTTAGCCTTCTATTGGATAATTTGTTGCCACTGTGTTAGTTAAAGGGTTAAACTGACTCAATTTTTTCACGCGATCCTAGCAGAGGTGCAGCGAGAATCTACATGGATTCTCGCCAGTTTTATTGCGTGAATCTTTGTGCAAATCGATTCTCGGATTCTCGTCGAAATATAAGCCCTGCTGATGTGGCACATCACATGATGTTTTTATTCACCAAGTACAGAGGCACCTGCATTCTATAACGACATGATATAATAAACACATCTCATTTCACTGATGACCAGGGCTCAAAATAAGTGGTGGGACAAGGACAATGACTGACTCCAAACTTACTTTGACCTACACACTTTGAAATCCATCAACACTTTTTGACCGACGCAAAATTCTGCTCAAATTTGGAATCTGAGTCGATATTCATTATTTGGGGGTAGACTAATCAATATTTTCAACGTGCAGCCACGAGGCATAACCCACCCTTAAATTGGCAAGCATCCTACTTAATGCGATTATGGTGTACCATGTCCCTGGGCTGTTAAAGCAGTCTCTCATATTCAAAGGGTTAAATTCCAGTGTGAATTAACGGTTCATTCTCACTAGACCAATTCCCTGTAGACCAACTCCACACGAGGCCAATTCACAAAAGACCAATTCTCCTTAGACCAACTGGTGTGTTCTACTTTAAAAATAATTCTATATCAATAATTTGATATATTTATAAATATTTATAAATGTATTTAATGTTATTGATATTCAAGCCTGAAAATAAGCAGTCTGTCATTTGCAGAATGAGGTCCCGAGAGGGTGAATTTGCTGATGCTATCCCTTACAGTGGACCAGTTTATCCTCTGGGTACCTCCTTCTGATTATGTTTGAGACCTTGATTCAGGTTGAGGTTCACAGAGGGTCAATTTAGTGATGCTACTACCCTGTTGTGCAGGGTAGCATCACCAAATTCACCCTCTGGAGACCTCATTTTTTAGATGATAGTTTGCTCATTTTCTGGCTTGTCGATATTTTATAGATGTTGGGCAGTTTTTTATAAATAATTGTTTTCCTAATTATCCTTAATCAACCCTTAATCAGAAACACTATGTAGTTGATCTAAGGGGAATTGGTCTAGTGGGAAGACACCGAATTACCCAAGTCATTTCCTCATTCAGTAGTCACCATATGTCAATTTATAATGTGTAAAGCAATATGTTGAAAATGACCTGCACCAAATTAAAATTACCTGTACCAACTACTTGGGGTAGGACATTTTGACCTGCACTAGAAAAATAATTATTCTGAGCCTTGCTGATGACTTTTTATACTATGATTACATGTACAGTAAAACCTGTCTTGAGAGACAACTGTCTTGAGAGACCACCTGTCTTGAGAGACCACATCTGCCAGGCACCGATTGGTTTTACTCTATAATGGACCTGCTATGGGAGACCACCTGTCTTGAGAGACCACTGTGACCTGGTACCAACTTGTATTTTTATGCCATAATGGACCTGTCTTGAGAGACCACCCCTTTGAAGACTGAAACCATGACAAAACTTTTTACCTTTTCTGGAATTGGAAAATCCATTGTGGTTATACTAACATAATTAAAAGTATTAAAAGCTCTTAATTGGGTTTCAATTGCTATTCAGTTACATAACTCATTAAAGATTGAAATGTTTTTTATAAGACCCCTGTGAAAAGATTAGGATTATTGCTGAATAAACGATTTAAAAAATACCTGAAATGTGACAGATAGGATTATAAAAATAAATTTGTGTTGAAAATCTTCAATGAAGATTTTCAACACTAATTTATTTTTATAATTTTTATAACAGTCCATTTCAATTTGTTACAAAAACTTCATAAAAAATAACAACTACAAAGTAATTACAAACATCTATTCTTCTCCATTTCTGAATTTTGTGGTTGGTTATTCACTGACTTGAGAAAACCTGAAACCTGTTATGAGGGACCACCTGTCTTGAGAGACCACTTTTGTGTGGCCCAAAGGGCGGTCTCTCAAGACAGGTTCTACTGTACCTATTCTACTATATAAAAGGCCAATGACATAAATTTTAGCTTTACACACCCACCATGGTAAACACGCCAGCAATGGGATTTCAATAGTTTAAATCTACACCTCCAGTGAAACTACATCAAAGTTGACATTTGGTGACCTCGTCTTGAATGCAAACTTGTCTAAATTAATCACTCATCACCTCGTGAAGAGTGAAATGAAACTGGCAATTATTTATTACGTTTTCAAATAAGTTTACCTCATAAGATACCAAAAAGTAACAAACATATGTTGTCTCATGTTAATAAAGCATCCATAACTTGAAATATTATGTTATTACGCTTAAAACTGGAAGTCCTGTCATGAAATGCGTGCAAATGGCACGTCGATCTGCGCATTAATCTGCTCATTATAACCATAGTAAAGCTATCATATGGCCTGTTCACAAGCAATTTTTCCGCCAATGGACCTCCAGGTAACCCGGAGGTCCATTGGCAGAAACATTGCTTGCGCTTGCTCTGCGTAACTACAAGAATCTGCCGTACTTTGGATGCCATTTCCTACGCACAATTAAGCCTAGATAAGCGCAGAGTTCATGACAGGACTTCTAGTTTTAACTGTATGTTGTTAAAATGAAAAAGGCCCTGAAATCTGCCTGTTCCGTTTTCTATTTCGTTTCGGTGATAAAGTTGCCAGTGAAAGTACCGCTCACCAGTGTTCATGTAAACAAAAACAGATTTGCATGTGCGAATATTGATTTATTTAACATTTAAACTTTTATTAATCTGATGAGCATGGTATAAATAAAATACACCCAAGGCCACACAAAGTAGATCTTCTGTTTCTCGGGCCATTATTTGTGAAATTGCATGCGGGCGAGCGGTTTTTTATTTTATTTTTTATTTCAGTAATTACTTTTTTGCCATCAAAAGTTCATGTTCTTGGTTCAAGTTTTAGGTCTCAATCTACAGAATAGCATGGGTGATGGTGTATTTCATCCCTTGAGTGCAAGAAGGCTTTGCAATGCTAAAGCATTGCAAAGCCTTCTTGTACTCAAGGGACAAATTCATCAATTTTTTTAACTTGGGTAAAATATCAGACATAAACCATTTAATTTTTATTTTTTTTAAGTTTAAATTGGTTATAAAAAGAGAGCATGCGGTAGCCAAAAGGACCATGCGGGAGGGCCTGAGAAACAGATTTTTTATTTTTTTAGGCCCAAAGTAGCTTGGTGTACCAAATGTTCACAATTCATGGTGAAGTGGTGTTAACCACGCGCCAAAGGCTCGTGGTTAACATCACTTCATCACTTGTGATGAACATTTGGTACACCAAGCTACTTTGGGTATATTCTATATATATTTAATGTTTTTCAGAACATTGGAAAATGTGCAAGTAATGAAAGAGAGAGAACTACAGTTAAAACTAAAAGTCCTGTCATGAAATGCGCACAAATAGCACGTTGATATGCGCATTAATGTACGCGTTATGGCCCAAGTAAAGCTATCAAATTCTGTACATATGGCCTGTACACAAGCAATGTTTCAGCCAATGGACCTCCGGGTAACCCGGAGGTCCATTGGCAGAAACATTGCATGTGTTTGCTGTGAGTAACCAGGAGAACCTGCCGTGTTTGGATGCCATTCGATATGGCGATTGCGCACAATTCCAACGCGCAATTAAGCCTAGATAAGCGCACTATTGGTGACAGGACTTCTAGTTTTAACTGTAAATGATAATGACAACTACTTAGACCCCACAAAGTAGATCTTCCATTTCTCAGGCCATTTTTACATGCGAGCAGGCAGTTTTTTATTTTATTTTTGTAATTATTTCTTTGCTGCCAAAAGTTCAGGCCTTTAAATTCTTCTTAACTTACGACAGTAAACGCTGTGCCCAAATAAGATAACTGCGCCCAAATTATGAGGCGTTTGAAACTCTTTCCAAAGTATTGCAGTGTTTCCGCAACATATAGTTTGGCCAGATTTCCCTGATGCTTGTAATATAGCTTAGAGCTTACCATCGAATCAAACAATGCAACACATAAATAACTTTAAAATAAAAAAACCCACAGAGTTCGGCACAGAAAAGCAATCGCCGTTGACAGTGTTGTATACAACGGCAACTGCTTTTCTGTGGCGATTTCTATATGATCATGTTTTTAAGGCTTGAGATCAATTGTTTTCATGTTTGTGGCAGTTCCCAGTAAATGCCATGCATAATTTAGCTTATATTCAAATAGGCCTTTGGCTTGACACTTTGAAACTAAGAAGCCTTCTCGAGTTAGTCGAGTAAACTTACATCAAAGAGTGGTGGGAATCAATGAGAATGGTGAAAACCTATAACAAGGGGTTGTAAACTATCATTTTTAGACGGAGACTGAAAACCTAAAACAGATGCCAAGAAGAAGGAAATGCCGGTGCATTTTCACCAATCATACAGGCCACAACCATATTTGCTGTTGTGCCCAAATTAGACTGATCTAAAGGTCTGCAAAAGTTCATAGTTTGTTTTATGTTTTAGGCCTCATAATCTATAGAACAGCATGGGTTGTGGCATATTTTGTGGTGCATTTCATCATTTGAGTGCAAGAAGGCTTTGCAATGCTAAAGCATTCCAAAGCCTTCTTGCATTCAAGGAACAAATTTATCAATTTAATTAACTTGGGTAAAATATTTAAATTTTTTAAAGTTTGCATTGGTTATAAAAAGAGAGCATGCGCCAGCCAAAAGGACCATGTGGGAGGGTCTGAGAAACAGATTTTTAACTTTTTTAGGCCTTAATAATAATGAATAAGGAATGTTAACAAATGCGTTGAAACGATCTGACATAAGGAGTTGCTATACATTTTAGCCACACCCTGTAGTTTATGTGTAATACTACTGCCATATATTAACAGTGACTGACAACGTGATTAGTCTGTGAAGTGCAACATAGGTAGAAAGCAACTTCACATTGTGCAGTGACAAATGGGAGCAAAATGGAGGCGAGTGAAAAATCGCTGACCTCAAATAAAGTTTGTGAGAGTGAAAACTGTTAGAAGAGTGAATTCGATTGAGTGTTGATTTCAATGTTTAACTTCACATGTCAAGCATCCTTCGAAATGAATACATGAATACAACTGAAGACAGACGGAAATTTTGACGGTGAAAATATATTTAACCCACTAAAATTAGTTCTGGATTTTACATGGCAGATTATTAAAATCGTGGAAAATGGATGAGTAAATTCCAAATCGGGCAGATTAATTCGTTGGTGAATTGGAGTGACAGGTGTCACGAGTGTAAAAGAAAACAAGGAATCGGGCAACATTCCGCATGTCTTTGATAAAAAAAAATACGGACATATTAAAATGTTTCTCATATTTCAGAATGGGCACCGTTTTTTTATCTGAACAGGCGTGTTCGTTTTGTGGCGGGAGTAAGCTCTGGGCGAGTTGTCATGTGCAACCCTCTTACTGTTAGCTTGTCGTGTGTGGATGTTTTAGCGAACTACTGTTGTGTCATGTTCATAACGACGGAAAGGAAATTGTTTGCAATTGTACTTTAAACACTTCAAATTGTGAGTGATTGTTAAAAATTTCCCAACATCAAAACTTAATTGAATGTTTCTGTTGACTCAACTCAAAAGGATGAAAACACACCCAAGAATAGAGGCGAGTGATTATTCGTGCACCTTGGACAATTTTTGCATGAGCGATGGTGCGTGAGATCGATCGCGCGCCTTTCCCATGCGTCACTGCATTGTGGCGTCTTTTATCATCGCTGATCAGATATGCCAAACAGTCTATTTGTTATCAGTGTCATTGGGATTTATTTTGATACACACACTGATGCATTATCGAGGCAAAGAAATTAATCAACGTCACTTTTGTGTTACTACTGTAATCCATGCTCTATCAGGGCTTCGCAAATTGCGAGAACAGTCGTTTCATTCCCGTGACGTTCTTGCAAATGCTTAAGGAGACCCATCTACTATTCCAGCAAAAATATAAGCATTTTTTCATCAGATAAATTAAACATGATTACTGCAATAGCCTTTGATATGGTGGTTGAACAATCTAACAATCTATGTATTTGAAGATAAATAAGCATAATTCATGTGATTAAGACACATCGTCCCCTAAGTTTTGATGTGTTCAATGCGCCAGTAGGCACAGAGAACACATTGGAACTCAGGGGACGACATATTGGAAATGGGTCCTGCAAAAAATAAATGTGTCCCGCAAAAAAATATTTGCGAGACCCAAAAATGGGTCCCGCAAAAAAATAAATTTGCGAAACCCTGTTTACTCTATTCTTGAACAATATTACTCTCTTTAGTTGTGACAATCTGACATTGGCACTCATAATCAGCCGATTGTATGCTCAACTAATCAGCATTTGTATGAAGGTCGTAAATGCTTATCGGTTAAACTCTACAATTTTCACCTACCTCCATTATTATTACAGTTCATGGCCTTTGCTTTGCGTCGAAATTCCTCAAACTTCCTTACTGACTGAATATATTGCTGGTCTGATGAGTTCAACATTCCCTCGAGCTTTCGATCTGCATAACAGCTGACTTCAGGTGACAGACTGGCCACATCATTCTTTTTCTGCTGCTGAAATTCTTCCTTAAGTGTATGTATATACTGTTGACCCGATGAATTCAACATTCCTTGGAGACTTTTATCTACGTAATACTGCACTTGAGATGACTCACTGGGCTGCTCCTTCCTTTTATTTGGACTGTTCTGTGAATTTGTTTTCCTTGTGTCCTACAAGGAGAATGCTAATTTCAATTAACCCCCTTCACTCTGTCAAAATAACAAAATTTTAGGAAGCTGTTTTTTCCCATAATTCATGTAGAAATTTAACCAATTCAATCTCATTTGACAGAGCTCAATGAGCTCTGTCAAACGAGATTGAATTGGTTAAATTTCTAGTTGCAATATGGAAAATTTTTTCTGCCTGAAATTTAGATACTTTGACATCAGTGTGCAGGGGGTTAAAGTCAGTTTCATAATACAGTGGAGGGGGGCACAGTGGCTCAGTAGGTAGAAGTGCAGGCTGCAAGACGAGAGGTCCTGGGTTCGAATCCCACCTGCGGCAACCGCGTTGTGTCCTTGGGAAAGACACTTCATCTCCATTGCCCGCGCAGGGGCACGATGACGCCGTGTACTAAGGCGTACTGCACGTCGATGGTACGCATGTCTTCAACCAATCTAACCCTGCCTGTGCTGCAGTGTGGAGTTACGATGTTGGGGAGCTGGCAGCTGCTCGTCGTTGCTCGGTGGTTCTCTCCGGGTACTCCGGCTTCCTCCACCCGTAAAACTGTCACGGTCATGATTAGCCATTGTGCATAAATATGTGACCTTAAACATCAATAAATAAATAATAAATAATAATACAGTGGAACCCTGTTAATTGAATGGCCACTTTTCCAATGAAAATTATTCAGTTAATAGGAGTCTTCAATTATTTATTTATTTATTAGTAAGGGTTTAACGACACATTAACAGCCAAGTTCATATCGTGTCGGTGACAGCTTTATGAGTGGAGGAAGCTAGAGCACCCGAAGAGAACCACCAAGCAACGACGAGCAGGTGCCAGCTCCCCAAAATCAATACCCCACACTGCAGCATAGGCAGGATTAGATTGATTGAATACATGCGCACATCTTGAATCCGATCTGGAAAAATCAAGGTGAAATGCCTTGCCCAAGGTCACAATGAGGGAGTCCGAATTGATCGCTCAGACGGTCAGGCTCGACATTGCTCAACTTCGGTGATCTGAAGTGAATCGGTTATCGCAACGCCAACGCGCTCCCGAGTATTCATTTAAAAGGAATTGTGTTCCTTTCTAGAGATGAACTTAGCATTTATTCTATTCTGTCAAACAAGATATAATAGATTAAATGCCTGTATTGGATGTACTGAAGCCAACTACATGTTGGTCTATAAAGAAAGGAAAATTGGGGAGAGTCGGGGTAATTTCTCAACAGGTTACAAGATTTCTTATTCAATTAACAGGAGTTTGCTCTATAACTTATATTCAATTAACCCTTTACACAATGCAGATGATATCAAAATTTATTATTTTAAATATTTTAAAAAATTTTTCAAATAATTTCAACAAAACCATATCATATTTTTTCAGCTGCTGAATTTGCATATTACACGGGCGGATGCGGGCGATTCATTGGGTAAAGGGTCAAATTATACTGGAGGTATGGTAAATTATTTATTTATTTATTTATGGGTGCTTAAGGTCACATATTTCTGCACAATAGCTAACCATGACCATGACAGTTTTACAGGTGGAGGAAGCCGGAGTACCCGGAGAGAACCACCGAGCAACGGCGAGCAACTGTCAGCTCCCCAACATACCAACTCCACACAAGCAGGGTTAGCTTTGGTTGAAGACAGGTGCACCATCGACGTGCAGTATGCCTTAGTACACAGCGTCACCGTGCCCCCACTTGGGCAATGGGGGGTGAAGTGTCTTGCCCAAGGACACAACGCGGTTGCCGCAGGTGGGATTCGAACCGAGGACCTCTCGGCTTGCCGCCTGCACCTCTACCAACTGTATGGTAAATGGTTTTGTTTTGGAAAATTATATTCAAATAACAGGGTTATTAAGTTAAGAGATATCCAATTAAATGGACTTCACTGTACTACACTAGTGAGATTGCAAACGTGGTCTCTTTCTTGGTCAGATCAAAATTGAGACAATGCAACTTCGTGAGTTAAGATTATGAAATTAAGATACTGTGAAATCAGCCCTTGAAATTAGGAATATTTTACCACGGCAATCAATTGCTGTGGTAAATTCCATTTCCCACAGCAATGCCACAGCAATCACAGACACGAAAATCAATTCTGTACATTATGTGGAAACGATGAGTTGTAAGCCTTGGGCTTTATCTCTAATCCATGACCTTGTTTGTATAGTTTAAGATTTGTTCACTTGGCTTCTTGGAAATAAATGTGGTTTGAACATCACAAATCATGTACTAGGAGTGCATGTAGCCTTTCCTAACTCAAGCATTGAATATCAGGACTGGTAGGTAACTGCCAGTAATGATATTCAATACTTGAGGTATATAATTAAGAGTGTTGCACAAGGGTATTTTGGATGGGATGTTGCTCATGATTTCTAATACACATTATTGAAATATTATAAATTGAGCATTTGGGGAAAATGTTACCACAGCATTAATGTGCCGTGGTAAAACTAATTTACTACAGCATTCACCATGGCAGTGCTGATTGCTGTGGCCAATTTCGGGGGCTGGTGAAATCAAGATCGATTTAAGAAAATAATATACATGCAGCATTTTGAATTGAATGGTCTCACACATTTCTTTTTTAAAAAAAAAAGATTTTACAGCGTTGTGGGAATGGATATAGAAGAGCAATCATGTTCGAACTGTCAGTTTTTACCCCACGAGATTGATTTTGGCAGAGGGATAATAATAAGTTAAATATTATCCCTACGCCAAAATCGATCAAGTCTGATGAATAATGACAGTTTGAACACGTATGCTGTTCTGTTTTTATTGCATGCCGAGTTTACTAAAACAAAATATTAATAAAAGATGGTCTGTCGCCCCCCATAGCATACCACCTAATACCACCTAATGTGGGTGACTGAAAAGGGGCATTCAATTTTTCTAAGTAAAAAAAAATCCAATATGGCCACCAGTCAGCCATCTTGAATCCGATCGGGAAAAAAGATTATGTCATGCACTGCTCCTCATCATGTTGACCATTTTGGTGAAGTTTCAGGAAAATGCGACTAAAACTGTGGAAGTAGTTCACTCCACAATTATTTTGCAAAATCCAATATGGCCACCAGTCGGCCATTTTGAATCCGATCTGGAAAAAATTTACAGTTAAAACTAGAAGTCCTGTCATGAAATGTGCACAAATAGCACGTTGATATGCGCGTTAATGTAAGCGTTATGGCCCAAGTAAAGCTATCAAATTCTGTACATATGGCCTGTGCACAAGCAATGTTTCAGCCAATGGACCTCCGGGTAACCCGGAGGTCCATTGGCAGAAACGTTGCATGTGTTTGCTATGAGTAACCAGGAGAACCTGCCGTGCTTTGGATGCCATTCGATATGGCAAATGCGCGCAATTCCAACGCGCAATTAAGCCTAGATAAGCGCACTATTCGTGACAGGACTTCTAGTTTTAACTGTATGTCACGCACTGCTCCTCATCATGTCGATCAATTTATATTGAGTTTCATAAAAATATAGCAAAAACTGTAGAAGTAGTTCGGTCCACAAGTATTTTGCAAAATCCAATATGGCCACCAGTCGACCAGTTTGAACCCGATCTGGAAAGAAAAATTATGTCACGCACTTCCCCTCATCGTGTTGACCATTTTTGTGAAGTTTCATGAAAATGCAACTAAAACTGTGGAAGTAGTTTCTCCACAAGTTTACATGTGCAATGGACAGACAACGACAGACCCACCGACCGACAAGTTGACTCCTACATACCCCCTAAACTTCATTTTGTGGGAGTATAAAAATACAAATTATTGCCAAAAATAATAACTGGAGACTCCAAAGAGCCTGTAATCACTCACCTGGAACTACATAAAAAAATGTGATTTCCATTAGGCTTTCCATGATAACTATGAGCTGCAAATGTGGCCATGTTTGCAACATTACATCAACCTTACATGAGGATCATTGGTAGAAGGTGCCCCAGTCCTCAATCATGTGAAGTTTCAAAACATTTGACTTTGTAAGAGAGGAAGATTTTTGCAAAATGCATCAAATCCATCAATCAGAATCAGTGAATGTCACTGGTGGCCATATTTTCCAACCAACGCGAACAAAAAGAGGATCGCTTGTAGAGGGCCTCCTATAGACCATTCCTACAAAGTTCGGTTTATGTCATCTCGTTAGTTCCAGAGAAGAAGATGAAAATGTGATTTCCCATAGGGTTTCTATAGTAACTATAAGCTGCAGTTGTGGCCATGTTAGCAACAAGATCAACATTAAATGAGGTTCATTGGTAGAGGGTGTCCCAGTCATCAACCATGCAAAGTTTCAAAACATTTGGCCCTTGGGTTTCAGAGAAGATTTTTCAAAATCACCAAACAGAATCAAATAATGCTTCTGGCAGCCATGTTTTTCAATGCACGGTAACAAAATGAGAAGAGTTTGTAGGGGACCTGCCATAGACTATCCCTGCTAGGTTTGGTTCACATCAGCTCAGTAGTTCAAGAGAAGAAGATGAAAATGTGATTTCCCATAGGGTTTCTATAATAACTATAAGCCACAATTGCAGCCTTGTTTGCAACCCGATCAACATTAAATGAGGATCATTGGTAGAGGGTGTCTCGGCCATCAACTATGCAAAGTTTCAAAACATTTGGCCCTGTGGTTTCAGAGGAGAAGATTTTTTAAAATCCAATAATCAGAATCAAAAAATGCTTCTGGCAGCGATGTTTTTCGATGCATGGTAACAAAAATGAGGAGTGTTTGTAGAAGACCTCCCATAGACTACCACTGCCAGGTTTGGTTCATGTTTGCTCAGTAGTTCCAGAGAAGAAGATGAAAATGTGATTTCCCATAAGGTTTCTATAATAACTATAAGCTGCAATTGTGGCCATGTTTACAACCCGATCAATATTAAATGTGGATCGTTGGTAGAGGGGGTCCCAGTCATCATTTATGTGAAGTATCCAAACATTTGTCCTGGCAGTTTCAGAGAAGATTTTTGAAAATCCACCAACCAGAATCAAAGAATGCCTTTGGCAGACATGTTTTTCAACCCACGGGAACAAAATGGGGACTGTTTGTAGAGGACCTCCCATTGATAATTCCTGCCAAGTTTGGTTCACGTCAGCTCAGTAGTTCCAGAGAAGAAGATGAAAATGTGATTTCCTATAGGGTTTCTATAGTAACTATAAGCCGCAATTGAAGCCATGTTTGCAACCCGATCAACATTAAATGAGGATCGTTGGTAGAGGGAGTCCCAGTCATCAACCATGCAAAGTTCCAAAACATTTTACCCTGTGGTTTCAGAGAAGATTTTTCAAAATCCACCAATCAGAATCAAAGAATGCCTCTGGCAGCCATGTTTTCAAACCCATGGGAACAAAATGAGGACAGTTTGTAGAGGACCTCCCATAGACTATCCCTGCCAAGTTTGGTTCATGGCCGGCTTAGTAGTTCCAGACAAGATGAAAATGTGATTTTGCAAAGGGTTTCGAAAATGTAACTGGAAGCCGTAATTTTGGCCATGTTTGTAATCCAATCAACATTAAATAGGGATTGTTGGTAGAGGGGGTCCCAGTCATCATTTATGTGAAGTTTCAAAACATTTGGCCTGCCAGTTTCAGAGAAGATTTTTGAAAATCCACCAACCAGAATCAAAGAATGCCCCTGGAAGCTATGTTTTTAATCTGACGGAAACAAAATGAGAATCGTTTGTAGCGGACCTCTGTTGTAAATAAACAGAAATTTTTTTTTATTCTGTGGCAGCTAAAGAGGCAAACAGCCATCTCGCTGGGAACCAACCTTACGACCTTCACCTTCTTATTTTTTGGTTACCGCCTCAATGCTCAAATTGTTCACTCCTCAACACTTTTGGACATAAATACCTGATAATAGTGTGTTTTCTGTTAACTTTCACTGTCTAAATCAGATTAAAAAGTACATTATATTCAAATGTCCACAAGTCAGAAAATAAGCAGACTGTCATCTGCAAGATGAGGTCTCCAGAGGGTGAATTTAGTGATGCTACCCAGCACAGCAGGGTAGCATCACTACATTTACCCTCAGTGAACCTCAGTCTGAAGCACGCTCTCAAAACTAATGTCTGGGATAGCATCATCAAATTCACCCTCTGGGGACCTCATTCTGCAAATGTCAGACAGCTTATTTTCAGGCCTGTATGTCCAGTGGATTTATGGAGAATTTCGTGACCAGTACAAGGTTTCTGCAGTTGTAAAATGTTTTGAAAATTTATATCAGTTGCGATTTCTGTGCCTGGTCAACTTGTCAATATTCGAAAAAAAATTTCATCTCCACTACAAATACTAACAAATACTGTATGACACAATAACATATTCTACCTAAACATGCTGGGCATTCAAATTTACAGTATGTGGAGAGTGTATTATAACTAAATCACCCGCAGAGTGGAGATTCCACCCAAGCAATAATTGCAAATTTGTTGCAAAGCATAACTAGTACAAGCAATGTTTCAGCCAATGGACCTCCAGGTTAAACCCGGAGGTCCGTTGGCTGAAACATTGCTGGTGTTTTTTTGTCGATATGTACAAAATTTGAAAGTTATAACTTGGGTGATAACTTCACACCCTTGATTTACTTCCAATCCACTCTCCACGTACTGTATGACGACTTCATCTGCAACAACTTTAGTTAAGTGTAGTTACATGTGCTACACGTACAAATATTGTGTGAATTTGTACTGGGCCATCAACCAGCTTAGAGAATGGGCGTTTTAAACAGAACGCACACATGATCCATATTATTCAAGGACAATACAAAACAAAGAGTCCCCACAGGGCCTGAAGCACTCACCTTGAACAGAACACGATATAAACAGAGTCCAAGAATGAGTCTACATTAAGCAATCCATCTTCATAGGATACACTGTCAATCCTTGAGCCCCTCAGGAGTGACAAAAGTAGTCCGAGCATCACGCCTTTTCTTCAGTTGATCATAATGTAAAAAGTGGAGCTCCCCTGTGAAGCCCCTTGATACAACCTATGTGGATTAATCTTAGTTACACACCTCTAGAGGGTACTGAATACAAAATTTCTAATTCTTCAGCTACATGGCCAATTTTGGCTCCCATAGGGAGCCTAAATATTAATCCAGGCTCTCGATTTGAACAAAATTAAATCTGACCTCCCTAGAGATGTTGTATACCAAATATGACAGCATTCAGACTGTTGGTTCTGAAGAAGAAAATTTTTAAAGAAATTTCTTCATATTGCATTAAGCTGAAATTTGGTTTACCATAGCGAGCCAAAATATTAACCTACGGACCCGATTTGAACAAACTTCAATCTGACTCCCCTAGGGATGTTGAAAACCAAATATGAAAGGATTCTGACAAGTAAATCTGAAGGAGATGATGTTTGAATAAATTCCTTAATATTGTACTAAGTTAAATTTCAGGTTCCCATATGGAGCCCAAATATTAACCCAGGCAATCGAATTGAACAAACTTAAACCTGACCTCCCTAGAGGGGTTCTATAACAAATATGAAAGCATTCCGACTGCTGGATCTGAAGAAGATTTTTTAAGAAATTCCACATATTACACTATCTTAAAACTTGGGCTTCCATAGCGTGCGCAAAGATATACCTAGGGACCCGATTTCAACAAACTTGAATCTGACCCTCATAGCAATGATGTATACCAAATATTAAAAAGATTCTGACTGGCAGTTCTGAAGAAGATTTTTAAAGAATATTCCCAATATTGCCCTAAGGTGAAAATTCAGGCTCCGACATTGAGCCCAAATATGAACCAATGGACTTTATTTTAACAAACTTGTATCTGACCCCCTATGGATACTGTATACCGAATATCAAGATTCAGACCATTGGTTTTGGAGAAAATTTTTTTTTTAAATTTTGGAAATATTCTGACTCAGCATTTTTTAATGCCCTCTACAGAACACCCTAATATAACTGATGGCAGGTTTTTTTTTTACCATTCAATTCTACTGGGCCGAAGGATGATTCATACCAAATAACAGTTCTCCATTCCATGTGATTTGGGAAATAGGCGTTTGAAAATATTTCTATTTTTAGCTCCTGGGGTTCCCACGGGGATGCAGAATCTTTTTGTTGTTGCATGAGTCAAGTGTTTATGATCCAATAATACCACATACCAAATTTGTTTCAAATCGGACCTTCGGTTCAGAAAATAGAAATTTTGGCTGGGGCCAAAAATCTTACTCCTGCCATTACAAAGCCAAATATTGATTCACGAACTTCATTTGAACAAACTTGATTCTACACCTCAAAAGGAAGCTCCATAACAAATATCACATCATTGTACCCACTGGTTCATGAGAAGATTTTAAAAATATTTTGGAGCATTTGCCCCCCCTCCCTATGATGATCATGTTGAGTTGAACAAAAATGCAATGTCCCTTTGAGACCATCACTTACACAAACTTTCACTTGAATTGGCCCAGTGGTTTGGGGGGAGAAAACCAAAACATGGTGTTGACGGATGACGGACGAGAGCAATGTGATCAGCTCAGCTTGACCTGATCAAGGGGAGCTAAAAACTGATTTTTCTCTTTGGTTTTTGCAAAAACAGTATGTATTTTATGAAAATAAAAGCCTACAAAAATTTGACATAAGACATACAGAAATTTAGTCACGTTCCTGTATTCTGGAACTGAACATAAACTGACTATTTATTCTACTATATCTTGTTTTACAGAGCTCATAGTAAGCCCCTGCAAATATGGATTTTTTTTTCGACTCGACTTTGCCAAAAAAATGTTTGAGTCGACTGAACATCGAATTCCAACCAAGTTAGCCGAAACCAGGAGAGCTCAAGTGTGGTTTCATATGCAAAATCTCAAGTTTAAAATAGCAACATTAGGGTTGCTGTGGCATTGTACCGATGATTTAACAAGCAACATTTCGTATATTAGCAATTCAGCACACTTGAATGAATGGTTGAATAGGAGACAAGAAACCTGTATGTAAATGTGATGCCTCGCTCTCTTCTTGTCTTTAAGCTTGGCATCATCCAATCTTGCCTTATCATGAGGCGATGGATGCTTCTTACTGAAGTGTACCATACAGTTAAAACTAGAAGTCCTGTCACGAATAGTGCGCTTATCTAGGCTTAATTGCGCGTTGGAACTGCGCGCAATTGCCATATCGAATGACATCCAAAGCACGGCAGGTTCTCCTGGTTACTCATAGCAAACACATGCAATGTTTCTGTCAATGGACCTCCGGGTTACCCGGAGGTCCATTGGCTGAAACATTGCTTGTGCACAGGCCATATGTAAAGAATCTGATAGCTTTACTTGGGTCATAACGCGTACATTAACGCGCATATCAACGTGCTATTTGTGCGCATTTCATGACAGGACTTCTAGTTTTAACTGTAGGTAAGATGTAGTCCCTGTCGCTTGGGCTTTGTATGAAGTCTTAAATGTAATACGCTTGTATGTAGCTGTGGCTTTATCCACTGTAACTGTAAAATATGAGTGTATTACCAATGTCATTTGGAATCACGCAGCACGTGTGATGCCAAATAACATTGGTAATTCATTGTAAGTTCTATGTTGATGATGTGTGCTTGTGGCTCATGCTCAATTCCTCACATTCTCTTTGACAATTTAGTCAGTATTAAATGTACGAATATACATACTCGAGACATTTATTTTTTTTTTTTTTTTATATTCCATTTTTATATTCGTTAGAGCTGTAGGTTTTTAAATTTCTTGTTCGGTTTTGGTTTTGGTTTTTCAGGTGGAGTAAAACCTTGATTCGGTTCGGTTTTCGGTTTGTTCATGAGGCCAAGTAAAATTCAATAAAACTCATTCTTATGTCCGGAGTCATAACTGAATGGTAGTGAAATTGAGTGAAACTCAATGAATGCCCGAAATAAGCTATAATATATGAAGAATCAGGAAGGCCAATATAATAATTACCTAAATATACAGAACTTTTATTGTGCTTGGCCATTTTTCGAGGTCTGACACCTACATGCAATTTGAGGAAAGCTGCAAACACAACTAAACTGAAATGTCAGAAATTCACAGAATGTAGCCTTCCCAGAGTAGTGAGAGTATCCAGACACTGCCATTGGCAGTGTCTGGGTACTCTCACTACTCTGTGATGGCTACATTCTGTAAATTTCTGCAGCAAGAGAGTATTTAATAAAAAAAACGAAAAACCTTAGATTACGGGATGTCAACGGTTTCGGTTTTTTAAAAAAATAGGCCGATGAAATCATCAGATGTGTACCCATACGCGCAACTAGTAGAAAGTTGTATGACGGAGGGCCACCACGGATGCCGACATTATATACACCATACAAGGTATGGGTACATATAGAAATGGATTGGAGGAGTGCCTAATTTGATGGATAAAGGGTTAATATCTCCGGATCAAATTATCAGATTTACATAAAAAACTATACAGCTCAGCAAACCAGTAACCTGAATAAATATATGAAGTAACATGACAATCGGATTGATATTTTTTGAGTTATCTCATGCCAAAGGGATTGGAGGAATTTTCAATTTGAAGGATAAAGGGTTAATATCTCGGGATCAAATTATCAGATTAACACCAGAAACTATACAGCTCAGCACATCAGTAACCTGAACACAATTACAAAGTAACTTGACAATCCAAGCAATATTTTTCAAGTTATCAAATGCCAAAGGGATTGGAGGAATTTTCAATTTGAAGGATAAAGAGTTAATATCTCAGGATTAAAATAACAGATTTACACCAAAAACTATACAGCTCGGTACATCAGTAATCTGAACACAAATATAAAGTAACTTGACAATCCAAGAAATATTTTTCAAGTTATCGAATGCCAAAGGGATTGGAGGAATTTTCAATTTGAAGGATAAAGGGTTAATATCTCAGGATCAAAATATCCGATTTACACCAAAAACTATACAGCTCGGCACATCAGTAACCTGAACACAAATATAAACTAACTAGACAATGCAAGCAATATTTTTCAAGTTATAGAATGCCAAAGGGATTGGAGGAATTTTCAATTTGAAGGATAAAGGGTTAATATCTCAGGATCAAATTATCAGATTTACACCAAAAACTATACAGCTCGGCACATCAGTAAAGTGAACACAAATATAAAGTAACTTGACAATCCAAGCAATATTTTTCAAGTTATCGAATGCCAAAGGGATTGGAGAAATTTTCAATTTGAAGGATAAAGGGTTAATATCTCAGGATCAAATTATCCGATTTACACCAAAAACTATACAGCTTGGCACATCAGTAACCTGAACACAAATATAAAGTAACTTGACAATCCAAGCAATATTTTTCAAGTTATCGAATGCCAAAGAAATGGATACGGACGCCGGACGGACAGACGGACGGACGGACGGACAGACAGACAGATGGACGGACGGACGGATGGACAGACAGACAGACAAAGGATAGACGAACAATGGATGGTCACCCCGGATGCCGGCATTATGTGTACCATACATAGTATGGGTACACATAAAAACTAAAAACCTTGGTTCGGTTTCGGTTAACCTTCAACTCTAATATTCGTGATTTTATTTTCAACTCTAAGCTGACTCGAATTTGTTGATCGACTCAAACAATCACATATTCGCAGAAGCCTAACTCATAGAGGTCTGTAAAACAAAATATAATAGAATAAATGCCTGGACTATGGCTATCTAGTTCTATAAATACACATAGAATGACATACATGTGTAAATGGGTTAATCGATATGGCATGAGTGCCAGCACGCAAGGATAGAACGAGACGCCACAACGACACATGTGTATGAATGAGTTACTCGATATGGCACGAGTGTCAGCGTGGAAGGATAGAATGAGAGGCTGTAGACCTAGAGTTTTATCCTTCTGCGACGACACAATAAGAACATCTTATTGTGTAAATTCACACCAGGAAATTAGAGAATAAGATGTTCTTGTATCATTCTACCACAGCTCCACAAGTGTAGTGTTCAACCAATTACCAAAAATGATCACTGACCGATTACCAGTTATTTGAGCTCACAATCAGCCGATTCTGATTCTGATGATATTCGTTAGAGCTGTAGGTTTTTAAATTTCTTGTTCGGTTTCGGTTTTGGTTTTTCAGGTGGAGTAAAACCTCGGTTCGGTTCGGTTTTCGGTTTGTTCATGAGGCCAAGTAAAATTCAATAAAACTCATTCTTGTGTCCGGAGTCATAACTGAATGGTAGTGAAATTGAGTGAAACTCAATGAATGCCCGAAATAAGCTATAATACATGAAGAATCAGGAAGGCCAATATAATAATTACCTAAATATACAGAACTTTTATTGTGCTTGGCCATTTTTCGAGGTCTGACACCTACACGCAATTTGAGGAAAGTTGCAAACACAACTAAACTGAAATGTCGGAAATTCACGGAATGTAGCCTTCCCAGAGTAGTGAGAGTATCCAGACACTGCCATTGGCAGTGTCTGGGTACTCCCACTACTCTGTGATGGCTACATTCTGTAAATTTCTGCAGCAAGAGAGCATTTAATAAAAAAAACGAAAAACCTAAGATTACGGGATGTCGACGGTTTCGGTTTCGTTTTTTTTAAAAAATAGGCCGATGAAATCGTCAGATGTGTACCCATATGTGCAACTAGTAGAAAGTTGTATGACGGAGGGCCACCACGGATGCCGACATTATATACACCATACAAGGTATGGGTACATATAGAAATGGATTGGAGGAGTGTCTAATTTGATGGATAAAGGGTTAATATCTCCGGATCAAATTATCAGATTTACATAAAAAACTATACAGCTCAGCACACCAGTAACCTGAATAAATATATGAAGTAACACGACAATCGGATTGATATTTTTTGAGTTATCTCATGCCAAAGGGATTGGAGGAATTTTCAATTTGAAACATAAAGGGTTAATATCTCGGGATCAAATTATCAGATTAACACCAGAAACTATACAGCTCAGCACATCAGTAACCTGGACACAATTATAAAGTAACTTGACAATCCAAGCAATATTTTTCAAGTTATCAAATGCCAAAGGGATTGGAGGAATTTTCAATTTGAAGGATAAAGAGTTAATATCTCAGGATTAAAAAAACAGATTTACACCAAAAACTATACAGCTCGGTACATCAGTAACCTGAACACAAATATAAAGTAACTTGACAATCCAAGCAATATTTTTCAAGTTATCGAATGCCAAAGGGATTGGAGGAATTTTCAATTTGAAGGATAAAGGGTTAATATCTCAGGATTAAATTATCAGATTTACACCAAAAACTATACAGCTCGGCACATCAGTAAACTGAACACAAATATAAAGTAACTTGACAATCCAAGCAATATTTTTCAAGTTATCGAATGCCAAAGGGATTGGAGGAATTTTCAATTTGAAGGATAAAGGGTTAATATCTCAGGATCAAAATATCCGATTTACACCAAAAACTATACAGCTCGGCACATCAGTAACCTGAACACAAATATAAAGTAACTTGACAATCCAAGCAATATTTTTCAAGTTATCGAATGCCAAAGGGATTGGAGGAATTTTCAATTTGAAGGATAAAGGGTTAATATCTCAGGATTAAATTATCAGATTTACACCAAAAACTATACAGCTCGGCACATCAGTAAAGTGAACACAAATACAAAGTAACTTGACAATCCAAGCAATATTTTTCAAGTTATCGAATGCCAAAGGGATTGGAAAAATTTTCAATTTGAAGGATAAAGGGTTAATATCTCGGGATAAAATCATCAGATTTACACTAAAAACTATACAGCTCGGCACATCAGTAACCTGAACACAAATATAAACTAACTAGACAATGCAAGCAATATTTTTCAAGTTATTAAATGCCAAAGGGATTGGAGGAATTTTCAATTTGAAGGATAAAGGGTTAATATCTCAGGATCAAATTATCAGATTTACACCAAAAACTATACAGCTCGGCACATCAGTAAAGTGAACACAAATATAAAGTAACTTTATTTTTCAAGTTATCGAATGCCAAAGGGATTGGAGAAATTTTCAATTTGAAGGATAAAGGGTTAATATCTCAGGATCAAATTATCCGATTTACACCAAAAACTATACAGCTTGGCACATCAGTAACCTGAACACAAATATAAAATAACTTGACAATCCAAGGAATATTTTTCAAGTTATCGAATGCCAAAGAAATGGATTCGGATGCTGGACAGACAGACGGATGGACGGACAGACGGACGGACGGACGGACGGACGGACGGACAGACAGATGGACGGACGGATGGACAGACAGACAGACAAAGGATAGACAAACAACGGATGGTCACCCCGGATGCCGGCATTATGTGTACCATACATACTATGGGTACACATAAAAACTAAAAACCTTGGTTCGGTTTCGGTTAACCTACAGCTCTAATATTCGTGATTTTATTTTCAACTCTAAGCCGACTCGAATTTGTTGATCGACTCAAACAATAACATATTCGCAGGAGCCTAACTATTAGAGGTCTGTAAAACAAAATATAATAGAATAAATGCCTGGACTATGGCTATCTAGTTCTATAAATACACATAGAATGACACACATGTGTAAATGGGTTAATCGATATGGCATGAGTGCCAGCACGGAAGGATAGTTTGTTTGTTTGTTTGTTGGTGGTTAACGTCACATATTTATGCACCATGGCTAATCGTGACACAACTTGGAGATGAAGTCAAGTTTAGTCAATCGTTGATCTACATGTTGCCCATTTTAGAGGACTTTCACCCCAAGCATTGGTGACTGGGTCCTATTGTACTAGTAAAGCGGAACTGGTTTACCACAGTAAACAAGTGCTGCTTACTTCCCGGGGTTCCCACGGGGAACGGAAGGATAGAATGAGACGCCACAACGACACACGCGTATGAATGAGTTACTCGATATGGCACGAGTGTCAGCGCGGAAGGATAGAATGAGAGGCTGTACAGTTAAAACTAAAAGTCCTGTCATGAAATGCGCACAAATAGTACGTTGATGTGCGCGTTAATGTACGTGTTATGGCCCAAGTAAAGCTATCAAATTCTGTACATATGGCCTGTGCACAAGCAATGTTTCAGCCAATGGACTTCCGGGTAACCCGGAGGTCCATTGGCAGAAACATTGCATGTGTTTGCTATGAGTAACCAGGAGAACCTGTCGTGCTTTGGATGCCATTCGATATGGCAATTGCACGCAATTCCAACGTGCAATTAAGCCTAGATAAGCACACTATTGGTGACAGGACTTCTAGTTTTAACTGTAGGCCTAGAGTTTTATCCTTCTGCGATGACACAATAAGAACATCTTATTGTGTAAATTCACACCAGGAAAATAGAGAATAAGATGTTCTTGTATCATTCTACCACAGCTCCACAAGTGTAGTGTTCAACCAATTACCAAAAATGGTCACTGACCGATTACCAGTTATTTGAGCTCACAATCAGCCGATTCCGATTGTAATACCGTGCACTACTAGACAAGTCGAGGCACGAAAGAACTACATTAAACTGAACATTTTTCACAGCGTTAAACTTCATTGACTAAGGTCACAGTAAAATTACCAGTCACGCACACTTCTTTTGAATACACCTTAACTTTTAAAGGCCTACATGTATCTGAGGTGTTTGCAATCTCAGAGCAGATGCACCCTGACCATGCCATGTTCAGGAGCAAGCCTGAATATAAGCAACCTGTCATTTGTCAAATGAGGTCCCTAGAGGGTGAATTTGCTGATGCTATCACATACAGTGGGCCAATTTATCCCCTAGGTACATCTTTCTGTTTTGGCTTGAGACCTTGATTCAGACTGAGTTTCACAGAGGGTAAATTTTGTGATGCTTCCCTGCTGTGCATGTTTTAGTTGAGAGAGCTAAAAAATGCACTCATTGAAAAATATTGTGGAGCACTAATATACTGTACAGGCATATACAGTACGTGGGGAGCGGATTGTAACTAAATCACCTGCGGAGTGGAGTTATCACCCAAGCTATAACTTTCAAATTTTGTACATATCGACAAAACACACAAGCAATGTTTCAGTCAATGGACCTCCGGGTTTAACCTGGAGGTCCATTGGCTGAAACTTTGCTGGTGCTAGTTGTGCTTTGCAACAAATTTGCAATTATTGCTAGGGTGGAATCTCCACTCTGCGGCTGATTTAGTGATAATACACTCTCCACGTACTGTAAATGTGTGAAGTTTTGAGAAGCAATACACTATGGCCAGTGGCAAGTTACTGTGGGAATTCAGCAATTCCTTATACATTTAACCCTTTGAACACTAGTGGTGTCTGCCAATCCAGTTCAATGACAGCAATTAGAAGAGTCGATATTCATTATTTGGGGTAGATCAATAAATATTTTCAAAATACTGATTGGTCTACCCCACACATTTACTGACCAGCCATCCTATTTAATGACATATCATGCTCCTGGCTGGAAAAGCAGGTGCTCAGTTTCAAAGGGTTAAGGTCTCTGGTGTTTGGTGACAGTATTCTCTCGAAAATTCATATACTAACATTTTAGGGATGCAAATTACTCTCGTCTCTGATTTCGCGGGAGCTTAAAACTGCACATAAAAATGCTCATTTCCAGCACTGTAGTTAACATTGAAAGTTTGTCTAACACCTTATTGACAAAAGAAGTACAGTAGAGTCCACTTAATTGGATATCTCTTAACTGAATAACCCTGTTAATTGAATATAGTTTCTCAACACAAAACCATTTACCAAACTTTCAAGACAAATTTGACCTGTTAATTGAATATACATGTAGATTATAGAGTAAACTCCCATTAATTGAATAAAAAAACTTGTAACCTGTCGAGAAATTACTACCCCTGACTCTCCCCAGTTTTCCTTTGTTTATAGACCTATTTGGCCTCTGTACATCTAATACAGGCATCTAATTTATGATATCTTGTTTGACGGAGCTCATGGAGCTCTACCAAACAAGATATAACAGAATAAATGTTAAGTTTATCTTTAGAATTTAGGAAAGTGGCACAATCCCTGTTAATTGAATTATTTATTTATTTATTTATTTATTTATTTATTTATTTATTTATTTATTGGTGTTTAAAATCACATATTTCTGCACAATTTCTAATCATGATTGTGACAGTTTCATAGGTGAAGGAAGCGGCAGTACCTGGAGAGAACCACCGATCAATGGTGAGCAACTGTTAGCTCCCCAACGTACTAACTCCACACAAGCAGGGTTAGCATTGGTTGAAGACAGGTGCACCATCGACGTGCAGTATGCCTGAGCACAAAGCATCACCGTGCCCCCACGTGGGCAATGGGGGTGAAGTGTCTTGCCCATGGACACAATACGGTTGCCGCAGGTGGGATTCGAACCACAGACCTCTCAACTTGCAGCCTGCACCTCCACGTACTGAGCCAACCTGCCCCCTGCTAATTGAATACTCCAGTCAATTGAATAAATTTCATTGGCAAAGTGGCTATTCAATTAACAGGGTTCCACTGAAATAATAAATTGTTTTGTTGTTGATTGTGCTCTTCACTGCCACAATGGCTATCTTTCACAAGTGAAAGAAGCATTTTTGGTACCCAAACTTTAGCCAAAGAAGATTTTTGATGCCAAATCAAAATTATCAGAGCAAATGGCTACATTAACCCTTTGAACTCGGGTAAGACTGATTTTTAGTCCAAGGCATAAACAATTTTGTCCCATTTTCATCTTATTATAAGAGGTCTATACACAGGAAATTGGTGATACAGTTAAAACTAGAAGTCCTGTCACGAATAGTGCGCTTATCTAGGCTTAATTGCGCGCTGGAATTGCGCGCAATTGCCATATGAAATGGCATCCAAAGCACGGCAGGTTATCCTGGTTACTCATAGCAAACACATGCAATGTTTCTGCCAATGGACCTCCGGGTTACCCGGAGGTCCATTGGCTGAAACATTGCTTGTGCACAGGCCATATGTACAGAATTTGACAGCTTTACTTAGGCCATAACGCGTACATTAACGCGCATATCAACGTGCTATTTGTGCGCATTTCATGACAGGACTTCTAGTTTTAACTGTAAAATAAAAATAATAACTGCAGTCTACAGCCAGACAGCTACAGACTGCAGTTATTATTTTATCCCCCTTATATATTGATATTGGACTGACACACCCACTGAAAGTGTATACAAGTGTACACAAAGGTGATACCATTCTAGGAAATGGGGGTTCAAAGAGTTAATACCCGACAGTGTGAAAACTGACCACAAGAATATGTTTCAGCCAACTGCCTCTCCTTACCTTCAGAGGTGAGCAAATTGGATGAGCGAGCATTACGCTCATCCCTGGGTTGAGCAAAATTAAATTGGACAACCTTTTTTTGCTCATGCACTGACAACTCCATCAGGAATCAATTGCGACCTTGTGATTCCAAATATTCGCAACAATCACATGCATCTAAAATCAACAGCTTAGTTCTAGTCTGTAGTGATCAAACATTGGCTGACTTGATCGGCTGATTATAGGGTATCGGAATCGAATTGGCACTACCAGAAAAATAACGGTTCTTACCGATTGTAATTTTTTTCCGAACACAAGCCACAAACTACAGACAGTAATTTCACGAAATGCCAGCTTATAGCAAGAAATCAGCAGAGTACTATTATACTACCAACTGACAGCTCCGATAGATTTACTACCTACTGTTTTGATGGATTTATAATGAAATTAACAAAAATGCAGGTCTATTGCAATTTACATCACGCATGTTTTGTGAAACGGCACAGCCATGTGACACCAACCAATAACTCTATCCCGGCAAATGTCCGGATAATAACTCTATTATTAAACAACACTAATACTCTATCAGAGATAATGAAAGAAGCATCGACAGGAAAATCAAAATATTAAATTATCAATACAGTGAAGCCCACTTAATTGGATATCTCTTAATTGTGTATCCCTGTTAATTGAATATAATTTCTCAACACAAAGCCATTTACAATTCCTCCAGTACAAATTTGACCTGTTAATTGAATATAGGTTATTAAGTAAACTCCTTTTAATTGAATAAAAATCTTGTAACCTATTGAGAAATTACTGTGACTTTCCCTAGTTTTCCTTTGTTTATAGACCTATTTGGACTCAGTAATCCAATACAGACATTTAATCTATTATATCTTGTTTGACAGAGCTCATGGAGCTCTGTCAAACAAGATATAATAGACTAAATGCTAAGTTTACTTCTAGAATACAGGTAAGTGACATTGTTAATTGAATAATTTTCATTGGCAAAGTGGCTATTCAATTAACAGGGTTCCACTGTATCAGAATTTTCAACGGAGAAATGAAAAAAGAAAGCAGACTTGATGCATCCATCAAAGTAAGCACCGTTCACCAAGTGAGAGACACCATGTCATCATAATGATCAGTTAACCCTTTACCCAACGAATCGGCCACATCCGCCCACGTAATATGCAAATTCAGCAGATGAAAAAATATTATTTTTCAAAAAGTTTCATCAAAACCATATCATGTGACCCTCTCTTTGGAACGAGCTCGTCAACCTCATTCCAATGGGGGGGTCACATGATATGGTTTGGCTGAAAGTTTTTGAAAATTTTAAGAAAATGATATTTAAAATAATAAATTTTGAAATCGTCTGCCTTGGGTAAAGGGTTAAAATGTTTTTATTTTCACTATTCTATGTCACAGGTACAGTGGAGCCCACTTAATTGTATATCTCTTAATTGTATATCCCTGTTAATTGAATATAATTTCCCAACACAAAACCATTTACTATACCTCCAGTACAAATTTGACCTGTTAAATGAATATACCGGTAGGTAATAGAGTAAACTCCTGTTAATTGAATAAAATATCTTATAACCTGTCAAGAAGTTACCCTGACTTTCCCCAGTTTTCCTTTGTTTATAGACCTATTTGGCCTCAGTGCATCCAATACAGGCATTTAATCTATTATATCTTGTTTGACAGAGCTCATTGAGCTCTGTCAAACAAGATATAATAGAATAAAAGCTAAGTTTATCTCTAGAATACAGGAAAGTGACACAATCTCTGTTAATTGAATACTCCTGTTAATTGAATAATTTCCATTGGCAAAGTGGCTATTCTATTAACAGGGTTCCACTGTACTCATGCCCCCATAATATTTATATATACCATTATGGGGCACATTGGCATCGATTCAGAAATGCTATCAGATATCATTTTTCTTTCAATTTCTCAGCTTGTGCTGAGTACCTGTCAGTTACAGTGGAACCTGTCTTTAGAGACCGCCCTTTGGGCCACACAAAAGTGGTCTCTCAAGACAGGTGGTCTCTCATAACAGGTTTCAGGTTTTCTCAAGTCAGTGAATGACCAACCAACCACAAAATTCAGAAATGGAGAAGAATGGATTTTTGTAATTACTTTGTAGTTCTTTTTTATGAAGTTTTTGTAACAAACTGAAATGGACGGTTATAAAAATTATAAAAATAAATTAGTGTTGAAAATCTGAAGATTTAAACAATTGTGGTAGGTATAATAAGAAAGGAAATTTACTATAAAATTTAAATTTCTTATCAACCTACCTACAAATGAGGCTTATGGGTCTGTGTGACGCACAGACAGAAAAGGGCAGTAACAACAGAGAGCTGGAACTGACCTTCAAGAAGCCTAATGGCTGGGGTAGACAACAGCTTGAGCAGAAGAAAGAGGGCCCAATGCAAAAAGGTCCTTCAACTGCTTGTGCAACTGACGCAGATAGAAGGTGGAGAAAGTAGAGGTATTTCTCCAGTAGACTACCTGCATAACATCCGACAACTTGATGAAGTTAGAATAAGCCCAAAAGGTAGACAATGCACGCACCTCGTGGGCAGAAATACAATTGGTAATACAATTGCCAGTTGCTAGATGAGCGTAAGCCACATGAATAGCAAGACAAATCCATCGAGAAATGGATTGAAGAGAGATCTTCTATTGACCAGGAATAAGAGACAGAAAAAAACGTTTCCTGCCTTTCCGTATGAATTGTGTCAGATTGAGATAAATGCCAATAGCACGAACCGGACAAAGCAAAGTGTGATTACCCTCAACAGAAGGAAGAGCCCTGATACAGATAGGAGGTGGAGTAGCTTCTAGTATCTGATTTTTGGCCAGAAAAGAGCAATCAGTGGTAAAAGTAACACTGTTGGGAGAGCTCCTGAAAAAGGCAGGGTCAACCGAGAAGGCGTGAAGGTCACTAACCTGTCTGGCAGAAGCAAAAGCCATCAGAAAAGCTGTCTTATATGTGAGAAAACACATATCCACCTGGGATAAAGGTTCGAATGGCGCTCCCCCCCCCAGCAAAGCAACACCCAAGAAAGATTCCATCTTGGGGTAAGCTGCAAAGTCCAAGGCCTTTTGAAAGAAAAGTGCCGAACAAGCTTGCAGAGGTAAGGATTAGTGCAGATACGACGCTTCCCCACATATGAAAAGGTCTCTGAAAGCATGGACCGGCTGAAGACCCCGAGAATCAGGTATACCAGAAACTCCGTAATCTGTGAAATCGAAGGATTGGCATAATCAACAGAGTGATCGGCACACCATCGACAAAAGACCTTCCACTTAGCCGCATAAGCTAAACCAGTGGAGTGCCTCCTTGAAGAAGAAATGCACTCCACTGCTCGTCTCGAAAAACCTTTACAGAGGAGACAGGACCTGACAAAAGATATGCGTGAAGGCACAATGAAGTCGGGTCGACGTGAAACCTCCTCGGGTGACATTGGCAAAGAAGGTGGCGACGTAGAGGGAGACGTGCCGGAACCACCGCCATCAGAGAGAGGAGTTGATTGATCCATACCTGCTGAGGCGACAGGGGAGCGATCAGAATGATTTGCCAACTGCAGGTTCGAATTTGGGCTAGAATCTGAGGCAGAATCGGAACCGGTGGAAAGGCGTAGCCGACTAGACCGTTCCAATCGAGTGACAGAGCGTCCACGGCAAAAGCCAGAGGATCTGGACATGGGGACACGAAAGTTCCATGATGGTTCCAAAGAGACGCAAAGAGATCGATGTGGGGATGACCCCAGAGATCGCAAAGAGACTGGAACACTGCCCTGTGGAGCATCCACTCGGTGGAGATGACCCTGCCCCGTCGGGACAGGGAGTCGGCTAGGACGTTCAGATGACCGGGAATGTGACGAACCACCATCCCGGCATTGACATCATGAGCGAGCAGTAGAAGATCCCGAGCCAATTCGTACATTGGAACTGAGTGTGTGCCGCCCTGGTTCCGAATGTAAGCAACCACTGTCAAATTGTTGGACAACAGAAGGACCTGTCGATTCGACAGGTGAGGGATCTACTGCCTGAAACTCAGAAGAAGAGCAAGAAGCTCCTTCTGGTTGATGTGTAGAGCTGCCTGATCCTGGTCCCACACCCCATGAAGGGAAAGACCTAGAGGATCCAACGTTGCACCCCATCCAAGATCACTGGCATCTGCCGTCAGAACACGATCGGACGAGGGTAAGTCCAACGAAAATGCATCCAGGGGAGAAGGTGAGGATGAAGAGATTCTGGTTACTGAAGCACCAGATCTGGAGGATCGGCCTCCAACAACTGAGCAGAAAGTGTTGGAGAAGTCTGACATGCAGCCAACCTAGAGGAATGAGATCCATCACTGAACCGCAGAGACCGAGCAGCCGGAGAATACTCCGTGCTGTCGCGGACGTGGACTGGGACAGAGTCAGAGCAAAAGCTGAGAGAATCACAGCCCTGGCCTGGTAAACTTGCCCCAGAAACGGGAACCTGAGATACTTTCACGACGTCCGATGAATCAGAACGTGAAAGTAAGCGTGCCGCAGGTCGATGCTGGAAGCGAAATCTCCCTGAAATCTCCGGAACGGCAGACCGACCTGAAAGTCTCCATGCTGAACTTGGGAGCAATGAAAGACTGGTTCAGGATACTCAAGATCGATAACCGGTCGGAGTCGGCCGTCCTTCTTCGGCACCAAGAACAGGTGGGAATAAAACCCCACTGACTGAATGTTCTTGACGACCTTGATTGCCCCTTTGCCAGGAGATTGTCTATCTCCGTGGACAAAAGCTCCCAACGTAAAACGTCTGAAGGAACTGTAGTTGAAAGAGGCACCCTTGACAGAGTGGGGTGCCTCTGGAAGGATATTCGCAGCCCGGACCGAACAACATCTAACACCCAAGGATCGGATGTGATGGTGGCACAATGGTCTGCGAACTCTGCTATTCTTCCTCCAACCTGGGATGAATCGAGGTAAGGACCTTCATTTCGAGCCCCGATGAGGCCCGCGAGAGGAGAAACCACCTCCTCTGCATTATGAAGAACCCTGCGACTTCAATAGCCTGCCAACGCTTACCCCTACCACGTGAGTAAGAAGTAGAAGCGGTGGCAGAAGGATCAGTCCTTTGCTTCACAGCGGAATCAGAAGGGTACTTGTTAGGCTTTGAACAGCCCCTGCCTCCCACAGAAGGCTGATCTAGCTGACGAAGCAGCAGCTGATCTTTGGAATGACGTAGGACGTCATCTCGCACCGTCGACACAGAACCACGTAACAGTTGCGGACCTGCCAAAGAATCAGATCAGGAAGGGAAAAGCCTGTGTCCAGCACAGAGTTCCTTCGAACTAGTTCCAAATTAGCCATGTTACAGGCATGCGTGTGAGTAAGATGTATGAGCACCTTGGACAGCACACGCAAAGGAGCCTGTACATCAAACTTATCTGGGGGCAGATAAGCAGCGAAGGCAGAGACGACGTGATCTGAGAGAGAAAGCATGACCAGCATTTCTCTCGATAAGCCCAACATGGACTCCAGAGTTGCCATAGGAATGATGGCAGACTTGGGGTTGAAAAGCCCAAGGGAGCTGGAGTACTGATCCAAGACCGTCAAAGTCTGACAGACTGACGGATTGGCGGAATCGTAGGAACGATAACGCACCGGAGGCAAAAAGGTGTCAACCCTGGTGAAGAACAGAGCCTTCATAGCCTTGGAACTCAGCTTCGAGTCCAAAGTTGAAAATGCTTCAACCACCTGTGCTGAGTGGCACAGTCGAAAATGCCCAGAAGCAGGTTGCTCCACAGGCTGTAGGAGCGCAACCGATGATCGTAGCCTGGCTGACACTGTCGGCTGGTTTGATGCTTTGATGGTTTGAGATCCGGAAGGAACCCAAACACAAAGTCAAGAGCTGCCCCAAGTCAGAAGACTGTTGGCTCTCCACATCAGGTATGTCGGACTCCTCCCCTGAGTCGGAAGACACATAGCCCACCGCGGGCAAACCAGCCGATGCCTCCCGTGGTGTAGGCACACCAGGGGGATCAGAAAACGGCTTGTTTCCAATCCGGGAGGCGGCGCCATATGGGACGCCTGGAAACCACTCGCTGCTTCGCTGGAAGCAACGGGAAGGCTCTTGGACAGAACCTGAGTGAGTAAGGAGAGGGCCTCCCTAAGCTCACTGCCCGTGTCGGCCGGTTCAACATGGGGACGAACCGGCAAAGTGGCTTCACACCTGACCCTCTTTACCAGCGAAGGGTCACAATCCTCAAATACACCCGAAGCAGGGCGACGGGCGGCAGCCGAAACATCTGATGGCAGACATGTATAGAGGTACGACACACCCCGAGGATCAACATAGCGGGAACTCAGGAGAGTCGTTGCGGACCTCTGCGGGACAGAAGGTCTAGGCTGCACAAAAGGCGTTGGTCCCACAAGACTGGCCGTGTGACCAGAATGCATGGACGGAAACGCCACAGAGTTCATAGTGGCCCCACCCTGAACATCTGAATCCAATGACAAAACTGTGGTGCTCGATGGAGGAGAGACCACAGTAGAGGGTTCGGTCGGCAGCTCCTTCCAACTTCGCTGAGTTGAAGTCAGGGAAGGCTGAGGTCGATATCCCACATCCACACTGCCAGACATCCCTGCAGACCCCTGCAGGGATAAGCCGAGGCCGGCTGAAATGAAAACCGATGACATAGCAGACGGAACAGGAGTAATGGCAGATACATCGGGAGTTGTTGACGTTGGTGGAATTGTGGAGACAGCACCCCTGCTCGGCTACGAAGGAGGAGTCACAACCCTAGTGACAGCCTCAGATGTCGACTGGAGAGGGACCGCAGTCCCGGAACAAGGCACCACTATCCACTACAGGAAAAGACTGCACATCCCCCAGGGAGGAGGAATAACTCGCACCAGATGTGCTCATTTCGGGAGGCCTCGAACGACCGCGTTACCCTTTCCCGCGGGAGCGGGAGGCACGGCCACGAGAATGCACAACACTGTTCACAGACGCCCAAAAAGTGGATGACCATGATCCACAAAGACCACAGGGTCAATCGGCCGAACACCCATTGCAAGAGGAGCATGAAGCATGCGAATCGTATACATGCTTAGGAAGCAAACATTGCCCAGAAGGAATAGTCCTGGGCATGACAGAAGTGAGAGAAGCAGAGAAGGTGAATTCAGCAGAAGACAGAAGAACACCCCCAAAGAAGAGAGAAAGGTGACAGAAAAACAGACCCCAGACGGTTGACCAGGAACCAAACAACAGAAGGACCACTCTCAAAGGAGAGAAGAGAATCTGTATTAAAGGTACACTGACACCTAATTCTAACACAATTAACAAAATGAAAAACTTTAACATGAATTAAAATGTGAAATTTTAAAGTCTGAAGCCGTGTGGCTCACGAAAATCGCACACGACTCGGAAAAGAAAATATAATACATTATGGATAATAATTTACATAGAGTATATAATGAAAAACAGGTTCCTGATAAAAAAAGGATACTTTGATCCAACTTGAGGCAGGAAACACACAATCAACGAGCAGGATGATCACTGATACTAGGGCTGAGAAGAACGTCTCGTCCTCATGGTGGACGAAAAAAAGAATGAGTCATTAGCGACGTATATGCACACTGACAACGGAATTTGTAGAGTTGTACATGGAGTAGAGCGTCCCCTACTGGGTCTGCGCATATAGCACTCGACCCAGTTTTGGCTTATTTTTTCTTGGTGCTTTTGCACCACTTTTCTTTCCCAAATTGCTTGGGAAAGATCAAAATAGAGAGTATATTTTCCGAGTTAGGGACTTCCACTGTAGCGCAAGCCTGTAGTAAACAATTGTAGGTAGGTTGATAAGAAATGCAGTTTTGATTGGTTGAATCATTTTACTACAACCAATCACATATTTGTAGTTTAATCCGTTTTGACTATTCAACTAGAGTAAAAACCATTAGGGCTGCAACGAAATGCCTCACTCACGATACAATATGTATTGCAATTTTTTTTCACGATACAATTTTTTCACTATACATTACATGCAGTACATTGAGAGTGAATTATCACTAATAAAAGGCCCACAAACTGCACAGAGTCCAACTTTCATTTGACCAGTAACATCTAATTTCTTTTTTAGTGCTTGAGAAAGACAAATGAGTTTCAGCCACTGGACCTCTGAGAGTCTGGCTTCAACTCAGAGGTGAGAGGTCTGTTGCCTCAAACTATGCTTATAATTTACACAGAGTTGATATTTTACTGAAATACAATTGAACAAGTGGAATTATAAGTTGGAAAAGCACAAAATAGACTTCTTGGGCCTGAAAATGCAACTTCTTACTACATCATGCCAACCTGGAAGTGTATCGTTTTGTATCGCGATACACATGAAACAATACGATATGCGTATCATGAACAAATGAATCGCGATGCATTGAAATTGCGATGAATCGTTACAGCCCTAAAAACCATATGCGTGAGAAGTCACTTTTGTCACCTATTTTCACGGTGTTTGGGTAAATACAATGATCGTATGCGATACCAATTAGTGTAGCTGTTCAGAGAAAGGTGTCTAAAATTCCAAAATAATGGTAACATCATGTTTCTCTCATTATTCTGAAAAATGAAAGTGTCAATGACACTGTAGCTCAACTTGTGTAAGACATGTATAGTATGTGACACAGCAATGACACAGATCTAGGTAATGACCTGATAACAAAGGTACATGTAAAGTATTGTAAAGGTCTGTACATACATTCCAACCGTAGCCTGTAACAAATGAAAAGGTAAAGTATTGTAAAGATGGGTGACAGTTAGATGCTAAACTAGAAAGAAAATCTCCATGGGGTTAATGTAACAATGGGGATCCTTGTATGGCGCACCATAAGCCAAATGTTTGCAATTGTTTTGGCCTGTTTCATTCAAACCCTTCTAAGGTTGATTCATACTAATTAATAAATATTTGTCCAGTCCTTCTTAAAATATAGGTATTTGAATTTTTTATCTTTAGCTCATAGGGATCCCATGGGTGAGGTTGTTTTATTTTTCTCATTGTAAATAGAAAATCGGGTTGTGCTAATAATGTTTACCCTCCCCAAACAACATCAAATATTAACACAGGAACTTGGCTTCAACACATTTGAATATACACATCCCAGGAATGCTGAATTCAAGAAACATTATTTTGTCTCGTGTTTTTGGAAAAGATTTTTAATTATCTCCCTTTTTGAGTCCCTGAGTGGGTCTGACTGAACCACAAAATATTTGTTCTCATAGCACAGTGATAACAAAGAGACCCAATAAATTTATAGCAAACATTACTGACATAAAAAATCTTTACAGGTTCTGTACAAAAAATGTAATACCCAGAATTCCCGTAAATATGACTGCCAAAAGGCATTTTGAATTTTTGGCTGAGCCCCAAAGCAATTGTTACCATCCCATGATGATAACAAATGTAGTCCAAGAAGTTCTGTACAAAAAACTGACTGCACCTAATTTCAGTATGAAATGGCCGTTGGCAGCCATCTTGAATTTTGGACTGCACCCAAAAACATTTGTTCTCATATTGGCAGCCATCTTGAATTTTGGACTGCACCCAAAAACACTTGTTCTTGTCCCAAGGTGATAACAAAGGTACCCAAGAAGTTTCGTGAAGATCGGTTCATAAATACAGCCTCTAGCCCGAGCCGTATTGACACGTGCACTTACTGTGTATAAGGAGCACTGAATAAATCAAAGTTCATCTAATTTGCATAATTTCTGCTCAACAAAAAACCTGTATTATATGTGCTGTATTCCATGTTACTAAACATTCATTCAAAAATTTATTCATATCAGAACCTTCATATAGAAGTTGTGTACAAAAAACTGACTGCACTAATTTTGGTACAAAATGACTATCTTGAATTTCGCTCCACACCCCAAAACACTCGTTCTCGTCCCATGGTGATAACAAAGGTACCCAAGAAGTTTAATAAAGATCGGTTCAAAAATATGGCCTCTATCCAGAGCCGTACTGAATTGTTGACAGACGTACGACAGGCCATAGATAACCTCAAATTTGACTAAGTCAAAGTTGAGCTAATGAAGATCTGATTAAATTTAGAAAACGGGATGACTGGTTTTCTGTAATTGTTACGGTTTCAGTTTTGATATCAAAACCAAAGCGATTTTTCAGTTAACTGCACAGCTCTACAGTTAAAACTAGAAGTCCTGTCATAAAATGCGCACAAATGGCACGTTGATCTGCACGTTAATGTACGCGTTGTGGCCATAGTAAAGCTATCAAATTCTGTACATATGGCCTATGCACAAGCAATGTTTCAGCCAATGGACCTCCGGGTAACCCGGAGGTCCATTGGCAGAAACATTGCATGTGTTTGCTATGAGTAACCAGGAGAACCTGTCGTGCTTTGGATGCCATTCGATATGGCAATTGTGTGCAATTCCAACGCGCAATTAAGCCTAGATAAGCGCACTATTCGTGACAGGACTTCTAGTTTTAACTGTAGCACTGGGTGAAAAACATGTTTCTATTAACTCATGAAAAAGGGGTTGTCTAATGCAGAAAGGGTTGTGCAAAATTATTTTGCAGAACTGTTCAGGGGTTATGCAAAATTTCTAATTTGCTCACCTCTGTTATCTTACAACCAGCAGATTCAAATTGTTTCATTAATCTTGCTTCTTTTTTTAATTCTTTCTCTTTTTTTTTTCTCATTAACATTAATTCAATATTCTCTTGTTTACCCCTGAATCCTAACTGAATCTTATCATTTTCCTGAAACGAGAGACAAGAATACTGATTTGACCCTTGACCCGATGTAATGGTCAAAACCAGTCAGCGCTATTTACAAGAGGTCACAAGGTGCCTTAATCGCTCACCTGACAAAGTGGTTCAAAGAAGTATTTTGGGTCACATTCAGTTAGTCATGGTTCATCAACCCCAAAGAGGAATAAAGTCAGGAAATTATTCATATCTCTGGTATACATGTCAGATGATTATTACCATAGGTCTGACTGCTTCCAATTCTATCAGCTGTAGACAAGCACTGCCAAACTTCCAAGGGTTGTTATGTCACTGCAACCCCCGCCCCAATACAGACCACAAACATTAACCCAGCAACCAGATTTGAACAAACTTGAATCTGACTCCTCAGAGCTGTTATATACCAATTATCATTTAATTGATTTTGAAAGATATTCCCTCATACAGTTAAAACTAGAAGTCCTGTCATGAAATGCGCACAAATAGCACGTTGATCTGCGCGTTAATGTACGCGTTGTGGCCACAGTAAAGCTATCAAATTCTGTACATATGGCCTGTGCACAAGCAATGTTTCAGCCAATGGACCTCCGGGTAACCCGGAGGTCCATTGGCAGAAACATTGCTTGTGTTTGCTATGAGTAACCAGGAGAACCTGCTGTGCTTTGGATGCCATTCAATATGGCAATTGCGCGCAATTCCAATGCGCAATTAAGCCTAGATAAGCGTACTATTCATGACAGGACTTCTAGTTTTAACTGTATTGCACTAAGTTAGGGCTGCATGGTATATCCATCAACCGATATATACTGGTATTCAAACCAATATTGACTGAATACTGGTGTAATTACAAAAATATCAGTTTATTGTTATTATTTAGTAACCCACAATTTAATTTTCAAGATGTCTTAACTGTAGCCACGAATGAATAATATTATCCCTTTACCCAGGGATTTGTCCGCATGTGCCTGCATAATATACAAATTCAGCAGTTGAAAAAATAATTTTCAAAAATGTCAACAAAACTATATCATGGGACCCATTCATTGGAACGAGCTCGCTGAGCTCGTTCCAATGATGGGTCACATTATATTGTTTAGCAGAAATTTTTGGAAAAATCTGATAAACTCTTTTTTAAAATAATAAATTTTGATATGTCATCTGCGTTGGGTGAAGGTGTTTCGAAACCGCATCATCAAGGCATGCTGATTCGTTCTGACTGTGACGCCTCAAGTCTCGAGCGTGGTACTTATGTTCAGATATCTGAACAGTTTTTGATATACCGGAATACTGCGGTATATTTTTTTGGAATATTGTGCAGCCCTACTGTAAGTTAAAATTTGAGCTCCCATAGGGAACCCAAATATTAACCTAGGTACTCGATTTGAACAAACTTGAATCCCACCCTCTGGAGATGTTATGTACCAAATATGAAAGCATTCTGACTGGTGAATCTGAAGAAGACAATTTAAAAAAAAAAATTTTCATATCGCACTAAGTTAAATTTCAGGATTCATAGGAAGCCAAAATATTAACCCAGGGACCCAATTTGAACAAACTTGAATCAGTCCCCCTCAGAGATGTTATATACAAAGATGAAAGCATTCTAACTGGTGAATGTGAAGAATATTTTTAAAGAAATTTCCTCATATTGCACGAAGTCAAAATTCAGGCTACTATAGGGAGCCCAAATATTAACCCAGGGACTCGATTTGAACAAACCCGAAACTGGCCCTCTTAGACATGTATACAAAATATGAAAGGATTCTCGAATGGTGAATCTGAAGAAGACTTTTAAAGAAATTCCCTCACATTGCACTACGTTAAAATTCGGGTTCCCATATGGATCCCAAATATTAACCAAGGCTGAATTGTCAGGACCCCTCCACCCCACCCCCCCCCCCCCCCCCCCAAAAAAAAAAAAAAAAAACCGAGATGTTGTATACCAGATTTTAAAGATTATACCCAACATTGCACAAATTTAAAATTTGAACTTTTCACAGAAAAAAGCACAAATATCAACCTCGAGACATGGTTGGAACAATCTTGAATCTGACCCTCATAACAATGATGCCAATCCATTAAAAGGTTCTGACTGGTGGTTCTGAAGAAGATTTTTAAAGATTATTCCCCATATTGCTCAGTCGAAAATCGTGTGTTGAAGCCAAATATGAACCAAGGGGCTTCATTTCAACACACTTGTATCTGACTCTGTTAGGGATGCTATACACCAAATATCAAAGGATTCTGATCAATGGTTCTGCTGAAAATTCCTTTTTAAGTTTTGGTCCAAAATGTGCGGACTCAGCATTTTTTCCAATGCCTCCACTCTCCCATACAGAACGCCCTGACACAACTGATGACAATATTTTTTACCATTCAATTATACTCCTCCTAAGGATGCAGCATATGAAATAAATGTTCTCTGTTCCGTGTGGTTTGGGAAATATGTGCTTTTGAAAATATTTCTATTTTGAGTTCCTGAGGTTCCAAAAGGGACACAGGGATTGTTTTTGCATGAATCAAGTACTTATGACTCAATTATGTCACATACAAATTTGGTTTAAATTGGACCATCGGTTCAGAAAATAGAAATTTTGGGTGGAGCCAAACAACTTGCCCCTCCCATTACAAAGGTAAATATTGCTCTACGAACTTCGTTTGAACCAACTTGATTCTACACCTCAAAAGGAGCTCCATACCAAATATCTAGTCACTGAACCTGCTGGTTCATGAGAAGATTTTAAAAAATGTTAGAGCATTTTCCTCAACCCCCTCCAAATGGAGCACGGCAAGCTTATTTGAATAAATCACCATTCAATTTTCATTTTTTTCCTTTCAAAAACATACCTTATGACCCCCTATTGGAATGAGCTCAATGACCTCATTCCCATGATGGGGCATAAGCTATGTTTTAATGCAAAAAACTTAAAATATTTAGTTAACCCTTTACCTAACATGAAAAGCAGACGACACTTGCAAAAAAAATTCTTGAATAACTAAATTTTTTCATTTTTTGTCTCAAAAACATAGGTTATGACCCCTCGTTGGAACGAGCTCGACGAGCTCGTTCCAACGAGGGGTCATAACCTATGTTTTTGAGACAAAAAATGAAAATATTTTGAAAATTAATTGGCGATTTTTGAGAACAGCGCTGGCCGGTTTTGGCCGTTATGTTGGGTAAAGGGTTAATCAAGAATTTTGTTTGCAAGTGTGATCTTCCCTTCGTGTTAGGTAGAGTTAATTAGTCCTGAAAAAGATAAAAATCAATTCCTCAGTACCCACCCCCAGTCACTTGGGCCACTGCTTGGTCTCTCTTATGATCAGTGCAAACTTAAATGAAAGTGTCACTGACGATCAACATGAAATGAGGATCATTAGTAGAGGGTGTCCCTGTTATCAATCACAGGAAGTTTCAAAACATTTGACTTTGTAGTTTCATCAGAGAAGATTTTTGAAAATCCACCTATCAGAATCAAAGAATGCCTCAGGTAGCCATGTTTTTCATACGATGGAAACAAAATGAGGATGGTTAGTAGAGGACCTCCCATAGACCATTCCTGCCACGTTTGGTTCACATCAGCTCAACAGTTCCAGAGAAGATGAAAATGTGAAAAGTTTATGGACAGTGCACTATGACGGACACCAAGTGATGGCAATAGCTCATATGGCCCTTGGGCCAGGTCAGCTTAAAATACGAATGAAAGTGTCAATGACACTGTAGCTTAACTTGTCTGTGTGTTGTGTTTGATGAAAAGGATAATGTTCAATGTTTATGAAAGGATTATGAAAAAAGACAAGAATTGTGATAATTGGGAATATGTTAATTTCTGTTCCCTGTATGCTATGTTTTTAATAAAAATGAAAGTGTCAATGACACTGTAGCTCAACTTGTCAAGACAAAGACATGCACGTGTAGTATGTGACACAGCAATGACAAACATCTAGGTAATGACCTGATAACAAAGGTACATATAAAGTATTGTAACGGTCTGTACATAAATACTGACCGTTGCCTGTAACAAATGGAAAAGGTAAAGTATTGTAAAGGTGGGTAACAGTCAGATGCTAAACAAGAAAAGAAATCTTTGAGTCCCAGAGTGGGTCTGACTGAACCCCAAAATATTTGTTTTCATAGCACAGTGATAACAAAGGCATCCCAAAACACACTTGTTCCTGTCCCAAGGTGAAAACAAAGGTACCCAAGAAGTTTTGTGAAGATCAATTCATAAATACGAGCTGTATAGAACTTGTGACAAAAAACTGATTGGACCTAATTTTGGTACAAAATGGCCACTGGTAGCCATCTTGAATTTTGGACAGTACCCAGAAACACTCATTCTCGTCCCAAGGTGATAACAAAGGTACCCAAGAAGTTTTGTGAAGATCGGTTCATAAATACAGCCTCTACCCTGAGCCGTATTGACATGTGTGCTCACATTGTGTAAGTAGCACTGAATAAATCAAAGTTCATCTAATTTGCATAATTTCTGCATGAAAAAAAAACCCCTTACAATATGAGATGTATTCCATGTTACTAAACATTCATACAAAAATTTATTCAAATCAGAACTTTCATACAGAAGTTCTGTACAAAAGACTGACTGCACTAATTTTGGTACAAAATGGCTGCTGGTGGCCATCTTGAATTTTGGACCACACCCAAAAACACTCGCTCTCATCCCACGGTGATAACAAAGGTACCCAAGAAGTTTCGTAAAGATTGGTTCATAAATATGGCCTCTAGTCTGAGCTGTATAGAAGTTGTGTACAAAAAACTGATTAGACCTAATTTCGGTACAAAATGGCCACTGGCAGCCATCTTGAATTTTAGACCGTAACCAGAAACACTCGTTCTCGTCCCAAGGTGATAACAAAGGTACCCAAGACATTTCGTGAAGATGAGTTCATAAATACAGACTCTAGTCTGAGCCATATTGACATGTGTACTTACTGTGTGTAAGTCGCACTGAAAAAATCAAAGTTCATCTAATTTGCATAATTTCTGCACGAGAAAAAAACCCGTATTATATGTGATGTATCCCATGGTACTAAACATTCACACGAAAAATTATTCAAATCAGCACTTTCATATGGAAGTTCTGTGCAAAAATCTGATTGCACCTAATTTTGTACAAAATGGCTGCCATCGGCCATCTTGAATTTCGGACCAGACCCAAAAACACTCGTTCTCGTCCCACGGAGATACCAAAGGTACCCAAGAAGTTTCGTAAAGATCGGTTCATAAATACGGCCTCTAGCCCGAGCCGTATTGGCATTTGCACTTACAGTGCTGAAAGTAATACCAAAAACATCAAAATTAGTCTAATTTGCACAATTTACGCACGAGAAAAAACCCCGTATTATATGTGATGTATCCCATGGTACTAAACATTCATACAAAAAATTATTCAAATCAGAGCTTTCATATGGAAGTTCTGTACAAAAAACAGATTTCTGCATCATCGGTACAAAATGGCGGCTGGCAGCCATCTTGAGTTTCGGACCGCACCCAAAAACACTCGTTCTCGTCCCACGGTCATAACAAAGGTACCCAAGAAGTTTCGTAAAGATCGGTTCATAAATACGGCCTCTAGCCCGAGCCATAGCAGCTTGGCACTTACAGCTCTGAAAGTAACACTAAATAAATCAAAGTCAGTCTAATTTGCATAATTTACGCACGAGAAAAAAACCCGTATTATATGTGATGTATCCCATGGTACTAAACATTTATACAAAACTTTATTCAAATCAGAACTTTCATACAGAAGTTCTGTACAAAAAACTGATTTTTGCATCATCGGTACAAAATGGCCGCTGGCAGCCATCTTGAATTTCGGACCACACCTAAAAACACTCGTTCCCGTCCCAGGGTCATAACAAAGGTACACAAGAAGTTTCGTAAAGATCGGTTCATAAATACGACCTCTAGCCCGAGCCATAGCCAATTGTTGACGTACGGACAGACGGACAGACGGACGATAGCTCAAATTTGACTTCGTCAAAGTTTAGCTAATAATATGAGGTGAACACTGTACTAAAGGGCGGAGGGGTGGGTTAATATGACCTCACAGTTAATGTTCCAAAACGAGTCATCCTATCAAGTTACATTGAAATCCCTTCATAAATATGGCCTGTAAACTGTGCTAAAGGTTTTCGGGCTTCAGGCCTGTGTAGCCATGACGGTTGGCCGATTACTACTAAAAGGGGACGTCCTCATCTCCATCTCAACATTATACTGAGTCATTCTACTAAGTTACAATGAAATCCCTTCACAAATATGACCTGTAGTCTGTACTAAAGTTTTTTGGGTTTTGGGCTCAGGAAGCCATCATGGTTGAATGATCGCGACCAAAAAGAGACGTTGTCATCTGGGCATCATCTGGAGTGATCCTACAAAGAAATCCCTTCATAAATATGACCTGTAGACTGTGCTCAAGGTTTTCAGGCTTCGGGCCCCTGAAGCCATCACAGTTGACCAATCTCGACCAAAAGGGGAAGTCATCATCTAGGCATTACATGAAGTCAACCTAACAAATTACAATGAAATCCTTACATAAATACGACAAAGAGACTATGCTAAAGGTTTTTTGGTTTTGGGCTCAGGCAGACATCAAGGCTGAATGACTGCGACCAAAAGGAGACGTTCTCATCTAGACATTATTTGGAGTCATCCTGACTACAACAAAATCCCTTCATAAATATGTCCTGTAGACTGTGCTAAAGGTTTTTGGGCTTCGGGCCCCTGTAGCCATCACATTTGCCCAAACGTGTCCAAAAGGGGACCTTCTTATCTAGACATTATATGAAGTCAACCTACCAAGTTACAATGAAATCCCTTCGTAAATATGATCTGTAGACTGTGCTAAGGTTTTCAGGCTTCGGGCTCGGGCAGCCATCATGGTTGAATGATTGCAACCAAAAGGGAAATTCTCATCTGGGCATCATCTGGAGTGATCCTACGAAGTTACAATGAAATCCCTTCATAAATTTGACCTCTAGACTGTGCTCAAGGTTTTTGGGCTTCGGGCATCTGTAGCCGTCAGAGTTGACCAATCACCACCAAAAGGGGATGTCATCATCTGGGCATTATATGGAGTCAACCTAACAAGTTACAATGAAATCTTTCCATAAATACGACCTATAGACTATGCTACAGGTTTTTGGGCTCGGGCAGCCATCAAGGCTGAATGACCGCGACCAAAAGGAAACGTTCTCATCTAGACATTATTTGGAGTCATCCCACCAAGTTACAATGAAATCCCTTCATAAATATGACCTGTAGACTGTGCTAAAGGTTTTCGGGCTTAGGGCCCCTGTAGCCGTCACAGTTGCCCAATCACGTCCAAAAGGGAATGTTCTCATCTAGACATTATATGAAGTCAACCTACTAGGTTACAATGAAATCCCTTCATAAAGATGAGCTGTAGACTGTGCTTAAGGTTTTCGGGCTTCGGGCTCGGGCAGCCATCATGGTTGAATGGTCACAACCAAAAGGGGACATTCTCATCTGGGCATCATCTGGAGTGATCCTACGAAGATACAATGAAATCTCTTCATAAATATGACCTGTAGACTGTGGTCAAGGTTTTTGGGCCCCTGTTATTTATTTATTTATGTTTAAGGTCACATATTTATGCACAATGGCTAATCATGACCGTGACAGTTTTACGGGTGGAGGAAGCCGGAGTACCTGGAGAGAACCACCGAGCAACGACAAGCAACTGTCAGCTCCCCAACATCATAACTCCGCACTGCAGCACAGGCAGGTTTAGATGTTAGATTGGTTGAAGACATGCGCACCATCGACGTGCAGTATGCCTTAGTACACGGCGTCATCATGCCCCCATGCGGGCAATGGAGATGAACTGTCTTGCCCAAGGACACAACGTGGTTGCCGCAGGTGGGATTCAAACCGAGGACCTCTCGGCTTGCAGCCTGCACCTCTACCTACTGAGCAACCATGCTCCCCTGGGCCCCTGTTGCTGTCACAGTTGACCAATCACCACCAAAAGGGGATGTCATCATCTAGGCATTATATGGAGTCAACCTAACAAGTTACAATGAAATCCTTACATAAATACAACCTATAGACTATGCTAAAGGTTTTTGGGCTCAGGCAGCCATCAAGGGTGAATGATCGCGACCAAATGGGAACGTTCTCATCTAGACATTATTTGGAGTCATCCTACCAAGTTACAATGAAATCCCTTCATAAATATGACCTGTAGACTGTGCTAAAGGTTTTCAGGCTTTGGGCCCCTGCAGCCGGCACATTTGCCCAATCACGTCCAAAAGGGGATGTTCTCATCTAGACATTATATGAAGTCAACCTACCAAGTTACAATGAAATCCCTTCATAAACATGACCTGTAGACTGTGCTAAAGGTTTTCAGGATTTGGGCACCTGCAGCCGGCACAGTTGCCCAATCACGTCCAAAAGGGGATGTTTTCATCAAGACATTATATGAAGTCAACCTACCAAGTTACAATGAAATCCCTCCATAAATATGACCTGCAGACTGTGCTAAAGGTTTTTGGGTTTTTGGCTCGGGCAATCGTCACGGTTGACAGATCATGACCAAATGGGGAAGTTCTCGTCTAGACATCATCTGGAGTCATCCTACCAAGTTACAATGAAATCCCTCCATATTAAATATGACCTGCAGACTGTGCTAAAAGTTTTGGGGTTTTGGGCTTGGGCAGCCATCACGATTGACAGATCATGACCAAAAGGGAACGTTCTCATCTAGGTATTATACAGCGGCATCCTACCAAGTTACAATGAAATCCCTTCATAAATATGACCTGTAGACTGTGCTAATGGTTTTCGGGTTTTGGGCCTGGTCAGCCATACCGGTTGACCAATCGCGACCAAAAGGGAACGTTCTCATCTAGACATGACCCCAAACCTGCATATAAAATTTTGTGATGATCAAACAAGAACTACGGGGTGTAGCCTGTGCTAAAGGAAAATGTGAACAGACTCACAGATTCACAGACTAACAGACTCATAGACTAACAGACTTCCGCACACATGATGGCAATAGCTTATCTTGACTTTGTCAAGTTAACCAAAAAAAATGACAACAAAAAGACCACAAAGAAGCCATGTTTAATTATTTTTTTTTTACAACACCTGACATGCATTACATTTTAATAGTAGGTGATTAATATTAAAAATCTGAAGTACCAACAATCAACCATTTTGGAAATACAGCACTGTGATCACAAAAGTGGTCTTTTAGCCAATCTGATCGTAACAGAATTTAAACAAAGTTGCAACTGAGAAATGCGATTTTATATTAAGAAGAAAATGTAATAAGCGAAACTCACAAGAAAATCCTGATTCATAGTAACGACTGATCTGGCTTGATTTCAGATTGACACACATATAATAATATTAACAACCGCAAACATTACATGTATATAAACTAAATTCTAAGGCAGGAGACCATTGACGAAACTTACGATGATCACATAATTTTTGAAGTGACCAATTTACAATGTAAATCTATTATGTAAATACTCTTTAAGAAGTCGGAAGAATTCAGGCCTAGCATTCTGAAAAATGCAGGAGGGCAAAAAATTGCTCTCCTCAATCAGCTTAGGAGAGCAATTAGCTTTACACAGCATTTTAAAATAAGTATCCAGTTGAACGAACTCATTGAAACTGAAACGAACAGACTACATCAGTGATTTTATTAACTTTACTAAGGTAAAGCGAAATCTCTTAGACATCTAGATGTCTCACTCAACAACCGAACACACACTTGACAAGACCTGTGTGTGTACCCAGACCTGTTGTCCAAGAAAGTCATATGCCTACCACTACCACCTTCAACCCCCAAGGGGGGTTGAAGGTGGTAATGGTAGGCGTATGACTTTCTTGGACAACAGGTCTGCTTGAATCTACAGTCACATCCTGGTGCAAGTGCTTCAAGTGACAGGATAGTAGTAATGGTAGTATATTATAGTGTCAATATTCCTTGAATAATTACCCCTCAAACTGTGATGTCAGTTGTTGAACTTGAAACTGACAGAAAAAAAATATTGCTGTGACCCATTTTGCTTCAAATGATTGCAACTGTGTTTGGGTATGGTTGCAGCCATTACCTTTTACCACTAAACCACTTTCAAAATGAAATTACGTGATGTTATGTGACTTCAAAGTTAAATTACATTTTTGCTTTACAACAAAAATTTAATGTGAGCATAATACATGTAATCTCAATCATCCCAGACCAAAATATTTAGGAGGGCAATTTTTCGCTCTCCTTAATTCTTTCAGGAGGGCAGTAAGGAGAGCTAACTAGAGGGGGTATCAGTACCCCGTGGCTCACCAACAGGTGGCCAATGTAAAAGGATGGCTGGAATAAAAAAAAAAAAGTTCAAAACCTGCACACAAAAGTCCAAAATTAAAGAAAATAAGCAGCTAAAGGGTTAAATAATATTATAATAACCCCTAAGAAGCATGCTAACATAAAATAGGAACCATGGCAATATGCTACAAGGTAAGTCTCCACTTGGAAGAAAAGAAAGACAAACCTCAAAACCTGCACATAAAAGTAAAAAAAGTATCACATTTGTTTCAAAGGGTTAAAATTTAGAAAAATACCCTGAAAATGTTACAGTAACCACCATGGCAATATGCCAGTGAGGTAAAACTCCACTTAAAATAAGAAGCTGTAAGCCTATGTCCAAAAGCTGTACATAAAAGTCCAAAATTGAAGTAATTCAGCAGGAAAAGGGTTAAATAATACAAACATAGCCCTAAGATGCATGTATACATACAATAGAAAGCATGGACATATGCTGCAAGGTAAATCTCCACTTGGAAGAAAGGAAAAAAAACCCATCAAAACCTGCACGCAAACATCAAAATAAGTCTAAAATTTGATTCAAAGGGTTAAAATAAAGACAAAATACCCTGGAAAAGAGTTAAATGTTATAGTGAACCACCATAGCAATATGCAGAAACTCTACACTAGGAAGAAAGGAAAAAAAAAAAACCCATGAAAACCTGCACGCAAACGTCAAAATAAGTCTAAAAATCTATTGAAGGGGTTAAAAATTTTTTAAAAATGCACTGGAAAGATATCAATGTTATAATAACCACCACTGCAATATGCAGTGAGATCAACCTCACTTGAAATTGTTTTTTTTATCACAACCTGTACATAAAAGTAAGAAGCTGTAAGCCTAAGTCCAAAAGCTGTACATAAAAGTCCAAAATTGAAGTAATTCAGCAGGAAAAGGGTTAAATAATACAAACATAGCCCTAAGATGCATGTTTACATACAATAGAAAGCATGGACATATGCTGCAAGGTAAATCTCCACTTGAAAGAAAGGAAAAAAAAAACATCAAAACCTGCACGCAAACATCAAAATAAGTCTAAAATTTGATTCAAAGGGTTAAAATTACGACAAAATACCCTGGAAAAGAGTTAAATGTTATAGTGAACCACCATAGCAATATGCTGAAACTAAAAAAAAATTTGAAAAGCCAAAAAATCAAAACCTGTACACAAAAGTTCAAAATATTTGAGAGCGGACGCCGACGCCGACGCCGACGCCGACATGAAGGCTATGCCATAGGCTCACAAAACTAACGTTGGTGAGCCAAAAAATCGCTCTCCTGAAATTGCCAAACCTGAGAATTCTATTAACAACTGTGGTATAATCAGAAATCGATCCGCAGTTATAAACATTCATAAATGCATTTATTGTGTTTTTAGTGGTCATTCTGCGGGAAAACCATTTATCAGTTTGTTTCTAGTCCTGTTTATAATTGATGATAAACGTGTTTGAAAACGAAGATAAAGGTTCGCACATCTTGCATTTCAGACCGCACCCCAAAACACCCGTTCTCATCCTGCAGTGATAACAAAGGTTCCCAAGAAGTTTCGTAAAGAGCAGTTCATAAATATGGCCTCTAGCCCGAGCTGTATTGAATTGTTGATGGACAAACAGACGGACGGCAGGCCAAGACAAAACCTCAAATTTTACTACGTCAAAGTGGAGCTAAAAATAATTAAATCTGAATGGTGGTTGGAGGGTGGAGACCGACAGTGTATTTGTTCACCCATGGTTACTTTTATGGTGGATGTAGGCCAAATAGTTTGAATGAATCTTATTAACTGCAAATAGCCCCACAGGCCTATCATTCTCAGAATCTTGCACGATTTCAGGCTTACTTTCAACTGAAACTCTGGACAAAAGAATATATTGGAGTACTTTAGGGAAAGGGTGGGGGGTGGGGGGTGAGGGTCAAATCTTTCTCTAACTGTACATCAATTGTATGCAAAGTGCATAAAAAGAGCATACAGAGCATATAATTTTCTACAAATGAAAGGAGATATAGAGTTTCATCTCTCGTTTGTGGTTGGTGGGGGGGGGGGGGGGGGGGGGTTGCACATAATCTTGTACCCGTGTTGACCTTCAGGGTGTACCTGAACGCCCATTCAAATCTCCACATGAGGAATTATACATGTACACTTTAGAGCTGAAACGGTTAAGGCATTTTCTTGAATGTTTAATCACATGGATTAACCTTGGTTACAGATTAATCACTTGTTCAAATAAATACCTGAATAATTGCCATACCGTTGATAATTTACAGCATGAACCCTTTACCCAGTGTAACAAACAAAACCGACTAGGCCTATATACAACAATCTCCATTCAAATTTATTATGTTTTCAATTTTCACTCAAAAACATAGCTTAGGCCACACAAAGTAGATCTTCTGTTTCTCAGGCCATTATTTGTGAAATTGCAAGCAGGCGAGCGTTTTTTTATTTTATTTTTTATTTCAGTAATTACTTCTTTGCCATCAAAAGTTCAGGTTCTTGGCTCAAATTTTAGGCCTCATAATCTACAGAATACCATGGGTGGTGGTGTATTTTATCCCTTGAGAGCAAGAAGGCTTTGCAATGCTACAGCATTGCAAAGCCTTCTTGCACTCAAGGGACAAATTCATCAATTTTTTCAACTTGGGTAAAATATCAGACATAAACCATTTAATTTTAATTTTTTCCAAGTTTAAATTGGTTATAAAAAGAGAGCAGGTGGCAGCCAAAAGGACCATGCGGGAGGGCCTGAGAAACAGATTTTTTATTTTTGTAGGCCTTATGACTCCTCACTGGAATGGGCTCGTTGAGCTCGTTCCAATGAGGAGTCATACAGTTAAAACTAGAAGTCCTGTCACAAAATGTGCGCTTATCTAGGCTTAATTGCGTGCAATTGCCATATCGAATGACATCCAAAGCACGGCAGGTTCTCCTGGTTACTCACAGCAAACACAGGCAATGTTTCTGTCAATGAACCTCCGGGTTACCCGGAGGTCCATTGGCTGAAACATTGCTTGTGCACAGGCCGAACGTACACAATTTGATAGCCTTACTATGGTCATAACGCGTAGATTAACGTGCAGATCAACGTGCTATATGTGCGCATTTCAGGACAGGACTTTTAGTTGTAACTGTAAGCTATGTTTTTGAAACAAAAATTGAAAATTTTTAGTATTTCATGAATTTATTTTGCAAGTATTGTCTGCCCGCAAAGGTTTAAGAATGACCATTTCCAGCTACTGATACAGTATAATGATCATGTAAGTAAACAAGTATGTCAGCAAGTAACTTTCATGCTTTACTCTGTCTCATATAATTGGTGTGAGTCAGTGTGACAATGTTTGCTTGTTTTGGAGCATGTTTGTTCCTTTGTTAACTCATATAATATAGTAATTCAAAAGTAACAGTTAATCGATCAATTACTTTTGGGATCGATCAAGATGTTGATCACTGATTGAATGGTTAACCGTTTCAGCTCTATTATACTTTTTTGTTTGGAGTACACTTTTTTAAAATTTCTTCTCCATTTGTTGTCTACAGAGTGTTTTATTCTTAATTTTAATCATAGCTATAACCCACGTCGATGATTTGGAACATCGGAAATAGACAGGCCTACAGTCAAAACTAGAAGTCCTGTCATGAAATGCGCACAAATAGCACGGTGATATGTGCGTTAATGTACCCGTTATGACCCAAGTAAAGCTATCAAATTCTGTACATATGGCCTGTGCACAAGCAATGTTCAGCCAATGGACCTCCGGGTAACCCGGAGGTCCACTGGCAGAAACATTGCATGTGTTTGCTATGAGCAACCAAGAGTACCTGCCGTGCTTTGGATGCCATTCGATATGGCAATTGCGTGCAATTCCAACGCGCAATTAAGCCTAGATAAGCGCACTATATGTGACAGGACTTCTAGTTTTAACTGTATATGTCAAACCTCATCATGTCTGGCATGGTATTCTTATTTTCGATTTAAAGTGAAATTACAAATTATATGAGTATACTGGCTGAACCACTCCATAAGTCTCAGATCATTTCTATTGAAATACAAACTTCGTCGAAGTGCGAGAAAATGACAGTGATATAGTCGGTCGTGTTAAAAATCTGTCTTTTTCTAGGACTACACGATATTCAAAAGCGAATACCGGTATTGGTATTCAAAAAAATACCGCGGTATACCGGTATATCGAAAACTGTTCAGATATCTGAACATAAGTTCCACATCAAGACTTGAGTCATCAGTCGGAACGAATCAGCATGCCTTGATGATGCGGTTTGAATGCCTTTACACAACGCAGACGATATCAAAATTTCTTATTTTAAATAACACTTTATCAGATTTTTCCAAAAATTTCTACTAAACAATATCATGTGATCCCTAATTGGAACGAGCTCAGCGAGTTCGTTCCATTGAGTGGTCACATCATATAGTTTTATTGAAAATTATCTTTTCCACTGCTGAATTTGTATATTACGCATATTATGCGGGCACATGCAGACAATTCCTTGGGTAAAGGGATAATATTATTCATTCGGGGCTAGAGTTAAGACTAAAGACACCTTGAAAATGAAATTGTGGGTAAACAATGACGATAAACCGATATTTTTGTAATTACACTGGTACTGAATCGATATTGGTTTGAATACCGGTATATATTGGTTTATCGATATACCATGCAGCCCTACAGTACGAGGAGAGTATATTATCACTAACTCACCCACAGAGTGGACATTCCACTCAAGCAATAATTGCAAATTTGTTGCAAAACATAATCAGCACAAGTAAAGTTTCGACCAATGGACCCTCGGGTTAAAATCGGAGGTCCATTGGCTGAAACAATGCATGTGTTTTTTGTAGATAACTCCACTCCATGGGTGATTTAGTTACAATCCACTCTCCACGTACTGCATCTTTTTCAGACAATAATTTCTAGCGGGGACGAGTTTGCAACGGGCAGCATTCTCCATGCACCTGTTTCTGTTAGGCAACGCCGACCAATTGGCTTTCCCAAACTCCTCTCCCGTTTCGCTCGCTCCAAAAGTACAGTAAGTACAGTGAATCCTTCTTATGTTTTTTAAATGTGTCAAACGTTTTTGGTTATTTTAGGTGTGAACCTGACATAAGGGCAGAAAAAATATCCAAACATTCTGCAATAATGAGCGAGTGTGAAAATGTTCAAAATATCCCTGGTGAAGTGGCCTAAAAATGTTCTGCGAAATGTCACAAAAGCTTGGGGTCATTGCTTTTGCAAATTTACAGCTTCAAGATGCCCAAAACTCAAATTCTATTAATTTTTCAAGATACTTCCAGGCCTCGTAACCATTTCTTAGGGAGCCCTAAGACACTTCTTCAGACATTCTCGTTTGGTATAAATCAGTTGAGATAATCTGAAACGTCATATTCTGTAGATCCTACAACTGTGTTGTGAAATGAAAAAGATTGTGTAGTGTTTCAACTTTAAAACATTTCTCAGTTATCGGCGTGATTGTTGCGGACCCTATTCAGTATGTGTTGCATAAATTTTCTTTCATGTATGAAATCTGAAAATTTGAGTCTTTGCCAAAGTCGCGACACATTCGATTGCTAGCATTCAGCTCGTGAAAATCATGTTTTCGTACTGATTTTCAAGCATTTTTATCGATGCATTTTTATTTAGTGTCATCGATCGGATCGCCATGCAGTCGCAATCCGATCAATTTGCAATGACCAGTTTTGTGATCAAAGTACTGTACAGGTGACAATATGACAGACAGACTGACAAACAGATGAAGAGGAATCTGTAAGACCCATTGCTGTAAACTGCTGGGGGACTAGAAAGAATTTAATAAAAACTTGATAAGAAGGGAAACAAAATATTGCTGTGAAATCAATTCTCTTGGAAGGTTGAGATTTTCCTTCAAATGTTTCTCAATAATTTGCTGCTGAACAGTTGATAAAAATATTTATTTTATGACTATGTAATTTAACTGTTAAATATCACTACTGTTTGATGATTTTTTCCTGGTCCCCGAAAAATCCAGTGTGGAATCCAATTCCGTATCACTATAGTATGATGGACTATTTACGGGTGCATTCAAATTCACATAATTAGCTGTTCCGTTCACAAAGAGTACTTTACTCCGAGTTGGAATGGGTGCTCTGGAATGGCAGTCTGGGTTTTTTACCATATTCATGATATTTTTTTTTCGTATTCATGCGCATCGGGGGATTCCCCAAAAGTGTGCACCTATAAATGAAAGTGTCAATGACACTGCAGCTCAACTTGACAAACTTGAACTTGGTAAGTTATAAATGGAATGGCAAAATTGAAGATCATTGGTACCAATGTCATTTTTTTTGCCAGTGGCAACATTTTTTTTGACAGAAACCGAAGAAAATCGATAGCTCCCATCTAGAGGCCTCCCCAAACAAGCATGCCAGGTTTCAAAGCAATCCGATCATAAATGTGCCCTGTAGGGTGTATAAAAGGGAAATATTGTGGTCTGACTAGACTAAATTCTAAGAATGTTGGCCGTGGCAACATGTTTTGACGGAAATGGAAGATAATCGATAGCTCCCATCTAGAGGTCACCGTAAATAAGCATACCAGGTTTCACAGCAATCTAATCATAAATGTGCCCTGTAGGGTGAGCCAAAGGGAAATATTGTGGTCTGACTAAACTGAGCTCCCATCTAGAGGTCACCCCAAACAAGCGTGCCAGGTTTCAAAGCAATCTGATCATAAATGTACCCTGTAGGGTGTGCCAAAGGGAAATATTGAGTCTTCTGACTAAACTAAGTTCTAAGAACGTTGGCCGCGGCAACATTTTTTGACAGAAATTGAAGAAAATCGATAGCACCCATCTAGAGGTCACCCTAAATAAGCATACCAGGTTTCAAAGCAATCAAATCATAAATGTGCCTTGTAGGGTGTACCAAAGGGAAATATTGTGGTTTGACTAAACGAAGTTCTAAGAACGTTGGCCGCGACAACATTTTTTGACGGAAATTGAAGAAAATCGATAGCTCCCATCTAGAGGTCACCCCAAACTAGCATGCCAAGTTTCAAAGTAATCTGATCATAAATGCGACCTGTGAAGTGTGCCAAAGGAAATTGTGGACGTACGTACTAACATACTAACGTACTAATGTACTAACGTACGTACGTACATACGTACGTACGTACATACGTACGCCGACGGACGAGAAGTGATGGCAATAGCTCAGCTTGACTTTGTCAAGTTGAGCTAAAAATAAATGCGAACAAAAATAGTTCTTTTTAACTTCAATCCAGTTTACCCCAAAAAGGTTGGGGGAATTGTTAATGCTAGCTTTGAACTATAAGTCATATAATAATCCTTTTATCACTACAGTGAGGTGATCTGGGTTGTCGTTTGTTTGTTTGTTGGTGGTTAACGTCACATATTTATGCACCATGGCTAATCGTGACACAACATGGAGATGAAGTCAAGTTTAGTCAATCGTTGATCAACATGTTGCCCATTTGAGAGGACTTTCACCCCAAGCATTGGTGACTGGGTCCTATTTTACTAGTAAAGCGGAACTGGTTTACCACAGTAAACAAGTGCTGCTTACTTCCCGGGGTTCCCACGGGGAATCTGGGTTGTCGCCTCATGTCTCAATGAGGAGGTCTGATTGCCGGATCGAATTTGCTGCCGGCAGCTCAACTGATCTGGCGATCTGACCTCAACTCGATCTGATACTATGACCCAGATCAATTCGCTGTAGCGAATAATATGTATATATTTTACAAAAGTTTTCAAGGCCTAAAATAGGCATTGCAAAAAAACGTTGAGTCAATACTCTTTAAACAAACATTATGTCCAGACACCTATTTGGAATTGGCCACCCGAATCGGCCGATTGTGGACAATCGGAGGACAACGGCAATGGCTCCTTGAACATTGGTTCAACCAATAGTTGCCAAGCATTTTTGTGTGGAGATTCGTTAACTACATTTTATTACCTTCTGCAATTTTTCAATTGTTTATGTAAATTGATGTCAATGATACCATGCAATAAAGTTGAGAAACAACCACAATAAGTATTCTTAATTTTCCTAGATGTCCCTTTACGGGATATAAAAGTTAAATGACATTTAAAACTTAGAAATGAGCATACTTGCGGCAATCGCCAGTTCATACCAGAAAAAGTGAAGGTTACCCTCCACTGACTCAGGTCGCGGTAAAATGACCAGTCGCATATACAGTTAAAACTAGAAGTCCTGTCATGAAATGCGCACAAATAGCACGCTGATCTGCGCGTTAATGTACGCGTTATGGCCATAGTAAAGCTATCAAATTCTGTACCTATGGCCTGTGCACAAGCAATGTTTCAGCCAATGGACCTCCGGGTAACCCGGAGGTCCATTGGCAGAAACATTGCATGTGTTTGCTATGAGTAACCAGGAGAACCTGCTGTGATTTGGATGCCATTCGATATGGCAATTGTGCACAATTCCAACGCGCAATTAAGCCTAGATAAGCACACTATTCATGACAGGACTTCTAGTTTTAACTGTACTGCCCAAGTGTGTGCGTCTGGTCATTTTACTGCGACCTTATTCAAAGACGTTTAACACAGTGAAATATGTTCAATTTAATGTAGTTCTTTCAGCCTCGACTCATTTAGTAGAGCATATTATTACAATTGGAATCGACATCGGTCAATTGTGAGCTCAAATAACCATTAATCAGTCAGCGGACATTTTTGGTAATCATTTGAACACTAACGTCTGGTAATCTTTACACAGGAATTATGAGCAGGCACCTGGTATTAGTGAATATGGTGAACATGTATTTATTTATTTATTTATTTATTTATTTATTTATTGATGTTTGAGGTCACATATTTATGCACAATGGCTAATCACGACCGTGACAGTTTTACGGGTGGAGGAAGCCGGAGTACCCGGAGAGAACCACCGAGCAACGACGAGCAGCTGCCAGCTCCCCAACATTGTAACTCCGCACTGCAGCACAGGTAGGGTTAGATTGGTTGAAGGCATGCGTACCATCGACGTGCAGTACACCTTAGTACACGGCGTCATCGTGCCCCCACGCGGACAATGGAGATGAAGTGTCTTGCCCAAGGACACAACACGGTTGCCGCAGGCACCTCTACCAACTGAGCCACCACGCTCCCATGGTGAACATATAAAAGATACTTTTACCTTGTTTCTTCTGTGTTCCATCAGTAGTTTAGTATAAGAGTTTTTTGGTGATGATGGTGCTAAACTCTCTTCTGCATTCCTACTAACAGTTCTTCTAGGGCTCCCTCCTACTGTATCCTGCCAGAAATAATGCATGCATAAAAATTCAAAACTGACAACAATAGTTACAAAAGAGTACAGAGAATTTCAACTGGATCATGACCGAGTCTTAATCCAGTTGAAATTCCCTATCTACAGTACGTGACAAGTGAATTACGTCTCCAACACCCAACACTGTGACAGCATTGCAGCATTGGAGAAACCAGGATCCCTGGTGTTGATACCAGAAACTAGAGTGATGTCACTAGGGCTGCACGGTATTCAAAACTGAATACGGGTATCGGTATTCAAAAAAATACTGCGGTATACCGGTATATCGAAAACTGTTCAGATATATGAACACAAGTATCACAATCGAGACTCGAGGCATCACAGTCGGTACGAATTGGCATGCCTCGATGATGCGCTTCGAAAAACCTTTACCCAACGCAAACGATATCAAAATTTATTATTTTCAAAATTAATTTATCAGATTTTCACCAAAAATTTCAACAAAACTATATCATGTGACCCCTCATTGGAACGAGCTCATTCCAATGAGGGGTCACATGATATAGTTTTGTTGAAATTTTTGTAAATTATTTTTTCAACTGCTGAATTTGTATATTACGAGGGCACAAGCAGACGATTCCTTGGATACAGGGATAATATTATTCATTCGGGGCTACAGTTAAAAAAAACTCCAGACATCTTGAAAATTAAATTGTGGGTAAATAAATGATGACGATAAACCTATATTTTTGTAATTACACCGGTATTCAATCGATATTGGTTTGAATACCGGTATATATCGGTTTATCGATATATCATGCAGCCCTAGATGTCACGCATTTTTTGTTAACCGTTTACCTAACGAATCTGCCATATCTGCACTTGTGATATACAAAAATTGCTATTCAAATTTTATTTTTTCATTTCTCTACCCCAAAACATACCTCATGACCTATTAATGGAACAAGCTTGATGAGCTTGTTCCAAAAAGGACGAATAAGCAATGGTCAAAAGTAAAAAATGAAAAAATCTGATGTTTCAGAAAAATAATTTGTTCTGTTGGCTTCAACTTATGTTAGGTAAAGGGTTAAAAAGATGCAGTACATAAAACACTGTTGGGCTATAAGAGTCAATTTTTTTTTTTTTGCATGTAATAACTCCCAATCCTTCAAAATGCATTTGGGAGATAATTGCCTAAATGACACAGGGGGGTGGGTGGGGGGGGGGGGGGGGGAGGGGGGAGGGTGAACCCATATTTAAACTTGGCCTGTATTACTAGCTGGAAAATATACATATCAACTTTGGTTGAAATCAAATAATCCAAACTGGAGTTATCTGTCAGAAACCAATTGTTTATGGACAGATGGATGGACAGACCAGACCGTTTTTTTCTATAAAAAAGTGATATCAAATTTGAAGAGAATCGTATAATTAGAACTGGATTTATCTTCTGGATAACATGGGGAGGAGGGAGGGATGGATTGATTCCACCCATCTCCACGTAGTTTTGAAGACAGCATCAAAGTCCCTCACTCCCATTTCCTTCCAATCTGCACTACTTTTGTAAAAGAACAGAAGAATGATGCAGAAGGCATTTCTTTATATTTCAAACTGTGAAGCTCCGGTAATGAGAAAAAAAGCTGCATACAAGTAAAAGAAATCAGGTCTGTAAATGCAATTATTGAAAGTTGTATTGATCAGGCAAGAACAAAATGTGACAAAGTATGTGTTAGAAGCCCAACTTCAAATTTAAAGAAACTGAATTCAAAAAACATTTTGAAAAGGGTTAAATTAATGCAAATATTAATTGAAACCACTGTAAACAGCATCAGTAGACCTTGCCCCAAATGAAAAACAATGACGTTGTAACACAGTATTTGAAGAATAAAAGGTACAACCTTGAAAAGCAAAACTTTAATCCGAAACTTTAAGCTGGGAATACTAAGTAAAATTGACTGCACAAAAAAAGTTAAATATTTCCTAAAACCGATAAAAGAAATCAATCATTAAGTTGTATTGACCATGCAAGAATTAAAGTAAGAAAATATGTGTCAAAGCCTAATTTCAAATACAAAGAAACTTTGTCTGAAAACATGTTTAAAAGGGGCTAAAATCATGCCAGTAGATAGTAGACATCGTCCCAAATGAGAAACAGTGACATTGCACTAAACTGTTTGAAGAATTAAAGGTGTAACTTTGTAAACAAAAAAACTTTAACCAAAAACTTTAATCTGGAAGTTTAAGTTAAATTGCCAAATAACATGAAAGATAATGAGAATGATACAATCAATAGAAATTACAGTATGTGGACAGTGTATTATCACTAAATCACCCACAGAGTGGAGATTCCACCCGAGCAATAATTGCAAATTTGTTGCAAAGCACAACCAGCACCAGCAAAGTTTCAGCCAATGGACCTCCAGGTTAAACCTGGAGGTCCATTGGCTGAAACATTGCTTGTGTTTTTTGTCGACATGTAAAAAATTTGAAAGTTATAACTTGGGTGATAACTCCACGCTGTGGGTGATTTAGTTACAATCCACTCTCCACGTACTGTAATACTAATTTAAAATAAAAAAAACTTTAACCTTGACTAAAAAACTTGAACCAAGACTCTAAATGTTAACAGATGGACGAAAGTCATGACTATAGACCTGACTGTAAACAGTCTGGCTAAAAATCACCAGGTCACCCAGTGGTTTTTCTGTGAAAAGCATTAGTTACAGTTGAAACTAGAAGTCCTGTCACGAATAGTGCGCTTTTCTAGGCTTAATTGCGCGTTGGAATTGCGCGCAATTGCCATATCGAATGGCATCCAAATCACGGCAGGTTCTCCTGGTTATTCATAGCGAACACATGCAATGTTTCTGCCAATGGACCTCCGGGTTACCCAGAGGTCCATTGGCTGAAAGATTGCTTGTGCACAGGCCATATGTACAGAATTTGATAGGTTTACTATGGCCTTAACGCGTACATTAACGTGCAGATCAACGTGCTATTTGTGCGCTTTTCATGACAGGACTTCTAGTTTTAACTGTATATAATCGTTTTCCTATCTCTGTACTGATTCTACTTGCTTGCAGGTGCTTCTTGTATTTTATCTTCAGAAATTGTAAAAAATTAATGAGTGAAAAATCTATCCCACAGGCGATTTAAGAGTAATCTACCCTCCACACACTTTAGTCTCAACATTTTCTTTGTTTGATCAGTTCAGCTCGTGTTTCACTACCGACCTCGTTAATTAACGGTTAATAGCGCATTACATTTCACATCTCAAACGCTCTTGTGTATTTCAGACTACTTCATTCTTCTGCAGTAAAGAGTGTATTAACTAATTTTCAAAAAATGTCAACTAAACCATATCCATGTGACCCCCCCCCCCCCCCCCCCCCCCCCACCACAGGCCTGAAAATAAGCAGTCTGACATTGCAGAATGAGGTCCCCAGATGGTGAATTTGATGATGCTACAGTTAAAACTAGAAGTCCTGTCATGAAATGCGCACAAATAGCACGTCGATCTGCGCGTTAATCTAGGCGCTATGTCCATAGTAAGGCTATTAAATTCTGTACACATGGCCTGTGCACAAGCAATGTTTCAGCCAGTGGACCTCCGGGTAACCCGGAGGTCCATTCGCAGAAACATTGCCTGTGTTTGCTATGGGTAACCAGGAGAACCTGCCGTGCTTTGGATGCCATTCGATATGCCAATTGCGTGCAATTCCCACGCGCAATTAAGCCTAGATAAGCGCACATTTCGTGACAGGACTTCTAGTTTTAACTGTATCCCATACAGTGGGCCAATTTAACCTCTGGGTACTTCTTTCTGTTTAGTTTTGAGACTCTGATTCAGATTGAGGTTCACAGAGAGGGTACATGTAAATTTAGTGATGCTACCCTGCTATGCAGGGTAGCATCTCTAAATTCACTCTCTGGGGTCCTTATTTTGCAGATGACAGTCTGCTTATTTTCTGGCTTGTGACCCCCTCATTGGATCTACAGTTAAAACTAGAAGTCCTGTCACAAACTGTGCGCTTATCTTGGCTTAATTGCGCGTAAGAATTGCGCGCAATTGCCATATCGAATGGCATCCAAAGCACGGCAGGTTCTCCCGGTTACCCATATCGAATGGCATCCAAAGCACGGTAGATTCTCTTGGTTACACATAGCAAGCACGGGCATTGTTTCTGCCAATGGACCTCGGGGTTACCCGGAGGTCCATTGGCTGAAACATTGCTTATGCACAGACCATATGTACAGAATTTGATAGCCATACTATGGTCATAACGTGCAGATTAACACGCAGATCAACATGCTATTTGTGTGCATTTTATGACAGGACTTCTAGTTTTAACTGTAGTACAAACTCTTGTGTATTTCAATTAGACTACTTCCTTCTGCAGCAATGAGCGCATTAACTAATGAGCATTTTCTGTGCTAATTGTACTTTCAACTGTATTCAATTAACATGGTTCTACAGTCATCATTCGGAACATACCTTAATCAAATTGCTGGCTATGTTTTCATCACATCTTCTTGGATTGCTCGTGTTTTTTGGAAGCACATGTGGATATTCAGAGAAAGTATTCTTCTTTATCACATCTGGTTCACAGGATTTTGAGTCCAGTGTGCTAAAATCTACAGAGATTGGATTACCCACCGATTGTAAACTTTCTATTTTCTGTTGTGCAACAGATTTCACAGAAGATGGATACATAGCATTATCTGTTCCACTGTCATTTATCTTCATCTTTCAAACTTTCTTTTAATCCATCAACAATTTGTGGCTTTTTCTTTCTTCTTCTTTCTTTCTTTTTCTTTTTTACATCCACACCGGTTTGAGTAGTTTCTAGTTTTTCAGCACTCTTGTTGTCAGCTTTAGTATTTTTAAATTCATTTCTGTCCTCATCTTTCTTTTCTTTGTAGTGTAGAAAAACAAGTCATCATTTGCAGCTGCTATATCACTTATAGCCATTGTTTTAGATGTGCCTTGTTTAGAAAGCTGGATTACATCTTGAGTTTCTTCAAACTTTCATTCGATAGATTATCAGGAAACCCATCTGGTGATTGATGTAAGGTTTTGTTTTTCCTTCTGGATCGTCTGTTTCTCCTCTTTTTTCTGTTTTCAAGAGGTAATGTTTCAGACTCGTTTTCAAATTCCAAATTTTTTTCTGCATCTGATGCATTTATATGAGATTTTCTCTCATCTGAAATGAGTCTCACTGATTCTTCCTCATCTGACACCATATCCAAGCCAAAGCTTTGAGCAATTGCCAAAGATAACTCATCTTTATCCATGTCCATGGATGTAACTGAATTTGAAGAACTGTCTTCTTCAGATGATACACTCAAACAATCAGCGATGTCTAAATGAACACCATAATCTGGGGAAGTCATATTTAACAGTATATAATCTAAATCTAAAAAAAATAATGAGCGAGACGGAATTGTGTTAATGACTTTTGTACTAAAAGTTACATCATGCAGTGACTAATCTGAACTGTTTTTTCTTCTGATTAAACAATAAACCTGCAAATAGAAGCATGAAAACAATCTGAGTACATATGAAATAAATTTGAGTACAAGTACAGTGTCAGAAACCGGGTTTTGTCCCTGCTGGAAGAAACAGATTCACGCCACGTATTCAGCCAAAATTAAAGAAGTGTTGCCTGAATCTGTGTGTGAACTTTTGATGGGGTGGTTCTTATCCTGAAGGGGTCTGTGGCTTTACGTCAAAAAGCATGAATCAACAGGGTTTCACCAAAAACAACAATTTTAATACATATATAAATATATATAAATGAAAGTGTCAATGACACTGCAGCTCAACTTGTTAAGACATGTACATGTATAGTATGTGACACAGCAATGACAAACATCTAGGTAATGACCTGATAACAAAGGTACATGTAATGTATTGTAACGGTCTGTACATAAATACTGACCGTAGCCTGTAACAAATGTATAGGTAAAGTATTGTAAAGGTGGGTGACAGTCAGATGCTAAACTAGAAAAGAAATCTTTGAGTCCCATAGTGGGACTGCACCACAAAATATTTGTTCTCATAGCACAGTGATAACAAAGGCACCCCAAAACACATTCGTTCCTGTCCCAAGGTGAAAACAAAGGTACCCAAGAAGTTTCGTGAAGATCAGTTCATAAATACGAGCTGTATAGAAGTTGTGACAGAAAACTGATTGGACCTAATTTTGGTACAAAATGGCCACTGGCAGCCATCTTGAATTTTGGACTGCACCCAGAAACATTTGTTCTTCTCCAAAGATGATATCAAAGGTACCCAAGAAGTTTCGTGAAGATCGGTTCATAAATACAGCCTCCAGCCCGAGCTGTATTGACATGTGCACTTACAGTGTATAAGTAGCACTGAATAAATCAAAGTTCATCTAATTTGCATAATTTCTGCACGAGGAAAAAACCCCGTACTATATGTGATGTATTCCATGTTACTAAACATTCATACAAAAATTTATTCAAATCAGAACTTTCATATTGCACTAATTTTGGTACAAAATGGCTGCTGGTGGCCATCTTGAATTTCGGACCACACCCAAAAACACTCGTTCTCATCCCATCGCTGATAACAAAGGGACCCAAGAAGTTTCATAAAGATCGGTTCATAAATACGGCCTCTAGCGTGAGCCGTATAGAAGTTGTGTACAAAAAACTGATTGGACCTTATTTCGGTACAAAATGGCCATTGGCAGCCATCTTGAATTTTGGACCGAACCCAGAAACAATCGTTCTCGTCCCAAGGTGATAACAAAGGTACCCAAGACGTTTCGTGAAGATCGGTTCATAAATACAGACTCTAGCTCGAGCCGTTTTGACATGTGTACTTACTGTGTGTAAGTAGCACTGAAAAAATCAAAGTTCATCTAATTTGCATAATTTCTGCACGAGAAAAAAACCCGTATTATATGTGACGTATCCCATGGTACTAAACATTCACACAAAATATTATTCAAATCAGCGCTTTCATATGGAAGTTCTGTGCAAAAATCTGACTGCACCTAATTTTGTACAAAATGGCTGCGATCGGCCATCTTGAATTTCGGACCGGACCCCAAAACACTCGTTCTCATCCAACGGTGATACCAAAGGTATCCAAGAAGTTTCGTAAAGATCGGTTCAAAATACGGCCTCTTGCCTGAGCCGTATTGGCATTTGCACTTAAAGTGCTGAAATTAACACTAAATACATCAAAATTAGTGTAATTTGCATAATTTACGCACGAGAAAACAACCTGTATTATATGTGATGTATCCCATGGTACTAAACATTCATACAAAAAATTATTCAAATCAGTGCTTTCATAAGGAAGTTCTGCGCAAAAATCTGATTGCACCTAATTTTGTACAAAATGGCTGCCAGCGGCCAACTTGAATTTCGGATCGGACCCCAAAACACTCGTTCTCGTCCCATGGTCATAACAAAGGTACCCAAGAAGTTTTGTAATGATCTGTTCATAAATACGGCCTCTAACCCGAGCCATATTGAATTGTTGATGGACAGACGGCCAGACGCACGACAGACAACTGGCCATGGCATAAGCTTCGCCAAAGTTGAGCTAAAAATGAATATGGTAATTTGAGACTTCCATTAAATCTAATGAATCAGAAAACAAAATGTCAAGCACCCCCTACCCACACAGTTTTTGAGTCACATGCGGGACTGCATTCTCTGTTGGTGCTAGTTTTTCCTCCTTCTCGTTGGTGTTGGTTATTTGGTCACCTCTTCACTTCACTCTTTCACTGCCGCCGCATGGCCACTAACATATTGTCACTTCACCGGACGTTTTTACTCAACATGTGACGGAATGTCACTCTACAACTGCCGTTGCACGCCCGATAACATATTGTCACTTTACTATGTCGCCTTCCCTCTAACAAGTGACAGAATCTCACTCTTCCACCGGTCGCATAACCACTATCTTACTGTCACTTTACTTGACGCTTTTCATTCAAGCAGTCGCCACCAATAGGGTTAAACTCCCCTAAGTTTATCTCAGAATAATGTTCATACTGGCAAGCCTTCTCTGCATATGTATGTCTTGCCTTCTACAACAGGTATGTCGTCTTCCTAAATACTAATAGCTTCCTGAGCTCGCACTTTATATTTCTGATTCTACACTCAGATATGGCCACAGACTTGGCCTGCGACTGCCCCTATTCTAAATATGAGCTCTGTGGTTCCCCTACACTACAACGTGCCTATACTTTCGCACCGATGCGGCACCTCCTCTAACCTATAGCAAGGGACATCCCCATTTCCTCGCCGAGACTCATAGTCTTACACACCTTCAGATTGGAACAAATCTTTCAAGAAACACCCCGATTTTTATTTCCAGAGCCAGACCATCAATTCTCATTTTAATTGCTTCTCTTGAACTTGGCCGCTTAGATCTATCTTAATTTAAAACTTGCTTTAGAGTTTCTTTGAAAGACTTGCATTTCGGCATACCCTGTCATTTCTGTGACAGGCTAGATTTGTAATATGGGTGTGTGTCCAGGATGTGTGTGATGTACTGTTTTCATCACAATTACCTATTAACTGGCCATAATTACACAGAAAATGACTACAGCAGAGCACTGGCTTCCACTACGTTTAATCTCTTATCGCATATCCCATTATAGTGTTAAACAGAAACATGGTAATGGACATAAAATTTCATGCTTAATTAACAGCGCTTGAATTATTGCTGGTCTGTTTGAATGACAAATCGGTTTTCGGGGTCCGTCATATAAACGCACATTCTTATACCTTGGCCCAAACGAAAAAAGTTATAAAAGATATATACACTTTTATACAACAAAATCTAAAATTCAAGCTATCACCTTGACATACATGTACAGTTAAAACTATATGAGGCTCCCATACGGAGCATATGAACCCAGAGACATGACTTGAACAAATTTGAATGCGATTCCCTAATCATGCTGTACACCAAATGCTTTGACTGGTGGATCTGAAGAAGACTTTTTAAAGAATTTTCCTCACATTTCCTTACATGTACATGTTGTTAAAATTCAGGTTCTCATGAGGAACCCAAATATGAACCCAGAGACTTCATTTTAGTGTTGTGCGGTTAACCGGTTTTATAAGTCGGTTTTGGTTTTGTCGAAAAACCGAAACCGAAACCGTGTATTTGTGAAATGAGTACGGTTTCGTTTTTTTTTTTAAAATGTCAAGAAGAGATGTTTGCATGGTTATATTTGCACTAACAAAGGCCGAAGTGTACAAAATCACTCTGAAATGGCAAGACAAGTTGCCAATTTATTACGTATAATTGACATAAAAATGTTTTTCGGATGTTTTCTGTGAGATTGACGATGCAGACTTGACCCGACAGTCAAACAGCCTACAATACACAGACCGTGAGACTAATTCAATTGTCTGGGGTGTATGCAACAGGCTTCGTGTGATGACGTGTGTGGGCAAATTTGTGTGGTTTTATCAATCAGTTTATTAAAATTACTTATCTCCAGTTTGATCATATCCGAAAAAGTCCATATACTTTATCTGCAGATTTTGAATTTTCAGTAAAAAGCATATAAATATGTCGCATTTTCTGGCCACGTGTTTTCTTTAGAAATTGAACGCATCATTTTTACCTCCCTTGCTGGCCTTCCAAGGAAGGAGCTGTGTATTAACACTGCCAAGTTGTCAACATGCCGCAATTCCACAAAATTACAGACTCCGCACACTGCATAGCACACTTCTCAGTTGGCCCAACGAAAGTCGTAGTCAATAGTCATTGTATGATTGTGGCATGGGACTTAAACCCACAGCAGTGAAATTTTACGATTGTACAGACCTACACCAAGAACATGACCACTGGGGACTCCACACGGTACAAATTACCGGCACTGATCTTCTGTTGAAAGTACCCCTCCCCAGTGTGGCTGGAATACGGCATTAATGAAAATAGGTTGCAAGATAAATGCAGACAATTTTTCCCCGTTCCTCTTTCAATGATCCATCTCAGCAATGGCGGTGAATCAGTCAAACAAGAACGGAAGCAAAATTTTCCTGCATTTATCCTGCACCTTATTTCCATTTGAGAATGAACTGATCTTTCCAGTTGCCATCTGTTGAAACTAACAGGTTCGTCCTTCATATCAGTTCTAATATCTGTGAACAGGTGAACATTTGAAATTTTGAAATTTGACTATTGTACAGGCCTACCCCAAGAACGACACCCTGGGGGACTCCACACGGTACAAATTACCAGCAGTGAAATTTTACGACTCTACAGGCCTACACCAAGAACATGACCATTGGGGACTCCACACGGTACAAATTACTGGCACTGATCTTCTGTTGAAAGGACCCCCCCCCCCCACCCCCCATGTGGCTGGGATACGGCATTAATGAAGTTGTAAGATAAATGCAGAAATTTTTTTTTTCCGTTCCTCTTTCAATGATTCATTTGATCAATGGCGGTGAATCAGTGAAAAAAGAACGCAAGCAAAATTTTCCTGCATTTATCCTGCAACTTATTTCCATTTGAGAATGAACTGATCTTTCAGGTTACCGTCTGTTGAAACTAACAGGTTCATCCTTCATATCAGTTCTAATATCTGTGAACAGGTCAACATTCGAAATTTGACTATTGTACAGGCCTACTCCAAGAACGATACCCATGCAGGGGAACTCCACACGATAGTGACGGTACAAATTACGAGCACGGCAGCAGCGAAATTTTACGATTGTACAGGCCTGCACCAAGAACAAGACCATTGTGGACTCAACACGGTACAAATTACCGGCACTGATCTTCTGTTGAAAGTACCCCCCCCACACACACACACTGTAGCTGGAGTACGGCATTAATGAAAATAAGTTGCAAGATAACGTTATTTTAAGTATCAGTATGCACTGTCAGTACCAGTACTTTCATTTCACGCACATGTCCGCCCAAGAGGAAATTCTCATCCTACAATAAACAGTGGATTTGGCTTCGCCTTTACGGCTTTTGTTGGCTAGAATGACCACCCCCCCCCCCCCACCACCACCACCACCACACACACACACATGCAATTCCTGGGGTACTCAATTCGTGAAACAGACCAAGCATTTGGAATTTCGAGATCGGAAGTGTTTTAACAGTGAATTATGGGTCTTGTTTTAACAGTGAATTGCGGGGCTTTGGGGGATTTCCCTGGATGTTGACAATCAACTCCCTGGATGTTGACAATCAACATGCTTTCGCAGTTTCAGGTTCAGATGCAATGTTATGTTAAATGGACATTTCGCGACTGTAAATATGAACACTTGGGAATGGACTTAAAAATAATAAAAACAACACAAATTAGTATGTATTATTAGTATGTGTTATCAATCTTTATTCTTCAAAAACAGAAATGTACTTCTAATATTTGGCATCGTGCATCGTTTTTCAAGTGACCGCCAGTGTACCAATATTTAGAGTATCAAAAAAATATTTTTCTGAAAAAAAATGTGTGTCCCAAAGCATAGAGTGTCCCAATACATAGAGTAAATACGGTACTGAGAATAGGCATTATATTGGCATCTGATAGTTTTTGTTTCAAGTTTTACTCTTTCGGATGTTTCACAATTAAAAACCGAAAACCGACCTATAAACCAAACCGAAACCGAACCGAGCTAAGAAAAATAAAACCGCACAACACTACTTCATTTGAACAAACTTTTATCTAGTCCCTATAAGGATATTACACGTGTATACCACATACCAAATTATCCTTGCAGGTGCATCTAAAGAAGATTTTTAAAGAATATTCCTCATACAGTAAAACCTGTTGTGAGAGACCACCTGTCTTGAGAGACCACTGTGACCTTGTACCAGTCTGGTTGTTTTACACTGTAATGGACCCATCATGAGAGACCACCTGTTTTGAGAGATCACTTTTGCTTGGTAAAAAGAGTGGTCTTTCAAGACAGGTTCTACTGCACTGCATTAAGTTAAAATTTGTATCCATAGGGAGCACAAATATTAGCCAAGGGACTTCATTTGAACAAACTTGAATCTGCTCCTTCCATCTAAGGATGTTGTACAAGAACTACAGTTAAAACTAGAAGTCATGTCATGAAATGTGTGCTTATCTAGGCTTAATTGTGCGTAGGAATTGCGCACAATTGCCATATCGAATGGCATCCAAATCACGGCAGGTTCTCCTGGTTACTCATAGCAAACACAGGCAATGTTTCTGCCAATGGACCTGCGGGTTACCCGGAGGTCCATTGGCTGAAACATTGCTTGTGCACAGGCCGCATGTACACAATTTGATAGCCTTACTATGGTCATAACACGTAGATAAACGCGCATATCAACGTGCTATATGTGCGCATTTCAGGACAGGACTTTTAGTTGTAACTGTACCAAGATTTTGACAAGTTGATATGAAGATTTTTAAAGAATTTTCCTCATACCACACAATTAGGGCTGCAACGATTAATCGTGAAACGAATGTATCACGATTCATTCTCTGATGATATGTATCATGATTTGCTTCCACTGTATCATGATACACATGGACCCAAAATTTTATGAATATTTTGTTGATGACAATTCAAAAATGGCCTCATTGTTGAATTTTTGCATCCATTAAATGTAGTTTTCCATTGAAATTCCGGATTGTAAATGTCTGAATTTAGATTGCTCTCTGGTATTTGTTAGCACTGAATAGCACAAATTATTAACCTCACTCTTGAATCTTTATATACTATGATCCGACAAATCACAAATTCCAAGGAAACAGAAGAGTGTGTGTTTCGTAAATCTAATTTCATTGAAATGAAGCTGCTTGACCCAAAACTGTATAACGATTTGTTATTTGGCCATTGTGTGGTTGGATATTAAGACTCACCAGCCCAGTAGAAATGAGAGGACTCAAAAAGCAAATCTGCAGTTATGGACCAACGGATGACCCGGTGGTCCATAACTGCAGATTTGCTTCTTGTGTCCTCACATTTTGATGATTGTCGAGTGCATCATGATACATATCAAATCGTGGGGATTATATCATGAGTCACTGTTGTTCAAGCTGAGGTCGCGGTCCCTGGAGCTGAGGGGAAAAATTGGGGAAAACAGTGAAAAGGAGTGCCAGATGTGTAATTTGGGCGTGGTGGATACCCTGGAACACTTTCTTCTAGAATGCCCAAAATACCAGTCTAAAAGAACAAGATTCACGGGGAGTATAATGGGAAAGTGGGATGGGAGAATGAAGGACATGTGGTTGGGGGCCGACTCAAAGGAGAGGGTTAATATGCTAATCGGAGAGATTGGGAATAATGGGGCAAGGGATGTCATCAAGCAGTTCGTCTCCGAGTGTTGGGAGGAGAGAAGAAGCATGGGAATAGGGAGGTAGTTGGAGGTAGTTGGTAGAACAGAGGTAACCAAGGCCTTCTCATATGAGAACCGCGACAAATCAGCGGCCGGCCAAAGTGTTAATAAAATAAAAAAAAGTTAATAATAAATGATATGCATCATATCGTCAGAAAACATATAGTTGCAGACTTACACACAATGTCAAAATTTAGGCTCGCACAAGGAGTCCAAATAGATAGCCAGGGACTTTATATGAACAAGATTGAATAGGATCCTCCAAAAATGTTGTATAGCAAATATCAAAAAATTCTAGTTAGTAGTTCTTCGATTCTATTTGTCCTAAGAAAGCTTCACACCATACAGTCCTGTCAAGAAATGTGCACGAAAAGAACGTCGATATGCACGTTAATCTACGCTTTATGACCACAGTAAGGATATCAAATTATGTAGATATGGTCTGTGCACAAGCAATGTTTCAGCCAATGGACCTCCGGGTAACCCGCAGGTCCTTTGGCAGAAATATTGCCTGTGTTTGCTATGAGTAACCAGGAGAACCTGCCGTGCTTTGGATGTCATTCGATATGGCAATTGCGTGCAATTCCTATGCACAATTAACACACATACTCGACGCAAGCTGGGAAATCGAAAGAAAAATTATATTTGATACCATTTTTGAATCTATGCTGTAATGGTATATAAATATTAACAAGGTAAACAACTCGCTTTTCGAAAACGATAGCACTCATCTTCGTTTTTCCCCCCTCAAATTTGATTCACACAACGTATCCAACAATACCCAGTATCAATGGAAAGGGGAATGAATAAGCTTTGCAGTGGTGTATTACAGGACCGTTGGGTGTTCTTGGGTTGTTCCTGATAAAGGGAGAATTCGAAGAAAGGGCCGAAAAACATTTAGTCGGACAAGAAAGAGCACAGTGAAATGAGGTTTACGAGCAACAATTATCCGATTTATTATAAATAATTCGAGGTCCCATTGTATATGGAGGGCAGATTCAAATATAAACCATACACCTTTATCAATTACTAATCTCGGATCCACATTTATTAATTTCTGGAGTTCACATTTAACGTTTATACAATTTTTATCCGTAACATTGACATCTTTTCCCAAGTTGACCTGACTAGACGGCATCCTTAGATACAAAAGCTTTCCCCATTCTCCCACTGGCTTATTTTCATCGATGATTTTCTCGGCATAAATAGTAGCCAATGGGATGTCATTGTGCTTCTATGGCTGCCACTAGCATTTTTAATTCCGAGGGAAGGTTAAAAAAATGTATAAACGGCAAATGTAAACTCCAGAAATTAATAAATGTGGATCCGAGATTAGTAATTGATAAAGGTATACGGTTAATATTTGAATCTGCCCTCCATATACAATGGGACCTCGAATTATTTATAATAAATCGGATAATTGTCGCTCGTAAACCTTATTTCACTGTGCACTTTCTTGTCCGACTAAATGTTTTTCGGCCTTTTCTTCGACTTCTCCCAGTTATCAGGAACAACCCAAGAACACCCAACGGTCATGTAATACGCCACTGTAAAGCTTATTCATTCTCCTTTCCATTGATACTGGGTATTGCGGGATACGTTGTGTGAATCAAATTTGAGGGGGGAAAAAACGAAGATGAGTGCTATCGTTTTCGAAAAGCGAGTTGTTTACCTTGTTAATATTTATATACCATTACAGGGGCACATCAGCATAGATTCAAAAATGGTATCAAATATAATTTTTCTTTCGATTTCCCAGCTTGTGCCGAGTACCTGTGGCAATTAAGCCAAGATAAGCGCACAGTTCATGACAGGACTTCTAGTTTTAACTGTATAACAATTCTCTCTTCAGTGCAATTTGGGAGATACATGTATGAACATTTGAAATTTTATCTACAGTTGAAACTAGAAGTCCTGTCACTGTATTGTGCACTATTTTGAAGTAATAGCGCATTGGGTTAGTGCACTTTTGTCCTTATTAAACTGCAACGTTAGCACAACCCAATTCCTGTAGAAAAAACAGTGGGCCCAACTCTGTTCAATTCTATAGAGATCATTAACAATAATCCTAACCTCTACTGGGATGCATGTACATGTAAAGACGTAAACAGGTACTACTGAATTGCAACACTATACATGTATATTCTCCACTCGACAAGTATTTTTTATTTTTCATAATAGCGCAAGATACACTTGCAAGCTTTCATCAAGTGGGTACCAGGTGCAACCCGGTGGTCCATGTGATGACAGTTTTTCAAGTGCTTTTTGTGTTTTGTATAGAACTGCTAAGAGAAAAGTTGCGACATCGACGCCGTAGCTACGACGGGTGGTGCAATCTCACAAAATTCTAAGTTCATCAAGGGCCATAACTCCAAGAAGTATATTTGGAACAACACGTGCATTGAACAGTGGCTAGACATCAATAAGATACACTTACATGCCAAATATAAAGTCATTCCATCAAGTATTTCAAAAGTTATTGAGTTTTGAAACTCATTGGTCATAGACAGACCGACATGAAACTCGTTGGTCACAGACAGACTGACAGACAGACTGGCAGACAGACCGACATTGCCACTTATAGAGCTGCTAGTCGCAGCTAAAAATCTATCCTACAGCAACTTAGTAATCCACACTCCAAATAAAGTAGAGCCTACATAACGAGTTGGAATGGCGTAGTCATATTTCACGAGAGCCATAGGCTCAAGCGAAATATTATTACGCCATTCCAACGAGTTATGTAAAACACCCACCGATTCAAACACACATCGCGTTCTGTGTTTGTTACACAACCCATGCATTAAATTTCATTTAAATAAACAATTTTTAATTCCGATGTTTAAACCCAAAGGCGAAGAGTCTGTTTGTTTTGACTGAAGCCTAACCATTTGGTAGCTATTACTGTTAGTAAAAATACAAGTACAAATTTGTGCACATTTGCAAAACAGCTGGGAGAAACATTTTTAAAAGAAGTTCAAAGCATGTCAAGATGTACGAAAATTTACCGAAATAAAGTTGATCAATTTAGATATAACGGGATCCACAAAACGATACAGCCACAGGACTGGGTTAATGTTCTGGGTGGAAATGATTGGGTTTTTTAAAAATGTTATCTCATTTTTGGTTAACTAATTTTTTGTGAACCGACTTTATTTTCCTTTGGACGTTTTCATTTTCACACTATGTGACAGACAGTTGGATAATTGTATATCAAAATTTGGAAACTTTTCAAAGCATAACTAATGACTCGATGGGAAAGGAACAAGTATGAAAGTATGGGAAAAAAGTTCTGGCTTGTACATCACCCATTGAATACAGAATCATTTATTTCATAGCGGCTATTCCATTAAATACAAGGGTTTAAAGTTGAATGGATGTGTAATAATATGTTTTATATATGATAATGTGTCTACTTTCATGTTTACAGCATGTGGAGAGTGTATTACAGTTAAAACTAGAAGTCCTGTCATGAATAGCGCACTTATCTAGGCTTAACTGCACGTCGGAATAGCCATATCGAATGAGATCCAAAGCACGGCAGGTTCTCCTGGTTACTCATAGCAAACACATGCAATGTTTCTGCCAATGGACCTCCGGGTTACCCGGAGGTCCATTGGCTGAAACATTGCTTGTGCACAGGCCAAATGTACAGAATTTGATAGCTTTACTTGGGCCATAACGTGTACATTAACGTGCATATCAGCGTGCTATTTGTGCGCATTTCATGACAGGACTTCTAGTTTTAACTGTATCACTAAATCACCCACAGAGTGGAGATTCAACCACAGCAATAATTACAAATTTGTTGCAAGGCATAATCAGCACAAGCAAAGTTTCAGCCAATGGACCTCCGGGTTAAGCCCGGAGATCCATGGGCTGAAACATTGCTTGTGTTTTTTGTCAATATGTACACAATTTGAAAGTTATAGCTTGGGTGATAACTCCACTCTGTGGGTGATTTAGTTACAATCCACTCTCCACATACTGTATTTGGTGTGTTTAGTACCAGAAGTTTACTTGCGGTCTCTTTGTCCCAATCTGCGAAAATCAAGACCGCAAGTCTTTCTTTACGCTATACGGTACATTAAAAGGCAAATTTTATGAATTAAAATATTGGTACCCAACTTTGGATATGTATTGAATATACCCCCAAGCCACTAGATAGCGTTTATTTGGTGTTTTTGGACCAGTAGTTTTAGAGGCTAAAGTTAAAATATTGGTACCAAACTTTGGATATATATTGGGTATACGCCATATACATGTAACCAGATAGCATTCATTTGGGGACTCTAGGCCCTACTGTGCCTGCGGTCTCTTGCAGTCTCATTTTAGTATGACTCATAGATCGAAACATCATAGCGCACTCCCCATTCCATAGTGTACTATAAAAGCCAATACAAGGACCTAGCAAAGCGTGGCCACTGCCCCGACCTAGTTCAGCAATCTGAACGTAGTGGCTACCCCTCTACATTCAGATTCTTCCCATTCAATTCTGTAGAAAAAGTTCCCATCAAATTTTTATGGGAACTCAAAACTCGAAAATAGGAATATATATCATGCTTTTGCCTTTATTACCAGCTGCATTCGATAGTACACTTATTTCCTTACAAGTACTCAGTTTATTGATCCAAACTATGTTTTATCCTTTAATTAAGGATATCTGAAGACTCGCGAAGTATCAACGAATGTCTCGATATCGTCCATGTTCGGAAACTCAATCGCATCAACATCCTCTGCACGAATGCAATCAAGTTTCCGATTCCACACCGATGAAACGGTCTATTTGTTTCGGCGCAATTACCGGGTTATTGTTTTGACTGTTTTAAATCTAGACAAAAACATGGATGATATCGAAACATTCGTTGACGCTTTGTGAGTCTTCAAATATGCATGATTAAAGGATAAAACATAGTTTGGATCAATAAACTCTGCCCAAATGAGATATACATGTATTCCTATTTTCGAGTTTTGAGTTCCCATAAAAAACTTGATGGGAACTTTTCCACAAAATTGAATGGGAAGAATCTGAAGCAGAAGGGTAGCCACTACGTTCAGAATGCTGAACTATGCCCCGACCATATACGAAGTAGCCTTAAACTTAAAGGTATTGGGAAACAAACATTTTTCTAAGTTGAAAGAGTGAAAACAGAAAAATTTCCGAGTCAAAAGAGTAAAAAGGGTCCATAACGCTGTTAAAAATTATTGGACGAAACCCGTTCCTTGTGCATATCCGTTTCCCCATCAACCATGTGGGTCTATCAGCATAATAAAATGGATTCAATTCAAATCCCACTGATAGCTTTGAAATTACAATGCAAAATGTGTGTACGGACAGACGGACATACAGGCTGAGGGTTTCACTAGATACCGTCGAATCCTCCTTTGGAAGTCGGGGTCATACTAAGATTCTACGATGAACCCTAAATACAGATACAATGTTGTCACTACAACTTACAAATACAGAAAATGAATGACATGATGTACCTCGAAATAAGAATATAGAAACCGCTATGGTCTGCTTTTGAAACGTTCTTCTCAGTAGTCCAAAATTAATAAAATCGTGATAGGACAAAATGGAAAAATACCACGAATGCAATTCGTGATCTTTTTCAGCTCATGCTATGTTTTTCATTTTTACATCACAAAATAAAAACTTATGTAAGTTGATAAAATGGTGTGCACTCGATTCCCCCATCCAGGTCGCACCTATCCCAAGTTCATGCACATGTTGACGAACTACTTATTTTCAGATTTTTCATACCCGTGTGAAATTAAACTTGTAGGTTTTTAAAATATATACATTTGCTATGCAAAACATTGCTATTTTATTGATTTTATGTTTAATTATTTTGTTAAATTTCTTTTTTATTCTCTTCTTCTTCCGCAAATAGAGTCGTACTTTGAACCTGGAGTGTAATTAGCTTTTGTGAACGAGAGTCTCGCTGAGTAGCGATAAGAAGCGTCAAGAACCGACAAGAAGCGTCAAGGAGTCGAATTGGGGCCAAGAAAACAAGAAATGGTTCTTTTTAAATAAACATATAAAATAACATATGACATTTTATTGCTGTAGAACTCTCGACCACGTTTAAAATGAGTCCCACTAAATACCGAATCTGACTTGAAATACCAAATCTGACCCTCCAAAATGTAATTATATATATTTCTTGCTATTATGGGTGTTCAGTAATGATGAAAAATATTTTAAATGAAAAAGACCCTAAAAATATTTGTTTTTAGGTAATAGGTTCCATTATTATGGTCGTCCTAACGTTCATTTTGTGCTCCCAACAGCACCCCCCCTATATTCCCGCGCTTCTTCTCTCCTCCCAAACACTCGGAGACGAACTGCTTGATGACATCCCTTGCCCCATTCTTTCCAACCTCTCTGATTAGCATATTAACCCTCTCCTTTGAATCACTCACTAACCACATGTCCTTCATTCTCCCATCCCACTTCCCCCTTACATTGCTAGTGAATCTTATTCTTTTAGACTATTATTTTGGGCATTCCAGTAGAAAGTGTTCCAGGGTCTCTACCATGCCTAAATTACACTCCTGTTCACTGTTGTGCCCAATTTTTCTTCTCAGCTCCAGGGGCTGCGGCCTCAGCTTGAACAATAGTGACCCCCAAGGGTATCATCAAGGTACTCTTCAAAACCAGGCTTCTCTTTACCATGCATGCCACCCCTAGGTGCCCCTACGTCTAGGTCCGTGATCTCCAACATTTGAGTAGTTCACTATTAGCTCCCTCACTTGGGCCATTCACTCTGTCTTGGTATTTGAGTTGAAAATACTCTGGAACAATAAATGTTATTGTGCTACAGTGCAAACTGCAGAAGGAAGCCCATAAGTTAACTATCTTCAATGAGTTCCCGGTTTATAGTGAAAGTTACGGAATGAGTTCAGTAAATTAGGTCTGGTGACTCTGGTGCGAGTCTTTAGCGAGATCCAGACCTACTTTACGGGATGCATTTTCGAAAATTTCACTATAAACTGTGAACGAGTTGAAGATTTTCGTAATCCATCCACACATCCATCCATCCCTTCTCTCTCTCTCTCTCTCTCTAATTTTTTAAGAAATTTCGAAAATGAACTCAATACTGCTGAGAAAACAGTTGGCAATACATTGAAGTGTAGCTGTTAATTGACACTAATCTTTTCCACAATTATCGTCAAACAAATATGCTTTCACTTTTGATTTGATTGCTCACTGAAACAATTTGATGCAGCCTTGCTGCTGAACAAACACTAATCGGTGATAATCTGATGTATGTTAAAACAAGTCACATGTCGGTGATTATCAAAGAGGCTATTTGAAACTGCCCGACAAATTGGATAATGGAGGAACTCATTCACGTACGACACCTCACTAATGACTCCAAAACACAAAATTCGCAAATTTTTTACCGTGAGTTTTTCATTTAAAATTACTTTTAGATAGATATAACTTTATTTTGTAGGATACTAGTACATTGATTACAAAATAACATTACAACAAACTGGAACATAAGATAGTATACAGCATGGAAATGGCATAGCCTATAAGGCTGTCTTCCTGCCATTCCCGTAAAAAGAAAGATGTCAAGTTTCTTTGGCACCAGTGGATCGAAGTGCTTTCCCCAAAACGGCGTTGTCTGCTCTTTTATTTGTAATTCAAGGGGCTAGAATGTATTTGAGGATTAAGTGGTGGGAAGAGGAGGATGAGATGTCAGAAGAGTACAGCTGGCGGACGACACAGTCATATATTCACTAGATTACAGAATAGTAAGAAAGTAAGTAAAAAGAATCTTTAATTAATCTTTTTTGGTCAGATTCGGTATTTAAAGTCAGTTTCGGAATTTAGTAACACCGCTTGAAGTATATTCAAAGTTTGTAGCGTGTTTCCAGAGGGTCGTACTAAATACAGCAAGTCCCTAATAAGTCGCTAAGTCCGTAAGTCCCCTCATGTACTAATTACAGCAAGTCCCTTTAAAACACATAATTTATCATGTATAAAGCACTCACAAAATTTAACCTCAGACATGAATTTGCAAAGGACTGTCAAATTTGTTTATTATGTGCAATTATTAAGTATATATGGAGCATTTTCATCGATAAATTCGGAACTTTTTTGACTGTTTATAAACAAAGACTTCGGAAATTCGGGTTGGCAGTTTCGTTGTTTATAATTATTTATTACATTATTTACTGAAATTGTAATTTTCAAAGCATGCTTCTCAATGGTGATTTTCTTAAATTATTTTCTAGATTTAATTCACAAAACATGATGAAATTAAAGCAAGCTTGCTATTCGGTGTTTGCGTTATTTATTTATTTATTTATTTATTTATTTATTTATCTGCACTTTTAGCAGCTAGGGTCGGAACAGAGAGATTTAATCGTGGATGAAAGCCGGACAGAACTTAAGCACTAGCTTGTTTTGAACTGGTAAAATATTAGAGTGCTCAAACCGGCGGACCTTCTTTAAACATGATAAAATAAACAAACAAACAAACAAATACAAATGAAATAAAAAAATAAAATAAAAAATAAAACAAGTAAGTATCAAAAAAACATTTTCAGATAGCATTTCAAAAGCATCTCTTTTAAAAGTTGTACTTTTATTTTACACACTCGGAGATCGCCGGAACTGCTGTTCAAAACAACAAAAGATTGTCAAGCATTTACTGCTTTTAAATTTGAAAAAACAAAAAAACAAATAAAAACAAAAATAAATAGTCAACATGCAGCTCTATGATAAAGTCTCTAATCTTTTAACTTTTGACGCTATTATGCGGTGTGTTTTGAGGGACTTGCTGTATTTTGTATCCGAGGGGCCTTAGGGACTTCAGGACTTAGGGACTTATTAGAGGCTAGCTATATTTGGTACAACCGTTTCCAGACCACTCAACGTGGACGTGGTTCTACTTCGAGGTCCATATCTTTTTATTTTATTCATATGTTATTCCATGTATTTATTTGAAAAATAAATGCTTCTTGTTTTCTGGACGCTAATTCGACTTCTTGTCGTTCTCTTGAACCTTCTTTCGCTCTCTTGACGCTTCTTACCGCTTCTTATCGCTAATTAGTGAGACCGGCGACGGACAATAAACAGGAGGCCTTCATTGGAGACAGGTAAAAGATTAAAAATATAGGGGACGAGACAACCGTTACTTATTCCCAGTTCCTTATTCGATATTCGTTATCAAGCGATAAAAGTGGTTATAACGAATGTCGAATGAGGAACTGGCAATGAATAACGGTTTTCACGTCCGTAAAATTATATGTATTGTTAACGCGCCTCTCTGCTGGGGTGGACGTGGCTATGCCCAGGAGATGATATTAAGACTGACCCCGAATTCATCGACAGGAGTGGCTTTTGTGACCCCCTTCTTGGAGTATGTTCCAGTCTCTTGTGGTTCTTGGAAAGAAGGAGCTGAAACAGGCATCTTTTTTGACTCGAGGTTGTCTGATTTCATTGCATACCTTGCTGTGTGCAGTGGTGTACATGTGAAATAAAAAAATCTGTTTGCAGAACATGTTACAGTGAGACTGTACCAGAGGTTTTGGTATTTTTTATTTATTTTTTTTTTTGGGGGGGGGGGGGAGGGGTAAATACCCTCTTTCCTCTGGTTTCCACGAGACCAGTTGTGCAGTAGCCGTTGATGCCGGAGAGCCTGATTCCTATTCAGGGAATGTGGCTAGGGGTTGTTACCTTGTAGAAGCTGAAGGTGAACCAAACTCCTCTGCACTACACCTACCGTCTATCCTTGGTGGTGGTGATATGATGTGTGGCACAGCCAGAAGACGCATATTTGAGTGTTCACCTGACTAGCGTTGCATGAGAATTGGCTTTGACCGCTGGATACACCATTCCAAGTTGCGCGGGAGAAACTCAAGGGTTCTTGAAGCTTTACCTATTGTCCAGTGGATATATGTCTTCTATACCAATTTGTTGTTGATGGTATTTCCCACTGTCAACAACTTCTGGGGTGTAAGATGACCTTTCTTTGAAACTTTTCTTTTCATTTTTCTATTGGTAAAGTGTAAAAAATGATTTAAAAACATAACATTATCAAAGAAATCCAGTCGGCAGAAATTAAACAAATCGTAAAGTAGACCAGCGTTATGTTTGCAATGAATCTCATAAATTAGAGTTTATTTTTCGTAATTTTTTAAGCTTACAAACAGGCGAATCAGTGAGGGTTTCTTATTTAGTATCAGTGGCATTCCGGCTGATGGCAGACCGGGCAACACAATTGTTCTACACTTCCTTGATAATAATAACACTTTGGCTAACCATTGATTTGTCGCGGTTCTCCGATTAGAAGGCACGGAAGTAGGTAATAAATGAGAGTTCGAGCTCACCTGTACATGTACGTGTACATGTACACCTCCATAGGATTTAGTGTTAAAATCGTGTACGTGTACAAGATTTTAACGGTTTTTTAGGGTGAGCTCGAATTTTTTTAACACTGAACCCTATGGGAGGAATCCGTAGTTTTACGTACACGTACATGTACCGTTTTGATTGAAATCTGCAGATGAGTTTTCCCCATACGATTCAGTGTTAAATTGCGAGCAAAAAAACGTTTTGAGAGTTTGAACTCATCGTCTTGTCGATTCTAACAATCCGCATCCGTACACGATTTTAACACTGAAACCCTATGGAGAGTGTTAAATTGCGAGCAAAAAAACGTTTTGAGAATTCGAACTCATCATCTTGCCGATTCTAACAATCCGCGTCCGCACACGATTTTAACACTGAATCCTATGGGGGGAAACTCGCTTGTGGATTTTAGGTCTGAAATCGACTCGCGTGAAGAGGTGATATTTGAATCCGCAAACCCACTGTAGCGTTTCTCGAAGTGAGACTGGCGCACGTTATTGCGAGGTGATCTCGACGAGCACTTGATGGAAATGTTTTGAACGAAGAGTGTTGTCGTCGGTGTGTTGGAAATTCGCGGACCCTGTCACGTCTTCCAGAAGTAAAAACTAACACATGTTATCGTTATGATTGAATGAGGTTTTTTTGTTCAAAAGAGTCGATTATGAATATGGTCTGTATTATAGACATTCATGTTTTCTCTTGATGGGACGGATAGAAATTGAGTTTTGAGGGTTTTTTGTTCGAAAGAGTTGATCTGTAATAGATATTCGTGTTTTGTCTTGATAAGAGAGATTGACTGTTAAGCGTTCGTTCGAAAAAAGTCAAACACTTATCGGAATGTTTAAAACGCATTTTCCGCTCAATTAGGTTTTGAGTTGTAAAATTTTTAATATATTCATGATAGCAATCGGAGAGAGATTTTGTAATGAATAAGTTCTCAGCGTTAAAATCAGTTTTCAGTTGTGTGTTGAAACTGTTTAACAGTCATCAAAGGGATTCTCTCTTAATTCGACACTGAGTGAATGGTTGTTTGATGTGTGAATGGTGATCTTTTGACAAATGTAAAAACTACTGTCAAAATGCATTAAATCAGAAACCGGTTTGTCATGTACTGTTTAAACGTATTTTTAAACTTCAATTAACACAGTCAGTTGAGATGTGAATATTTTCAGATTATTATATTAAGACGGAAAAGATTTTTATTACTTAAAAACATAAAAATATAATTAAACATTTAATTTTGAAAATAATAAAACAATTAAAACGAAAGATGTTTTTACAGATGGATCCTAGACATCGAGATCTAATTTTAGGCGAGTATGAACGTGCTAAGAAGGGGATTCAGTCAGCTGATAGGAGCAGACGTCTTGGTGAGATTGAACTCAAACGCGAAGCCACAAAAATATTTAAACCTGTGACGGAGGGTCAAGAGCGAAGCAGGAAGGAGATAGTCGAAGAACTGAGACCCATAAAGGAGAGTTCTTTGAGAATGGGTTCGTTGCCTCCTAGTTTTGGAAATCGGTATTCCGTTCAATCTACACTGGATTACGTTCCCACGGGAATTCAAACAGATTTGAGCGAGAGTGACGATACAGCTTCGACTATCACCACTAGTAGCGTCGCATCGTCCGATGATGGCGGTAAGAGAGATCAGTCATATGGATTTTATAAGGATTCGGAGGGAAGAATTTTTGTAGGAGACACAGAAGTAGAAATTGATGATGATGAATTGATCGTGGGTTCGAACAAATACGAATTGACTGATGGTCTGCGCAGATTGCTCCTTTACGACAAGCCTAGCGATTACACGGATCAGGATTTCAACAATTATGGTGACATTCTGGTCCAGACCCATGCCATGAAGAGAAATAACGATGCCAGAGAGACGAGACCCAAAGCCAACAGAGGTTACAAGTGGACAAAAGTGGTGAAACCCATATGGGATATGAACAAGAAGTTCATCAAATCGGTGACTGGCAAATGGGTGAAAACCACTTTTCTTCCGAGCGATTCTGACGCTCTGTCTCAGAGATTGAGTTTGTTGATGGCGAGCAGACGGGCTGGTAACACAGGATTAGATAATCAGATAGTTGCTATATCTGACGAATTGTAAAGACAGAAGGTTTTGAATAAAAACCAGTATAAAAGGCTGATGAACGAATTGAAGGATTGATGTGTATATAATAAGTAGAGAGAAACAAACAAACAAACAAAAATAAAACAGTAAATTTTTACACTAGAATAATAAAAGTATTTAAACGGCAAAAACGATTTACCAGTGAAAGAAACAAAAATATATCATAAAAATAAAATATGTTGGTGATAAAGAAGAGGGGATACGTCAGGACTCACGTTCAAGGTGGTTCTGGCATCGTCGATTCTATAATGCGAGCGTTCACGAGTGATGCAGGTAGAAAACTCGCATCGACCGCATTTGAGGTCGGTAAGAAGACGGCTTTGGATGCTGGTAAGAAAGCTGCTTCCGAAGCCAGTGGTAGGATAGCTTCTGTGGCTGGCAAGAGGGCAGCCGACACATTGATCGACAAGTTGATCAGTCCACCGGTGAAGCGAGCTGCGTTAGAGCGAACGCCGAAAAGTTGGAAAGATTTTAAGGATGCTGTGGTGCCCATACAAGATTTAGCCAAAATGACGAGTGGATCCGGATTGAAGAGAACTTGCGACAGTGTGATATAAATAAATAATAACATTAAAACAGAGTTTGAAAAACATAAAAAATTTGCGTTTGAAAAGAATCTAAAATAACAACAACAAAAAAATAAAACAAAGATGAACATTAAAGATATGTCTTGGAACGACGCCGCAACCAAGAGGTCGAATAACAAGTTCTTTCCCAAAAGCATAAGAGGTTTGATAGTGGGAAAATCGAATTGTGGAAAGACCAATCTGTTGATGAATCTGTTGTCCCGACCCGACTGGTTGGATTACGACAGATTGTTCGTGTTTGGCAAGAGCTTGTTTCAACGCGAATACAGATTGCTTCGAGAGTGCATGGATCGCAGATTGCCCAAGGACGTCATAGCCAGAATCTTTGACAGTAGGGAGGAATTCGACAAGAGCGAAGCTCCACTTTCAACCATTTTGGACGGTGCGGCGATGGAACTGATGAAGAGAAATGCATCTTCGAACGTCGAGTGTCGATTTTATGAGAACGCTAGCGACGTTCCGGATCCTAGAGAACTGTAATCAGAAGATAAGAATCTCATGATTTTCGACGATCTGCTTTTGGAGAGACAGAACCGATGCGAATTGTATTACGTTAGAGGTCGACACAGCAACGTGGACTGTTTCTACCTGTCGCAGAATTATTTTCGATTGCCCAGACAGACGATAAGGGAGAACGCTAATTTTCTATGTCTCTTCCGCCAAGATCTCAAGAATCTCAATCACATCTACAGTGATCACGTCGCAAACGACATGAGCGCGGCAGAATTCAGGAGATTCTGCAAGAGGGTTTGGGATGGTGGACTTTACAATTTCATCGTGATGGATTTGACAAGCGAATTTAATCGCGGAAAATATCGGTGCGGATTCGACAAGTTTTATGTTTCTGATGATAATAATAAGATAGAGCGTGAAAATAAAATTTAGAAAATAATAAATCTTCAAATAATTAGTTTTGAATAAAAAAATAAAATTAAATATAATGTTCGAACATGGAGAATTGTTAGAACGGATAGCCGAGAATACAGCTGCAAAACAATCCATTCGACTCGATTCGCTACGAAATTCAAACCTTCCATCGAATTGAATAGAGAGAAAAGATACAAGATGGTGTTGGTGAATCTGGAGACTTATTATTCCTTTCCCAACGTCACCGAAAAGAATAACTCGTTCAAGTATTCTGACGGAACGGATTGGTTGGAGATTCCAATTCCCAAAGGGAGTTACGACATAGACGATTTGAACAATTACATTCAGACGCGAATGAAGACGGATGGAAAAGGAAGCAACAAGATCAGACTCACTCCCAATCCTAATACCTTACAGACGATGTTGGATTTGGAAGATAATTTTCGAGTGGATTTCAACACGGACGATTCTATAGGTAAGATGTTGGGATTCGATCGAAAGATGTATCAAGGCCACGCAGCATCTGAAAATATGGTCGACATTCTCGCAGTCAATAGCATTCTGGTGAACATGGACGTGATTGCTGGAAGCTACATGAATGGTAGCGCTCAACCGACGATCTATTCCTTCTTTCCAAACGTGTCGCCGGGTTATAAGATCGTGGAGCGACCTCGAAATTTAGTTTATCTACCAGTGATTTTAGACACGTTGTATAGTCTCAAAACCACGTTGACGGATCAAAATGGTGAACTGTTAGATCTTCGCGGAGAGAGAGTGACGATACGATTTCACATAAGAGAAATATAAAAGCAAAAAAATTGTGTATATATATAGATAACAAAAATAAAATAAACGCAATATTAATTTTACAAAATTATTTTAATATAATTATTAAACAAGAAACAATTGAAGTAAATATATTTAAAAAAACAGAATTATGACAGAATACGTGGTTAAAAACGTGAACATATCCGCAGGACAGAGGAAGAAACTTAAGAGAGCGTTAACAACTCTAGGAAAGGCGGTGAGATTCAAATTCACTCACGAAGATCTGACGAGAGGCGGTCAGGATTCGATCGCCTGGACCAGAAGTCAAATCAAAAGGATGGAGAAAGTGATTCGCGATGGAAGAGGGTTGACGGTGAGAATGAGTCCCGCTCAATTGAGATACAATTTGAGAATGAAAGGCGGTTTCCTACCGCTATTGGCAGGAATAGCCGCAAAAGCATTACCCTTCGCCGCAAAGGCACTACCCTTTCTCGGAAAGACTCTCGGCGTGGGAGCTCTCACGGAACTCACTAGTTCGGCAGTTGAGAAATTAATGGGTGGCAGCAGACTGTTTTTGAAGAAGGGAGGAGCCGTGTGTCGCGTCCACATAGACAACAGCGGTAAAGGATTGTACCTAGAACCCGTTAGAGGTGGCAACTCTCTGAGAGGAAACGGTCTCTATCTGAAGAGTGGACGGAACGTTGAGTGACTCGGCAAGGGTTTGTTGCTCAGTGAGAATTCGCCGTTTAAGAATATACCGATTTTGAATATGTTATTATAATATAAAATTATATAAAATATAAAATCATAGAAAGTATAAAATAATATATTTAAAATGGATAAAAAGGTGGAGAAACAAATTTATCACCTGGATGAAAAGGTAAAGGTGGAGAAACAATTTGACGATAATGACGACAGAGAGCGAAAAAATAAAAAAATGGTTAGACACTAATGATGGATATCTAAGGAAAGAACTAATGAAAGAGATAGATAAAGTGCGGGATAGACGGTTGAGAATGAGACGATGCTTTCCACCGTAACCATTACCTTCCGAAGAGAATGGTAATAATGCGAGTGTTACCAAGAGATGCACAACATTCGTTCATAATTATGATTCGGATAAACAAAAATGTTGTTATAAACGTATCATATCACAAAGAAAAAGAAAAAAAGAAAAAGAAGAAGAATCGACGCTGAAAATTGAGAGAAAAGGAAACATTATTATAATATATGGTGATAGTGAAGAAGAAGGAAAACAAAAAAAAAAAGTAATGAGATCTAAAGATGATCTTATTACTTTTTTTTTTCATTTTTCTTCGCTAAAAATCAATCACTCTATTGTTTATATTTCCAAGTCCGTTATTAGCATGTTGACACTCATGTCTTCTCCTTTTTCGAAAACGTTTTGAATGTTTATCTTTACTCTTTTGAGTTTTTTTACATCGGTCAACTCGCTCTCACCACCCAATTTCTCCACGAGTTCGAATGAGATGTTTGGAAATATGTAACTTCCATAGGCCAACGACAAATCGTCCTTGTCGAATTCTCTATCTTCGGTGATGACGATGTTCTGCAGATCGCTTTGGTACTCGTAAATCAAATCGAGTGCGGCTTCGTCCAATTTCAAAGGCATCTTATATTTATCGTATTTGTGCTCTAAGCCCTTCGTCTCGACCTTGTTCAATTCGATAGGATCGTGTCGTTGTAATCTATAGATTTTATGACCGAATTTCTTATTTGTTTCGACTCGTTTCAATTTCAATTCGCATCTTTTAGGTGTTGTTGTCCTCATGATCGATTATTTAGTTTTTTGTTTCTACGAATTCTTGCAAATAATGTATATTTTAAATTTTGTATTTTAATAATTTGTTAAAAAAAAAAGTTTTGTTTTTTTTTGCTCTTTATATATATATATAAAAAAAAAGTTGTTTTTAATTTTAATTTCTTTAATGTGAAAATTTTTTTTGTAAAAAGTAATGAGATCACTTTTAGATCTCATTACTTTTTTTCCTTCTTCTTTGCTAAAATCAATCTCTCTATTGTTTATATTTCCAAGTCCGTTATTAGCATGTTGACATGCGTCATTTTCTCACTTACGAAAATGTCTTGTATGTTTATCTTTACTCTTTTAAGTTTTTTTACATCGTTGAATGTGCTCTCACCACCCGATTTGTCCAAGAGTTCGAGTGAGATTATTGGATATATGTAATTTCTAAAGAACAACAACAAATCGTCCTTGTCGAATTTTCTGTCTTCGGCGATGATGATATTATTCACCAGATCGTTTTGGTACTCGCAAAACAAATCGAGCATGGCTTCATCCAATTTCAAACACATATGATATTTGTCGTAGTAGCGCTCTAAGCACATCGTCTCGACCTCATTCAATTCGATGGGATTGTGTTGTTGTAATGTATAGATTTTAAAACCTAATTTCATACACGCTTCGACTCATTTCAATTTCAATTCGCATCTTTTAGGTGTTGCTGTCATGATTGATTATTTGTTTTTTTTGTTTTACGAATTCTTGCAAATAATGTATATTTTAAATTTTTGTATTTAAATAATTTGTTTAAAAAGTTTTTTTTCTCTTTAAATATATATAAAAGTTAAATTTTAACATCCTTTTTTTCGTATTAATTTATTTTTTTTTCATGAGTTTTTAGAACGGGCAAGACATCGAACGGTTAAAAATTAGCCTTCGCATCTTGCAGTTATCATCATCTATTGAGAAGGAATCGGGTGACATGAACACGCGTCTGCTTCGTGGAAATTTGTTTTGAACCTCGTGCGAGACTTTGCGTACAAGTCGTAAGAGTTCTATTTGTCTTGAACCTTCTTTTTTAATAGTTCGAACGACATTGTCGATTAATTTTTGTTCACTAATAGTATTACGATTCGATTTTCTATCGCAAATTGTATCGTTTTCTTTCGAAACGCGTAAATATAAATTACGATTTTTTTCTTCTTGGTTTTTTGGAGAATAACGATTTATTAAACAACATCGACATTTATGTCGAGATTCCATCGTGGATGTTGTCGTCATGATCGATTATTTGGTTTTTTTTGTTTTATGAATTCTTGCAAATAATGTATATGTTAAATTTTTGTATTTTAAATAATTTGTTTAAAAAGTTTTTTTTCTCTTTATATATATAAGTTAAATTTTTAACATCCTTTTTTTCTCGTTTTTTTTTTAACATTAAGGAACATAAAAAAATCGATTAATTTCATCAAAATTTTTTTTTTTTTTCACATTAAAAAACAAACTTTTTAAACAAATTATTTAAAATACAAAATTCGAAAAAATATATTCTTACAAAATGAAACAAACAGATAAAAAAAAATTGGAAAATTTAAATGAGAAAACCATACCTCAGTTAAACGAGATTTGTAAACTATTAAAAATTTCACATTTCAGAAATCATAGAACTAAATCAAAAAAGATTGAAGTCATACAGAAACATTTGCGAAATGATGGAAAGGCAAACGAAATGCCGATAGCAACGACGTCAAAATATGCATCGGTTGTGAAAAATGAGAAGAAGAAAAAGATAGTAAAAGGAATCGAAATGCCGATAACAACAACGTCAAAAAATGCATCGGTTGTGAAAAACGAGAAGAAGAAAAAGATAGTAAAAGGAATCGAAATGCCGACGTCAAAAAAAACTGAAAACGCTTCGATTGTGAAAAATAAGAAGACGACTAAACGAAAAGCCGTTGAAGAACTTCAAGTTTCCAAAGAAAAGAAAAGAAAAATGAAACCGAGTGATGCACATCAGATTCTAGGCAAACGAGATATATTGAATGAACTTCGACGAGCAATAGACGAAGGGAAAGGAGAAGAATATCTAGTGCGACTCACCGCAGAACTATTTCAATTGAAGTCCATGGAACGGGAGAGTGCGATCAAAGGCATTTTTAAAACTTTTGACGTGGTTCCCTCGTTGAAGAAAATCGATCCGAAATTGTTCATGGAACGGGTGAAGAGAAAGGTATTGGATTTGTTTCACAAATACATGAACGTGGGACTAAAAATTAAGATGATACTCCATTGCGTGATGAATAAAATCGACGTGAAGTCTGGCGAGAGCATCGTGAAAAATGCATATTTCAGATCTAACATCGAACCCGTATTTCGAGGTTCAGATTTATCAGACGTTTTCGAAAAGATGAAAGACAAGATGTTGACGTCTCTCGCGAATTATCAACATGAAGGTAGTAATTGGACGTTCGATGAGGTGTTGAAACTCGAAATTCACATAACTAAAAACGATTTGTTGAAAGGGTCTTCCTACGTGAAATTACCGTATTTCCTCGCTAAGAAATACGCCGTGATCAACGAGAAAAATAATGATGATCAGTGTTTTAAATGGGCAGTCACTGTCAAAATAAACTCCGATAGAGTTTCTCAGTACGAGGAAACTTCTAAAAATCTCGATTCGACCAGAGTGACTTTTCCAACGCAGTTAAAACACATCAAATGTTTCGAGGCTCAAAATCCCACCGTTGCGCTGAATGTCTTGGGATCCGACGACGAAAAATGAAAGATCCATCCTCTCAGACTGACTTCGTATCTCGGAAGAGAAAAGACGATTATTTTATTATTGATTTCGAATGGTGACAATCGTCACTATTGTTGGGTTAAACATCCGAGTCGATTACTGTCGAAACAAAATAATAATCATAACGGAAAGATATCTTTATGTTACAATTGCATGAACGTGTTTCACAGCGAAGACTCGTTGGCGAAACATCAGGAATATTGCAACGAAAATCAAGGTGGCACCGTCGAAATGCCCAAACCCAACACCATCGTGAAGTTTGAAAATCACAATAGAAGGTTAAAAGTACCATTCGTTGTGTACGCTGATTTCGAATGTTTCACCGCGAAAATGAGTTCCTGTCAACCCAACACTCTTCAAAGTTACGTCGAAAGATATCAAAAACACATACCTTCGGGCTATTGCATTTATGTGAAATGCGCTTTCGACTCGCAACACGACATGGGTCCCTTCACCTACACGAAACAGTATGAAGATGACGATGTGGCTCAAAGGTTCGTGGAAGAGTTAGAATGGAAACTTCAAATGTTATACGACAAATTCAAAACTCCGGCAAAAATGATCATCACGCGAGAGCAGCAGGATGAAAATAACAGAGCCACCGAATGTCACATATGCAGACAATCGTTCGACGAGAATTCGACGGAAAATAGGAAGGTCAGAGACCACGATCATTACACGGGTCTGTATCGCGGTCCAGCTCACAGCAAGTGTGATTTAAAATATCGAGATGCTGATTTCTATCCGGTGATGTTTCACAATCTCTCGGGTTACGACAGTCATCTGTTCATGAAAAATCTCGGCACCTCACACGAAGAATTAAATTGCATCGCGAACAGCGAAGAAAGATACATTTCCTTCACAAAATGGAAACTCATAGAGGAGAAAAGAGTAATCGACGAGTAGAGACGTTGGAAGAAAAAACGAAATTCATTCGTAGATGCATACGTTTCATCGACAGTTTTAAATTCATGTCGACCACTCTGGAAAAATTAGTCGATAACATGAGCAAGGATAAATTTAAAATCATGAGCGAACATTTCGAAGAACGAGTAGACGTCATGTTGAGGAAAGGAGTCTATCCTTACGATTACATGAATGATCTAAAGAGATTCGAAGACACCGCACTACCTTCGAAAGAAGATTTTTATTCGAAATTATACGAATCCGACATTTCCGACGAGAATTACGAACACGCTAAAAACGTGTGGAAATCATTCGATATGAAAACCATGAGAGATTATCACGATCTCTTTCTGAAGACCAACGTTCTACTCTTGGCAGACGTGTTTGAAAATTTTCGAGACGTCTGTTGTCGAAATTACGATCTGGATCCCGCTTGGTATTTCACCGCACCCGGTTTGTTGTGGGACGCTCTGTTGAAGACCACTGAAGTCCAATTGGAATTATTATCCAACGTGGACATGTTGCTCATGTTCGAAAGGGCTGCGAGAGGTGGCGTCTCGATGATCTCCCACAGACATTCTGAGGCTAACAATCCCTACATGAAAGAAGGTTTCGATTCGAAATGATCGACTAAATACATACAGTATTGGGACGCTAATAATCTGTATGGTTGGGCTATGAGTCATCCTTTACCGATTGGAAATTTCGAATGGGTGAAGGAACCGGAAGAGATGCAAAAATGGAGAGACTATCCTTGCATTTTAGAAGTCGATTTGAACTATCCAAAGAATTACACGATCTACACAACGATTATCCGCTGGCTCCTGAACGAATGGAACCGAACGGGGGAGAGAAGGAAAAACTCATTCCCAATTTATTTAACAAATGTAACTACGTCGTCTACAGCGAGAATTTGAAACAGTACGTCGATTACGGGATGAAATTAGTCAACATACATCGCATCATTCGATTCGACGAAGAGCCTTGGATGAAAAAATACATCGATCTCAACACGAATCTCAGAACTCGAGCCGAGAACAATTTCAAAAAAGATTTCTTCAAACTCATGAACAACTGCGTGTACGGTAAATCGATGGAAAACATCAGGAAGAGAACCGACGTTCGACTCGTCACGTCTGAGAAAAGAGCTAAAACATTAGTGGCGAAACCCAATTACAAACACCGAACCATATTCGAAGAAAATCTAGTGGCCGTTCACATGCAAAAGACGCATCTGAAGTTCGACAAACCGTATTATCTCGGACCGATCATCTTAGATATAGCAAGCGATTGATGTACGAGTTTCACTATGATTACGTCAAATGAAAATTTGGTGATAAAGCCAAACTACTGTTCACCGACACGGACAGTTTAGTTTACGAGATAGAGACAAAAGACGTCTACTGAGATATATCTCAGGACGTGGCCGAGTGGTTCGACACGAGCAATTATCCCATCGATCACCCGTCCAACATTCAATCGAACAACAACCAGAAGGTGTTGGGTAAATTTAAGGACGAGAGCGGCGGTAAACAAATCATCGAAGTTGTGGGCTTGAGACCCAAACTGTATGCTTATCGTCTAGAAGATGATGAAGAGATCAAGAAGTGCAAAGGAGTTAAAGCGTGTGTGGTGAAGAAAAACATCTCTTTCCAAGAGTATAAATATTGTCTGTTAGGAAGTGGTCCGGTGTATAAGACTATGAAATCGATTCGAAGCGAAAATCACGACTTGTATACCGAAATAGTCAGCAAGATTTTGCTGACGGCCGACGACGATAAGAGATTCATGTTAGACGATAAAATGAGCACTTTGGCACTCGGATATTGGACTGCGGATCTAATTAGAGACGATATGAATATGGATGATTGGATTCTAGATACGATTGTGGATGATAAGATTCCAGATATGATTGTGGATGATAGGATTTCAGAAAATCAAGAGGAATTAGACGGATTCAAAATTATAGAAAGCAATAGTAACATCGAGAGTCCAGAAAATCAAGAGGAATTAGATGGATTCAAAATTATAGAATACGATAGAGATATCGAGAGTCCAGAAAATCAAAAGGAATTAGATGAAATCAAAATTATAGAAAACGATAGAGACATCGAGAATGTTAGGTTAAAAAAAAGAGAAAAAAACAAAAAAAAATAATGTCATTTTTAGTGAATTATAATAAAATAAATAAATAAAAAAAATATATACGCATTTATGAATAAGAAAATAAAGATATCCGTAGAAGGTGTCATCTTACCTAACGAACCCCTATCCAACATCGATCTGTTGAATGCGGCAAAAGATTTGAAAATCAAAGATTTTCTAGGAGTGTTTTCCAGAGATGCCTTGCCGAAGAGAAGACCTCGACAATCGGAATGCGGAATTTTAAATCTAGACGATTCATCGGGTGAATGCACTCACTGGGTGGCGTGGATGAAGAACGGGAAGAAGAAAAATTATTATTTCGACAGCTACGGAATCTCACCGCCAAAAGAAATAAAGAACTATTTCAACAAATCGATGGTTCGTTACAACACGGAACAAGTGCAATCACCACATCAAGTGTTTTGCGGTCACCTGTGTCTCTACGTTCTCAAGAGATGGTCTGAAGGAGATCAATTTCAAGACATTCTCAATGATTTACATCAGAGAGAGATTTGTTTTTTATAGTATATAAAGATAAAAAATTATTTTAAAAAAATTTTAATCGAATAAAAACGAAAAATAAAATAACATAGTTCATTTTTAATAAACTGCGTTTGAACATATTTTTCTAAAAAACAAAAAATCCCACAACAACATGCCAGTCGATAAATTTGGTAGAAGTGACGACGAAAAAGTCAACCCAAGAAAGAAGAGGAAGACGTTCGAAGTCGACGATGGTTACGACATTGCCAACTTGGACGAACGTTACATTCGGAGATACGAACCTCGAGAAGAACCTTTGAACATGAACGATAAGAAGCTCTACAATCTTCCCAAGCCGATAGATCTCGCAGATGCTGCGACTAAAAAATACGTCGACAGGGAGAACGCCGATTTCGAACGAATCCTGCTAGATAATTACATGGATAAAACCATGACCGCCGATCTGGATCTGAAATCCAAATGTTTGGTGAACGTTGTGAATCCCATAGATTCCACTGATGCCGCGACCAAGAAATCTCTCAGGAGACTCTCACACGAGATTCAGCGAACACCTGAGAAATAGATACGTTACGAAAATGATGCACTCGGAATTGAACGCCAATTATAACAAGATAACGAACATGGCCACTCCCACGAATCCCAAGGACGTGGCGACCAAACACTACGTAGATCTGGAACAGAGAAAGTCTGACGGACGAGAAATGAAATCGGATCTGAATGCGGGATTCCACAAGATATTGAATCTGTCGGAGATCAACGACACAGATGCAGACTCAACCGTGGTCAACAAGGGCTACGTAGATTCTGCTGTGATACAATCACAAGAATACCTAGAATTGCAAGTGGATGATCTCTACCTGAACAAACAATCTGACGGAACCATGGAGAGTGGCATCAACATGAACGGTCACAATTTATTCAGTCTCGATCACGATCCCGAATTCGATTCCAACATGGTCAGCAGAAAGTACGTGGACGACAACTCGGTCTGGAGAAAGGGCGACATCATGGAAGGTAAACTAGACATGGGTGGACACGCGCTCACAAATCTACCGGATCCCGTGAACATGACGGATGCCTGCACCCTGATTTCGGTGGTGGAGAAAGTCAAATATGCTAGACAATTGATCACCGTGTGGGCTGAAGAGGCCGGCACCTTAGATGAAGGAAAAGCTGAGTGGTCTTTCGGAAATGGAGGTAGCGGATCGAAACATGGTCAGGTGGGATATCCCATGCCGCTGGGAGGTGAAATCCTTCGAATGAGTCTGGCTTCCTCGGATTTGAATAACAGAGCGGTCGTCAATCTCATGGTGAATGGTGTGGAGAGCGATAAGAGATACAGCGTCGAAAAGACTGAGAATCAACACGCAAATGTTAGCACGTTCAGCACGCCTCTCAAAGTGAACGCCGGAGACAGGATTAATTTCGTCACGAAAACCAATAATCCCGAAGCCACCACTTCCGTGGTGAGTCTACTGATCGAACTAGATTCTTTGAACAAACAGTGAACACGTGGAAAATAATGAATTAAAAAAAAATAATGTGTGATTATTAAAAAAAAAAAAAAGAAAAAAAAAAAGTAATGAGATTTAGAAAGATGTTCAATCTCTCTAGATCACATTACTTTATTTATTTTTTTTGTGTTTTTTTTGTTTTTAATAATTACTCATTACTTTTTATTTTTTAAAATTTTTTTTTTTTTCACACTCGTCTCTTATCGAATGATCAACATCTTATTTCCATCCAATTCGAATTGTAATTCTCTGTCCGACAGGACCAGGGTGAAGGCTTCGGTTTTTCTCGGCACGTTCCTATCGAATTGCATCTTGATCTGAATGTCTAACATTCTACTCTTGAGTCGTTCACTCTGTTTACTGACGTAGAATACGAACATGGGATACATCGATTTGTATTCACCGGGAGACATGTTAGGGTTGCTCATCAATTCGTCTAGACCATGATACTTCTTTCTAAAATCAGCGGCATCACCGTACAGTCTGCAGAAATCGTTCTTGTCGAATGACGCATTGTAATTGATTGCTGGATATCTCGTGGCGTTCAGAAACACTTGCATGTTTCTCAAATGGCAGTGATAGAACAGTGATGCATTCTTTTCCTGAGACCCGTCCCTATCGGTCTGAAACGCAACCACGATGAAACGCGGTCTCTCAGAAGCAGATTTCACCGTCAATCTCCAATCGAAGTAATACGTGGAGGGAGGAATGCTAGCCGTGTCGCACTGTCTCATTCTAAATCCCACGGGTAATTTACTCTTGGATTCTATGATCTTGTAGAGACGCGCTTTCTCCATGATCGAAGGCTCCACGTGCGGAACGAACCACGATATCTTGTGTAGAGTTATCTTACCCGCATCGGTCGCAGTGAGTCTCACTATTGCGTCGTCGTTTCCTTTTCGAATCAACGTCAGATTGTGTTTGAATCCGTACATGATCTTGTTGTAATCATCCGCAAATCTGAAGATGTGTTTCAAAGGTATCCTGAACGAAAACGTTCCTTTAGGTCTGGACGTCTTGACGACGTAGTCGAATATCAAGGCTGCGCCTGTGCTAGCAGGGCCGATGGTGTCTTTCACCCACAACTGATTAAGTCCTCTGGATTTTGAAAAATCATCAGGATACGTCAAGAGTGCGAACATCGTGGTGGCCTGACCGGGATGAAACACAGATTCTATCTCTTGTCCGGATAGCATGTATTTTATGTTACTGAATAGATGCATGATGCCATTATTGGCAAGAGTAACCATGTCGTCATCGGCGTAGTCGCTCCCATCTTCCTTGGTGAGACGTCCCTGCACCACTATGTAACTCTCGCTAGGATGTACGAATAGATCTTGAGTTTTGACGTTGATTCTTATCTCTCCCGCATTGTTCAAACTCGTTCCAGTTACTGGTTCGTATTCGTGAACCTCATAATCTTGAATACTTTCATCTTTCACTATGCTTTGTGCTATATCTAGTATATTTGTCATTTTAAAGGATTTTTAATTTTTTGTTTATTAATTAACTTGCTTTATTTATCTAAAAATAGTTTTTAATTATTTTTTATTATTTTTTTCTCTCTTATATATATGTGTGTAAACAAGAAAATGTTAAAGAGAGTAAATAAAAAAAATTTTGTCTTCTTCATCAAAACTTCGTCTTCTGTAATTGTTGTTCGTAAAACTTTCCGATGATCTCTTCTCCATCCAAAGCTTCCATTTCATAAGTCACCGGATCGGTGTGAAATATTTTGATTATCACGAAGATTTCTGAGGTCCATCGAGGAGTATAACCCTTTTCAAAGTGCTTCTTATAAGCGTAGATTCTCACTCAATCACCGTCCGCAAATTTCGGTGTTCTAGACTTCTTCCTGATCTTAGATCTCTCAGGATATAGATTCGCATACCCGTTTTTCGTTTCGAGGATCGCTAGCTTCCGCGGGAGTCATCTTGATTGATCTGTGTCGCGTGTTGTTGTAATCTTTGACCAGACCGTTCAGAGCGTATATGTATTTCTTAGTCGAATTCGCCGTGAAGTATCTGTGCATCTTTTCCTTCATCGTTCGATTCCAACGTTCCACCACGCTGGCTTTCTCTTCGTTTTCGATCGAGTAGAGGTCTACCAATTGATGAACGTGCTTGTTGTCGAATTCCTTTCCCTTTTTTCACCCACAATTTACTCGGTTTTCGAGAAGACGAGTCGAACACGCTCTTCAGAGCCTCGGCGACGCAAGGTCCCGATTTATTCTTCAAAGCTCTGATCCAACCGTATTTGGAAAACATGTCGATGACAGTCAATAGATATTTGACGCCCTCGTTCCACCTCGAAAACGATCTCATGTCGACCAAGTCAGCAGACCAAATATCATCCAGACCCTTCACGAACACCCTTCTCTTTCGAAATTTACGCACTATGGGTTTGTGTAACTCCTCGGCCAATTCGCTCGTCAATAATCGTTTCTTCTTCTTTTCAGATGCGCTTTTTTTTTTTGAACGCCCCATCCGAATTGACGTTTCACACCGATCAGATTGCCGACCAGCGAACGTTCCATCTTCTCTCTCCTGGTCGGATTCGATATGCCTCTCAATTTCCCCAACATGTTTTTATCGCAGACGACGTTGCGAGTCTTGGTGTCGGGATGTCCGACGTAGCACAGATCGTGATCATACACGGCCGCGTCCACCCTATTCACAGGTTTGCTCCAAGATTTGGGTGTCAGATCGGCGTTGAGTCTCTTGTTAAATTTCGTTCCAGGTCCCGTGAAACGGTGACCGGGCAGATGCATTTCAAAAGGTAGATTATTGATCATTTTATTCACCATGCCTTTACCTTTGCTCACGTTCTTTTTTTTGACGAATCGTGTCTTGACAGAACCACACACGTCGCAAATTCCGTGAAGCATCTGTCTGTCATTTTTAGTTCGCACTTCTCTAGAATTACTCGTCTCGGTAACTCTCTTACACTTTACGCAATACATTTTTAAGAGTTATTTAAATTAATTTCGTTTTTTTTTATTTTATATATAAATTTAATTTTTTTTTTTTTTAAAATTCTGTTCTTATTATATATATTTTTTTTCAATCGCTGCTCTTGAGTTCTATCATCTTACTGAATTCCTCCCTGGCCTCTTTCCTCCCCTTTTCCACGAGAGAATCCTTCATCTCTTCCTTGATGATCTGACGAGTCTTGATTCTCACGGCTTCTTTCATGGCATCGTATTTCGTTTTCTCGCTCAATATCGCAAAGTATTCTCCGTCCGATATCCTACCGTCTTTCAACGCCATAGAGATCATTTCGGATATCGTGTCGATCTTGGAGTCGGCCAAGACGCGAATCTTGTCGTGTTTCCTCGCCTTCAGATATAATTTCCTACTCAAAAAGTTTCCGAGCGTGCTTAAACAATCCGGCGGCGAGGGCCACTCCTTCTACGGTCAACACGATCGGAATGGCGACTGCGGTCGACAACAATCCGATGCCGGCCGCATGTAAACCCATGGAAATTGTGATGAGTGTCGTGTCGATCGCGTTGACAAATGTCACGAAATGCGAATACTTCTTCTTGAGAGAACGGCGAGAATCTCTCTCTCAAGTTAGATACTCTTGGATTCTATTGATTTGATCGATGCGATACCTCTCTCCTCTTTCTCTTTCTTCTAGCGATGGTGCCGTCGGCAAAACGTCGATTGGCTTCTTGTCATCGTCGTCCACTAACGTCGGATACAATTTATTTCTGGTTCTCATTTTTGTATTTTTTTTCTTTCTAATATTAGATAAAAAATTTATGTGTGTATTTATTTTTATTTTCTATTCTCCCTTATTTTATATCAACGAGAAAACTTAGACGTATGCTTCGTTGAACAATAATTTCAAGATGCATCCCTTATCTCGTAAAGTCAGACTTTTACGCGCCAATTTCTGTTCTTCCGAATCTGTGGGCTTGCTTCGATTCTTACAGTAGAGTAATCTCTTCCAAAACGCGATCACTTCATTGATTTGAACGCGTTCGAACGCTGGTTCGAAATACTTGACAACCATATCTTCCCTTTCCATCCACAGACACGAATGATTCTCGTGATCGAAGTCTAGGTGATCCCGACATCCGACGCATCGTTCTAACAAGAGACGACCTAGTTGTTCGTTCACGCAGAATGCATAGGCTCTCATCAGCATTTTTAAAAGAAACCTCACTCTAATATCCTGAGAATCGCTCATGATTTACGTATTTTTTTATTATCTATTCGATTTGATATATTTATTTTTCTAAATAACTATTATTTATATTTTTCTTTTCTCTCCTATATATATCAATCAAAAACGTAACAGCGGGTTCGCGAATTTCCATCACACCGACGACAACACTCTTTGTTCAAAACATTTCCATCAAGTGCTCGTTGAGATCACCTCGCAATAACGTGCGCCAGTCTCACTTCGAGAAACGCGACAGTGGGTTTGTGGATTCAAACATCACCTCTTCACGCGAGTTGATTTCCAACCTAAAATCTGCAAGTGGATCTCCGTGTACGCCTCCATAGGGTTTCAGTGTTAAAATCGTGTACGGACGCGGATTGTTAGAATCGGCAAGATGATGAGTTCGAATTCTCAAAACGCTTTTTTTTGCTCGCAATTTAACACTCTCCATAGGGTTTCAGTGTTAAAATCGTGTACGGATGCGGATTGTTAGAATCGACAAGACGATGAGTTCGAACTCTCAAAACGTTTTTTTTTTGCCCGCAATTTAACACTGAATCCTATGGGGAAAACTCATCTGCAGATTTCAATCAAAACGGTACATGTACGTGTACGTAAAACTACGGATTCCTCCCATAGGGTTCAGTGTTAAAAAAATTCGAGCTCACCCTAAAAAACCGTTAAAATCTTGTACACGTACACGATTTTAACACTAAATCCTATGGAGGTGTACATGTACACGTACACGTACATGTACAGGTGAGCTCGAACTCTCATTTATTACCTACTCACGGATTACCTTGCTCCCAAATGCCACCTACACCCTTTCTCACCTACCAACACCCAGAAACGAATTCGTCCCCTGAGTTCCAATGTGTTCTATGCGCCAGTAGGCGCACAGAACACATTAGAACTCAGGGGACGAATTGTTTGGTGCTATCCCGTACATTTTTTCTTCCCAGTTTCACTGATCAGCATACTAAACCATTCCTTTTCCGGTGTCATCCAATGACCACGCGTCTTTTCTTGTTTTCTTGACGTTAACTCGACTTCTTGTCGCTCTCTTGACGCTTTTTGTCGACTCTTGACGCTTCTGTCAGTTCTTAACGCTTCTACCTCATTATCATGATACTCCAAATGAATCTTGTTCTGTCATACTGATATTTTGGACACCACCAAAAGCCGATATTGTTTTTTTCCTATCAAAACTAAATGAATTAACCGATGTTCTGAATGCCGAAAATTAAAAAAAGTTTATATTATGAATGATCTTCAAAAAGCAAGCACCCACCTCAAGACGGACGAATATGTCGGTCTCGTGTTCAGACAGGGATTCTTACCTGGTATCACATATCCAACTAGTGTAACCAGTCATTCCGCCAATCTGATATATCTTTTCTAATGGTTTTTCGCAAACAGCCTTTCCGGAATAATTATATCTGATGTTTCAGATCACTTTGGTGTTTTTTTTATATATATATATATATTAAAGTGGCACCTAAGTTAAGTGATCCGCCAAGTTTTATTTTGAAAAGAACCAGTGGCGGCGCCAGAAATTTTTTTTTGTGGGGGGGGGGGGGCAACTAGGGGGGCAGACTCCCATGAAGGGGGGCATGAGAGAGAGAGAGAGAGAGAGAGAGAGAGAGAGAGAGAGAGAGAGAGAGAGAGAGAGAGACTCATAATGCCCGTCTGTCATAATGCGAAATCCATGAATTTTTTTAGACAAGGGATATGGATAGACATGCCTTTGTTGGCTCATAACTTAATTATAACTTATAAGTATCTGCATCCGAGTCTTTAAATCTCTACTGCCTGGATGTGTTCATCAGCTAGCCTGAGGCTTTGGGCTAAGTGTGTATGGGAAATTATTGGGAATAAAAAAAGAGAGGGGTGTGTGTGTGTGTGAGAGAGAGTGACTGAATGTGTTTGTGTGTGAGGGTGGATGGAAATGCATGCAAGATGGTTGGGGGGGCAAAGCCTTCGTTGGGGGGGGGGGGGGGGGGGTGGGGGGCAAATGTCCCCCCCCCAGCGCCGCCACTGAAAAGAACTATAAATCCAGAGAGTATTGCTGAAATCAAAATATTTCTATCACAAAGTGATTTTCCCTCAGTATTGCAAGCAAATTGTCCCAACACAATGTCATCTTATGAAACCTTCCTAACCATCTATCCGGAAGCCTATGAAAAAGCTTTCCCCTTCAAACGTGTCAGCCAGAACAAAACCATATTATCAAAAAACAATGTTGGATGACCAGGGGACTTGTCATATCTTCCAACAAAAACAAAAATCCTACAACAAAAAACTGAAAGTGTCCATTGAACAGAATATTCAAAACTATAAAAAAACTATAGCAGAATTTTCAATAAGGTTAACCCTTTACCTAATATGAAAAGCAGACGACACTTGCAAAAAAAATTCTTGAATAACTTATTTTTTTTCATTTTTTGTCTCAAAAACATAAGTTATGATCCCTTGTTGGAACATGCTCAACGAGTTCGTTTCAACGAGGGGTCATAACCTATGTTTTTGAGACAAAAAAATAAAAACAATAATGAAAATTAATTGGAGATTTGTGAGAATAGCGCTGGCCGGTTTTGGCCGTTACGTTGGGTAAAGGGTTTAAAAAACAATGCAAAGCAATCGATAATAGGGATATCCTAAAGGAAAACAAAACTAACACGCGAAAACATGGTAAATTTTAAACAAAGCCACCAATAAGGGAAAACGTGAAGCTAAATTACCCTCGTTTTTCATTCATGATAATACAGAGATAATCGAAGGCCGCGACACAGCAAAAACATTTAAAATTTCTTCGTGAACATAGGAAAAACAATATCCGAAAAGATTCCGAAACCAAATAACCCTCACTTGGTCTATAAGATCAGTGACTATCCAAATAATTTTTTATATAACACCTACTAGCCTAATAGAGGTTCGCCACGTGATACATAAAATGGAGCCAGAATTGTCAAAAGACTGTGACGATATCACCACATGTGTTCTGACACAACCAGTAAATGAAGTTATATATTATTAATAATTCCTTCATTACTGGCATATCACCGCACGGGAGGAACATTGCGAAGATGTTACCTATTTTTAAAGCAGATGAAGAGCGCAGTTTTCTCAATACAGCCCGATCAGTATACTTCCTGTAGTTTAAAAAATAACGGAAACGCTGATGGAGGTGACACTGGTAAACTTCTTAAACAGGTGTAACGTTTTGTACCATCACCAATACGGGTTCCAACAGCAACATAGTACAACTCACCCAGTTCTACAGCTCCTAAAACGCACGGGAATAGAAAATAACACACCGTACAATAACAGTACTTTAGCATTGTTCTTGGACCTATCTAAAGTAGTTGACACCATAAATCAGAATATACTACTAGGCAAACTGGAAAAGTATGGCACACGTGGTTCATTAACCCTTTACCTAACGAATCGCCCGCATCCGCCCGCGTAATATGCAAATTGAGTAGTTGAAAAAATTGAATTTTTCAAAATGTTTCAACAAAGCCATATCACGTGACCCCTCATTGCAACGCGCTCATTGAGCTCGTTCCAATGTGGCGTCACATGATATGGTTTTGTTGAATTTTTTGGAACAATATAAAAAATTATATTTAAAATAATAAATTTTCATATCGTCTGCGTTGGGTAAAGGGTTAACAGATGGTTTAGAAGCTACCTGCCTAACAGATCGCAGTATGCTATGTATGGAGTACATAAACCAGGCCTTGCCGTTCACTGCTGTGGTGATCCACAGGGTGCAATTCTAGGACCAGTCCTCTTCCCTCTATATATATCAACGATATTAGTAACTCATCCTCACTCAACATTTTATCATTTGCTGATGACACTCCTGCACACTGCTCAGTTTCCTATAATAATCCCATAACAGCGTATTTTGTAGCGTATACACCTTTGATAAAAGCAGTTAGATATGTTCCAAATAGTTGGACGATATGACATAGCCGTTGGGCACCGACCACCTACCCCCCCCCCCCCCCCCCGAATTGTTGTTAGTTACGGCCCTGGAGACGTGGTCTAGAAAAACAAAAAATCAATCACCAAACGCTGCGATAGACTTTTAAAACAGATCAGGGAGCTTGCTCCTAAAGTCTAAACTCATCGTTTTTAAACATATTATAAATATAGATCCGATGATACAATGTCGAATGCTGGAGCGGGGACGTGACAATCGTTACCTTTTCGACATTCGTTATATAATAAGGAACTGAGAATAAGTAGCGATTGTCACGTCCGTTAGCATTCGCGCTCCCTTGATGCGCTGATGTATAAATCACAGCTTCCACCCCCCCCCCCCCACACACACACATATTAGTGTATTTTCTCTTGTTGGGAACAGCTACGGAAAAGGTATCAAGGCACACTCAAAAGCAGCAGAGTTGGGGTTGTTTTGCTGTGCTTCTATAACTTTAACCCTTTACCTAACATGAAAAGCAGATGACACTTGCAAACAAAATTCTTGAATAACTATTTTTTTCATTTTTTGTCTAAAAAATATAGGTTATGACCCCTCATCGGAACGAGCTCCACGAGCTCGTTCCAAATAGGGGTCATAACCTATGTTTTTGAGACAAAAATGAAAAAAATAATGTAAATTTATTGGCGAGTTTTGTGAATAGCGCTGACGGTTTTGGCCGTTACATTGGGTAAAGGGTTAAAATGACTGCTTTACTGAAGAGATTTATTCCAAATGTCTTCCTACTCAGTCCAAACAATGCGATGTCACTGTGTATAAAACAAAATCGGCTGGTACCTCAGTTCAGTAGAGTACTCCCTTACCCTTACCCCCCGCCCCCAGGTGACAAATAAATTTTCATAGTGACTCAATTAAAAGTCCTACACCAGGCCGGAAGCAATAATTTCAAAATTTTCCTTCCTGGTGGGGCAGGAATTAAAATTTTCCGACAATGTTCCCGGGTCGTTGACCGTCGGTACGAATTTGAAATCTAACTAAATATACTTCTTGAAAGCAATAATGCATGAATCAGGCCAGAAACATTCATTTATTATTATCGTTTCAAAGAATTACTTTCGTTGAACGAATGTAATCCATTGAAAATAATAATAACCAGATAGTTTTGAAACTGTAAAGCGAATTTCCAGAAGTCACATGACGAAGAACGGCAACGCCGAAGCGCCCAACAATGATGGGAAGGTGTCTGTCGCCCAATAAAGCTTACCCCACTCGAGTGGTTTCGATAGGTGGTTGCACTGCAGCGCTGGGTGATATCTTTTATTAACCCTTTACCCAACGAATCGCCCGCATCCGCCCGCGTAATAAGCAAATACAGCTGTTGAAAAGTATTATTTCTCGAAAAAATTTCAACAAAACCACATCACGTGACCCCTCTTTGGAACGAGCTCGTCAAGCTCGTTCCAAAGAGGGGTCACATGATATGGTTTTGTTGAATTTTTTTTTTAAAAATTAAAAAAAAAATGATATTTAAAATAATGAATTTTGAAATCGTCTGCGTTTGGTAAAGGGTTATGGACCTTTCTGAAAATTTTCTCTGGTCCTGAAACGGAAAAAAAGCATCATTTATAATGTGTCTGGGTCAGAAAATTTACCGGATTGATGTCAGAGTCGAAATTTTGAGGCCATGTCAATTTAGAGTAGGAAATTTGAATCTCAAGTTTCCAGATGGAAATAAAAGATCAAAATTTCTCATTATTAGTTGGAATTTTAATATTTCTAAATCTAACTAAATATACTTCTTGAAAGCAATAATGCATGAATCCGGCACGAAACATTCATTTATTATTATCGTTTCAAAGAATTACTTTCGTTGAACGAATGTAATCCATTGAAAATAATAATAACTAAATGGTTTTGAAACTGTTAAGCGAATTTCCAGAAGTCATACGACGAAGAACGGCAACGCCGAAGCGCCCAACAATGATGGGAAGGTGTCTGTCGCCTAATAAAGCTTAAAGATTTTCAAATGTTTATTTCCAAATTCCAGGTGTGGTATCACGTCCTCACATGATGCATCTGAAAATAAGGTCCATGGCTATTATAGAAGGTGACGGAACCTGTGTATTATAAATTGTCTGCTCGATTACACACAAATTGTCTTCTCCAGAGAGAAAACAGGAACCATGTTACTTTTGTTTTAAAAATTATTTATTGAAAAATTCAACATGATATATAGTGTTACATTGTTTATAAAAATATACTAAAGTTCAAGTATTGTCAGTATAGTGAAGACCACTTATCTGTATATCCCGTAATCGAATAACCTTGTTCACTGAATATAACTGTGAAGCACAAAACCATTTACTATACCTTCTGTACAAATTAGACGTGCTAATTGTACAGAGGTTTTTGAGTAAACTCCCGTTTTTTGAAAAAGAAATCTTGTAATATGTCGAGAAATTACCATAGCAATCATCTAATTCTCTCTGTGTTTGACCTGTGTTGCCTTAGAACATCCATTACAGGCATTCGATCTATTATAGCTTGTTTGATAGAGTCCCATGAGCTCTGTCAAACAAGATATAGTACAATAAAAATGATTAGTTTAGCTTCAGAATACAGCAAAGTCAACAAAGCACTGTTAAGTGGTCATTCAGTCCGGAGGGTTACGATGTATTAGATTTACAATATATATCAGCCACATAGCGTCTAGCCTGTTTTTGTGAGGAAGGGGGTGGGGGGTAACACGAAAGACCGCTGTGTGTGGGGGGTGGGGGAGTGGGGGCTCCCCTAGCCCTAACATGGACCCTAGGTCGTTACCCCTCCCATTTTCCTTCAGCGAAATAGGAGGAGCTACGACCGGAAGGACCTAGTTGGGACTAGCCCCCCCCCCCCCCCCCCCCACCTCCGAGAAAAGTTTGCAAAATTAATTGCTCTAAAAGCTAATCTGGGGCATTTCTAGCTTGTGTTGCCCTATACTGGCTCTATATTATAGTATTTTTTTTTTTGGTGGGAGCTAAATTTGTTTTTGTCTTTTTTTACAAGTCCAAATTACAAGCCGAAAGAAAAAAAAATCAATGATGAATTTATGATAAATTGACTGCAATGATTCGTAGCATCAAAATATAATCAATGATTTAATGCTTCAGTGTGTACAATGTTCTCAAGCCGATAAACATTATTGTCTTTGTACTTCACATGGGCACAGTTTCAAATATGTATCAATTCAAATTGCAAGTGAAGTTGAAAGAGAAATAAATAAAGTTTTGATGCAATCATACAACGATTAATTGCATCAAACTCAGAATCAATGGTTTATGTTGTGGTTTGGGCATTGGTCTCGGTGCAATACATTTTGTCTTTGTTCTGCAATAGGGTGGAGTTACAGATATTAGACTGTGACCAAACTGAGAGACAAAAAGAATTTATTGATTCCAATTTACACGCACCTATCAATCATTCCACGTCTATGGTGAGGACATTGGTCAAATTGAATTGAAAGGGTTTCCAATGTCTAAACAAGGGCGAATTTGCCGGTGCCTCCAACTTGCAGAACATAAAAAAAATGTTAATTTCAACCGCATCGTTCCTTTGACCATTTACCCAACGTAACGGCAAAAACCGGCCAGCGCTATTCTCAAAAATCGTAAATTAATTTTCTTTATTTTTTTCATTTCTCTCTCTCTCTCAAAAACATAGGTTATGACCCCCTCGTTGGAACGAGCTCGCCGAGCTCGTTCCAATGAGGGTCATAACCTATGTTTTTGAGACAAAAAATGAAAAAGGTAGTTATTCAAGAATTTTGTTTGCAAGTGTCGTCTGCTTTTTATGTTAGGTAAAGGGTTAAATCGCATGACATACAATATGTAACGGCATACAGGATAAATACTGTATATATTTTCAAAATATCAAAACCAAATACATTATAGAATTTCAATTTCTCAAAGCACGCAAAGCAGCCAACTTCATCAAAGATCTATCCGTTTCTTCCCCTGAAATAAAAAAGTAAATTGACAATTAAATTTATCATATAGCTATATGGTGACCTCTGGGATCAACTGCCACTGGAGTTCATCAGTTTTCCGAATTTCAACTTGTCAAACCGTAGACGAATATTAAACCCAAATCAACTTGTTTAGTTATGAACAACCTTTACTTTTTAAAACCGAGTTCCACATGTCTAATAGTACTAAATTTAATTCGAGTTACACGTCTTGAGAAGAAGATGAAATCTAAGCAGCTTTGAAAACAAATATTGTTTCAAAAAACGCTTTTGACGTATTCCACTGAATCGTTGCTGAACATTCCAGAAAGAAAAAGATGAGTTGATGAATTTTGGAGCCTAAAAATACAGTTGGCTTTTAGCATGTTTTTACTGACAATTGAATTTCTCGAAAAAAATGAGCACGTGCCCCCGTTCCTGTCGTTTTTCTCTCTCAAATTTTGATTCATCTGAAAGCACGTTTAGGGGAATCACCATCACAAACCCGGAAATTTCATCTCTGTTACTGTCCATGTTGTTTCCTTGCAAATAATAACAATAATGGATAATTTGATAACAGCAGGACGACAGACACGCCCCCCCCCCCCCCCCCCGAATCGGAAATCATGTTAAATATCGTTTTGTTTTTCAAGATACGTTTCATCAAATCTAGTCATGGCTGCTTTGAAGCAGCCATGACTAGATGTGATAAAAGTCTATCTAAATTTAACTCAATGAATCATTGGTGAAAAAAATCATTTCGATTTAGATGGGGTGAATATGATTAAATGTTCCCAAATTATATACTGACGGAAAAAGAAACGCAAGTTCAGTTTTGGCAACATAATTTTTTTTTATCCGAAGACCAAATGTAGTAAAATTTGACACATAGCTACCTCAGTGAACTGTCTGAAGAGTCTTTGGTTAAAATTCAGTCAATCATTACCACGTACGAGGCTGTATGCTTTCAACAGATTTTTCGACAAAGTGCGCATCCGGGACACTTCCACGTTCTGTGAGCTTGAACAGCATACCAAATCGACGTTTTGAACAGTACATTCGATGGTATACATGACAACATGAATGACTTCTAAAATGTCAGAAGATTTAATGATGACCTAACTATACTACTCAAAGTTTGCTAAGCACCAAGTATATCCAACTGTCTGTTTTACGTTTTAGTTGAAATATTGTAATGCAAAGTGTATATATTTTTTATTTAATAATATCTTTCATGATTTAAGTACAGAAATTAAGATTTTATTTGTGTTTGAAATTATTTTTTAGCTTTTGAATACGATAACCATGGAAAATGGATATTATTGGTAAAAAAGGAATTTTTTCAATTTGCCAAAAAGTTGACGGAGCGAACTGGTATGGGTTCAATATCGAGTATGAGACTCATTATTGTTAATTACAGCTTGACAACGCCTCCTCATGCTCCCAACAAGGTTCCCGGTGGTCCTTTGTGGGATGTTGTTCCATTCTTGGACCAGCATGGCAACAAGCTCCTGAACACCTCTTGGCTGGACTGGTATCCTAGGGGACTTAAGGACTTCAGGACTTAGGGACTTATTAGGGACTCGCTGTATTTAGTACAACCGGTTTATAGAGTCCCGGATATAAGATGGTGCTGTGTAAAAATGGTCTATTCTTAACCCATTCAAGCGTATGTGCAGTTCTGTATTTATCACACACCTTTCATGTAACAACCAGTCTACACGAACATTGAACTAAAAGCATTCTTCAACTGGATAATTGCTGCGTTTTCTTCGTTGTCAACGAGACATCACTATTAGTTGGTCGGGTACCCTAATTTTTTGCTTTTTAAATTTTACACCATTTAATTAGTCGAATCCAATATATACCGATCAGTGTCACGGTCACGATGATCGACTTTCCGATATTAACTAAACTGCGGGGAATAAAACAACACAAAGTTTTTAAATAACTAATAAGTTTAGCATGCTCCATCATGATATGACCAGTTGTGGAAAGTATTTGCCAACGAACAAGCAGTCAGAATGTTATTTTTATTTTGTAAATGTTTGACTCGAATCTGATTGTTTAAATATTCCGGGCGAAGAAATCGAAATGAGAAGCTTGGAATTTTGAAGCCATCTCGACTCCGGGGCATTCGACTAATGATCGACTGTTACGACCCGTAATGTAATAAATGCCCATAATGTAATACCTACCCATAATGTAATACAAAAACGACCCATAATGTAATACGAACCCATAATGTAATAAAAAACGACCCATAATGTAATAAATGTAATAACGTGTAATAAATGTTAGGTACCCATAATGTAATAAAATTTTTAAAAAATTAGATACAAATTACACTTTTCCAGGCCCGTAATGTAATAAAATTCTAAGCTTGATTTTTGTTTTTTCTCTTTACTCCAGCAGTGCGTTCGGCTACTTATGACACATCCTGCGCCTTCATCAATGCTGCCAATGGCCCCTATGCCGTACACAGCCAACATGTGTGGGTGTGTTGGGATTACGATAGAGAGTATTCCGGGACCTGGGGCGGGTATACTCTGCTATGAGTGACAGGCATTATCCCTCTTCCATTTGTACCACCCACGCAAACGACTTCCTCGATAGCCTCTACTGCCCTGCCACAATCATATAGGTCTACCTTACCAGACATTCAGTAATTTTGATTCCAGGATGGCCATTTATAAGTGCAATCATCATATTCGACCGGCTGTTCATTTGCACAAAAGCAATGTGGTAGGTGTACTGGTATTGGGATAGGGGATATCCTATAGCTCGATGGGATTTGGATTAGGCTACTTTTCTCCAAATTAAGCGTACGATCTATCCTCTGTCTCTCCAGTTTTCACTACCTGAACAAATTAGTCATTTCCCTGCACTGTACTACTATAAGTTTATGTCACACCCACCGCATCTGGAAACCAATGAGCCCGATCCCAGGATGACACTTAATAAGGACCACATCATATTCCTGATCCTGTGATAACATGTGTCAAGTAATATTATTAGTCCACCACACGGCCTTCTACTTAAACTACCTACAGTCATGGCAGTTCCTGGCGGTTGGCAGGGACTTCCTGCCAACCGCCTACTCTATCACATCGACTATTCGCGTGTTCATCTCCGCTATTGTGCCATCTTCTCCTAAGTTACACTCAAACATAGCTAGACACGTTTTTCAAATTTTTCAAACAATTTCAACAAAACCATATCATGTGATCCCTCGTTGGAACGAGCTCGTCGAGCTCGTTCCAACGAGGGGTCACATGATATGGTTTTGTTAAAATTTTTTGAAAAATTTGAAAAAAATGATATTTAAAATAATAAATTTTGGTATCGTCTGCGTTGAGTAAAGGGTTAAAACAGCTTACCCCGATGCATCGTATTGTTTCTGGTTAAGCCACAAAGAGTATGATGTGTCCGATAAGTGAGGTCGCCCCATTTTATCAAAATTTTCAAATAAAAATGGGAGGTTGTCCTTCAAGTGAAACGCCAATTTTGTGGGAAGGCCGTTCGCAACCGTCGAACCGCCCCAGACCTCTCCGGCAACGCGACTGTTATTTAGTAACGGTATTAAAAAAATTATACTTTAGCACTGTTTGTAAAAGAATCAATGATGAATTAATCATTCAATCAACCCGTTCAGTACATAACTTTTTGGATGGAAAAACAGCTTAGCTGTCAAGGAACACACACAAAGAACAACAACCAGCGATTGTTGTTGCGGTGGTGGTGATGAGGAGGGACGGAGGGTTTGTGATGGTATCACTGAACTAAATATTTGAATTAGAAATACCCGCCTTGAAATCGGAAGTGATGCAATCTCTAAAAATAAACAGCCTTGGAAAAATAAATTGTTTCAATAAACGTTTCAAGCATTCTATTGACATCTTGCATTATTGATGAATATTCCAAATAAAAAAGAGGGTGATTTGATGACTTTTGGACCTAAAAAATATAATTTACATTTGTGTGTTTTTGAAGTGAATTCCTTGGAAAATATGTGCACGTGACCGGTACTTCCCTTCGTGTCAATTTTTCTCTCTTATTTGTTGCATGACCCCCTGTTTTTGGGTCAGAAAACGTTCTCTGAAGGGCAAAACATGACAAAGATATTTGAATGTCAAAATTAAAGTGATGCGTTCATATTCTTTTTTTGCCTGAACGTTGTAATGGTCACCAAGGGGAAAATATTTAGTTCCGTGATACATATAGCTAAGTATCATATTCCTACCGCTATTCATGGCTATAAGATTAAATTATTAAATTCCATTAAACCTACATACATGTAAGGATGTAAAATGGATTCGGTCATTCAATATGGGGACATACAGTTGAAAGTACACCGGGTGTGATAAAACCACTCAGTAGCGCAAAAACCAAGCTCCATAAGGGGACGTGGCAACCTTTAGTTACTTATTTCCAGTTCCTTATGCGACATTCGTTATCAACCGATAAAATCGACTGATAACGAATGTCGAATAAGGAACTGGGAATAAGTAATGGTTGTCATGTCCGTGCGCCATAAGTGTTTGTTATTTCTCGCTTTTAAACCATAACGTATGATTCCCCGTTTGAACGCACACGTCGTGGTCGTACAGGTTTTGAAGAAATAACAAAATGAACTAGACTTTATGATTCTGGAGAATCATGGCTTTTCCCGATTAGATTCCATGATTTTTCTTGACCCCACAGTGTCTGATGAATTGTTTTTAACTGTCTCACTAAAGTTCCTTCATTGATGTATGAGAAAGGTGAGTATAGTAGTCTCAAATGACTCGGTTTGGGTTTGATAAAAAACTGTTTAGGTAAAACCCATCATTAATGGTAGAATGGGTTAATATCAATATCAATGTTTCCCTATAAGTTTTGCGTCCGGTAAAAGAAGTTACGTTTCTCTGTGGCATTTCCATTTGATGTTGTTGGTGTCCAAAAACAGACTATTTTCTCATTTTTTTACATTTAGCAACCCATGAAGGGTTAACAAATGCCTACCAGAATAATTGATCCATGCAACTGGTCATATGACACCAAGACCTATCAACGGCCATTTTCTCTTGAAAACCCCACAAAATGTTTGTAGAAATCCAGGGAAAACGATTTTTTAAGCTTTTGATGGATATCCCTGTTAACCTCCCCAACAGGGGTTAATGCTTGGCTTTTTGAATACCTTTATTACTTACAAAAATGGTCCTCTGTGAATTCCACTTCAAACAAAGGAGATTATGTTTATCTCTCATGTATACATTAGGTGCTGTGCGTGTCTGAAAACAGTCCCATGTTAACAACATTACGATGCTTGGCAGCTTGTAGATGGTTAAAAAACGCTCACCGGAGTATTTTGTCCATGCAACTTGTAATGTCACATAAAGACCTACGAATAGTCAATTTGTCTTGAAACCCTACAAGTTACCGTTAGGGAAATTCACAGAAAATGGGAATTTAAAGCTTTCAAGGGATATCTCTCTTTAGCCTGCCCAAAATGGGTTAAGACGTCGACTTTTGAATACCCTTACTACTTACAAAAATGTTTCCGTATAAATTGTACGCGCGATAAAAGAAGGCACTTTTCTTTGTGGTGTACCCTTTGGGTGCCGTTGGTGTGCAAAAACAGCCCATTTTATCGTAATTTTGACCTTCAGCAGCCCGGGGAGGGTTAACTAATGCTGACCGGAATATTTTGTTCATGCGACTTGTAATGTCACACCAAGACCTGCAAATAGCCGATTTTTCCTGAAAACCTACAAGATGTTGTTAGAGAAATCCACAGAAAACGGGTATTTTAAGATTTTAATGGGTATCTCTCTTTAACCAGCCCAAAATGGGTTAAGATGTCAAATTTTGAATACCCTTACCACTTTCAAAAATATTTTCCGATCAATTTTGCGTCCGATAAATGAAGGCCCCTTTCTCTGTGGTATGTCGTTTGGGTGCGGTTGGTGTCTAAAAACAGCCCATTTTATCACAATTTTTACGTTTAGCAGCTCGGGGAGGGTTAACTAATGCTGACCGGAATATTTTATCCATGCAACTTGTAATGTCACACCAAGACCTGAGAGTGACCAATTTTTCTTGAAAATCTACAAGACTCGTTTAGAGAAATCTACGGAAAACATGAAATTTTGAGCTTTTTTGGGGTATTGCTGTTTAACCAGCCCAAAACGGGTTAACACTTGGTTTTCTGAACACCCTTATTACTTACAAATATGATCCTCGGTGAATTCCACTTCCAATAAAGGAAGTTATGTTTACCTCTCGGGTATCGTTTGGGTGCTGTGGGGGTATTTCATCAAAATTTCGATGTTTGGCAGCCTGTGGAGGGTTACCATATGCATCGCCTAATATGTCGTGTGTATCAAAGGTTGTGTCATAGGCAGGTTTAGTAATTATGAATATTTAAAAAAAATCCTAAAGACGTGTTTCGAGAAAGTGCCGATAAACCCCAATTTTGGCAGTTTTTTGCCAATTCTGGCGAAATAAGGGTTAAATCGAAAATTCCGCTTCGGTACATTTTTAGATTTTTTGCCACTCTATGCGTGTGCCAAATTGTGTGAAAATCGGTTCGAAAATGGCTTCTGAATCGTACGGACAAAAATGTGTGGAAAAAAAAACAAAAAAAACTAGACTTTATGATTCTGGAGAATCATGGCTTTTCCCGATTAGATTCCATGATTTTTCATGACCCCACAGTGTCTGATGAATTGTTTTTAACTGTCTCACTGAAGTTCCCTCATTGATGTTATGAGAAAGGTGAGTATAGTAGTCTCAAATGACTCAGTTTGGGTTTGATAAAAAAAAATGTTTAGGTAAAACCCATCATTAATGGTAGAATGGGTTAATATCAAGATCAATGTTTCCCTATCAGTTTTGCGTCCGGTAAAAGAAGTTACGTTTCTCTGTGGCATTTCCATTTGTTGGTGTCCAAAAACAGACTATTTCTTCATTTTTTTACATTTAGCAGCCCATGGAGGGTTAACAAATGCCTACCAGAATAATTTATCCATGCAACTGGTCATATGACACCAAGACCTATCAACGGCCATTTTCTCTTGGAAACCCCACAAAATGTTTGTGAAGACATCCAGGGAAAACGATTTTTTAAGCTATCGATGGGTATCCGTGTTAACCTCCCCAACAGGGGTTAACGCTTGGTTTTTTTAATACCCTTATTACTTACAAAGATGGTCCTCTGTGAATTCCACTTCCAACAAAGGAGATTATGTTTATCTCTCATGTCTACATTGGGTGCTGTGCGTGTCTGAAAACAGCCCCATGTTAACAAAATTACGATGCTTGGCAGCTTGTAGATGGTTAATAAACGCTCACCGGAGTATTTTGTCCATGCAACTTGTAATGTCACATAAAGACCTACGAATAGTCAAATTGTCTTGAAACTCTACAAGTTACCGTTAGGGAATTTCACAGAAAATGGCAATTTAAAGCTTTCAAGGGATATCTCGCTTTAGCCTGCCCAAAATGGGTTAAGACGTCGACTTTTGAATACCCTTACTGCTTACAAAAATGTTTCCGTATAAATTGTGCGCTCGATAAAAGGAGGCACTTTTCTTTGTGGTGTACCCTTTGGGTGCTGTTGGTGTCCAAAAACAGCCCATTTTATCACAATTTTGACCTTCAACAGCCCGGGGAGGGTTAACTAATGCTGACCGGAATATTTTGTTCATGCAACTTGTAATGTCACACCAAGACCTGCAAATAGCCGAATTTTTTCTTGAAAACCTACAAAATGTTGATAGAGAAATCTACAGAAAACGGGGATTTTAAGATTTTAATGGGTATCTCTATTTAACCAGCCCAAAATGGGTTAAGACGTCAAATTTTGAATACCCTTACCACTTTCAAAAATATTTTCCGATCAATTTTGCGTCCGATAAATGAAGGTCCCTTTCTCTCTGGAATACCGTTTGGGTGCTGTTGGCGTCTAAAAACAGCCCATTTTATCACAATTTTTATGTTTAGCAGCTCGGGGAGGGTTAACTAATGCTGACCGGAATATTTTATCCATGCAACTTGTAATGTCACACCAAGACCTGAGAGTGACCAATTTTTCTTGAAAATCTACAAGACTCGTTTAGAGAAATCCACAGAAAACATGAAGTTTTGAGCTTTTTTGGGGTATTGCTGTTTAACCAGCCCAAAACGGGTTAACACTTGGTTTTCTGAACACCCTTATTACTTACAAAAATAATCCTCGGTGAATTCCACTTCCAATAAAGGAAGTTATGTTTACCACTCGGGTATCGTTTGGGTGTTGTGGGGGTCTGAAACCGGCCCATTTCATCAAAATTTCGATGTTTGGCAGCCTGTGGAGGGTTACCATATGCATCGCCAAATATGTCGTGTGTATCAAAGGTTGTGTCATAGGTAGGTCTAGTAATGATGTATGTTTAAAAAAAATCCTAAAGACGTGTTTCGAGAAAGTGCCGATAAACCCCAATTTTGGCAGTTTTTTGCCAATTCTGGCGAAATAAGGGTTAAATCGAAAATTCCGCTTCGGTACATTTTTAGATTTTTTGCCCCTCTATGCGTGTGCAAAATTTCGTGAAAATCGGTTCGAAAATGGCTTCTGAATCGTACGGACAAAATGTGTGGAAAAAAAAAAAAAAAAAAAAAAAAAAAACCCCAAAACCCCCCCCCCCCCCCCCCAAAAAAAATAATAATCCGTAGAAAAACAATAGTCTTTTCCAGAGGGAAAAGCCTAAAAAACCCAACCCCCCCCCCCCCCCCCAAAAAAAAAAAATAATAATCCGTAGAAAAACAATAGTCTTTTCCAGAGGGAAAAGCCTAATGAGCTATTTAAAAAAACAAGGAAAACACTGGTATCAGGGTCTACATTTTTGTCAGACAAAACATTAATTAATGAAACTATTTGAAATCAGTTCAAATCTGAAAGAAAAAAATCCGTTTTTGGCGCTTCTATAAATTCATAATGTGTAATCCAGCATATTTAAGAAATAACTGTTGTTTTTCTTCGGTTTATACGATATAAACCGAAAATTTTCAGCACAAGCTCCATAACTCGCGTAGCGAGTTATGATTAAGCTTGTGCTGAAAATTTTCGGTTTATATCGCATAAACCGAAGGAAAACAACAGTTATTAAAATATAAAAACTATGTGTACGTGAACGAAAAACTTATAATTTTCGCAAAGGACAACAGTCAAACTCAGGAAAGCGTGCCACAAACAGGTCACGTCAATCATTGTCAAATTGTTTGTTGTTTTGATTTTCGATCGCAGACGACAGATATTTAGCAAGTCACGTAACAATATCATTAAAAACATTTTTTTTAAGTTCCCCCAAATCATGTTTGGATGTATGATCTTTTATTCGTTTCCCACTTCGGTATATTTTATTAAATTCAATTGTTCCCGAGAAATTATCGTTATATTCTCGCTGACTGGAGGCGATGAAAAATCGATCATTGATCTTTGTTTAAAAGCTTGTTATCCATCTATCAGTCTACTGTCAAGCCCTCACGGTGACAATTGGATTGAGTGGGCGAGGCTTCCAGAGTCTTCAAAGTTGGATCGGATGTGCGAACGTGTAGACATTCCAAATCATTACGTGATTCAGTTTATACGATTTTGACGACTTTCACGATGTGTGCTTTCAACCAATCAAACGCAGAGGCGGGACAAATGATCAAATTATTTGTGCTGGGAGAAAGTCCTGAACCTAAACAAATGTGTATCCAATATGTTTTTTACAATTTGTTAATGTAGACTTTTTCATATTTCCCCAGCAAAGACACAGGATCATACGATGCTTCTCCCTTTACTTTGAAATCCCCGTAGAGCTAAAAATTACCACTATTATATTCGGAACAGACCTTTCTTTTGCAGCAACGACCATTCACTTTGTACAGAAATTCCCTTCATATCTATGTCTTGTATTAATCAACAACCAAACATTTGGGAAGCCCAACACCCGACCTAGCAGCCGCAGTTTATTGAAAAGAATGTTTGGCTTTCAAATAATTTTAAACTTGGAGGACAGAAGCCTTCAACAAACAATCCGTTCGTCGAATGAATGCAGCCACACGGGAAATAGATAGAACTTTGATGAAAAAAAACTATGGAAACCTGTATCCGAAGCAGGTGCATTTTCGTTGAAAGGCATAAACACCTGAAACTGGATATTTGGAAAAAATACCAAGTTTGCAGCTTTGCGATGTTGTTGCAAGAATTACCATCTATTAAAAAAACCGTGCTTGTGTTCACTTTAACGCAGACCGATTATTGGCCAAAAGCTGACACTTTGCCCTCTTATTGGCTAACCGGTATACACAAATTGAACTATGACGAAAACGAACCATCCGTTCGGAGGACAACATTAACCCAGAAGACGCCAATATTTAATATCGAAACAATATTTTCCTCTATTCTATCTGACCGCGGAAAATACAATTCTGCTCGACATCACTAACAATTCGTTTACCCTTTGAGTACATGTTGTTTGGATTGGCGAACGGGAGGGCGTCATGATACATTTGTTTCAAATCTCACTCAGAAACAAAGTGTCATGATTTTATTCTGCGTTATTCGAACAGTAAAATAGATACAGAAAAAAGTAGACAGTAAATAAAATACATCAAACTGTAGAAAGGATTACAAACTATTATCCCATGAAAAAGGAATAAATAGAGATTGACCATTATGTGGATGTGCAAAATATGTATTCGAAAAGAGCTCCGGGTTCTAAGGGCCGATCACGACGAGTCAAAGACGAGTCGTGATCTACCCTTAGAACCCGGAGCGAGACTCGGATACATATTTTGTACATCCACATAATGGTAATAATCATTTTATCTTACAATATATTGAGGATAAGTCAAGAATGTAGACGAATATTTAACGAACTATTTATTCTTTCGGATGAACAAAAAGAAAAAAAATGGAACTCACGCGAAAGGAACGTGATTGTATCCGACCCCGTGATACAAACATCTGTATCAGGGGGTTGGATACACGACAGTTGCGGAGTTAATACAGACAAACAGACAAAATACATGTTGATTGTAAGATAAACATGTATGCCGCAAGGAGGTGACATAACTAAACTAGATCGGCTGTCTACCTGTCCCCCCCCCCCAAAAAAAAAGAAAAAAAAGAATTCTGATAAAGATCACTTTGTGTCATTTCAGCCATACATATCAATAATATGAAGAACAGTGTATTTTGTATCAAGCGATAGTTGTTAGCTCTCTGTCAAACGTAAGGGTCATATATTCTGATAGCGTTATTCAGAAAAGTCGCCATTCAAATTTGATAATTTTTTAAAACCATGGCTTATAGCTTATAATCCCCTCAATAGCACGAGCTCGAAGAGCCAGGGATGTGGCTAGAGGGTTTCAGCTGGGGGGGGGGGGGGGGGTGCCACCAGTGTAAATTCCAACTATGAGTGGTTTCTATAGGTGGTTGCACTGCAGCGCTGGGTGATATCTTTGAACCCTTTACCCAACGAATCGCCCGCATCCGCCCGCGTAATATGCAAATACAGCTTCTGAAAAGTATTATGTCTCGAAAAATTTCAACAAAACCATATCACGTGACCCCTCTTTGGAACGAGCTCGTCAAGCTCGTTCCAAAGATGGGTCACATGACATGGTTTTGTTGAATTTTTTTTTTAAATTTAAAAAAAAAAAGATATTTAAAATAATGAATTTTGAAATCGTCTGCGTTTGGTAAAGGGTTATGAACCTTTCTGAAAATTTTCACTGGTCCTGAAACGGAAAAAGCATCATTTATAATGTGTCTGGGTCAGAAAATTTACCGGATTGATGTCAGAGTCGAAATTTTGAGGCCATGTCAATTTTAGAGAAGGAAATTTTAATCTCAAGTTTCCAGATGGAAATAAAAGATCAAAATTTCTCATTATTAGTTGGAATTTTAATATTTTTCATAAACAATGTTAATTTATTGAACTTCCAACTATTTGATTTTTGACCTTGGAATTTCCAACTATTGAAAAAAAATACTCCTAACTGGGGGGTGGGGCGGGGGGGGGGGGGTGAGAGACCTGTCGCCACATCCCTGCGAAAAGCTCGTTCTAATGATGAGTTTTTAGCTATGCTTTTTTAGGAAAAATATGAAAAAGGTATTCAAAATATTTTTAATTGTCGTGTCTGCAAGTCGTACTTCGTGAAACGTCAAATACTCACCCATATTTACATCCGGGTATGCATCTTCATAGAAGTCCTCAACAATTTGGCAAAGATTTTCAATCAAATCCTCGACCAAGTCGTTATCTGGTTTAGGCATCATCGATTTATCTGGGTAAGCAGCATCAATTGCTTTCAGTTTCTCCAGCAGACCTTTCTTTGCCATCTCTTCAGCTTCATTTTCAACGTCTTCGACAACCTGAGTTTCAAATAATTCCTTTGTTTCAACAGCCAAACATAATTTCACCAAGGGAAGGATTGGATTATTGTGCTTTTGGGTTTGATCACTGGCTTTTTGACTAGTGCCTTTGATCTTTCCGACGATTCTGACCCTGTGTCTGCGCAACATACGGCTCAGTTCTTCTTGTGTATTTTCGGTGGTTTCCTCCAGATTGCCCTGTGTGGTCATCTCGTGATGATCTCCCTCGCCAGTGGTCTCTTCGCTGGTGAATCCGCTTGGAGTTTCTGTTGGATATGAATGTTCGGCGGTTTCACCCAGATGATCTTGTGTGACAGTCTTCTCATAATACCCACCCTCAGTGCTCTCCCCATTTGTGTGTTCGTTCGGTGTTTCTGTCGGAAGAGAATCGTCGGTTGTTTTGTCCGAATGACCTTCAATTGAAGAGTCTATAGTCTCGGTGTTTTCTGCTACAAGTCGAAGATAATGTTCTATACGATCAAGTCTTTCAAGTAACCTGGATCGATCACCGAACGCGACACCAAGGAGACAAAGAACTATTATTATCTTCATATCTGCGCAACTGAAAATAAAATAACAAATCGACCCTTTACCAACCACAAATTGTCAGAAAAGATGCAGTAAATTTTCATTACAGTCAAAACTAGAAGTCCTGTGACGAACTGTGCGCTTATCTAGGCTTAATTGCGCATAGGAATTGCGCGCACTTGCCATATCGAATGGTATCCAAAGCACAGCAGGTTCTCCTGGTTAATCATAGCGAACACAGGCAATGTTTCTACCAATGGACCTCCGGGTTACCCGGAGGTTCATTGGTTGAAACATTACTTGTGCACAGGCCGTATGTACAGAATTTGATAGCCTTACTAGGGTCATAACGCGTAGATTAACCCTTTACTTAACATGAAAAGCAGACGTCACTTGCAAAAAAAAAAAAAAAAAACATTCTTGAATAACTATTATTTTCATTTTTTGTCTCAAAACATAGGGTATGACCCCTCACTGAAACGAGCTCGACTAGCGCGTTCCACTGGGGGGTCATAACCTAAACCTATGTTTTTGAGACAAAAAATGAAAAAAATAGCTATTCAAGAATTTTTTTGCAAGTGTCGTCTGCTTTTCGTGTTAGGTAAAGGGTTAATCTCTTCTCTAACTGAATGGGGGAGGGCATTGGCTGGTGGAAGGTCATAACCTATGTTTTTGAGACAAAACATGAAAAAATAATAAAAATTAATTGGCGATTTTTGTGAATAGCGCGGGCCGGTTTTGGCCGTTACGTTGGGTAAAGGGTTAACAACTTGATTTATCCCTATAGACTTTTATAATAAGCAGGCATAAGTCTTACTATTTTAACATCAATTTAGTGGTCAAGATCGTCCCAATGAGGGGTCATAAGCTATATTTTCGAGACAAAAAAAAGAAAATATTCAGTTAGTCAGGAAATGTTTTCTGTAAATGTCGTCTGCTATTTGTATTAGTTAATGAAAAATAAGAAACCATCAATTCAATTCTACTTCCGAAACTAACTCACTCACAACGTCACGACATCGACGTTGACTCCCGAGGTCTTTCCCACCTTAGACACTATGTGAACTATAGTTTCCGTAATTAGCTATTTAATGGTGACATGTGGCAATAATAAAGGTCGTGTTATTTTTTTTCTAGATTTGTTTTGCTGCAATTTATTGGAAAATGTTTGTAGTCATTCTCAAATAAACTTCAGAAAACAATTTAATCGATAAACAAGTCCGGTAACCAAAAATTGATCTGACGGTTTACAATACAGTTCATGTACAAATGATTGAGCAAAAAAAAACAGAACGAGTTTGACGCGTGACTGTTATTTATATCGGGGTTAACAATCTAGACTCCCAACATTCAAAATACTATATAGTCATAACTTTAGGTGAAGGAACACCAACACCCACGGGCGTGCCAGAGTGGAGCACCAGGGACACGTGCTTCGCACCCCCCCCCCCCCCCGCCCTCCACTAACATAACCGAACATCAAACAATAAGCTTTGTAAAACAATGTAGGGAAAAAGCGAATTTGGTTGAGCTGTTTTGGATTCGTCGCATATGTTTATATCGTAGCGATGATTTTCATATGAGTTCAATTTCAATTTCGATGATTTATTCAATGTTATTAGATTCATTTCAAAGACCATGTTCTCCATTTCTGTATTTCCCCTTATATTCTAATTCTATCAAATGTCACATTACAAAGAGTTAAGTTGATTTCATAAGAACCTTATTTATGACAAGTCTGAACAACTCACGGTAGTTTTCACCAAGCGTCCCTTAATCAGCCATTGTGTAATCTAAGCTAATTGTTCGTAGTCTGTTGGTCTGTTGGTCTGTTGTGTAATTTATATGTATATAAACGCAGTTCTTGTATTATTTGGTAACTATTCTGTGAGGGAGACGCCTCAGAACGTTCATTCTTCACTTTCCAGTCGGAGGCTCCCGATTGTTCGTGAACCTTCGTTACTTCTGTATCTGGAGTTCCACTACTGTCGCTGTAAATAAACGCTAATTCCCCAAGAACTCGTTTTCGACTTCTATTTCAACGATCCAGCTCTACCATCCCACTAGTTTGTAATTATCACGTTCCCATATTTAACCCTTTACCCAACGTACTGTCAAAACCGACCAGCGCATTCTCAAAAATCGCCACTTAATTTTCATTATTTTGTTCATATTTTGTCTACAAAACATAGGTTATGACCCTTCATTGGAACGAGCTCGTCGAGCTCGTTCCAATGAGGGGTCATAACCTATGTTTTTGAGACAAAAAAATGAAAGAAATTAGTTATTCAAGAATTTTTTTTTGCAAGTGTCGTCTGCTTTTCATGTTAGGTAAAGGGTTAACCTTTTCCCTAAAACGAAGACAGACTACACTTGCAAACAAAATTCTTGAATAACCAAATATCTTGATTTTTGCCTCAAAAACATAGCTTATGACCCCTCATTGGAGCGAGTTCGTTCCAATAAGGAGTCATATGCTTTGTTTTTAAGACAAAAAATAAAAAAAACAATAATGAAAATTGAATGGTGATTTTTGTAAATAGCGCTGGCCGGTTTTGGTCGTTACGTTGGGTAAAGGGTTAAAGCTTTCAAGTGGCCCAACTCACGGTTGTATATTGATCCACGTAGGCCATAGGCCAACAGGATCAATACAGACCAACCAATCCATCAATCAATAGACGTTGCGCAAGTAACTGGCACGTGACGACTGTAAACAAGAATTACTTTTCATTCACACTTGAGTACGTGATGACGGTGTAGAGCATCTTAATTGCGTCACTCTTTGAATACTTCAGAAGAGTCAGGGAGGTTGGTAGATTCTATACTCCGTGGTTGAGTCAACAGAACTAAACAGTGAGATATTGTCTCACCGGACACAATTCTGAAGCTACATGTTGATAGGACGGATCTGTGTCTGGTGATTTGTGCTTACCATTCCAGTCTCTGTATTGTCATTCTGTATATTTGTCGAAGCGTTGATTTTGCCCCTGCTGCGCCTCGCGCCGCATTTCACTTGTTTCCTGTGAGGTGAAGCCTTCTGGCTCTTTTTTTCGTTGAAGAAATTGAACAGAGAGCGACGGACACTCAGGACATTATGAATTTATTTGGCCAATTCCCCCTCTTGAAGAGCAAATAGTAATATTAACTAAAATGAGACAAATTATTTGTTTGTGGTTTGTAGGTCTCCAAAGCCTCCAAGAGATGAATCTGACTTTGGGATCTGCGAATCACACATTTTTGTTCGAATCGAATCTCGAGTCGAATGTTGTCTCTGATATCGATATCGAATCGAATCTCGAATCAAATCTTAATAGACAAGTTATTTCATATTGCTCCAAACGGAAGTTACGGTACACCGTGATGACCCTCACAAGACTGATTGACACCTTAAACATCAATAAATATTCTCTGTGGCACCTTCGCTGAAACAGCCAGCCCTACTATCCATAGTTTTACTTTTTGATGGCTTAACTTGTTACTATTCACGTTCTTAAGAACGTGAATAGGAACAAGTTAAGCCTTCAAAAACTTTGGATAATGTCCTGGACAAAATTACCTGACAATGAACCGTTGTCAGTTACTCACTTAAATATGAACTGAGCCTACATGAATGAATTGTCTAATGTCAATTTTATCCACTTTTCGTTGCAAATATAACAAATTGAAGTTACTACGAGAGATTCGAAAAAATCGAATCTTGAGACTGATTCGGGATCGATCTCGAAGCAGACGTATGGTATCGTTATCGAATCGAATCTATAATATTCGCAGGACCCTAATCTGACTTTTCATTAAGTAGATGGCAGGCAGACAGCCAATATGGCTATGTCCTCTCCTTGTAATTTTTGTACCACGGCATCAGTACATAATGTTCATTATTTATATCATTATTCGTAATTCCCACATGCTATCCAATTCATTGTACACTCTTATGGTACATTTGTTGCAAAATAAAATAGCCCGAGGTAACTTTCATATCAGTCGGAGACCGAAGGTCGAATGCTGATGTGAAGTTACCAAGTGCTGATGCCTCGGCCGATATGAAACTAACCAAGCAATAACCTTTTTATTTATTAACCCTTTACCTAACATGAAAAGCAGACGACACTTACAAACAAAATTCTTGAATAACTAACAAATCTGAGAATTTTCGTAATTATTTGTTTTGGTTCAACTCTTTACCCAAAGTAACGGCAAAAACCGGCCAGCGCTATTCACAAAAATCGCCAATTAATTTTCATTATTTTTTTCATTTTTTGTCTCAAAAACATAGGTTATGACCCCTCATTGAAACGTACTCGACGAGCTCGTTCCAGAGTTATAGTTCTCCAAAAGTGTTATTGTCCAAGTTCAGCTATCCGAATGTCTCGGCTTCCCCATAAGGGGAAACCGCGACATTCAAACAGCTGAACTACCTCTTCTCTCGACGAATCTCCCCTTGCGTCTCTAAAGCTAAGTTTGCGATGAAGTTTCCGAACAGTTCTTCTCTTCCTTCTCTACATCCACCCAACAGTGCCGTATCAACCCATGGCCGGGCCCCTAGGCTTTTAGGTACTTCGGGACGGGGCCCCCTCCGGCACATCAGTCTTTCACCCCACTACAGCTGACAGCCTGACTCTGGTTTGGTTCGGTAGACACTATGTCGCAGTGCATAGCCCTATATCCATTTTGCGGGTCTCCTGAAGAATTCTGCTCATAACTTGACATATTATTTAAATAGCATTAAAATAATGTACTGTATATAAATATATATATAGTATACTTATGAGAGTATATATATGGACAGATACATATGTACATGTATCGCTTCGGCGCAGAGTGCAAAGTGGATTCAACCATTGGAGCCCTAAGGCGCTGGTAACAGTGCCTCAGCAAAAAATAATAATGGCAGGCCTCCTGTCCCTGCGGGCCCCTAGGGTTCAGCCTAGTCAGCCTTATGAATAATATGACTCTCCACCCAATCATTACTTATTGCCATTATTAACCCTTTACCCAACGAATCGCCCGCATCTGCCCGCGTAATATGCAAATTCAGCAGCTGAAAAAATATTATTTTTCGAAAATGTTCAACAAAACCATATCATGTGACCCCTCTTTGGAACGAGCTCGTCGAGCTCGTTCCAAAGAGGGGTCACATGATACGGTTTTGTTGAAATTTGTTGAAAAAAATTAAAAAATGATATTTAAAATAATAAATTTTGAAATCGTCTGCTTTGGGTAAAGGGTTAATTCCTCATCGTCCAAACTCTGCTTCAAACCACTCCACGTACCTGCTAACGTTAATATATCTGATTGCGTTCGACGAATAGCCGTGAACATTTCGATGTAAACAATTTCGTGGCGTCTGGTAACATTGCAAGGTGGTAAACTCTAGCATGGTTCATATCGGCCGAGATCAGCGCCATATCAGCCGAGTTTGAAGCGATATCAGCCAAGTTTGATATATGGGCAGTTCTGGGAAAGAAAATCATCTCCAATAAATACTGACATTTGGTGTCGCGAAAATTTAATTTCATTATTCTGATACTAAAAGAATACCCAACAATGACCTAAAATGACCAATCGCTCTGGAAAATGGCGAGGTTAAGTTACTCACCTTTACTGTTCAACAAGGTATGTGGAGTGTGTCTAGTCAATTTGCCAACATGGCTTTTAACATGTCCAAGAGATTATTTCTCTTAATGACATAATCCGATGAGCTGATAAGTAGGGATCAGATTTTCAGTTTATTAAAATAGTCCTTTTTGACGTCATGACGGAGAGCTTTATAACCCTGTATTGTTAAAAACTCATTGTTAAAATTCTAGTTAGTCTGTGTGAAACACACAGACTATTGTTTTTGTATGATTTTCTTCTTCTTCTTCTTCTTCTTCTTCTTCTTCTTCTTCTTCTTCTTCTTCTTCTTCTTCTTCTTGTCTTCTGTCTGTCTACTTGCATTTCCTTGTCCGCACGGTAACTTGAATATGAATCTTCCCGTCTCGCCGCTTTTTGTCATACTGATACACATACACGAATACTCGGCCACCTATGCTTTTCAGCCTTATGGGAGGATGCCCTTAGGGGTGCTTTGAAAGAGGAACGTGCTCATATATCAGGCGTGGTATTGCCTTTGAACCTACGACCAACACCAAATGAATCGAGACTCAATGGAGGTTCAAAATGTGAGTTAAAGCCACTGAAGTCACCCAGGGTCATAGAGATAATTTTTCAGAATTGCTGGAAATGGTATTTTATTACCCCCTAATGCATTCCAAAAGTGCATATATGCATACATGCATTTTTACACTCAAAAGTAGGCGGTGCAAATAGTTTTGAAAGTGGGTCACGCTCATATCTAAAGCATGGTACCTGGAACCAACGCCAATTGAGTCGAGACTCAAAATATGGGTCAAGATCATTGAGGTTACCCAGGTGCCATTAAGTGCATTTTCAGAATTGCTGGAAATCGTATTTTTTGACCACTCGACTCTAATGCATCCCTGAAGTCAACACATGCATTTTTACAGTAAAAAATATATCCTTTTCTGATTCTTTTATAGAACACGTTGAATGCTGTGCATAAAAGTTATTTCCGGTTTCTTGGAAAATATTTTTTTATCTGATTCTTTTATGAATCTTTAAACGCTGTTTACGCAAACCTATTTCGGATTTCTTTCAAAATATTTTACCCCCGAAAATAACTCTCCATAAATTTTCTTTCTATACAGTTTAATTCAGGTGCTTTCCCCATTTTTACACAGACTCGAATTTACTGATCACAGTAAATTCTGTTTCTCTGGTTACAAATCTAATTTCCAAATCTAAGTCTATGGTAACATATTTTAACGGGATAAGCTCAGAATTCTTCGCGATTTATTTCTGAAGTATTAACTGAAAACAAATGAGAATGTCCAGAAAATGTATTGTTGGACCACTACAATCACCAGAACATTAACACCAATATCTTCAGTTTGACCACCCACCAAGCCCCCACCCCATAAACAGAAAGAAAAAGTAGAAGCTATAAAGGTGACATAAACCTGCACTCATGTAGCCAGGCAGTCGTGACGGATGCGAACGTACCTCCCCACAAGATTGGAGTTCCACTTGAAGGACTATCTCCCATTTATGAGTTGAAAAGTTTGATAAAATAGGTCGATCCCACTTACCCTGATACATCGTACTAAGCCACAGAGAGTACGATGTGTCGGGGTAAATTGTTTTAAAACATAAATTTTATGTTCTATTTTTGCACGTAGTTTCCATGAAACGCTTATAGGCACTACACGGCTACAAAAAGTATCAGTGCCTAAGCGTTTAAAAAAAACTAGTGTTGCAGGATCTGTATGTTACACATAACTTAACTGTTAATTTTCTTCCACAATCACATAGATAGAGGATGTGGAATGAGTGTTTTTCTCATATAATATTTATGAAACGAGTCTAAGAATTTTCCGTTTTGGCGAGCCTCTGGCGAGCCCAAACGGAAAATTGGGACGAGTTTCATAAATATTATATGAGAAAAACACTCATTTCATATTCTATTTATCATATGACACACGCACGCACAAATTAGCCACTTGATTTGACTTTTTAACCCATCACCTAACTCGAGTTGCAGACGGCACTTGGAAAAAACATCCTTGTTTTACTAAAAATTTTCATTTTTTGCTTCCAAAACATAGGTTATGACCCCTTATTGGAACGAGCTCGTCGAGCTCGTTCCAATGAGGGATCTTAACCTATGTTTTGGAAGCAAAAAGTGAAAATGTAAAAAAAAATGAATGGCGGTTTCTTGTAGGTAAAAGATTAATACAATATAACCCACCCTAAATAGGACAGACAACGTAAATTCTCTCTTCTGAAATTATGTAAATATAACCCAGTTGTATTTTGTTTAGCCAATCAAATTGTCCAGTTTTGAAATTGACCAATGAAAGCTCCCAACCCTAATTATGCAAATTATGAAAATGTGGCCCAGTTGTATTTGTTCAGCCAATCAAATTGTCTAGTTTTGAAATTGACCAATGAAATTGACGGAAGTCTTTATTTATCACTGATTAATATGAAAACAAAATATCAAATGTTTTAAAGTGAACAAAACGGACGAGTCATATCGTCGCCTGAGTGCTAGAATGTTCTATGTCCCATAGGGGAAATAATATACCGTCCCATAGGGGAAATAATATACCGTCCCATAGGGGAAATAATATACCGTCCCATAGGGGAAATAATATATCGTCCCATGTGGGACATAGAACATTCTAGCACTTGGGCGACGATATATAGGTATAAGAAATGTCTGGAAAATATAGAGGATATCCAGAAGTGCTCGCGAAAAATAAACATTTGTCTCGGTCATTCATGAGATAAGTTTCGGTATCCACTCAAAAACACTGGATTTTCTTTTTATTATACGCTTTTTATAAGCAGTTGATAATTTCTTTCGATAATTCCACTCATTTCAACCTTGAATTGATGCATGAAAGTAAACAGCTGATCGTTGCCTATTCACTCTGTGATGATCTTTCTCAGTCCGCTTCGGGTTTCATGCATCAATTCAAGGTGAATACGTGTTGAATTATTGCTGGAAATTATCGGTATCCACTCAAAATCACTAGCTTTTCTTTTCATTATACGTATTTAGAACAAATTGATCATTTCCAGTGATAATTTGACTCGTATTCACCGTGCAGTGATGCTTTGAAAGCCGCCATTTTGACTGATACCGTGAAAGTGAAAGTGAAAATTTATATATCTTCGCATTGGGGGATACGAGTTCTATATTTCCGTAATTTTTCGATAATCTGTCGATTAGCGTATAATAAAAAATAATATCACCTTTATAGAACTATGTTGTATGTAATTTTATCTAACAATCATATAGATTCTGGTCTGAAACGGTACTTATCACATAGTGTTTTCCGATTCCGTATCATATAGACAACTCAGTCTGATTCCGTATCATATAGACGACTCGTTCCCGGGAACGCGACGGTCTATCATAACAGGCACATGAATTCATTCTATGTGCGTTTCAGTGATCGATTCAGCTGATCGCTTACAAAACAAAACAAAATTCCTTACAGTAAGAGACAGAACTATAAATAGTCAATGCCCCCCTCCCCACACGCACACAATAAATAGAAACTGCACGCTAAAAACTAAAGTGTTAAAAACTACACTTGAAGTGCTGTATGTAACACTTACTAAGTGCTGAACTAGCACTTTCTTCAAGTTTAGACATCCCAGAACTTGAAAGCTGTTACAATAATACCACTTGACAAGTGTAATGTCGCGACACTTAAAAGGAAACAACGCAGATGACGCGGATCAGGCTCGAACTCTCGAGCCTGATCCGCGTCATCTGCGTTGTGTCCTTTTAATTATGTACTCACTAAGCGCAAATCAAATTATGAACGATTCTGGAAGAACCACCAATGCTAGACACATGGGAAGTGTCATCCATTCAAGTTTCAGATGTCTGACGATTGCAATGTCAAAGTGCTTAAAGCATTGCACTTTGAGTGTTAAAATCAAACCCTAAGAGTTAGAATGTGTTTAACACCTTGAAAGTGTCAGTTTTAACACTTTAGTTTTTAGTGTGTGCACAATTCAGTATTACAGACTAGTAAATTCAAGCGTATCATTATAGAAGTGACATCGAGATTGAATAATCTGACAGCACAACTATGAAAATTGCGGTGACAGCGTTACTCATTGCTTGTTTAAGAGCACAACAATATAGTTCCATAAAATATGTTTTTTTTAAACCTTTTTCTCGCCCAACATTATGTCCCAAAAACTGTATTAATAATTTAAGATTTAATCTGTTTATGTGATAGAATTACTAGATAAACGAATTATCATGATAATGTGCATGTCCTGTGATTTGCATCAGATTCTCGGTGGTGCCCAAAAATGGGGTCACAACTCGCCGGAAAAGTCGGCTCGTTGAGATCCCGTTCTGGGCATCACATGATAATCTGTATATACACAAACAATAGTGCAAAGGTTCCTTGTATTTGAAATCTCAGATTTCACATTCTTTTCAGATGCCTTCGCAGCACACAATTTGATACTCATTTTCCAACATTTTCTCCGCCAGGAGCGCATCATGGTCATCCAGAGGAGGCAGTGGTCATCGATCGTCACTAAGCGCACCTCCACAACAAAATTCCTGTCTGCGGCCCTGATCCAAGAACTACAAAGGGGGAGGGGGGGGGGGAGGGGAGGGGGTATTAAAAGTAGGACTGTCACGATTAATCGATTAGTCGATTGTTGATCGGTCACAGCGAAATCGATTAGTATTTTTCGTTGTCGAATAATCGGTAAATTTTATCCCACTTTAGACGTTTAATAATTAAAAGAAAATTTTATGAAAAAACTATTGTTTCTAAAGGTAAAGAGTTAAGAACATCGATGTTAAACCCCAAGAAGCCATTGGAAGCACTTGTCTGTCAGGTGCATTCATCAAAGCTTTGATGTTCTGAACTTTTGAACCGTCAGTGTAATAATCAAGACCGGTCGACAGTTGCGAAGTTCGCAACTGCCGACCGGTCTTGATTATTACACTGGCGGTTCAAAAGTTCAGAACATCAAAGCTTAGAATGTACCTAAAAGAGGATCTTCTTCGTTGTTTACCGGAGGTAGGTCAACTGACTTGAACTTCATTTTTTTATCGACGTCAGAGAGAGGGAGAGGGGGTCATCTTGGTACGATTAATCGATTATGATCGATTATTTGTGACGATTAATCGATTCCTAAATTAAAAAATCGTGACAGCCCTAATTAAAAGGTAGCCACACCAAGTGACCTTATGTCTCTCCAAGACGCACTCGGTGCATAAATCGAGATACACAGTATATATGATGTGCTGTTTTCTAGTTCTCGCTCATTTTCACCGAAAACTGAATGGCAGATTGAGAAAGAAGAACATAATTATATATTGACCCATCCATTACATAGAGTGGCATTTAATCCAAGATTGGAAAGGTTTTCGTTTTCGAACTTTGTGAGACACATTTGTGAACATTTTGGAAAGAAAATGCTCAAGCCATAAACCAAAGAACCACAAAGGGAGATTGAAAGGTAGCCACTTGAACTGACTACTAATCTCACACAAGCGCATGTGAAGCCTAAATCAACATAAAATTAAGATGTGCCGTTGGTCAGGTAACCCTTGTTTTCACAGAAAAACCATATATATTGACACATCCATCTATTGGAATGGCGCACGTTTGAAGACAGGAAATGATTTTGTTTTCGATTTTTTATCACACATATACTGGGGCGACTTTTTACTCGAAATAACAGTTCCTTACATGTTGATGATGAAAAATTCTCAGCCATAAACATACATTGAACCCCATTTTTATTAGGGTTTAACGACACATTAACAGCCAGGGTCATATCATGTCGGCGACAGTTTTACGGGTGGAGGAAGCTGGAGTACCCGGAGAGAACCAAGGAGCAACGACGAGTAGATGTCAGCTCTTCAACATCATAACTCTGAACTCTGCACTACGGCACAGGCAGGGTTAGATCGGTTGAAGACATGCGCACCTTCGACGTGCAGTACGCCTTAGTACACAGCGTCGTCGTGCCCCCGTGTGGGCAATCGGGGTTAAGTGTCTTTCCCAAGTACACAACGCGGGATAGCGAATCAGTTGCTGAAATGGCCATTCATCCAACTACAAACCGCGCTCGACGTTGCTCAACTTCGGTGATCTGACGCGAACCGGTTACCGCGACGTCACCACGCCCCATTGAACCCCATAATCACCGATGGTATCTTCATTGTCAGTTCAATGGCAACATATGGAAGGGTCCATATTCATTATTTGGAGGTACACGGGCTGCACGTGGAAAATACTGATTAGTGTAACCCGCACGTTCAGTTTTTAATGAAATTATGACGTGTCATGTTCCTGGAACGGAAAGCAGATAATAAAGGGTTAAGAAACACATCAATCCGAGATTGACGAGATCATCATTTTGTTCTTGTGTCGACACCCATTTTATAATTAGAAGAAACAGATTTTCTGGCCATTTCTTTTGCTGATACACTGGTGTAATAACCAGATGGAAAAGGATATCTACGTTCTTTCCAACATTGTGTCAATTAACAGAAATACCATGAGCTTAATACAGTACGCGGAGAGTGGATTGTAACTAAATCACCCGCGGAATTATCACCCAAGCTATAACTTTCAAATTTTGTACATATCGACAAAAAAACACAAGCAAGGTTTCAGCGAATGAACCTCCGGGTTTAACCCGGAGGTCCATTGGATGCAACTTTGCTTGTGCGGTTATGCTTTGCAACAAATTTGCAATTATTGCTTGGGTGGAATATCCACTCTGCGGGTGATTTAGTGATAATACACTCTCCACGTACTGTACATCAACCTCAGGAAGTGAGCTGAGGTATTGAGGCAGAGATAGGCAGAGCATAGTTCTAACACAGATAAAAAAAGACCCCTTTTGTCCGCATGACTCCATGTGTTACTATCAAATGGCTGAACCAGTGATTACCTTTTCCCACCACCTGCATATTGATGTACATGTGTCCCGGGGAGATATCTGAGTGAGACAGTTCTATCTTACTCACCCCACGTGACCACACTCATTTGAATATATAATGATCGCCGGACTATTTAGTTCGTCTGTATTCTACAAAGAAACATGGTGTCTCGTTTGTTTTCAATTGACAAAGCTACCCTTCTTCCACACTACCCGAGGATGATGTTTTTTCCACCACAGCCGGCCCCACTTGACGTCACTGAAATCAATAATTTAAAAAGTGACACCACCGGAATATCAGCTCTTTAAAAGGACCCCAAAAAAGACTGCAAAGAGAGGGGGCGCCAGATTTTTAAAAATTTACCCCGGAGGTTAACGAGAAACACGATAACATGGACGACCGCCATTTGAAGACACAGATGCGAGACGCGCGGAATCTGTAGATTGCTTAGCTGTAACGCAACAAGTTACAATTTAGTCAAATGAACGCACCCAGCATAAACTTGCGAAGGCTTTAAATTCCTCCAAATTCACAGCTCTACCGATATCCCTAAATTACAAGGATATTCCCAAGTTAGAGGGCATAACAGGTACAGTTAAAACTAGAAGTTCCGTCACTGTATTGTGCATTTTTTTTAAGAAATAGCGCGCTGAGTAAGTGCACCTTTATCCCCATCAAACTGATCAAACTGCAACTTTAGCGTAACCCAATGCCTACAGAAAAACAGCGTATCCAACTCTGTCCAATTCTATACCAGTAAATATAGATCATTGGCCTAATTCCTAACCTCTACTGGCAGGGATGTGGCTTGAGGGTTTCAGCTCGGGGGGGGGGGGGGGGGGTGCCACCGGTGTAAATTCCAACTGTAAGTAGTTTCGATAGGTGGTTGCACTGCAGCGCTGGGTGATATCTTTTAACCCTTTAACCAACGAATCGCGCGCATCCGCCCTCGTAATATGCAAATACAGCTGTTTGAAAAAATATTATTTTTCGAAAAATTTTAACAAAACCATATCATGTGACCCCTCTTTGGAACGAGCTCGTCGAGCTCGTTCCAAAGAGGGGGTCACATGATATGGTTTTGTTGAATTTTTTTTTAAAAATTTAAAAAATGATATTTAAAATAATGAATTTTGAAATCATCTGCGGTGGGTAAAGAGTTAAAGTGATTATATATATATATAGACATGTTTATGAACTCTTCTGAAAATTTTCCCTAGTCCTGAAACGGAAAAAAGCATCATTTATAATGTGTCTGGATCAGAAAATTTACCGGATTGATGTCAGAGTCGAAATTTTGAGGCCAATGTCAATTTTTGAGGAGGAAATTTGAAAGTTTCCAGTTGGAAATAAGAGATCAAAATTTCTCATCATTAAGTTGGAATTTTAATATTTTTCATGAACAATGTTAATTTATTGAATTTCCAACTATTTGATTTTTGATCTCGGAATTTCCAACTATTGAAAAAAATACTCCCTGTCGCCACATCCCTGTCTACTGGGATACATGTACATGTAATGTCGTAAGTACATATTAAAATCCAACTGCAAATACAAAGTGAAGAGAAGGATTACAACTGAATCGCAGAACCATGTATTCTCCACTCGAAAAGTCTTTTTTATTTTTCATAATGAAGCAGGAAACATTTGCAAACGTACATCACGTGGATCACCAGGTACGTCCATGTATGATGTCCTGTTCCATGTGATGAAAGTTTGCAAGTGCGCGTTGTGTTTTGTGCTCAGAAATTGCAAAGAACCGGCTAAGAGAAAAATCTAACCCACAGGCATTTAGTAGTAACCCACCCTCCAAGTACTAAAGAATCAATAATTTTTCTGTTTGTTCGGTTCAGTTCGTGATTTCACGACTGACCGCGCTAATAGCGCATTAGATTTTGCATTACATAGCGCAAACGTTCTGGTGGCTTCATTCTTCTGAAGTAAGGAGCGCATTAACTAACGAACATCTTCTGCGCTAATTGTGTCATGACTTCTAGTTTCAACTGTAGTTAGGTTTCTTTTTTCATGCATATTTGTCCAATTTCATAAACCCCCGAAATATCGTATCGTTTTTGTTCCTCACTAATAGTCTCCATCATGTGGTATTGCAGTTGCTTCTGGACAAATACCGGCAGCTTGTATGGGCAGCCGAGACTTCCCTAGATACAACTGCCAAGGGACTTAAAGTGTAACCTCGAGATTTCTCAGATACCTCTCATTGGGGCATCTGTAATGTTAAAAACGTAATAAAAGGTGATCAAAGTTGGGATAAGATATTTGAGGAGTATTTATTTATTTATTTATTCATTAGTGTTTTTAAGGTCACATATTTCTACACAATGGCTAATCATGACCACGACAGTTTTACGGGTGGAGGAAGCCGGAGTACCCAGACAGAACCACCGAGCAACGGCGAGCAACTGTCAGCTCCCCAAAATACTAACTCCACAAACAGGGTTAACATTGTCTGAAAACAGGTGCATCACCGACGTCCAGTACGCCTTAGTATACAGCGTCACCGTGCCCCCCCCCCCCCATGTGGGCAATGGGGGTGAAGTGTCTTGCCCAAGGACACAACGCGATTGCCGCAGGCGGGATTCGAACCGAGGACCTCTCGGCTTGCAGCCTGCACCTCTACCTACTGAGCCACCGCGTCCCCATTTGAGGCGTGACTCCTTTGCTGCTGGTGACTATTCCTGTCCAGAAAGGATTTCTCATGCCACGGAAAAAAGTGTAATAATTAGGCACATTTACTCAAATATTTCCCTTGTAAATTCCACCAGTGGTTCCTTGAGATAAATTTAGATGACATTTTTATCAAGTCTAGTCATGGCTGCTTCACAGCAGCCATGACTAGATTTGATAAAAATGTCTTTAAAATACTAAACGGTTAAGAGTTGATGAATATTCCCAAGAAGCAGGAAAAATTGGCTTTTCAGCCAGTCAGCAGCCTAAACATTTTCTTCAATGGGGCTGAACTGCAAATGACTTGATGAGTTCGCAATGTTCACAAATAAAACCAATCCGGCCACCTTATCTCATTCTGTCAAACTTGCAATGTACACTACGTAAGGTTACAGCACTATGCTGACGTATGCCTGTGGTATTTAAGGTGATGATACAGTGACCTGTACTAGCTGCATATTGCAACTCTGTGTGGAGATTAATGGGCACTTAACCAAATTAATTTTATTTCCATGTAATGATTCATATTTCATCGATCACACTGAAGAAATAATATTATGGAAGAAATTATGAAAAATGAAAAATGAGAATTCATCCAAATTTTTGCTCGAGATTTGTATCATGTTGTCCAAACACACGTTTCCTGAGTTCGCGGAAGTTGTGAAAGAAGATGGGGAAAAGAATACACAACCACAATGGTGTCACAAAATGTCTATTAAAATTCCTGAATGTGCTGAAAAAACAATTTGGAATGCAATGTAAAGAAATCACTCTGAATAAAAAGACAAAACAAAGCAGACAAAATGATCCCCTCCACCACCCCAACCCTTTCCATTCAAATACCTAAACCAAAACAAAACGAAAAAAAACAACAACAACTAGTAGAGTAAGGACAACACAGATCCGTGACCATTTCGATCTGGCATTTGTTTGAATACATTTCGCAAGACTTTAAGGTATTTAGAAGAAAATAAAAATAACCGTAGCTCCAATTTGGGATAGCTAAATATTTTACATTCCAAGATGATCACCAATATTTTTAAGAAAAATATTGTTTAAGCTATATTACTGTTTAAGACAATTTACAATGGTGGAGTTTGATATCATTTGATGCAGAATTCACCAATCAGCAGGCAGAATTATACAATGTGAAAAATGCCGATCATAAGCTACAACGGAATTCTTAGAAAAAACTACATAGAGTTTAGTGTTTGCCGATTTGCATTGTCCTTAGTTTATGTCTATGTGCCGGATTTTCATCTCTAGAAAAATTGGAATTGCATCTATCTTGTGATACTCATTGATTCCACAATTAATATTATCCAAAATAAACATATGAGGTTGGTTAAAGGAATGGTAAACCCTTTACCTAACATAAAAAGCAGACGACTTTTGCAAAAACATTCTTGAATAACTATTTTTTTTCATTTTTTGTTTCAAAAACATAGGTTATGACACCTCATTGGAACGAGCTCGACGAGCTCGTTCCAATGAGGGGTCTAAACCTATGTTTTTGAGACAAAAAATGAAAAAATAATAAAAATTAATTGGCGATTTTTGAGGACTGCGGTGGCCGGTTTTGGCCGTTACGTTGAGTAAAAGGTTAAAAGGCATTTTTTTCTATGATAATCTGGACGCCTGCCAAAAGGCCACGTAAAACGTTTCATCACATGACTTCTCCGTTTTCTCGGCTTATTACCGTTTCATATTTTCAAGAAATATTAATTAGTACTTCATAACATCTTCAGTTTATTTGATTGGTCGATTTCAAAAGAACGCTTTCTAATTGGTTATCACCGAAAAGATTTGTGTCAAATTAATGCGCGTGTAAATAAAACTATTTCAAAACATCAAGGCACGGTTCCTGAGTTTATTTGTTATAAACATTCACTAAACTCCCAAATGATAAGAACCGTATAAAGACTTGAAAATTAGTATTTGTAACGCAGAATTGTGGAACTATAGTTTGTCGCGATTTTGACATATGACTGCGCGCATCTATGACGCATCACAGTCAAATGCATGACGTTCAAGATGAAATTCCACTCTTTAATCCTTCGTTTACATCTAAAAGATGTGGTTTTGGTAACTGTGGTGCCATATGATAAACAGAATATGAAATTCGTGTTTTGGTCATACTCTTTTTGTGAAACTCGTCTACGAATTTCCCGTTTTGCCGAGCTAGAGGCTGGCAAAAAGGAAAAGTTCATGTACTCGTTTCATAAAAAGAGTACGACCAAAACACCGATTCCACAACCTCTATGTATTACCGTTTCTAAATGCATTTTTCTCCGTGATTTCGAATCCAATTAATGCAACTCTATAAACCTTGGTCAGGTATTTTCAGATATTCAAAATGTCAGCCAAGATGGCCGAACGAAATAGTTATTTTTCTTATCAGGTTGATAATCTTACAAAGATGATATTTTTTAAACTTTTGAACTTGTACTTATGTATTTACACAGGACACCTATCTGCGAGTCCCATATACTCCTGTCTCGAACATCCAAAATGTCTGTCATACCGCGAAAATGGGGAAAATTCAAAATAAACGGTCTAAGTGAGTTGATTTTTGGTTCCCCACTAAAACGGGGAGAAAAGTTTCTGATTACAGTACAAACGACGTGGACTGGTCACATTCCACGGGTCGGCAATATTTCCACGGACACAATAATATTAGATTCCAAAAAACTAATTATAGGAATGATCATCAAAAATTTAATTAACGAAGCACCGGGTAAAATCATTAATTAAAAGTTTGGTAATCCTGATTTCTATTACCTGGTAAACACATGCGTGGGCATCACTGCCCACGCGTGATTTACAACAAGTTCACAGAGGCCGTAGTGTAACATTTGTAAGTAGACTTTTTCACTGATTCCGTTTTCAGCTGATATATTAATGTGAACCTTTGTATTGTCTGGATATTTGGCCCCTACTTCCAGTGAATAATGCTGTGCAAGCAAGGTTCTCTATTTTGCGTCAATGTTGATTAGTGTGTGGCGTCGGATTTAGTTTCGTGCTTAGGCATATGAGCGATCTTCCTCTGGATGGGACCGTAAAACAGGATAGAGAGAGAAGAGAGTGTCTCTACAGGCCACTCTCTGGTAATCAGATGCTACAGTTAAAACTAGAAGTCCTGTCATGAACTGTGCGCTTATCTAGGCTTAATTGCGTGTAGGAATTGCGCGCAATTGCCATATCGAATGACATGCAAAGCACGGCAGGTTCTCCTGGTTACTCACAGCAAACACAGGCAATATTTCTGCCAGTGGACCTCCGGGTTAACCGGAGGTCCATTGGCTGAAACATTGCTTGCGCACAGACCATATCTACATAATTTGATAGCCTTACTATGGTCATAACGAGTACATTAACGCGCATATCGACGTTCTAGTTGTACAGGACTTCTAGTTTTAATTGTATGGCTATCAATTGGCTACATGCCCGATGTCCGATGCAGAACCTAGTCAAAGTATCAATGGACACTAACAAAGACCCAAAATTAAAAATCTTCCCACCAACATGCGAATCGTTTGCAGAACACACGAAGCAAGCAAATTGCAGAACAATTGTACAACACCACTGAATGACATTCATCAGGCCGACCCAATATTGTTTGGATTTTGCACCAAACCAAGTGATTAATTGCATAAAATGTCGTTGGGACTCAGTATGACCAGCCTTTGTAGCAGTGTGGCTGTAAAACTGTGGTGTAGATCACCACACCATTGTAAAGGCAGGGGCATGGTTGAGAACGCAAAACCCCACCCACTCGTTCTCGTCCCAAGGTGATACCAAAGGTACCCAAGAAGTTTCGTAAAGATCGGTTCACAAATACGCCCTCTAGCCCGAGCCGTATTGGCATTTGCACTTACGCAAGTGTTTTTGGGTGCAGTCCGAAATTCAAGATGGCCGCCAGCTGCCATTTTGTACCGACGATGCAGAAATCTATTTTTTGTACAGAACTTCCATATGAAAGCTCTGATTTGAATAATTTTTTGTATGGGATACATCACATATAACACAGGTTTTTTTCTCGTGCGTAAATTGTGCAAATTAGACGAATTTTGATGTTTTTTGGTGTTACTTTACGCAAAACCCCACCCGCCCCGCCCGCCATGTCCGGCCGCCCGCCCCGCCGCGTCCCGCTAGCTTCGAGCCTATGGAAGAGTACTGTGGTATTGTCCCAAAATGCTCTGGTATACCAGGCTGAAAGCTAAGTGTACCAGGGTATTTAGGAGCAATACCATAGTATATCATGGTACTTTTCGATGAGGGGGCTCGTATAACCCTCAAGCTAAGGACACTTATCCTCGACGATTTGTGACGGAGTCTCAATCCCCATTAATCACAATGCCTAGATCCGCCCCTCATCAGGTTCATACAGCAGAACTTTATTCAGTGAAGGATACCCAAAAATAACAAAGACTTATAAAACAAACTGTTTACAGTAATTTTGACAGTGAATTACGAATTTAAACGTAAATCGACCCCAAAGATAGGAGGGTGTTTGTGTGGAAGGGGCGGGGTCCGTCCCATAAACCAGAAACATTTGTTGTCTATTATGGAAACTGTTGATCTCCAGAACGCTAAAAAAATTTCTCAAAGCAACTAATTTGAAAAAAAGTTGACCATTTGACGTAACCACAGTTGTCATTGTGCACAAGTAGTAGGGGATGTGGTTTTCAGGCCCCTTTTTGGATGACTCCAGCGGATGGTCCAGGAAGTGACACACTAGCCACGTAACCAGATACGTCATGTTGAGTTGGCACGGTAGCCTGTGTGAGCGGCCATGTTGTGACGTTTTACCATAGTGATGCGTGGTGTCAGTGCGCACGTGGAACGCGTGTTGTTATGGTGACTCGTTTTTCCGTCGGCCATTTTGTCTACTGGAAACCGTCATCTAGAAGCCAATGTTTGGACTACTAGGAGCTAGAAACTTGGATTTACACTAACGGAATCTCAGTTACGGAAACCCCTTTATAGAATCCCACTCAGAGACTCCCTCTCTGGAATACATCTGTTGTTATAGAATCCATTTTGTTTTTATCAGAAACCAGAAACACATTCCTCCGTTGCGAATTAGAAAATAGAACTTTTCATCGATGCGGAATAGGAAATTCGATCGCAATTGCGCAGAGGGTGTTGATAACCTGTTCTGTGCGAATGCGATCGAGTTTGATAACCTCCTCTGCACGAATGAGATCGAGATTCCGATTCCGCATCGATGAAAAGTTCTTTTCGTTTCGGCGCCATTACCGGGTTATTGTTTTAACTGTTTTATATTTATACAAAAACATGGACGACTTCGAAATATTCGTTGACGCTTCGGGAGTTTTCAAATGACGATAATTAAAGGATAAAACATAGTTTGAATCAATAAACTCGGCACAAATGTAAGGAAATACGTGTACTATCGATTGCAGCCGGTAATAAGGGCGAAAGCTTGATATATATTCCTATTTTCGAGTTTTGAGTTCCCATAAAAGCTTGATGGGAACTTTTTCTATAGGATTGAATGGGAAGAATCTGAACGTAGAGGGGTAGCCACAACGTTCAGATCGCTGAACTACCAACTTACGTTATCCGCAGCTACAACAATACCACGACCGTCGAAAGTTGAAACTATCAGCATAGTTTGTAGGCAAGCCTGGTGCTGTTTGTTTAAAACTGATTTTCGCACTCACCTATCAACTTCTTATTCAGTTATTTTGAAAAATCTCGAATCAAGTCTTCGATCAGTCAACACTGAAATGACGTAAGATGGGGGCTTTCCAGCGACTGACATGTGCTTTCCCCATTACCATATGATTTGCATCCGGCTGATCAGTAGCGCTCGTTTGTTTCCGCACTTTGTATCAGATTCGACGCGTCAAAAATCCGTCGACTATTTCAAACACGTATTTCAGACGCATCACCGAGGGAGATTCGTCTTAGTTGGACGGAGATTCGTCGGTGATGCGTCTTACTCGCATCTAATTCAAATAGTCGACGCATCACCGACGAATTTAATTCATTTTTTGCTCTGGTATTAGATTCGACGCGTCAAAAATCCGTCGACTATTTCAGGCCTAAGATTAGTAACCGTTTGTTTCAAGCATTTATACTACCCGCATTACAGTATCTGATACTCAATAGTCCCACCCTGAGTCTACATTAGCCCTAAAAGGGACCATCCAGTGGTTATACCTCCCTGTTGGGAGTACAACCACTAGGGAGTCCTTTTAGGGACTAACTGCACGTCGTCGCCTGAGTGCTAGAATGTTCTATGTCCCATAGGGGACATAGAACATTCTAGCACTCAGGCGACGACGTAACGGCCTCTGTTTGTGGACGGCGAATTGCCTGATCAAAATCAATTTACTGATTTATTTATTGGTGTTTAAGATCACATATTTCTGTACAATGGCTAATCGTAACCGTAACATGGGGATAAAATCAAGTTTAGTCAATCGTTTATGCCCATGTTCCCCATTTTAGAGGATTTCCATTCCAAACTTTGGTGACTTGGTCCTATTTTACCAGTAAAACAGAGCTTGTTTGCAAGAGCAAACACGAACTTCTTCACTTACAGAGGTTCCCACGGGGGATTTACTAATCTGGGACAGCAAATTCTCCGTTTACAATTTTGAGGTGACATAATGGAATTAAACTGCAGCTTCTAGAAAAGATTATGATGAAGGCTGTCGGACAATGTTAAATCCATATGTTGTTTATTCAGTGGTTTAAGGGTGATTTAAGGGATCATCCTCAACATCGCCAACTGTTACACTCAATTTAAAGTGCGAAAGTTGCCCCCATCTAAAGTTTGAGAGGGCATCGGACGTGCAGAACGTCCGTCGCATTGAAAATGATAAGCCTATTCAAGGAAAGGAGAAGCGATAATATACTACTCAAAGTTTGCTAAGCACCTAATATTTGACACATCACTGTGAAATTTGCTTGTGACATATTTGCGATAGTTTTGGTGGATATGATTAAGGAATGTATTGAAATGGTCCCCAGCGTTTACGTTAGCTCTCTTGACAGGTAGAATTTTCGTGACAGTCATGGAAAGCATGTAGCCCTTGATTTTCATGATGTTTTCGTGTACTGTCTACATGTATATGACATGTGTAAGGTATTCAATCTTCATTTCAACAGAAACCCTTGTGATTTAATGATTGAATATGAAAAAGGCAAATGTAAGAAGACATTTGTCTGAAGCAGAAATGTGGTGGGCTGCAGGGATGGTGGAGCAAGAGGCTACACATCGTTACGTTGGTGAAGCTCTTAGTGTGCACCATACGGTGATCTCCAGTGCCTGGGCAAGATTTCAGCAGTATGCCACACCAATAAGACGGCATGGTGGTGGCAGAGACAGGACAACATCTGCAGCTGAAGACTGGTTTTTGATCATTGCGGCCCATAGGAACCGCTTTACCACAGCAACCCAGCTCGCAGTGACCTTCAGAATGCATCCGGAGTAAATGTTTCGACGCAGACTATCCGGGCAAGGTTGCACGAAGGTGGTCTCCGACCGAGAAGACCATGTATGTGCATTCCACTGTTCCAGAACCACCGCCAGACACGATATGAATGGGCCATGGACCAGGTTGGATGGACCAGAGAAGATTGGCGACCTGTCCTTTTTACAGAAGTCAAGGTACTACCTAGACCACACAGATAGGCGTTTTAGGGTATGGAGAAGACCAGGAGAGCGATTCCATTCAGCCAACATTGCTGAGCATGACCGCTATGGTGGAGGATCAATCATGGTCTGGGCGGCATCAGCAGGAATGGACGTACAGAGCTCTATGTCCTTGAACGTGGTACGTTGACTGCGCAGCGGTATATTGATGAGACACTGGATGTCCACGTCAGATTGTATGCAGGTGCAGTGGGTGATAGATTCATTCTGATGGACGATAATGCCCGTCTTCATGTTGCCCATGCTGTCCGGGAGTACCGATAGAGGCAGGGGATTGGGCGTATGGACTGGCCAGCAAGATTCCCTGACCTCAATCCAATCGAACATGCATTGAATAAGTTGTAGCTTGCAATTTCAGCCCGCCCAGTCCAGCCAAGACGTGTCTAGGAGCTTGGTGTCATGCTGGTTCAAGAATGGAACAACATCCCACAAAGGGCCACCAGGAATCTGATTTGGGAGCATGAGAAGGCGTTGTCAAGCTGTAATTAACAGTAATGAGTCTCATACTCGATATTGAACCCATACCAGTTCGCTCCGTCAACTTTTTGGCAAATTGAAAAATTTACTCTTTTACAAATAATATCTATTTTCCATGGTTATCGTATTAAGAAGCTAAAAAATAATGTCAAACACAAATAAAATCTTAATTTCTGTACTTAAATCATTAAAGATATAACTAAATATAAAATATATACACTTTTCATTACAATATTTCAACTAAAACGTAAAACAGGTAGTTGGATATACTTGGTGCTTAGCAAACTTTGAGTAGTATATTTCTAAAGTGCAGCTTCACTCTGTTGCATAATGAAATGTTTCACTCTTGTTAAGTATCCTTGAAAGTAGCACACGTATTCCAACTGCAATACTGAAGCTAATACGAGTGCTGAAGCATAGCTTTTGGCACATTTACGCTTTCAAGACACGATTGTTTTATTCTACCCGTATAATGTCCACTGCTTCAAAAAATCACTTTTTTTCCTCAAGAGCTTTTATTTGATACCTGAGACAATATTCCATGATGATGATTTAATTTTTGAAATGTACAGGAGTTGTTGGTTCAGACCTCAAAATCCGGCAACAGTATCCAAGCATATTTTGGTAATTATGTAACTACAAAAATCCGTGGGTAAACCTTGTGTTTGGCTATTCATCTATTTAGTTACCTAGGACGAACTCATTCCATCTGCTGATTTAAAACATTGAATGTTGGCTTTCGCTCCTCGAGAGTGGATGAAATGTACCGATGCCTAGGTCAATATAAAAAACACACATGGCGTCAGCTGTCTACCCAAATAATAATCGAGTCTGGAAATAAGCAGACAATCATATGCAGGATGGCATTACTAAATCACAGCAGGATAGCATTACTAAATCACAGCAGGGTAGCATTACTAAATTTTCCCTCTGTTAACCTCAATATGAATCAAGGTCTCAGTCCTAAACAGACAAAAAGGTACCGAGAGGATAAATTGGTGGATTCTAGTGCTCACTAAATGGGATAGCATCAGCAAATGCACCCTCTGTGGACGTCATTCTTCAAATGACAGATTGCTCATGTGTAGGCTTGGTAATAATTTGAAGTATGTAAGACAGTATAAGCACGAGGAAAGTTTCAAAATCTCCATAGTAGAAGTCTTATTGTAAGCTCACAATGAATCTAACGCTGTTATGGCCTGGAACCAGTCTAGCCCTTACATAGACTATCATGCACAGATAAATCTGGGCTCAGAGCATGTTTGAAATGCACACATAGTACATTGTCTCTAAATAAAAATGAAAGGAGAATGCTGCTGTCGTGTCAACAAGGGTTCACAGCATTTCTTGTAATTTCTTCATTTTTCTATATGGCATTCATTGAATAACACTAGACGGCTTATTACACATAACTTTTATAAGGCTCTTAACTCTTTGCCGCCTAACACGACTAGTAGACAAAAAACGCCTATTGCCTCTTAACGGAAACCCATATGTGGGCTTTATTCCGAAATGCCGATACCACAACTTACATGATTCAAATTCAATGGCCATGCTTCATATTATCTTTGAAGTGATATTATTTAGTCTGTTAGGATTTGCCTTTTTACAATTTATAGGAGAGTGCCCACAGGCACTCTCTCATGAATTGTAACAAGGCAAAGACAAGTGAACAAATTTTGATGGTCAAAAATAATTTAGCACTCTACCAATTAAACATAGCTTATGATCCCTCGATAGAAAAATCTACACACGCTCTTTACAGTGAGGCGTCATAAGATATGTTTGGTAGGAAAAATAGAGAAAATAAAAAAAAATGAAATAATAAATTGAAATGACGACTTTAACCCTTTACCCAACGCAGACGATATCAAAATTTATTATTTTAAATATTATTTTTTAAACGAGCTCGTTCCCACGAGGGGTCACATGATATGGTTTTGTTGAAATTTGTTGAAATATAATATTTTTTCAACTGCTGAATTTGCGTATTACGCGGGCGGATGCGGGCGATTCGTTGGGTAAAGGGTTAACGAACAGCGTTAGTCTGGTGTGGATGTTACGTTAGAGAAAGCGTTAATATAGCACCATCCAAGCCAAGCTATTTGGCCATCAGTCATATTCTTACGCTGTTATGGAATATTTGTTTACCCATTATCGTGGAATTTGTGCACAGACAACCATTGATGTAATGTGATTTATACCATGATTACCTATTCTACTGTATATAAAAAGCCAATGACATAAATTTTAGGTTTACACATCAATCGTGCTGAACAGTCCAGCAATATGATTTCATTAGTTAAAATTTACACCTACAGTGGAACTACATCAAAGTTGATCTTTAGTGATCTCGCCTTGAATGTAAACTTGTCTAAATGTATCCCTCGTCGCCACTTGAAGAGTGAAATGAAACCGGCAATTATTTATTACGTTTTTAAATAAGTTTATCTCATAAGATATAAAAAATTAACAAACATACGTTGTCTTATGTTAATAAAGCGTCCATAACTCGAAATAGTATGTTATTATGTTATTAAAATGAAAAGGGCCCCATAATTTGTTTGCGCGTTTCTTTTTCTATTTCGTTTCGGCGATAAAATTACCAGCGGAAGTATCGCCCACCGATGCTCATATAAAGAAAAACAGATTCGCACGTGTGAATATTGATTTATTTAATATTTAAACTTTTATTAATCTGACAATCATGGTATAAATAAAATATACCCAAAGTAGCTTGGTGCACCGAATGTTCCCCACTCGTGCTGAAGTGGTGTTAATCGCTCGTGAAAGGCTCGCGGTTAACACCACTTCACCACTCGTGGTAAACATTTGGTACACCAAGCTGCTATGTGTATATTCTATGTATCCCTTTGCTTACAGAATACACCAATTTTTCGTCCCCCTGTTGTAGATATTCCAGTCAAAGAGAATTGAATTCATCTTGATTTTTGATTCAGTCGGATGAAATATTTTAGTCGTTCGGAAAAGCGAACCGTTCGACCAGTGAACTACACCACGAAGATCAAATATAAAATTGGCGATGGACTATTAAGGGCTAGACTGGTTCCATGTCATAACGGTGTCAGTCAACGAGTAATGAATTCACCTTGAAAACACTAACACAATTAGAGGAACTACGCAGCGATATCATAAAACTACAGCTGTGGAGAGTCTTCATTCAAAATATTTAGTAAGCAAACATATCTACCAGTAATGGTAATAACATCAAAGATTCCACCAAATCAAGTCTCGATTGAGAAACATTTCTTGCGTTGATTCAAAGAAACTAAATATTTATGTTTTTTTAGATTCAATCGGATGAAACATGTTAGTTGTTCAGAAAAGCGAACCAGCTGAAATACTCCACCAGATCGAATATAAAAATAGGCGATGGTCTATAAGGGTTAGCCTGGTTCCAGGACAGAAAAAGTGCCAGATTCGTTTCAGAATACAAATGGCTGGTGGCTTGGCGGCTTGCGGCCATATATGTAACCAGGAGTGCCCAGGCTATCATAAAACAGCGGGAATTTGAGGAAATTACAATAAAATTCACATTTTTAGTCCCAGAGCCGTAAAAGAGATTTTTGAAGCAGTGTCAGTAGTACATAATGAACGATTCGTGCCTCATTACCCAGAATTTTGCGGGAGCAGCTTGTGATAAATTCCTATAGGGACCGGAGCTTTTGCCGTAGCAACTTTTTCCTGTGCAAAACTTCGCCCCTTCCAATCTAGATCCGCCAAGTGGTATGTACGTGCTGCATATACAGTACGTGGAGAGTGTATTGTCACTAAATCACCCACAGAGTGGAGATCCGACCCAAGCAATAATTGCAAATGTGTTGAAAAGCATAACTAGCACAAGCAAAGTATCAGCCAATGGACCTCTGGGTTAAACCTGGAGGTCCATTGGCTGAAACATTGCTTGTGTATTTTGTCGATATGTACTCAATTTGAAAGTTATAGTCTGGGTGATAACTGCACTCCGCTGGTAATTTGGTTGTAATCTACTCTCCACGAACTGTATAGTATGCTTTTGCGTGTATAGTGATATATGTACACACAGGGTTGTGTGTATACAGTATGGTATGTGGTGGAATATTGATAAAGAAGTTGGGTTTTCTTGAAAGTTTCCCCGCGAAACGGTTGACATTGCTATTGGCGGCATTATGCGCCGTCATAGAAACGTTGACGGTGTTGTTTGCACTGTACAATCTGATACGACGTTATTCGGTGAGGGTGAGTAGGTCTTCTCTTACGGGAGTGATCTCGTAGTATAGTACGAGAGTTATAAACCCCTGCAGACCCCCTGTTAGCCCTTGGTTCTATTAATCCACCTTTTATTTATATTATCCTATGTCTGATATTGGCAATACGTAATGCTAGTCCAGGCAGTATTGTGGGGGTGAATGGGGATAATACAGGGCCGTCTATTGCAGGTACCCTGGTGGTATACATGGTGCGCCATCATGTGACGTTTTAGGTTGGATTTGCATGTAAACTCGGCGGCACACGTGTCACACTTATAGCCTTTTTTCTTTGGGTTTTTAGTAGAAACTTATTCAGTTATTGACACATCGGGAATGAGCCATCAATTGGATGCGTCTCGCCTGTGACACTCATTGCTATTATCTGCAAAAAAATTAACCTTGAAGTTATTTCTCACTCAATATGGAAGTCATTCAGAAAACATGGATGTTCTGTGTTGCATCGGTGCTCACGGATATGCTTTTTTGAAACTGACAGATTACTGCTAATCGTGTACCGGTATCCTAAATTCCTCGTGGTCTACGAAGCATATGCGGTAGAGCAAGTACCAATACAACCCCGAGTATCAGTAACACACTTTCGACTTGTTATCTCCCTGTTTTGGGCTAATGACGGTACTTGTTTCAAGTGTCCGATATCCGTGTTCCAAATGTCAATAATTTAATTTGCTCCGTGGGTTTTATTTGGTGGTGGCGCCATTTGGGGGTCGGGGGGGGGGGGGGTGTATAGAGAATAGTGATTCCCACGGAATTCCTTAATGTCGTTCGTAAAACTGGCTTGATAGATGAAATATTTCCCGACCTTATTATAATATGTTTACTTTAACCCTTTACCTAAGGTAACGTCCAAAACCGGCCAGCGCTATTCTCAAAAATCGCCAATTAATTTTCATTATTTTTTTCATTTTTTGTCACAAAAAAATAGCTTATGACCCCTCGTTGGAACCAGCTCGCCGAGCTATGTTTTTGAGACAAAAAATGAAAAAAATTAGTTAGTCAAGAATTATTTTTGGAAGTGTCGTCTGCTTTTCAGGTTAGGTAAAGGGTTAAATAATCAACAAACATACTTAATTTGCTTCTATTTTGGTTCTCCAATGTACCAATTTTCACTCATTTTCCTTCGTTTGGGAGGTCTAATGTTATAGCCCCCCTGTCGGAGAGGTCAGCCCCCCCCCCCCCCCGCTGTCGAGAAACCACTGGCGCCACCCCTGCTGCGAGTTGCTAAATTTAACACGTGACAGGCGATTATTTTGCATATTTCACCAAAAAATTGGTCAAGTGACAGGGAAATGATAATCTCCTCAATCTAATAGCCATTGTTCATGTTTGAAATTCTATCACAACACACCTTAACCAATACACAACTGAGTCATAAAAACATCCCGATAGATTGTTTCTTCTGAATATGTTTTTCTTCGCAAAACTTGTACTCAACCCTGTCTCTCCCGCCACTTTCTCTGCTCTGCGTTCTTTTTGTCGCTCCGGTTCCGAGTATCCGAATACCCGGTGTGCTCTAAACTTAGTTGAGTTAGAAATTAACCCAAATCAACTCGGTGGAGTGAATATGAACCCAATTGGGTTCATATTCACTCCGCCCAGTTGATTTCGGTTGATATTCAACACAACTGATTTTAGCGTTTATTATCCCATTCTTTGGATTGTAGGCTGTATATGGATACGCCGGCTCAGTCTACTTTTCCTAGCTCAGATAGCTTTCCGGTTGAAAGATTGTTGGAGTAGAAGACGTTGACCAAAATATAACATACACACCAAAAACAAGAGCCAAGAAGGTCGAGTGTATCTTGGGCATTTGCGAAGCCTCTCCCCAACCCACGCACTTTCATCGTGCTTTCACGGCACCTGGACACTTGCATCGCGTCAAGTTAGTTATAGCCTTAAACACTGCAACGTCGATCAGATTTATTTATTTATTTATTGGGGTTTAACGACACTTTTGATGGCCACGGTCACCTCGTGTCGGACTTTTTTACCGGTCGACGAAGTCGGAGAACCCAGAGTGAACCACAGAGCAAAGGTCTGTAACCGTCAAACTCCCCAACGTACTAACTCCGCGCACGCAGGGTTTTCATTGGTTGAAGACGAGTGCACCATCGACGTGCAGTACGCCTTAGTACACAGCGCAAACGTGCCCCTACGTGGGCAATCGGGATGGAGTGCCTTGCCCAAGGTCACAACGCAGTTACCCCTGACAGGGATCGAACCGTGTACCTTTCGGTTTGAAGTTCAATGCCGAAACCATGGATCCACCACAAAGTTAGATGGGTCGGAGCTTCTGTAGTACCTGTCCTTATGGTAGTCCACAAGTATAAGCAAAGACAAACAAAATGATGCATTTAGAGCAATACATCGACACCAAAACTAGGTGAATATTTAGTTTACTGAAGTATATATATTTTGCGCGCTGGGTGGAGTAAGTTTTGCTAACTTGAAAGTCCAGGCAATAAATCTACTCAATTTTGACTTCCACGTGTAAAGATGACTCTCAGATTCAAATCAAAACGCGAGAAGAGAAAAAACAATTCAATATTTAGTATTATTAAGATACATTTTTTATTAATTAATATAAATTAAAGAATAAACAGCGAGAAAGAAAAAGAATACAAATAATATAGTATTTTTCCAAAATAGGTGAGTCTTCTTTTTAACCCATTCTATGACGTAAACGTCATATACGTCAGGTGTTGTACACAAAAAACATCATTCAGATTTTAGCATATTTCCAAACGTTTGCATTCAAAATATAGCTTATGAACCCGAAAAGGAACGAGCTCTACGAGCTCGTTCCATTGAGGGTTCATAAGCTATGGTTTTAAATAAAAATGAAATAACTCTTTTCTGTAGTTATTAAATTTGTGTTTAGTAAAGGGTTAACGTCTCAAAATGGACAGTAATTATATCCAGGCTAAAGATGTTTTACAAAGACTGTATCAACTACACTTTCAAATAAAAACTAGACATCAAATGACTTCCAAGTGTAATACAATGGAACCCTATTAATTGAATAGCCACTTTGCCAATGAAAATTATTCAATTAACCGGAGTATTCAATTAACAGGGATAGTGTCACTTTTCTGCATAATGGAGATAAACTTAGCATTTATTCTATTATATTTTATTTGACAGAGCTCCACGAGCCTGTATTGGAAGTACTGAGGTAAAATAGGTCAATAAACAAAGGAAAACTGGGGAGTCATTGTAATTTCTCGACAGGTTACAAGATTTTTTATTCAGTTTACAGGAGTTTACTCTATAACAGGACAAATTTGTATTGTAGGCATGGTAAATGGTTTTGTTTTTGTATTGGGAAATTATATTCAATTAACAGGGTTATTCAGTTAAGAGATATCCAATTAAGTGGGCTCCACTGTATACGAAAGCATTCATCCCGCGGGCATGTATTATTTACGTCACCTTTACAAATTAAAACTTAAATCATGAGTCTTTTCATCTTGCCAATTTCATCAGACAGATCCTTGAATATGGATGGAAAGACATCACATAAGTACCGTTTTATGCTCCATTCCACCCCGCAACAAAATATATAAACAAAAAGTTATGGATTGCCCACACATATCAAAGGAAGATACATCTTGGCTGTTGTTTGAATACCTTTGTGAATTTTTCATCTCCAAATTGTGATAGCAGTCCATGGGGTGAAGTGTGAAATTTTAGAGATTTTAGTACTGGACAGTTGAAAAGGACAAACATATTTAAAAGAATTATTTTGGTAATTTTTATATGTAACAGGTATTCGAAAGCTTAATCTTGTAATGCACGTAAGGCAGTTAACTTCATCAGTGCTCTTTCAGTTTCTCCACCTGAAAAATAAGAAGAAAATAATTATAAAGTAGTTTTGTTTCCACATAAATATATTTACTATAACAGAAAGTTATCTCTTTCAACCTGGTGTACATACTTCTGAGTAAAGAAGAATTCATCTTCAATGATAAGATGATAAAAAATAACAAATTGTCAGAATGGTCAACGATATTTCACCCCTGCAGTCATATAGTGCTCTGGAACTACATAATAATTTATTTGAGTGCAACAAGACACTATCTGCAATTCTTTAACACCTCAGGTGGCGCCTTGTTACACTCAAGGAACGAAATGTGGAAATATATAAATACTCCCATTTTGCAATAAAACTATCCTTTTCCCGACTAAATAAAACTCATACTTTAAAGGATGTAAAACCAAATTATTCAATAACATCCCAGAATCTGCAGCAAGTTTACGCAGTCTGTATTCTTGCGCTGAACCGGAACCTTGACCTCAGGTCGTTTGTTTATATTTTATGTGCGACGTATTAAAATAAAAATGGATTTGGGCATTATTTTTCCAAGTAATTCCGCAGTAAGGTGAAGGCGAAGAGTAAGGGGTCGTAATCGGCTACAGTAATTATGCAAATTGAGGCTATTATTTAGAACGAACGTTACACAATTCATTGTTTTTAACAACATTATTCAAGATCTTATAAGAAGCACTGTCTGTTTCTAGATCCATATACACATCTTTAATCGGTTGTGAATCAAGCGAAAAACAGAGCCGTCAACTCGCCACAGTTTATTTTTAAATCTACGAAATTCTTCAATAAATTACATCTTTAATGGGCCGAAGTCTCAATCCATACCTAATTTACTGAACTCGTTTCATAAATTTTTACTTCCCACTGGGGACTGGTTGGAGATCTCCTGCTTTCTGTGTGTGAGAAGTATAGAAAGCGTTAGAACTCACTGCTAAAAGCTTAGGATTTGTGTTAGGATGTCGTGTGTTGTGACTCGAAGCAAGATCCTTAACTTCGTCTATTCTGGGAATCATGCTGGCGAAATGTGCCATAGACCAAAGCGGCCAAGACATTGTACATTGCAAAAAATATAGTAGTTTCATACCGCGGATCGGTGGTTCTTTCCGAATACTCGGGCTATCACCATTCCCGCAAGTCTACGACCCGTAAAAGCTCTTCGCTATCAAAGTCACGGGACATTACACGGAGACCTTTCAACCGCTACTTATTCCCATTTCCTTATTCGACATTCGTTAACGAATGTCGAATAAGGAACTGGGAATAATTAACGGTTGTCACGTCTGTACATTACACTTCGGGATCTCAAGATTGAAAGAGAAATCCCAGAAACACGTACAAAATATAATTACTTATTCCGCACTCAGCGTTTTGTACAAATTTATAAAGAAAATAACCCTCACAATTATGAACGAATACTAACAGATAACATTCCGAGTGACAAATCAGTGGAAATCAACAATTAACTTTCTTCTTCATCAAGGGCACTACCAAAGCCTTATTAAAGACATATGGTGTCACAATAAAAAGTTTAATATTATGTATATTCAGAGAGAAACATACGATCTTTTGCTAATAGGGATTCGTCTTGTTGGGAAAAATGTAATACTCGATATCCATGGAATTCGGCCAGATAATGGTCGAAGATCACAGATCGAGAATGTTATTGCCTTAAAATCCACTTTACGTTAAATTACCAGTTTAATGTGAAAAAAATGAAACGATGTTATCACATGGGGGAAAAAAAAAATGAAAATGTGAACACTTTTTTGATCGATGGGTCATCGTTCGGGATAACTCTTCTGAAGAAACTTGTGGTAAAAACGCGATCAGCTCACACTGAATGATTGTATTAGAACAATATTTGTGAATTATTTAAAATAAAGCCCGGTGTGACAGGAATGGACGTCAGTAGGAACGTTAGTCCCCCTGGACTATTATTCCGCGGAATTATAGTCCTAGGTGTAACATTTCTAGGAATAGTAGTCCGGCGGACTACTATTCCTAGAAATGTTAGACCTAGGACTATAATTCCGCGGAATAATAGTCCAGAGGGACTAATTTTCCTACGGACTTCCATTCCTGTCACACCGGTTATTCCTTTGTATGTCCCTGCCATTCTTAAAAATAATGCACACTTATTCTTGGTGGTGTTTCTTTCGGATAACAACAATGGTGAAACAAATGGAGCTGTCGGCAGTGGATTTTAATTTCCAAGAAAAGCTACAATAAGACAAATTACAACTGAACAAATATTGATCACCAAAACAATTTAGCTCATGACCACAAGAACTTTCAGATTGTTCGATGAAAGGTTTCATCAAACGTACTGAATATACGTCATCATCCTAGATTAATACACAGCCAAAATGGCGGAGAATTTTACCAACACAATGTAAGTTTTGTTTATTATAATCTGTTCGACCCGTGTTGTGTCCTTGGGCAAGGCACTTTATCTCGGTTACCTACACGGGGGCACGATGACGCCGTGTACTAAGGCGTACTGCACGTCGATGGTTCACATGTCTTCAACCGCCGTAACCCTGCCTGAACGGAGCTTGAACAGAGTTAGAATGTTGATGAGCTGACAGTTGCTCGTCGATGCTCGGTTGTTCTCTCCGGGTACTCCGGCTTCCTCCACCCGTAAAACTGTCACGGTCACGATTTGCCATTGTGCATAAGTATGTGACTTTAAACACCAATGAATAAATAAATGAATTCATTGCAAAATTGAAAAACTTACCAACGATTACATCTGGGAAAGCGTCTTCGAAGAAATTTTCAACGGTCTGACAAAGGTCGGCAATCAAGCTCTCAACAAGAGCATTGTCCGGTTTTGGCATCATCGATTTATCCGGGTAGGCAGCATCAATAGCCTTTAGTTTCTCTAACAGACTTCTCTTTTCCTCATCTTCGGCTTCTTCATCCACATCCTTGACAACCTGACTTTCAAACAATTCTTTCAACTCAATAGCTACACATAATTTCACTAAAGGTTTCAATGGGTGATTGCCTTCTAGTCTTTTCGGCTCTTGGGTGGTTACTTCTATGGTGTCCTCGTTGTTTACTGCTATGGGCTCCTCGGTGGTTACTGTATCATGATTATCATGCTCTATGCGAGCAAGTCGTTCAAGAAACCACGATGGATAAGCATGGGCAACTCCAAGGATAACGAATGCAATTACCAGCCTCATCTTTAGTTAATCTGAAAAGACATATTAGCTCATCAAATAATCAACCTTTTACTACGGGAATGACGTCAGAAGTCTACATCGTAACGTTGTAAGTGGGTTGGTTTCATTAATATTCTCTTATATTTCACTGTTTACTTATTACAAATAACAGACGACAATTGAAAAAAAACCCCAACATTTCCCAAGTAACTCAATATTTTCTTTTTAGGAACATAGCTTATGACCCCACATTGGAAAGAGCTCGACGAGCTCGTTCCAATGAGAGGCCATAATCTATGTTTTCAAGAAAAAATTTGAAAAAAATATTAAAATCTGGTGATTTTTGTGAATAGCGCTGGACAGTTTAGTCATTACTTTATGTAAAAGGTAGGAGTAGTAATGTATGTTCCCCTACAGGACTCATTGGCAGGACCCCGGTGAAGGACCCCGGAAGTGACGTCATGTCACGGGACTTGGTGGCGCCATGTTGTGTTGTCATGGTAACCCGCGTGAGCGGCCATGTTGTGACGTCATATCCATAGTGATACGTGGTGTGAGTGCGCATTCCCATTTGTGGAATCCCTTTTTCCGAAATGAGGATAAGAGTCCTAGTAAATTAGACCTCAATGAGGGATTTTTAATACGACTCTTATCCTCATTTCAGAAAAAGTGATTCCACAAATGGGATTTCTAAAAAAGGGGTGCCGAAATTGGGGTGCCTTCTGGAGAATCCCTTTTTTCTGAAATGAGGATAAGAGTCGTATTAAAAATCCCTCAGTGAGGTCTAACTTACTACGACTCTTATCCTCATTTCTGAAAAAAGGGATTATCCAGAAGGCACCCCAATTTCGGCACCCCTTTTTTAGGAATCCTATTTGTGGAATCCTGTTTTTCTGAAATGAGGATAAGAGTCGTATTAAAAATCCCTCGATGAGGTCTAATTTACTACGACTCTTGTCCTCATTTGACAAAAAAGGGATTCCACAAATGGGATTCCTAAAAAAGGGGTGCCGAAATTGGGGTGCCTGGGAATATGGCCATTGGATATAGGCTTTTATTATACACAAGGGAGATAACTCTGCATACAGATTATGGAAAAAATCAGTGGTTAGTTATTTACATAGTTATCAAATATGACTATTGCTCAGATACAAGTCATAAGGTTGCTGGTCTGTATATGACGCTTATGTCCTTTTCTTTTCCGATGACTTTGGAGACTTTTTCCAAGCGAGAGGCAGTATTGGGTTTTAAATTGCCTTCCTGCTTCCCCCCCCCCCCCCCCCCCCCCAGTCCCCGTGCGACGTCCTCTCGTTGGATTAAAGACTGTTACACCATGGTTGCGATGGTGGTGCTTTGTGCGATCCGATATAGTAATAACTAACAAATTTCTTCTCTGTTTAAAACCTCGACACAATTTTATGTCTATAATCTGAACCTTGATGTCGAACAAAGACAGCTACAGTTAAAACTAGAAGTACTGTCACGAATAGTGCGCTTATCTAGGCTTAATTGCGCGTTGGAATTGCGCGCAATTGCCATATCGAATGGCATCCAAAGCACGGCAGGGTCTCCTGGGTACTCATAGCAAACACATGCAATGTTTCTGACAATGGACCTCCGGGTTACCCGGAGGTCCATTGGCTGAAACATTGCTTGTGCACAGGCCATATGTACAGAATTTGATAGCTTTACTATGGCTATAACGCGTACTTTAACGCACAGATCAACGTGCTATTTGTGCGCTTTTCATGACAGGACTTCTAGTTCTAGCTGTATCTTGTGTCAAGAGTGAAACATACACTCACTAAATATTTAATTGTGTCGCAACGATTCATTGTGTCAAAATTATATGCATTGTGTCAAAAATATATCTATGTGTCAGGCTGCCTAATAGTCTCGGTGCTTCACTAGAAGTGTTTTTCTTTTACAGGAGGGCTTTAATTTGTCTCCATTTTTGTGATCCCCACCACGAGCCAATAACTTGTCTATCTTCCGGATATGAAATTCTGCTTGGAATAAAATTTTATTGCACGCCTATGCTTTTATTTTCATAAAATACGCGCTTTTTCTGCAATAACCGAAGCGAACAATACTTTTTATGTATTGTCCTTTAACAATACGGATCACGTGCGCGGACTATTTAACTATTTCTACGTTATGGTTATTTTTGGCAATAATTTGTGTTTTTAATATTTTTTTAGTAAACTGTCGGCGTACCATAAATGCGGAACAGCATACGCATTCGAACTGTCAGTTTTTTACAGCACGAGATCGATTTCGGCGGAGGGATAATATTGATCAAGAAGCTGAAGGCTTCGAGTTGAATATTATTCCTCCGCCAAAATCGATTAATATTTTTTTAATGAAGGCGTGCAATAAGTACAGAACAGCATACGCGATCGAACTGTCATTTTTACCGCGGTCGATCGATTTTGGCGGAGGGATATTGAACAAGAAGCCGAAGGCTTCTCGTTCAATATTATCCCTCCGCGCAAATCGATTCCGTGGGGTAAAATATAGCAGATCGAACGCGAATGCCGTTCTGTCTGTATGTTGAGGTTGATTCAACGATACGATAAAGCTGAAGGATACAAAGAAAAAAGAATGCCCCCCCTCCCGTCCCCACCTTATTTACTTTCTTCTTAATGCACAGGAACAGCTCACGGGCAACCAGTCTAATTTAGACGATGTTATAGTCTGAAGCCAGTCTAGCCCCTCAAATAGGCCGTCGCATCTGTTTATTCACAAGTCCAGAAAATTCAGTTGGTTGGAAAAGTGAACCCATGGTTCGCTTTTCCGAAAAACTGATATATTTCGAACGATTTAATCTGAAAATTTTCATAAAAATTCATTTTCTGTGAATCAAAGCAAGAAACGTTCCTCAATCGAGATTTGATTTTATCGACTTTTTTGATGTTGCAATCAGAAATGAAGACTCACCATAGCGAATTATGATTACGCTGATAATTCCACTAATTATGTTAACCCTTTACCCAACGCAAACGATTTCAAAATTTATTATTTTAAATATAATTTTTTTAAATGTTTCAAAAAATTTCAACAAAACCATATCATGTGACCCCCTCATTGGAACGAGCGCAATGCGCTCGTTCCAATGAGGGGTCACATGATATGGTTTTATTGAAATATTTTGAAAAATTAAATTTTTTTCAACTGCTCAATTTGCATATTACGCGGGTGGATGCGGGCGATTCGTTAGGTAAAAGGTTAATATCTTGGTGTTTTCAAAGGGAATTAAATATTTACTGATTGGAATATCTATAAATATGACTGGAAAGAATACCTGTATATTTTTGTAAATAAAGAAACATCACATTACATCAACGGTCGTCTACTCGCAAATTTCTATGAAAGGGTGAACAGACAGAACTCATAACAGCGTCGAATTCCGAACAGAATTAGAGTGGTGGTCTGTGAGCTTGAGGAACAATATGTGGATGTCGGATCGGGCTATAATTCATATTTTGAAAAACGAGCATAATTTGCACAAGCGAATTTTCAGTTAGTGGACGTCTTCGTTGAACGCGGTCGTTATTAACCCTTTACCTAACGTAACTGCCAAAACCGGCCAGCGCTATTCTCAAAAATCGCCATTTAATTTTCATTAATTTTTTCATTTTTGTCTCCAAAAAATAGGTTATGACCCCTCGTTGGAACGAGCTCGTCGAGCTCGTTCCAACGAGGGGTCATAACCTATGTTTTTGAGACAAAAAATGAAAAAAATTAGTTATTCAAGCATTATTTTTGCAAGTGTCGTCTGCTTTTCAGATTAGGTAAAGGGTTAACCAATCAACCTTCCCGAACAAAAGACGGCACTTTTTCATTGTTTGCCCCAAAACGCTTATGGGCAACAACTGAAACGAGCTCAATGGCCATACGCTCATTGAACTCATTCCAATAAAGTTTCTTAGATATGTTTTCTTGACAAAAATTAAAAAAAAAATTGAATGCTGAACTTTATGTATAATGCTGGCCTTCACGTTATAGGTAAAAGATATACCGAAACTTTAACTGTAAAAAATACTCGATTGGGAACTCCACTCTCAGTGGTTTTCGTGGTGATTCACTCTTCTTGTCCTGTATTTCTGTTAACTTAACTGGTTGGGTGCAAGATTATTTTCAGTGTTTATAATATGTCCATTAAATTTGTTTTATTACAAATTATTGGTGAAATAGTAATTGTTTATGTTTGAATTTGAAACACAAGCCTAGAAATTGTTGACTTTTGCAAGGTACAGTACTTGGAGAGTGTATTATCACTAAATTACCCGCAGAGTGGAGATTCCACCCAAGCAATAATTGCAAATTTGTTGCAAAACATAACCAGCACCAGCAAAGTTTCAGTCAATGGACCTCCGGGTTAAACCCGGAGGTCCATTGGCTGAAACATTGCTAGTGTTTTTTGTCGATATTTACAAAATTTGAAAGTTATAGCTTGGGTGATGACTCCACTCCGGCAGTGATTTAGTTACAATCCACTCTCCACGTACTGTAACCTCATTTTTTTTAAAGCTTTGATAGTGGTTTCCAAAACTCAACCAGTTAATGTCTGTTTGCTTATAGTCACATTAAGACCTTTCAACACAATGCGATAAAGTTTTAAGGAGAGGGCCACCGTTACTTATTTCCAGTTGCTTATTCGACATTCGTTATCAACCGATAAAGTCGGTTAATAATGATTGTTGAATGATGAACTGGGAATAAGTAACGGTTGTCACGTCCGTAAGTTGAAAATCCAAAATTTTTCTAAGTTCTCAATATCAACAAAACAAACTCAGATATGGAATACACTGAAACCAAAGTTTAAACTAAGAAATAAAATCACCAATTATAAGCAGGGGCGTAGTAAAGAGGGGGTTGGGAGACTCCTCACCCTGTTTTTTTTCACTCTTGACACTTTCATTTGGAGTATTAAATATAGATTCGCTCTTGCTGGGAATCACGTATTTTCTCAGGAGACCAGACTTGACTCTCTCTCTCTTACGTCATACCCCCAGCCGGTCGTGCAAATTGGAGGAAGTGGTACCCGATTCGGGCTGTTGTGTATGTTTGGTGTGTGTATGGGGCGAGTTGGGGGGGGGGGGGTAATTTGGAGTTCGTCACGACTACCACCCGTATATTTCATTTATCCACAAATAAAATGCCAAGAAGTTTAAAGTCTTTGAACTATAATCCTGACTGACTGATATTCCAATTACATCATCAAGGCATGCCTTGATGGTGTTGTTGGAATATTTTATCACGCAGGAGGTTGAGCCACCGTAGCAGGGACAAATCAGATCAACATTTCCCAATCGATCACCTTCGCAACACCCCTGATTATAATTTTGAAACAGTGGTTCGTTGCAACAAAATCACATTCAGTGACTGAAAGTTTCTCTCTGGAGGTTGGACTCAGTTAATATCTTTTGTCTTTGTTCGACAGCAAGGCTCAAATTAGAGGCATCATACTGAGTCGATATGCCAAAACGAGAAGAAGATCGTTTATTATTACTCTAACCTTATACAGTTAAAACTAGATGTCCTGTCATGAAATGCGCACGAATAGCACGTTGATCTGCGCGTTAATGTACGTGTTATGGCCATAGTAAAGCTATCAAATTCTGTACATATGGCCTGTGCACAAGCAATGTTTCAGCCAATGGACCCCCGGGTAACCCGGAGGTCCATTAGCAGAAACATTGCATGTGTTTGCTATGAGTAACCAGGAGAACCGGCCGTGTTTTGGATGCCATTCGATATGGCAATTGCGCGCAATTCCAGCGCGCAATTAAGCCTAGATAAACGCACTATTCCGTGACAGGACTTCTAGTTTTAACTGTAAATGCGATATTACATTCTGTAGACATTTCAAACTGATTAGAAAAGTAAATGTCACTTTTCATTATTCTACCATATGAAAAATCTGGAGAAAGCACGGTGGTTCAGTGATTTCAACATTGAATTTCAAACCGAAATGTTCACGGTTCGATCCCCACCTGGGGTAAATACGTTGTGACCTTGGGTAATGCACTTGGTCCCGATTGCCCTCGTGGGGGCACGGTGGCGCTATGTACTAAGGCCTTCTGCAATTGGGTGGTGCAGTTGTTTTCAACCAATGTTGACCCTTCTTATGTGGAGTTAGTACGTTGGGGAGTCTGACAGTTGCTCCCCTTGCTCGGTGGGTCTCACCGGGTACTCCGGCTTCCTCCAACCTGTAAAACTGTCCGACGCGTGGTGACCTTGGTTGTAAAAAATGTCGATAAACCCCAATAATAAAAAAAACCAATTTAACTCTTTACCCAACGTAACGGCCAAAACCGGCCAGTGCTATTCTCAAAAATCGCCAGTTAATTTTTATTATTTCTTCATTTTGTGTCTCAAAAACATAGGTTATTACCCCTCGTTGGAACGAGCTCATTGAGCTCGTTCAAATGAGGGGTCATAACCTATGTTTTTGAGACAAAAAAAAGAAAAAAGTTAGTTATTCAAGAATTTTTTTCGCAAGTGTTGTCTGCTTTTCATGTTAGGTAAAGGGTTAAAAAAAAGTAAGAATGCGGGAAGAGTCCAACAAATATTTTTTCGAAATCTATTTTCAGGATAGAAAAAAGTCAAATATTTCTCTTAAAGTGACTCCGACACGAGATTACCCTGGCTATCGAACCCCAATAAATAAATAAATCTGGAAGTGACGCGCATCACGCAATAAGCTTATTTACATCGATATCACTGCGTTCGCATCGCTTCTTGTGTGTATGGGCCAGGAGGCTATGTTTTTGCTGTCCATCCAAATCATATTTAGTTTTAAAGATAACTCAATGCTAAAAGAGGTGGAAAATGTCGTTATGTGTTAAAATATTACAAAAATTAAATAATAAAAAAATAACTATCTGAATAGACCGCTACGCATTTAAAATCCATGCTGCAAATATAACTAGACATACCTGTTTTTTTCTGTGAGTTTTCCAATCGGAGAAATCTTGTGACTGGTTTAAAAATGACAGTTCCACTTTTATACACTTATTGTGAATAGGTTTGTTTCATATTGGATAATACCTAAACCTGATAATTGCAGCTTAAATGCTAAACACAGTTAAGACCAGTAATTTAGGTTACATAACTGAAAACCTGGCCAAACTTGTTGTTCGGAAACCTCTTTCGCAGTTAAATGAGCAACCGAGCCTTGAAGTTAACCTGCAGACAACTCGACAAGAATTTTGTTGGAAAGGTGCGCGAAATGGAGATCAACGATAACCGACTCGGCCGTGGCGACCAGGGTTTTCGGTAGGGTTTAATATATTCCCTGGTTTTCTAGGAACCGGGAACGGGGATGAAATTACTCCCAGAACCGGGATATTTCCCGGGTAATATCAAGCGAATTTACGAGGGTAACATCATGCATTTATTTTAATAATAATGAGAATATTTCATATAGGCAATCTCCCATCTCCAAGCGGAAAAGTTCTTTTCCTAAGATAAGTATGAAAACTCAAACTCGCTTCAATCTCGTCTTTATTTTTTTTGATTACCTCTACCTTATACAAACATCTGTATCAGGGGATCGGATACACGACAGTTGCGGAGTTAATACAGACAAAATACATGTTGATTGTAAGATAAACTACATGCATACGGGAACATTTATGTTTTTAAACAACTTTTCCCGATACATCGCACTCTCTGTGGTTCAGTCACAGAGAGTATGGTGTATCCAGGTAAGTGAGGTCGCACCTTTTTTTAGATAATCCCTCAAGTGGAACTCCAGTGATGTTCGGAGGTACGTTCGCACTCCCCACGCCTCCCCTGGATACGCGCCTGACTTGCTCTCATCACTGCAAGCAATGGTTTTTGGTTTAGAAATTAAACATTTGACCATTCCACCAGAAATGTATTGAATAATGTGAGTAGTATGTCTCGTACCTTTCACCCCTGAGTTGCAGGACCTCGGTGCAGGACCTCGGAAGTGACGTCATGTCACGTGGCGCCATGTTGTGATGTCATGGTAACCCGCGTGAGCGGCCATCTTGTGACGACATCTCCATAGTGATACGTGGTGTGAGTGCGCATGCGCAGCACGTGTTGTTAGGGTGATACGTATTTCCGTCGTCCATTTTGTATACTGGAGGCCGCCATCTTGGTTCCTATGGTAGCACGTGGTTGCTATGATACCCAATTTTTTCTGCAATAAGACGGGGTATGTTTGAAGGGTGTGTTCGATTGTAAAAGAGTAAATCTAATTACCACAAACAACCCCTCCAAATCACCGAAATTCACTGAACTTTTACTATTTCGAATTCTTTCAGAATTCTCTGCTTCTGTCTATATATGCAATAGTTTTCCTCTTCTTGGCCATGTTCCTTTGTTCTGGAGTATACTCCAGTAGCGTAGAAGAGCCTATTAGTTGGAACAGCTTTACTTATTATTACTATAATTAGCTATTCTGGTCTATTCTTTTTAGTTCTGACCCTATTTGAAGTACTCTTGTTGTTTCATATATCTAGATTATTCATAACCAATCAGATTGCTTGATTTCCCATAATCTGTATGCAGAGTTATCTCCCTTCTGTAAAATAAAAGCCTATATCCAATGGCAATATCCCCGGGCACCCCAATTTTAGCACCCCTTTTTTTGAAAAAATATATGACCTTCGGCACCCCTTTTTTGTCATATGTGCTTATGTGAAAAAGCACAATGTGACACAATGTGCCCTAGCACAAAGGCACATGCTTTATGTGCCGATATGTGCTTATGTGAAAAGGCACAATGTGACACAATGTGCCCTAGCACATAGGCACATACGGGTATTTGAGGGTACCTTTGGCCTGGTATTGTATTATATGAGGATACCTGTCGAGGATACCTACTGGAGAATCCCTTTTTGTCACATGTGCTTATGTTCAAAGGCACAATGTGACACAATATGCCCTATCACATAGGCACATACGGGTATTTGAGGATACCTATGGCCTGGTATTGTATTATTTGAGGATACCTATCGAGGATACCTACTGGAGAATCCCTTTTTGTCATATGTGCTTATGTGAAAAGGCACAATGTGACACAATATGCCATATCACATAGGCACATACGGGTATTTGAGGATACCTATGGCCTGGTATTGTATTATTTGAGGATACCTATTGAGGATACCTATCGAGGATACCTTTTGGAGAATCCCTTTTTTGCCGCATTAGGCTATGTAAAATCCCTCAATCAGGTCTAATGTAGTCTTACCAACTGCTTCCATCTTGTCGTCAAAGCTCCAAGGCCATTACAGGTCTATGGCCTACCTGTCCTATCGTTAGCTTCTACAACAGTCTTGTTCCATTGCAACCTTGTACCAGTACTATTGGCTTCTGTTATTCTGCCCCATATCTCAATCATTACTTCCTAGCTATACCTATCTCAGTCTCGACTATAACATTGATCAAGGTTGAATCAGATTTCCCCTGTATACATATAAGGCATTCCGTAATTGAGATTCCTAGCCGAGTCCGTAAAATTTGAATTTCGTGATTTGTCATCAACACTCGAGGGTATGGAAAGGGATTGATAACACCCAATTCAACAATGACTACAAGAACCTGAACAGAAACAACCAACCACCACAAAATAACAAAGGTACAGATCCAACAGAACCAAGATCGAAGTGAACATAACAAATTGAAAGAATGTCAAACTAGTCAGATTGATCGAACTAGTTGCACAGACTGAACAGAATAAAGTGAACAAAGATCCAACACAACCAAGATCGAAGTGAACAGAACTGACCCAATGAAGGTATCGAAGTGAATTGACCATAACAAAGTTTTCAACTGAATGAACTTTATGTAATTAAAACCCCTTTGAACTCTTTGTGATAGGTATCCTCAATAGGTTTTTGTCTATCATGAAAACTGTTGACCGCCAGAACGCTAAAAAAATTTCTGAAAGCAACTAATTTGAAAAAAAATTAACCATTTGACGTAACCACAGTTTTCATTGTGCACAAGTAGTAGGGGATGTGGTTTTCAGGTCCCTTTTGGATGACTCCAGCGGATGGTCCAGGGAGTGACGCACTAGCCACGTAACCAGATACGTCATGTTGAGTTGGTACGGTAGCCAGCGTGAGCGGCCATTTTGTGACGTTATACCATAGTGATGCGTGGTGGCAGTGCGCACGTGGAGCGCGTGTTGTTATGGTGACTCGTTTTTTCGTCGGCCATTTTGTCTACTGGAAACCGTCATCTAGAAGCCAATGTTTGGACTACTAGGAGCTAGAAACTTGGATTTACACTAACGGAATCTCAGTTACGGAAACCCCTTTATAAAATCCCACTCAGAGCCTCCCTCTCTGGAATACATCTGTTGTTATAGAATCCATTTTGTTTTTATCAGAAACCAGAAACACATTCCTCCGTTGGGAATTAGAAAATAGAACTTTTCATCGATGCGGAATAGGAAATTCGATCGCAGTTGCGCAGAGAGGGTTGATAACCTGCTCTGTGCGAATGCGATCGAGTTTGAAAACCTCCTCTGCACGAATGAGATCGAGATTCCGATTCTGCATGGATGAAAAGATGTATTCGTTTCGGCGCCATTACCGGGTTATTGTTTTAACTGTTTTATATTTATACAAAAACATGGACGACTTCGAAATATTCGTTGACGCTTCGCGAGTTTTCAAATGACGATAATTAAAGGATAAAACATAGTTTGAATCAATAAACTCGGCACAAATGTAAGGAAATACGTGTACTATCGATTGCAGCCGGTAATAAGGGCGAAAGCTTGATATATATTCCTATTTTCAAGTTTCGAGTTCCCATAAAAGCTTGATGGAAACTTTTTCTATAGGGTTGAATGGGAAGAATCTGAACGAAGAGGGGTAGCCACAACGTTCAGATCGCGGAACTACCAACTTACGTTATCCGTAGCAACAACAATACCACGACCGTCGAAAGTTGAAACTGTCAGCGTAGTTTGTAGGCAAGCCTGGTGCTGTTTGTTTAAAACTGATTTTCGCACTCATCTATCAACTTCTTATTCAGTTATTTTGAAAAAAATGATTTTCGTTCTCACCTGTGCTTCAGTCATTTTGAAAAATCTCGAATCAAGTCTTCGATCAGTCAACACAGGAATGACGTAAGATGGGGACTTTCCAGCGACTGACATGTGCTTTCCTCATTACCATATGATTTGCATCCGGCTGATCGGTAGCGCTCGTTTATTTCCGCACTTTGTATCAGATTCAACGGGTCAAAAATCCGTCGACTATTTCAAACACGAATTTCAGACGCATCACCGACGGAGATTCGTCGCAGTTGGACGGCGATTCGTCGGTGATGCGTCTTACTCGCATCTAATTCAAATAGTCGACGCATCACCGACGAATTTAATTCATTTTTTGCTCTGGTATTAGATTCGACGCGTCAAAAAGCCGTCGACTATTTCAGGCCTAAGATTAGTAACCGTTTGTTTCAAGCATTTATACTACCCGCATTACAGTATCTGATACTCAGTAGTCCCACCCTGAGTCTACATTAGCCCTAAAAGGGACCATCCAGTGGTTATACCTCCCTGTTGGGAGTACAACCACTAGGGAGTCCTTTTAGGGACTAACTGCACGTCGTCGCCTGAGTGCTAGAATGTTCTATGTCCCATAGGGGACATAGAACATTCTAGCACTCAGGCGACGACGTAACGGCCTCTGTTTGGGGACGGCGAATTGCCTGATCAAAATCAATTTACTGATTTATTTATTGGTGTTTAAGATCACATATTTCTGCATAATGACTAATCGTAACCGTAACATGGGGATAAAATCAAGTTTAGTCAATCGTTTATACCCATGTTTCCCATTTTAGAGGATTTCCATTCCAAACTTTGGTGACTTGGTCCTATTTTACCAGTAAAACAGAGCTTGTTTGCAAGAGCAAACACGAACTTCTTCACTTACAGAGGTTCCCACGGGGGATTTACTAATCTGGGACAGCAAATTCTCTGTTTACAATTTTGAGGTGACATAATGGAATTAAACTGCAGCTTCTGGAAAAGATTATGATGAAGGCTGTCGGACAATGTTAAATCCATATGTTGTTTATTCAGTGGTTTAAGGGTGATTTAAGGGATCATCCTCAACATCGCCAACTGTTACACTCAATTTAAAGTGCGAAAGTTGCCCCCATCTAAAGTTTGAGAGGGCATCGGACGTGCAGAACGTCCGTCGCATTGAAAATGATAAGCCTATTCAAGGAAAGGAGAAGCGATAATATACTACTCAAAGTTTGCTAAGCACCTAATATTTGACACATCACTGTGAAATTTGCTTGTGACATATTTGCGATAGTTTTGGTGGATATGATTGAGGAATGTATTGAAATGGTCTCCAGCGTTTACGTTAGCTCTCTTGACAGGTAGAATTTTCGTGACAGTCATGGAAAGCATGTAGCCCTTGATTTTCATGATGTTTTCGTGTACTGTCTACATGTATATGACATGTGTAAGGTATTCAATCTTCATTTCAACAGAAACCCTTGTGATTTAATGATTGAATATGAAAAAGGCAAATGTAAGAAGACATTTGTCTGAAGCAGAAATGTGGTGGGCTGCAGGGATGGTGGAGCAAGAGGCTACACATCGTTACGTTGGTGAAGCTCTTAGTGTGCACCATACGGTGATCTCCAGTGCCTGGGCAAGATTTCAGCAGTATGCCACACCAATAAGACGGCATGGTGGTGGCAGAGACAGGACAACATCTGCAGCTGAAGACTGGTTTTTGATCATTCCGGCCCATAGGAACCGCTTTACCACAGCAACCCAGCTCGCAGTGACCTTCAGAATGCATCCAGAGTAAATGTTTCGACGCAGACTATCCGGGCAAGGTTGCACGAAGGTGGTCTCCGACCGAGAAGACCATGTATGTGCATTCCACTGTTCCAGAACCACCGCCAGACACGATATGAATGGGCCATGGACCAGGTTGGATGGACCAGAGAAGATTGGCGACCTGTCCTTTTTACAGATGAGTCAAGGTACTACCTAGACCACACAGATAGGCGTTTTAGGGTATGGAGAAGACCAGGAGAGCGATTCCATTCAGCCAACATTGCTGAGCATGACCGCTATGGTGGAGGATCAATCATGGTCTGGGAGGCATCAGCAGGAATGGACGTACAGAGCTCTATGTCCTTGAAAATGGTACGTTGACTGCGCAGCGGTATATTGATGAGACACTGGATGTCCACGTCAGATTGTATGCAGGTGCAGTGGGTGATAGATTCATTCTGATGGACGATAATGCCCGTCTTCATGTTGCCCATGCTGTCCGGGAGTACCGATAGAGGCAGGGGATTGGGCGTATGGACTGGCCAGCAAGATTCCCTGACCTCAATCCAATCGAACATGCATTGAATAAGTTGTAGCTTGCAATTTCAGCCCGCCCAGTCCAGCCAAGACGTGTCTAGGAGCTTGGTGTCATGGTGGTTCAAGAATGGAACAACATCCCACAAAGGGCCACCAGGAATCTGATTTGGGAGCATGAGAAGGCGTTGTCAAGCTGTAATTAACAGTAATGAGTCTCATACTCGATATTGAACCCATACCAGTTCGCTCCGTCAACTTTTTGGCAAATTGAAAAATTTACTCTTTTACAAATAATATCTATTTTCCATGGTTATCGTATTAAGAAGCTAAAAAATAATGTCAAACACAAATAAAATCTTAATTTTTGTACTTAAATCATTAAAGATATAACTAAATATAAAATATATACACTTTTCATTACAATATTTCAACTAAAACGTAAAACAGGTAGTTGGATATACTTGGTGCTTAGCAAACTTTGAGTAGTATATTTCTAAAGTGCAGCTTCACTCTGTTGCATAATGAAATGTTTCACTCTTGTTAAGTATCCTTGAAAGTAGCACACGTATTCCAACTGCAATCCTGAAGCTAATACGAGTGCTGAAGCATAGCTTTTGGCACATTTACGCTTTCAAGACACGATTGTTTTATTCTACCCGTATAATGTCCACTGCTTCAAAAAATCACTTTTTTTCCTCAAGAGCTTTTATTTGATACCTGAGACAATATTCCATGATGATGATTTAATTTTTGAAATGTACAGGAGTTGTTGGTTCAGACCTCAAAATCCAGCAACAGTATCCAAGCATATTTTGGTAATTATGTAACTACAAAAATCCGTGGGTAAACCTTGTGTTTGGCTATTCATCTATTTAGTTACCTAGGACGAACTCATTCCATCTGCTGATTTAAAACATTGAATGTTGGCTTTCGCTCCTCGAGAGTGGATGAAATGTACCGATGCCTAGGTCAATATAAAAAACACACATGGCGTCAGCTGTCTACCCAAATAATAATCGAGTCTGGAAATAAGCAGACAATCATATGCAGGATGGCATTACTAAATCACAGCAGGTTAGCATTACTAAATCACAGCAGGGTAGCATTACTAAATTTTCCCTCTGTTAACCTCAATATGAATCAAGGTCTCAGTCCTAAACAGACAAAAAGGTACCGAGAGGATAAATTGGTGGATTCTAGTGCTCACTAAATGGGATAGCATCAGCAAATGCACCCTCTGTGGACGTCATTCTTCAAATGACAGATTGCTCATGTGTAGGCTTGGTAATAATTTGAAGTATGTAAGACAGTATAAGCACGAGGAAAGTTTCAAAATCTCCATAGTAGAAGTCTTATTGTAAGCTCACAATGAATCTAACGCTGTTATGGCCTGGAACCAGTCTAGCCCTTACATAGACCATCATGCACACATAAATCTGGGCTCAGAGCATGTTTGAAATGCACACATAGTACATTGTCTCTAAATAAAAATGAAAGGAGAATGCTGCTGTCGTGTCAACAAGGGTTCACAGCATTTCTTGTAATTTCTTCATTTTTCTATATGGCATTCATTGAATAACACTAGACGGCTTATTACACATAACTTTTATAAGGCTCTTAACTCTTTGCCGCCTAACACGACTAGTAGACAAAAAACGCCTATTGCCTCTTAACGGAAACCCATATGTGGGCTTTATTCCGAAATGCCGATACCACAACTTACATGATTCAAATTCAATGGCCATGCTTCATATTATCTTTGAAGTGATATTATTTAGTCTGTTAGGATTTGCCTTTTTACAATTTATAGGAGAGTGCCCACAGGCACTCTCTCATGAATTGTAACAAGGCAAAGACAAGTGAACAAATTTTGATGGTCAAAAATAATTTAGCACTCTACCAATTAAACATAGCTTATGATCCCTCGATAGAAAAATCTACACACGCTCTTTACAGTGAGGCGTCATAAGATATGTTTGGTAGGAAAAATAGAGAAAATAAAAAAAAATGAAATAATAAATTGAAATGACGACTTTAACCCTTTACCCAACGCAGACGATATCAAAATTTATTATTTTAAATATTATTTTTTAAACGAGCTCGTTCCCACGAGGGGTCACATGATATGGTTTTGTTGAAATTTGTTGAAATATAATATTTTTTCAACTGCTGAATTTGCGTATTACGCGGGCGGATGCGGGCGATTCGTTGGGTAAAGGGTTAACGAACAGCGTTAGTCTGGTGTGGATGTTACGTTAGAGAAAGCGTTAATATAGCACCATCCAAGCCAAGCTATTTGGCCATCAGTCATATTCTTACGCTGTTATGGAATATTTGTTTACCCATTATCGTGGAATTTGTGCACAGACAACCATTGATGTAATGTGATTTATACCATGATTACCTATTCTACTGTATATAAAAAGCCAATGACATAAATTTTAGGTTTACACATCAATCGTGCTGAACAGTCCAGCAATATGATTTCATTAGTTAAAATTTACACCTACAGTGGAACTACATCAAAGTTGATCTTTAGTGATCTCGCCTTGAATGTAAACTTGTCTAAATGTATCCCTCGTCGCCACTTGAAGAGTGAAATGAAACCGGCAATTATTTATTACGTTTTTAAATAAGTTTATATCATAAGATATAAAAAATTAACAAACATACGTTGTCTTATGTTAATAAAGCGTCCATAACTCGAAATAGTATGTTATTATGTTATTAAAATGAAAAGGGCCCCATAATTTGTTTGCGCGTTTCTTTTTCTATTTCGTTTCGGCGATAAAATTACCAGCGGAAGTATCGCCCACCGATGCTCATATAAAGAAAAACAGATTCGCACGTGTGAATATTGATTTATTTAATATTTAAACTTTTATTAATCTGACAATCATGGTATAAATAAAATATACCCAAAGTAGCTTGGTGCACCGAATGTTCCCCACTCGTGCTGAAGTGGTGTTAATCGCTCGTGAAAGGCTCGCGGTTAACACCACTTCACCACTCGTGGTAAACATTTGGTACACCAAGCTGCTATGTGTATATTCTATGTATCCCTTTGCTTACAGAATACACCAATTTTTCGTCCCCCTGTTGTAGATATTCCGGTCAAAGAGAATTGAATTCATCTTGATTTTTGATTCAGTCGGATGAAATATTTTAGTCGTTCGGAAAAGCGAACCGTTCGACCAGTGAACTACACCACGAAGATCAAATATAAAATTGGCGATGGACTATTAAGGGCTAGACTGGTTCCATGTCATAACGGTGTCAGTCAACGAGTAATGAATTCACCTTGAAAACACTAACACAATTAGAGGAACTACGCAGCGATATCATAAAACTACAGCTGTGGAGAGTCTTCATTCAAAATATTTAGTAAGCAAACATATCTACCAGTAATGGTAATAACATCAAAGATTCCACCAAATCAAGTCTCGATTGAGAAACATTTCTTGCGTTGATTCAAAGAAACTAAATATTTATGTTTTTTTAGATTCAATCGGATGAAACATGTTAGTTGTTCAGAAAAGCGAACCAGCTGAAATACTACACCAGATCGAATATAAAAATAGGCGATGGTCTATAAGGGTTAGCCTGGTTCCAGGACAGAAAAAGTGCCAGATTCGTTTCAGAATACAAATGGCTGGTGGCTTGGCGGCTTGCGGCCATATATGTAACCAGGAGTGCCCAGGCTATCATAAAACAGCGGGAATTTGAGGAAATTACAATAAAATTCACATTTTTAGTCCCAGAGCCGTAAAAGAGATTTTTGAAGCAGTGTCAGTAGTACATAATGAACGATTCGTGCCTCATTACCCAGAATTTTGCGGGAGCAGCTTGTGATAAATTCCTAAAGGGACCGGAGCTTTTGCCGTAGCAACTTTTTCCTGTGCAAAACTTCGCCCCTTCCAATCGAGATCCGCCAAGTGGTATGTACGTGCTGCATATACAGTACGTGGAGAGTGTATTGTCACTAAATCACCCACAGAGTGGAGATCCGACCCAAGCAATAATTGCAAATGTGTTGAAAAGCATAACTAGCACAAGCAAAGTATCAGCCAATGGACCTCAATATGTACTCAATTTGAAAGTTATAGTCTGGGTGATAACTGCACTCCGCTGGTAATTTGGTTGTAATCTACTCTCCACGAACTGTATAGTATGCTTTTGCGTGTATAGTGATATATGTACACACAGGGTTGTGTGTATACAGTATGGTATGTGGTGGAATATTGATAAAGAAGTTGGGTTTTCTTGAAAGTTTCCCCGCGAAACGGTTGACATTGCTATTGGCGGCATTATGCGCCGTCATAGAAACGTTGACGGTGTTGTTTGCACTGTACAATCTGATACGACGTTATTCGGTGAGGGTGTGCAGGTCTTCTTTTACGGGAGTGATCTCGTAGTATAGTACGAGAGTTATAAACCCCTGCAGACCTCCTGTTAGCCCTTGGTTCTATTAATCCACCTTTTATTTATATTATCCTATGTCTGATATTGGCAATACGTAATGCTAGTCCAGGCAGTATTGTGGGGGTGAATGGGGATAATACAGGGCCGTCTATTGCAGGTACCCTGGTGGTATACATGGTGCGCCATCATGTGACGTTTTAGGTTGGATTTGCATGTAAACTCGGCGGCACACGTGTCACACTTATAGCCTTTTTTCTTTGGGTTTTTAGTAGAAACTTATTCAGTTATTGACACATCGGGAATGAGCCATCAATTGGATGCGTCTCGCCTGTATCACTCATTGCTATTATCTGCAAAAAAATTAACCTTGAAGTTATTTCTCACTCAATATGGAAGTCATTCAGAAAACATGGATGTTCTGTGTTGCATCGGTGCTCACGGATATGCTTTTTTGAAACTGACAGATTACTGCTAATCGTGTACCGGTATCCTAAATTCCTCGTGGTCTACGAAGCATATGCGGTAGAGCAAGTACCAATACAACCCCGAGTATCAGTAACACACTTTCGACTTGTTATCTCCCTGTTTTGGGCTAATGACGGTACTTGTTTCAAGTGTCCGATATCCGTGTTCCAAATGTCAATAATTTAATTTGCTCCGTGGGTTTTATTTGGTGGTGGCGCCATTTGGGGGTCGGGGGGGGGGGGTGTATAGAGAATAGTGATTCCCACGAAATTCCTTAATGTCGTTCGTAAACTGGCTTGATAGATGAAATATTTCCCGACCTTATTATAATATGTTTACTTTAACCCTTTACCTAAGGTAACGTCCAAAACCGGCCAGCGCTATTCTCAAAAATCGCCAATTAATTTTCATTATTTTTTTCATTTTTTGTCACAAAAAAATAGCTTATGACCCCTCGTTGGAACCAGCTCGCCGAGCTATGTTTTTGAGACAAAAAATGAAAAAAATTAGTTATTCAAGAATTATTTTTGCAAGTGTCGTCTGCTTTTCAGGTTAGGTAAAGGGTTAAATAATCAACAAACATACTTAATTTGCTTCTATTTTGGTTCTCCAATGTACCAATTTTCACTCATTTTCCTTCGTTTGGGAGGTCTAATGTTATAGCCCCCCTGTCGGAGAGGTCAGCCCCCCCCCCCCGCTGTCGAGAAACCACTGGCGCCACCCCTGCTGCGAGTTGCTAAATTTAACACGTGACAGGCGATTATTTTGCATATTTCACCAAAAAATTGGTCAAGTGACAGGGAAATGATAATCTCCTCAATCTCATAGCCATTGTTCATGTTTGAAATTCTATCACAACACACCTTAACCAATACACAACTGAGTCATAAAAACATCCCGATAGATTGTTTCTTCTGAATATGTTTTTCTTCGCAAAACTTGTACTCAACCCTGTCTCTCCCGCCACTTTCTCTGCTCTGCGTTCTTTTTGTCGCTCCGGTTCCGAGTATCCGAATACCCGGTGTGCTCTAAACTTAGTTGAGTTAGAAATTAACCCAAATCAACTGGGTGGAGTGAATATGAACCCAATTGGGTTCATATTCACTCCGCCCAGTTGATTTCGGTTGATATTCAACACAACTGATTTTAGCGTTTATTATCCCATTCTTTGGATTGTAGGCTGTATATGGATACGCCGGCTCAGTCTACTTTTCCTAGCTCAGATAGCTTTCCGGTTGAAAGATTGTTGGAGTAGAAGACGTTGACCAAAATATAACATACACACCAAAAACAAGAGCCAAGAAGGTCGAGTGTATCTTGGGCACTTGCGAAGCCTCTCCCCAACCCACGCACTTTCATCGTGCTTTCACGGCACCTGGACACTTGCATCGCGTCAAGTTAGTTATAGCCTTAAACACTGCAACGTCGATCAGATTTATTTATTTATTTATTTATTGGGGTTTAACGACACTTTTGATGGCCACGGTCACCTCGTGTCGGACTTTTTTACCGGTCGACGAAGTCGGAGAACCCAGAGTGAACCACAGAGCAAAGGTCTGTAACCGTCAAACTCCCCAACGTACTAACTCCGCGCACGCAGGGTTTTCATTGGTTGAAGACGAGTGCACCATCGACGTGCAGTACGCCTTAGTACACAGCGCAAACGTGCCCCTACGTGGGCAATCGGGATGGAGTGCCTTGCCCAAGGTCACAACGCAGTTACCCCTGACAGGGATCGAACCGTGTACCTTTCGGTTTGAAGTTCAATGCCGAAACCATGGATCCACCACAAAGTTAGATGGGTCGGAGCTTCTGTAGTACCTGTCCTTATGGTAGTCCACAAGTATAAGCAAAGACAAACAAAATGATGCATTTAGAGCAATACATCGACACCAAAACTAGGTGAATATTTAGTTTACTGAAGTATATATATTTTGCGCGCTGGGTGGAGTAAGTTTTGCTAACTTGAAAGTCCAGGCAATAAATCTACTCAATTTTGACTTCCACGTGTAAAGATGACTCTCAGATTCAAATCAAAACGCGAGAAGAGAAAAAACAATTCAATATTTAGTATTATTAAGATACATTTTTTATTAATTAATATAAATTAAAGAATAAACAGCGAGAAAGAAAAAGAATACAAATAATATAGTATTTTTCCAAAATAGGTGAGTCTTCTTTTTAACCCATTCTATGACGTAAACGTCATATACGTCAGGTGTTGTACACAAAAAACATCATTCAGATTTTAGCATATTTCCAAACGTTTGCATTCAAAATATAGCTTATGAACCCGAAAAGGAACGAGCTCTACGAGCTCGTTCCATTGAGGGTTCATAAGCTATGGTTTTAAATAAAAATGAAATAACTCTTTTCTGTAGTTATTAAATTTGTGTTTAGTAAAGGGTTAACGTCTCAAAATGGACAGTAATTATATCCAGGCTAAAGATGTTTTACAAAGACTGTATCAACTACACTTTCAAATAAAAACTAGACATCAAATGACTTCCAAGTGTAATACAATGGAACCCTATTAATTGAATAGCCACTTTGCCAATGAAAATTATTCAATTAACCGGAGTATTCAATTAACAGGGATAGTGTCACTTTTCTGCATAATGGAGATAAACTTAGCATTTATTTGTATTATATTTTATTTGACAGAGCTCCACGAATCTGTATTGGAAGTACTGAGGTCAAATGTGTCAATAAACAAAGGAAAACTGGGGAGTCATTGTAATTTCTCGACAGGTTACAAGATTTTTTATTCAGTTTACAGGAGTTTACTCTATAACAGGACAAATTTGTATTGTAGGCATGGTAAATGGTTTTGTTTTTGTATTGGGAAATTATATTCAATTAACAGGGTTATTCAGTTAAGAGATATCCAATTAAGTGGGCTCCACTGTATACGAAAGCATTCATCCCGCGGGCATGTATTATTTACGTCACCTTTACAAATTAAAACTTAAATCATGAGTCTTTTCATCTTGCCAATTTCATCAGACAGATCCTTGAATATGGATGGAAAGACATCACATAAGTACCGTTTTATGCTCCATTCCACCCCGCAACAAAATATATAAACAAAAAGTTATGGATTGCCCACACATATCGAAGGAAGATACATCTTGGCTGTTGTTTGAATACCTTTGTGAATTTTTCATCTCCAAATTGTGATAGCAGTCCATGGGGTGAAGTGTGACATTTTAGAGATTTTAGTACTGGACAGTTGAAAAGGACAAACATATTTAAAAGAATTATTTTGGTAATTTTTATATGTAACAGGTATTCGAAAGCTTAATCTTGTAATGCACGTAAGGCAGTTAACTTCATCAGTGCTCGTTCAGTTTCTCCACCTGAAAAATAAGAAGAAAATAATTATATGTACATACTTCTGAGTAAAGAAGAATTCATCTTCAATGATAAGATGATAAAAAATAACAAATTGTCAGAATGGTCAACGATATTTCACCCCTGCAGTCATATAGTGCTCTGGAACTACATAATAATTTATTTGAGTGCAACAAGACACTATCTGCAATTCTTTAACACCTCAGATGGCGCCTTGTTACACTCAAGGAACGAAATGTGGAAATATATAAATACTCCCATTTTGCAATAAAACTATCCTTTTCCCAACTAAATAAAACTCATACTTTAAAGGATGTAAAACCAAATTATTCAATAACATCCCAGAATCTGCAGCAAGTTTACGTAGTCTGTATTCTTGCGCTGAACCGGAACCTTGACCTCAGGTCGTTTGTTTATATTTTATGTGCGACGTATTAAAATAAAAATGGATTTGGGCATTATTTTTCCAAGTAATTCCGCAGTAAGGTGAAGGCGAAGAGTAAGGGGTCGTAATCGGCTACAGTAATTAGGCAAATTGAGGCTATTATTTAGAACGAACGCTACACAACACATTGTTTTTAACAACATTATTCAAGATCTTATAAGAAGCGCTGTCTGTTTCTAGATCCATATACACATCTTTAATCGGTTGTGAATCAAGCGATAAACAGAGCCGTCAACTCGCCACAGTTTAGTTTTAAATCTACGAAATTCTTCCAATAAATTACATCTTTAATGGGCCGAAGTCTCAATCCATACCTAATTTACTGAACTCGTTTCATAAATTTTTACTTCCCACTGGGGACTCGTTGGAGATCTCCTGCTTTCTGTGTGTGAGAAGTATAGAAAGCGTTAGAACTCACTGCTAAAAGCTTAGGATTTGTGTTAGGATGTCGTGTGTTGTGACTCGAAGCAAGATCCTTAACTTCGTCTATTCTGGGAATCATGCTGGCGAAATGTGCCATAGACCAAAGCGGCCAAGACATTGTACATTGCAAAAAATATAGTAGTTTCATACCGCGGATCGGTGGTTCTTTCCGAATACTCGCGCTATCACCATTCCCGCAAGTCTACGACCCGTAAAAGCTCTTCGCTATCAAAGTCACGGGACATTACACGGAGACCTTTCAACCGCTACTTATTCCCATTTCCTTATTCGACATTCGTTAACGAATGTCGAATAAGGAACTGGGAATAATTAACGGTTGTCACGTCTGTACATTACACTTCGGGATCTCAAGATTGAAAGAGAAATCCCAGAAACACGTACAAAATATAATTACTTATTCCGCACTCAGCGTTTTGTACAAATTTACAAAGAAAATAACCCTCACAATTATGAACGAATACTAACAGATAACATTCCGAGTGACAAATCAGTGGAAATCAACAATTAACTTTTTTCTTCATCAAGGGCACTACCAAAGCCTTATTAAAGACATATGGTGTCACAATAAAAAGTTTAATATTATGTATATTCAGAGAGAAACATACGATCTTTTGCTAATAGGGATTCGTCTTGTTGGGAAAAATGTAATACTCGATATCCATGGAATTCGGCCAGATAATGGTCGAAGATCACAGATCGAGAATATTATTGCCTTAAAATCCACTTTATGTTAAATTACCAGTTTAATGTGAAAAAAATGAAATGATGTTATCACATGGGGGAAAAAAAAAATGAAAATGTGAACACTTTTTTGATCGATGGGTCATCGTTCGGGATAACTCTTCTGAAGAAACTTGTGGTAAAAACGCTATCAGCTCACACTGAATGATTGTATTAGAACAATATTTGTGAATTATTTAAAATAAAGCCAGGTGTGACAGGAATGGAAGTCAGTAGGAACGTTAGTCCCCCTGGACTATTATTCCGCGGAATTATAGTCCTAGGTGTAACATTTCTAGGAATAGTAGTCCGGCGGACTACTATTCCTAGAAATGTTAGACCTAGGACTATAATTCCGCGGAATAATAGTCCAGAGGGACTAATTTTCCTACGGACTTCCATTCCTGTCACACCGGTTATTCCTTTGTATGTCCCTGCCATTCTTAAAAATAATGCACACTTATTCTTGGTGGTGTTTCTTTCGGATAACAACAATGGTGAAACAAATGGAGTTGTCGGCAGTGGATTTTAATTTCCAAGAAAAGCTACAATAAGACAAATTACAACTGAACAAATACTGATCACCAAAACAATTTAGCTCATGACCACAAGAACTTTCAGATTGTTCGATGAAAGGTTTCATCAAACGTACTGAATATACGTCATCATCCTAGATTAATACACAGCCAAAATGGCGGAGAATTTTACCAACACAATGTAAGTTTTGTTTATTATAATCTGTTCGACCCGTGTTGTGTCCTTGGGCAAGGCACTTTATCTCGGTTACCTACACGGGGGTACGATGACGCCGTGTACTAAGGCGTATTGCACGTCGATGGTTCACATGTCTTCAACCGCCGTAACCCTGCCTGAACGGAGCTTGAACAGAGTTAGAATGTTGATGAGCTGACAGTTGCTCGTCGATGCTCGGTTGTTCTCTCCGGGTACTCCGGCTTCCTCCACCCGTAAAACTGTCACGGTCACGATTTGCCATTGTGCATAAGTATGTGACTTTAAACACCAATGAATAAATAAATGAATTCATTGCAAAATTGAAAAACTTACCAACGATTACATCTGGGAAAGCGTCTTCGAAGAAATCTTCAACGGTCTGACAAAGGTCGGCAATCAAGCTCTCAACAAGAGCATTGTCCGGTTTTGGCATCATTGATTTATCCGGGTAGGCAGCATCAATAGCCTTTAGTTTCTCCAACAGACTTCTCTTTTCCTCATCTTCGGCTTCTTCATCCACATCCTTGACAACCTGACTTTCAAACAATTCTTTCAACTCAATAGCTACACATAATTTCACTAAAGGTTTCAATGGGTGATTGCCTTCTAGTCTTTTCGGCTCTTGGGTGGTTACTTGTATGGTCTCCTCGTTGTTTACTGCTATGGGCACCTCGGTGGTTACTGTATCATGATTATCATGCTCTATGCGAGCAAGTCGTTCAAGAAACCACGATGGGTAAGCATGGGCAACTCCAAGGATAACGAATGCAATTACCAGCCTCATCTTTAGTTAATCTGAAAAGACATATTAGCTCATCAAATAATCAACCTTTTACTACGGGAATGACGTCAGAGGTCAACGTCGTAACGTTGTAAGTGGGTTGGTTTCGGAAGTAGCTTTAATATTCTCTTATATTTCACTGTTTACTTATTACAAATAACAGACGGCAATTGAAAAAAAACCCCCAGCATTTCCCAAGTAACTCAATATTTTCTTTTTAGGAACATAGCTTATGACCCAACATTGGAAAGAGCTCGACGAGCTCGCTAATGAGAGGCCATAAGCTATGTTTTCAAGAAAAAATTTGAAAAAAATATTTATCTGATGATTTTTGTAAATTGCGTTGGACAGTTTAGTCATTACTTTATGTAAAAGGTAGGAGCAGTAGTGTATGTTCCCCTACAGGACTCATTGGCAGGACCCCGGTGAAGGACCCCGGAAGTGATGTCATGTCACGGGACTTGGTGGCGCCATGTTGTGTTGTCATGGCAACCCGCGTGAGCGCCCATGTTTTGACGTCATCTCCATAGTGATACGTGGTGTGAGTGCGCATTCCCATTTGTGGAATCCCTTTTTTTCTGAAATGAGGATAAGAGTCCTAGTAAATTAGAACTCAATGAGGGATTTTTAATACGACTCTTATCCTCATTTCAGAAAAAGGGATTCCACAAATGGGATTCCTAAAAAAGAGGTGCCGAAATTGGGGTGCCTTCTGGAGAATCCCTTTTTCTGAAATGAGGATAAGAGTCTTATTAAAAATCCCTCAATGAGGTCTAATTTACTACGACTCTTATCCTCATTTCTGAAAAAAAGGATTATCCAGAAGGCACCCCAATTTCGGCACCCCTTTTTTAGGAATCCTATTTGTGGAATCCTTTTTTCTGAAATGAGGATAAGAGTCGTATTAAAAATCCCCCAATGAGGTCTAATTTACTACGACTCGTCCCCTCATTTGACAAAAAAGGGATTCCACAAATGGGATTCCTAAAAAAGGGGTGCCGAAATTGGGGTGCCTGGGCATATGGCCATTGGATATAGGCTTTTATTATACACAAGGGAGATAACTCCGCATACAGATTATGGAAAATCAGTGGTTAGTTATAATTTATATAAATGATCTAGATAAATGAAACAACAAGAGTACATGGAATAGGGTCAGAACTACTGCTATTACGCACCATCTTACCAGTAACAAGATGATACAAAGCATTTGGTAGGTTAATATTATCAACGGTTAGGATGGGACCTACAGGGGAATATACCTACTATACTCTGCTGCCGTTCTGTATTACCCGGAATTGATCCCACCCCAGAATACCGCTCAATAATATGAAGCACCTGGTGGATCAGTAGTACCAAGGACCAGCAAGAGACCTACAGGGATATGCACAGCCTATGCTATACTACCGTTCTAAACTACCAAGCATTACCCCCATCCCCACAAAATCACTAGGTCTACCATAACGTACTACATATACCAGCCATATAATAAAACAAAGCAATCGGTTGGTTAATGGTACCAATCACTAACAGGGGCCTATAGGTGTATATACAGCCCATACTATAGTACCGTTCTAAACTACCAGGCAGTACCCCTACCCACAATACCCCTAAGCCTAGCATTGCATACTACCTATACCAGTCATAGGATAACATGAAGCATCAGGTGGATTAATAGTACTAAGGGCCAGCAAGAGATCTACATGGATATGTACAGCCTATATAGTATCCTCAGATAAGTATCCTATAAAAGCTATCCTCGATAGGTATCCTCAAATAATACAATACCAGGTCCTCATAACCTCAAAATTCAATGAGGTTATGAGGCATAATATATGAGGACTCATTGAGGGCTTTTACATAGCCCCCATGGCCTCATACGACAAAAAGGGGATTCCATAGCCACGGATGTTTCCCAAAAATGGGATTCCATGGGATATTGCCATTGATATAGGCTTTTATTATACGAAGGGAGATAACTCTGCATACAGATTATGGAAAATCATGCAATCTGATTGGTTAGTTATAATCTATATAAATGATCTATATAAAGGAAACTACAAGAGTACACGGAATGGGGTCAGAACTATCAAGAATACACAAGAAATAGCTAAATATAGTAATAATAAGCAAAGCTGTTCCAACTAATAGGCTCTTCTACGCTACTGGAGTATACTCTAGAACAAAGAGACGATAGACGAAAACAATTGCATATATAGATAGAAGCAGTAAAACTTGTCGGGTTGTTTGTGGTAATTATCCAGGGAAGTCGTGCCAGAAAATACTCTTCTACAAAGGAACATACCCTCCGAACATACACCTGTCCTGTTGTAGGCCTTTGGGTAACATAGCAATCACGTGCTACCATAGAAACCAAGATGGCGACCTTCAGTATACAAAATGGACGACGGAAACACGTATCACCCTAACAACACGCGCTGTGCATGCGCACTCACACCACGTATCACTATGGAGACGACGTCACAACATGGCCGCTCACGCGGGTTACCATGACAACACAACATGGCGCCACTAAGTCACGTGACATGACGTCACTTCCGGGGTCCTGTGCCGGGGTCCTGCCAATGAGTCCTGTAGGGGAACATACACTACTACTGGTAGATCATAGTATTCAGCAGACAAAGAAATGTCAAAATGTTTGAAGTGACACGAGCATCTGCCACCGGTCAATTGATGTGAGAAAACAGCTGAAAGAAAATACACTTTTGGGTATTTTCTCTCAGCGTTTTTCTTACATCAAATGACCGGAGGCGAGTACCTTCAGAAATACGTACTCTGTGAATTTTGCGTTAGGTTCTGTCGTTTGCTCTTTTATTTTTTTAACAAATGCCGGGAATATTCTTCAATACCGAAATTTAGGTATATTATACTCATCTATTACGACAATTTATTCAAAGTTATGCATCGTTTCACAAATGCCAGGAAGTCTTCAAATAAAAATGGTATCACTGAAGTAAATATTTGAATTCGGGTGACCCGCCTTGTTAAGTTGCACTCAGAAGTGATGCAATCTATGAAATTAAGCAGGCTTTGAGAAATATATTTGTTTCAATAAACATTTGAAACATTCTACTGACATCTTGTTTTATTGTAGAATATTCCAGATAAATAAAGAAAGTGATTTGATGACTTTTTGGACCCAAAATATACAATTGACTATTAGTATGTTTTTGTTGGAAATTCACTGAAAAATATATGCACGTGACCGGTAATTTCCTTCTTGTCGGTTTTTTCTCTCTTATTTGTTGCATATCCTCATGTGTTCGGGTCAGAAAAAGTTCTTTGAAGGGCTATACCTGACAAAGAGTTTTGAATGACAAAATTAAAGTGATGCGATCATATTTTTCCGCCTGAATGTTATAATGGTCGCCTATGAGAAAATATTTTGTTCCGTGATAACAAATGTACGAATGATTGGCTCGCCTCATACTGTCGCGTATTTTGTCTTATTATATCCCTTCTTCAAATATAGTTATCAAATATGACCATTGCTCAGATACCAAGTCATAAGGTTGCTGGTCTGTGTATGACGCTTATGTCATTTTCTTTTCCGATGACTTTGGAGACTTTTACAAGCGAGAGGCAGTATTAGGCTTTAGATTGCCTTCCTGCTTCCCCCAGTCCCCGTCCGACGTCCTCTCGTTGGATTAAAGACTGTTACAGCATGGTCGCGATAGTGGTGCTCTGTGCGATCCGATATAGTAATAAGTAACAAATTTCTTCTCTGTATAGAACCTCGACACAATTTTATGTCTATAATCTGAACCTTGATGTCGAACAAAGACAGCTACAGTTAAAACTAGAAGTCCTGTCACGAATAGTGCGCTTATCTAGGCTTAATTGCGCGTTGGAATTGCGCGCAATTGCCATATCGAATGGCATCCAAAGCACGGCAGGGTCTCCTGGGTACTCATAGCAAACACATGCAATGTTTCTGCCAATGGACCTCCGGGTTACCCGGAGGTCCATTGGCTGAAACATTGCTTGTGCACAGGCCATATGTACAGAATTTGATAGCTTTACTATGGCCATAACGCGTACTTTAACGCACAGATCAACGTGCTATTTGTGCGCTTTTCATGACAGGACTTCTAGTTCTAGCTGTATCTTGTGTCTAGAGTGAAACATACACTCACTAAATATTTAATTGTGTCGCAACGATTCATTGTGTCAAAATTATAAGCACTGTGTCAAAACTATATCTATGTGTCAGGCTGCCTAATAGTCTCGGTGCTTCACTAGAAGTGTTTTCTTTTACAGGAGGGCTTTAATTTGTCTCCATTTTTGTGATCCCCACCACGAGCCAATAACTTTTCTATCTTTCGGATATGAAATTCTGCTTGGAATAAAATTTTATTACATGCCTGTGCTTTTATTTTCATAAAATACGCGCTTTTTCTGCAATAACCGAAGCGAACAATACTTTTTTTGTATTGTCCTTTAACAATACGGATCACGTGTGCGGACTATTTAACTATTTCTTTTTTACGTTTAGGATATTTTTGGCAATAATTTGTGTTTTAATATTTTTTTAGTAAACTGTCAGCGTGCAATAAATACGGAACAGCATACGCATTCGAACTGTCAGTTTTTTACTGCACGAGATCGATTTCGGCGGAGGGATAATATTGATCAAGAAGCTGAAGGCTTCGAGTTGAATATTATTCCTCCGCCAAAATCGATTAATATTTTTTTAATGAAGGCGTGCAATAAATACAGAACAGCATACGCGATCGAACTGTCATTTTTACCGCGCTCGATCGATTTGGGCCCAAATCGATCCCGTGAGGTAAAAAATAGCAGTTCGAACGCGAATGCCGTTCTGTCTATACGTTGAGGTTGATTCAACGATACGATAAAGCTGAAGGACACAAAGAAAAAAGAATGCCCCCTCCCCACCTTATTTACTTTCTTCTTAATGCACAGGCACAGCTCACGGACCACCACTCTAATTTAGATGATGTTATAGTCTGAAGCCAGTCCAGCTCCTCAAATAGGTCGTCGCATCTATTTTTTCACAAGACCAGAACAATTTAGTTGGTTGGAAAAGTGAACCCATGGTTCGCGTTTCCGAAAAACTGATATATTTCGAACGATTTAATCTGAAAATTTTCATAAAAATTCATTTTCTGTGAATCAAAGCAAGAAACGTTCCTCAATCAAGATTTGATTTTATCGACTTTTTTGATGTTGCAATCAGAAATGAAGACTCACCATAGCGAATTATGATTACGCTGATAATTCCACTAATTATGTTAACCCTTTACCCAACGCAGACGATTTCAAAATTTATTATTTTAAATATAATTTTTTTAAATGTTTCAAAAAATTTCAACAAAACCATCTCATGTGAGCCCTCATTGGAACGAGCGCAATGCGCTCGTTCCAATGAGGGGTCACATGATATGGTTTTATTGAAATATTTTGAAAAATTAATTTTTTTCAACTGCTCAATTTCCATATTACGTGGGTGGATGCGGGCGATTCGTTAGATAAAGGGTTAATATCTTGGTGTTTTCAAAGGGAATTAAATATTTACTGCTTGGAATATCTATAAATGTGCCTGGAAAGAATACCTGTATATTTTTGTAAATAAAGAAACATCACATTACATCAACGATCGTCTACTCGTAAATTTCTATGAAAGGGTGAACAGACAGAACTCATAACAGCGTCGAATTCCGAACAGAATTAGACTGGTGGTCTGTGAGGTTGAGGAACAATATGTGTATATCGGATCAGGCTATAATTCATATTTTGAAAAACGAGCATAATTTGCACAAGCGAATTTTCAGTTAGTGGACGTCTTTGTTGAACGCGGTCGTTATTAACCCTTTACCTAACGTAACGGCCAAAACCGACCAGCGCTATTCTCAAAATCTCATTATTTTTTTCATTTTTTGTCTCAAAAACATAGGTTATGACCCCTCGTTCCAACGAGGGGTCATAACCTATGTTTTTGAGACAAAAAATGAAAAAAATTAGTTATTCAAGAATTATTTTTGAAAGTGTCGTCTGCTTTTCAGGTTAGGTTAAGGGTTAACCAATCAACCTTCCCGAACAAAAGACGACACTTTTTCATTGTTTGCCCCCAAAAGCTTATGGGCAATAACTGAAACGAGCTCATTGACCATACGCTCATTGAACTCATTCCAATAAAGTGTCATAGATATGTTTTCTTGACAAAAATTAAAAAAAAATTGAATGCTGAACTTTATGTATAATGCTGGCCTTCACGTTATAGGTAAAAGATATACTGAAACTTTAAGTGTAAAAAATACTCGATTGGGAACTCCACTCTCAGTGGTTTTCGTGGTGATTCACTCTTCTTGTACGGATTTCTGTTAACTTAACTGGTTGAGTGCGAGATTATTTTCAGTGTTTATAATATGTCCATTAAATTTGTTTTATTACAAATTATTGGTGAAATAGTAATTGTTTATGACTGAATTTGAAACACAGGCCTAGAAATTGTTGACTTTTGCAAAGTAACCTCATTTTTTTTCAAAGCTTTGATAGTGGTTTCCAGCACTCAACCAGTTAATGTCTGTTTGCTTATAGTCACATTAAGACCTTTGAACACAATACGATAAAGTTGTAAGGGGAGGTGACACCCGTTACTTATTTCCAGTTGCTTATTCGACATTCGTTGTGAACCGATAAAATCGGTTGATAATGATTGTAGAATGATGAACTGGGAATAAGTAACGGTTGTCACGTCCGTAAGTTGAAAATCCAAAATTTTTCTAAGTTCTCAATATCAACAAAACAAACTCAGATATGGAATACACTGAAACCAAAGTTTAAACTAAGAAATAAAATCCCCAATTATAAGCAGGGGCGTAGTAAAGAGGGGGTTGGGAGTTGTGAGACACCTCACCCTGTTTTTTTCACTCGTGACACTTTCATTTGGAGTATTAAATATAGATTCGCTCTTGCTGGGAATCACGTACTTTCTCACGAGACTAGACTTGACTCTCTCTCTTACGTCATACCCCCAGCCGGTCGTGCAAATTGGAGGAAGTGGTACCCGATTCGGGCTGTTGTGTGTATGTGTGTGTGGTGGGGGGGGGGGGCGAGTTGGGGGGGGGGGGGGTAATTTGGAGTTCGTCGCGACTACTACCCGTATATTTCATTTATCCACAAATAAAATTTCAAGAAGTTTAAAGTCTTTGAACAAAAATCCTGACTGACTGATATTGCAATTACATCATCAAGGCATGCCTTGATGGTGTTGTTGGAATATTTTAACAGGCAGGAGGTTGAGCCACCGCAGCAGGGACAAATCAGATCAACATTTCCCAATCGATCACCTTCGCAACACCCCTGATTATAATTTTGAAACAGTGGTTCGTTGCAACAAAATCACATTCAGTGACTGAAAGTTTCTCTCTGGAGGTTGGACTCAGTTAATATCTTTTGTCTTTGTTCGACAGCAAGGCTCAAATTAGAGGCATCATACTGAGTCGATATGCCAAAACGAGAAGAAGATCGTTTATTATTACTCTAACCTTATACAGTTAAAACTAGATGTCCTGTCATGAAATGCGCACGAATAGCACGTTGATCTGCGCGTTAATGTACGTGTTATGGCCATAGTAAAGCTATCAAATTCTGTACATATGGCCTGTGCACAAGCAATGTTTCAGCCAATGGACCCCCGGGTAACCCGGAGGTCCATTAGCAGAAACATTGCATGTGTTTGCTATGAGTAACCAGGAGAACCGGCCGTGTTTTGGATGCCATTCGATATGGCAATTGCGCGCAATTCCAGCGCGCAATTAAGCCTAGATAAACGCACTATTCCGTGACAGGACTTCTAGTTTTAACTGTAAATGCGATATTACATTCTGTAGACATTTCAAACTGATTAGAAAAGTAAATGTCACTTTTCATTATTCTACCATATGAAAAATCTGGAGAAAGCACGGTGGTTCAGTGATTTCAACACTGAATTTCAAACCGAAATGTGCACGGTTCGATCCTCACCTGGGGTAAATACGTTGTGACCTTGGGTAATGCACTTGGTCCCGATTGCCCTCGTGGGGGCACGGTGGCGCTATGTACTAAGGCCTTCTGCAATTGGGTGGTGCAGTTGTTTTCAACCAATGTTGACCCTTCTTATGTGGAGTTAGTACGTTGGGGAGTCTGACAGTTGCTCCCCTTGCTCGGTGGGTCTCACCGGGTACTCCGGCTTCCTCCAACCTGTAAAACTGTCCGACGCGTGGTGACCTTGGTTGTAAAAAATGTCGATAAACCCCAATAATAAAAAAACCCAATTTAACTCTTTACCCAACGTAACGGCCAAAACCGGCCAGTGCTATTCTCAAAAATCACCAGTTAATTTTTATTATTTCTTCATTTTGTGTCTCAAAAACATAGGTTATTACCCCTCGTTGGAACGAGCTCATTGAGCTCGTTCAAATGAGGGGTCATAACCTATGTTTTTGAGACAAAAAAAAAGAAAAAAGTTAGTTATTCAAGAATTTTTTTCGCAGGTGTTGTCTGCTTTTCATGTTAGGTAAAGGGTTAAAAAAAGTAAGAATGCGGGAAGAGTCCAACAAATATTTTTTCGAAATCTATTTTCAGGATAGAAAAAGTCAAATATTTCTCTTGAAGTGACTCCGACACGAGATTACCCTGGCTATCGAACCCCAATAAATAAATAAATCTGGAAGTGACGCGCATCACGCAATAAGCTTATTTACATCGATATCACTGCGTTCGCATCGCTTCTTGTGTGTATGGGCCAGGAGGCTATGTTTTTGCTGTCCATCCAAATCATATTTAGTTTTAAAGATAACTCAATGCTGAAAGAGGTGGAAAATGTCGTTATGTGTTAAAATATTACAAAAATTAAATAATAAAAAAATAATCATCTGAATAGACCGCTACGCATTTAAAATCCATGCTGCAAATATAACTAGACATACCTGTTTTTTTCTGTGAGTTTTCCAATCGGAGAAATCTTGTGACTGGTTTAAAAATGACAGTTCCACTTTTATACACTTATTGTGAATAGGTTTGTTTCATATTGGATAATACCTAAACCTGATAATTACAGCTTAAATGCTAAACACAGTTAAGACCAGTAATTTAGGTTACATAACTGAAAACATGGTCAAACTTGTTGTTCGGAAACCTCTTTCGCAGTTAAATGAGCAACCGAGCCGTGAAGTTAACCTGCAGACGACTCGACAAGAATTTTGTTGGAAAGGTGCGCGAAATGGAGATCAACGATAACCGACTCGGCCGTGGCGACCAGGGTTTTCGGTAGGGTTTAATATATTCCCTGGTTTTCTAGGAACCGGGAACGGGGATGAAATTACTCCCAGAACCGGGATATTTCCCGGGTAATATCAAGCGAATTTACGAGGGTAACATTATGCATTTATTTTAATAATAATGAGCATATTTCATATAGGCAATCTCCCATCTCCAAGCGGAAAAGTTCTTTTCCTAAGATAAGTATGAAAACTCAAACCCGCTTCAATCTCGTCTTTATTTTTTTGATCACCTCTACCTTATACAAACATCTGTATCAGGGGATCGGATACACGACAGTTGCGGAGTTAATACATACAAAATACATGTTGATTGTAAGATAAACTACACGCATACGGGAACATTTATGTTTTTAAACAACTTTTCCCGATACATCGCACTCTCTGTGGTTCAGTCACAGAGAGTATGGTGTATCCAGGTAAGTGAGGTCGCACCTTTTTTTAGATAGTCCCTCAAGTGGCACTCCAGTGGTGTTCGGAGGTACGTTCGCACTCCTCGCGCCTCCCCTGGATACGCGCCTGACTTGCTCTTATCACTGCAAGCAATGGTTTTTGGTTTAGAGATTAAACATTTGACCATTCCACCAGAAATGTATTGAATAATGTGAGTAGTATGTCTCGTACCTTTCACCCCTGAGTTGCAGGACCTCGGTGCAGGACCTCGGAAGTGACGTCATGTCACGTGACCTAGTGGCGCCATGTTGTGATGTCATGGTAACCCGCGTGAGCGGCCATCTTGTGACGACATCTCCATAGTGATACGTGGTGTGATTGCGCATGCGCAGCACGTGTTGTTAGGGTGATACGTATTTCCGTCGTCCATTTTGTATACTGGAGGCCGCCATCTTGGTTCCTATGGTAGCACGTGGTTGCTATGATACCCAATTTTTTCTGCAATAAGACGGGGTATGTTTGAAGGGTGTGTTCGATTGTAGAAGAGTAAATCTAATTACCACAAACAACCCGACAATCCCTCCAAATCACCGAAATCCACTCAACTTTTACTATTTCGAATTCTTTCAGAATTCTCTGCTTCTGTCTATATATGCAATAGTTTTCCTCTTCCTGGCCATGTTCCTTTGTTCTGGAGTATACTCCAGTAGCGTAGAAGAGCCTATTAGTTGGAACAGCTTTACTTATTATTACTATAATTAGCTATTCTGGTCTATTCTTTTTAGTTCTGACCCTATTTGAAGTACTCTTGTTGTTTCATATATCTAGATTATTCATAACCTTGATTTCCCATAATCTGTATGCAGAGTTATCTCCCTTCTGTAAAATAAAAGCCTATATCCAATGGCAATATCCCCGGGCACCCCAATTTTAGCACCCCTTTTTTGAAAAAATATATGACCTTCGGCACCCCTTTTTTGTCATATGTGCTTATGTGAAAAAGCACAATGTGACACAATGTGCCCTAGCACAAAGGCACATGCTTTATGTGCCGATATGTGCTTATGTGAAAAGGCACAATGTGACACAATGTGCCCTAGCACATAGGCACATACGGGTATTTGAGGATACCTTTGGCCTGGTATTGTATTATATGAGGATACCTGTCGAGGATACCTACTGGAGAATCCCTTTTTGTCACATGTGCTTATGTTAAAAGGCACAATGTGACACAATATGCCCTATCACATAGGCACATACGGGTATTTGAGGATACCTATGGCCTGGTATTATATTATTTGAGGATACCTATCGAGGATACCTACTGGAGAATCCCTTTTTGTCATATGTGCTTATGTGAAAAGGCACAATGTGACACAATATGCCCTATCACATAGGCACATACGGGTATTTGAGGATACCTATGGCCTGGTATTGTATTATTTGAGGATACCTATTGAGGATACCTATCGAGGATACCTTTTGGAGAATCCCTTTTTTGCCGCATTAGGCTATGTAAAATCCCTCAATCAGGTCTAATGTAGTCTTACCAACTGCTTCCATCTTGTCGTCAAAGCTCCAAGGCCATTACAGGTCTATGGCCTACCTGTCCTATCGTTAGCTTCTACAACAGTCTTGTTCCATTGCAACCTTGTACCAGTACTATTGGCTTCTGTTATTCTGCCCCATATCTCATCCATTACTTCCTAGCTATACCTATCTCAGTCTCGACTATAACATTGATCAAGGTTGAATCAGATTTCCCCTGTATACATATAAGGCATTCCGTAATTGAGATTCCTAGCCGAGTCCGTAAAATTTGAATTTCGTGATTTGTCATCAACACTCGAGGGTATGGAAAGGGATTGATAACACCCAATTCAACAATGACTACAAGAACCTGAACAGAAACAACCAACCACTACAAAATAACAAAGGTACAGATCCAACAGAACCAAGATCGAAGTGAACATAACAAATTGAAAGAATGTCAAACTAGTCAGATTGATCGAACTAGTTGGACAGACTGAACAGAATAAAGTGAACAAAGATCCAACACAACCAAGATCGAAATGAACAGAACTGACCCAATGAAGGTATCGAAGTGAATTGACCATAACAAAGTTTTCAACTGAATGAACTTTATGTAATTAAAACCCCTTTGAACTCTTTGTGATAGGTATCCTCAATAGGTTTTTGTCTATCATGAAAACTGTTGACCGCCAGAACGCTAAAAAAATTTCTGAAAGCAACTAATTTGAAAAAAAATTAACCATTTGACGTAACCACAGTTTTCATTGTGCACAAGTAGTAGGGGATGTGGTATTCAGGTCCCTTTTGGATGACTCCAGCGGATGGTCCAGGGAGTGACGCACTAGCCACGTAACCAGATACGTCATGTTGAGTTGGTACGGTAGCCAGCGTGAGCGGCCATTTTGTGACGTTATACCATAGTGATGCGTGGTGTCAGTGCGCACGTGGAGCGCGTGTTGTTATGGTGACTCGTTTTTCCGTCGGCCATTTTGTCTACTGGAAACCGTCATCTAGAAGCCAATGTTTGGACTACTAGGAGCTAGAAACTTGGATTTACACTAACGGAATCTCAGTTACGGAAACCCCTTTATAGAATCCCACTCAGAGACTCCCTCTCTGGAATACATCTGTTGTTATAGAATCCATTTTGTTTTTATCAGAAACCAGAAACACATTCCTCCGTTGCGAATTAGAAAATAGAACTTTTCATCGATGCGGAATAGGAAATTCGATCGCAATTGCGCAGAGAGGGTTGATAACCTGCTCTGTGCGAATGCGATCGAGTTTGAAAACCTCCTCTGCACGAATGAGATCGAGATTCCGATTCTGCATGGATGAAAAGATCTATTCGTTTCGGCGCCATTACCGGGTTATTGTTTTAACTGTTTTATATTTATACAAAAACATGGACGACTTCGAAATATTCGTTGACGCTTCGCGAGTTTTCAAATGACGATAATTAAAGGATAAAACATAGTTTGAATCAATAAACTCGGCACAAATGTAAGGAAATACGTGTACTATCGATTGCAGCCGGTAATAAGGGCGAAAGCTTGATATATATTCCTATTTTCAAGTTTCGAGTTCCCATAAAAGCTTGATGGGAACTTTTTCTATAGGGTTGAATGGGAAGAATCTGAACGAAGAGGGGTAGCCACAACGTTCAGATCGCGGAACTACCAACTTACGTTATCCGTAGCAACAACAATACCACGACCGTCGAAAGTTGAAACTGTCAGCGTAGTTTGTAGGCAAGCCTGGTGCTGTTTGTTTAAAACTGATTTTCGCACTCACCTATCAACTTCTTATTCAGTTATTTTGAAAAAAATGATTTTCGTTCTCACCTGTGCTTCAGTCATTTTGAAAAATCTCGAATCAAGTCTTCGATCAGTCAACACTGGAATGACGTAAGATGGGGACTTTCCAGCGACTGACATGTGCTTTCCTCATTACCATATGATTTGCATCCGGCCGATCGGTAGCGCTCGTTTATTTCCGCACTTTGTATCAAATTCGACGCGTCAAAAATCAGTCGACTATTTCAAACACGTATTTAAGACGCATCACCGACGGAGATTCGTCTCAGTTGGACGGAGATTCGTCGGTGATGCGTCTTAATCGCATCTAATTCAAATAGTCGACGCATCACCGACGAATTTAATTCATTTTTTGCTCTGGTATTAGATTCGACACGTCAAAAAGCCGTCGACTATTTCAGGCCTAAGATTAGTAACCGTTTGTTTCAAGCATTTATACTACCCGCATTACAGTATCTGATACTCAGTAGTCCCACCATGAGTCTACATTAGCCCTAAATGGGACCATCCAGTGGTTATACCTTCCTGTTGGGGGTATAACCACACTGGGGAGTCCTTTTAGGGACTAACTGCACGCAACGGCCTCTGTCTGGGGACGGCGAAGTGCCTGATCAAAATCAATTTGCTGATTTATTTATTGGTGTTTAAGATCACATATTTCTGCATAATGGCTAATCGTAACCGTAACATGGGGATAAAATCAAAATGGAATTAAACTGCAGCTTCTCGAAAAGATTATCATGAAGGCTGTCGGACAATGTTAAATCCATATGTTGTTTATTCAGTGGTTTAAGGGTGATTTAAGGGATCATCCTCAACATCGCCAACTGTTACACTCAATTTAAAGTGCGAGAGTTGCCCCCATCTAAAGTTTGAGAGGGCATCGGACGTGCAGAACGTCCGTCGCATTGAAAATGATAAGCCTATTCAAGGAAAGGAGAAGCGATAATATACTACTCAAAGTTTGCTAAGCACCTAATATTTGACACATCACTGTGAAATTTGCTTGTGGCATATTTGCGATAGTTTTGGTGGATATGATTGAGGAATGTATTGAAATGGTCCCCAGCGTTTACGTTAGTTCTCTTGACAGGTAGAATTTTCGTGACAGTCATGGAAAGCATGTAGCCCTTGATTTTCATGATGTTTTCGTGTACTGTCTACATGTACATGACATGTGTAAGGTATTCAATCTTCATTTCAACAGAAACCCTTGTGATTTAATGATTGAATATGGCAAAGGCAAATGTAAGAAGACATTTGTCTGAAGCAGAAATGTGGTGGGCTGCAGGGATGGTGGAGCAAGAGGCTACACATCGTTACGTTGGTGAAGCTCTTAGTGTGCACCATACGGTGATCTCCAGTGCCTGGGCAAGATTTCAGCAGTATGCCACACCAGTAAGACGGCATGGTGGTGGCAGAGACAGGACAACATCTGCAGCTGAAGACTGGTTTTTGATCATTCCGGCCCATAGGAACCGCTTTACCACAGCAACCCAGCTCGCAGTGACCTTCAGAATGCATCCGGAGTAAATGTTTCGACGCAGACTATCCGGGCAAGGTTGCACGAAGGTGGTCTCCGACCGAGAAGACCATGTATTTGCATTCCACTGTTCCAGAACCACCGCCAGACACGATATGAATGGGCCATGGACCAGGTTGGATGGACCAGAGAAGATTGGCGACCTGTCCTTTTTACAGATGAGTCAAAGTACTGCCTAGACCACACAGATAGGCGTTTTAGGGTATGGAGAAGACCAGGAGAGCGATTCCATTCAGCCAACATTGCTGAGCATGACCGCTATGGTGGTGGATCAATCATGGTCTGGGCGGCATCAGCAGGAATGGACATACAGAGCTCTATGTCCTTGAACGTGGTACGTTGACTGCGCAGCGGTATATTGATGAGATACTGGATGTCCACGTCAGATTGTATGCAGGTGCAGTGGGTGATAGATTCATTCTGATGGACGATAATGTCCGTCTTCATGTTGCCCATGCTGTCCGGGAGTACCGATAGAGGCAGGGGATTGGGCGTATGGACTGGCCAGCAAGATCCCCTGACCTCAATCCAATCGAACATGCATTGAATAAGTTGTAGCTTGCAATTTCAGCCCGCCCAGTCCAGCCAAGACCTGTCTAGGAGCTTGGTGTCATGCTGATTCAAGAATGGAACAACATCCACAAAGGACCACCAGGAATCTGATTTGGGAGCATGAGAAGGCGTTGTCAAGCTGTAATTAACAGTAATGAGTCTCATACTCGATATTGAACCCATACCAGTTCGCTCCGTCAACTTTTTGGCAAATTGAAAAATTTACTCTTTTACAAATAATATCTATTTTCCATGGTTATCGTATTAAGAAGCTAAAAAATAATGTCAAACACAAATAAAATCTTAATTTCTGTACTTAAATCATTAAAGATATAACTAAATATAAAATATATACACTTTTCATTACAATATTTCAACTAAAACGTAAAACAGGTAGTTGGATATACTTGGTGCTTAGCAGACTTTGAGTAGTATATTTCTAAAGTGCAGCTTCACTCTGTTGCATAATGAAATGTTTAACTCTTGTTAAGTATCTTTGAAAGTAGCACACGTATTCCAACTGCAATACTGAAGCTAATACGAGTGCTGAAGCATAGCTTTTGGCACATTTACGCTTTCAAGACACGATTGTTTTATTCTTCCCGTATAATGTCCACTGCTTCAAAAAATCACTTTTTTTCCTCAAGAGCTTTTATTTGATACCTGAGACAATATTCCATGATGATGATTTAATTTTTGAAATGTACAGGAGTTGTTGGTTCAGACCTCAACATCCAGCAACAGTATCCAAGCATATTTTGGTAATTATGTAACTACAAAAATCCGTGGGTAAACCTTGTGTTTGGCTATTCATCTATTTAGTTACCTAGGACGAACTCATTCCATCTGCTGATTTAAAACATTGAATGTTGGCTTTCGCTCCTCGAGAGTGGATGAAATGTACCGATGCCTAGGTAAATATAAAAAAAAACACACATGGCGTCAGCTGTCTACCCAAATAATAATCGAGTCTGGAAATAAGCAGACAATCATATGCAGGATAGCATTACTAAATCACAGCAGGATAGCGTTACTAAATCACAGCAGGATAGCATTACTAAATCACAGCAGGGTAGCATTACTAAATTTTCCCTCTGTTAACCTCAATATGAATCAAGGTCTCAGTCCTAAACAGACAAAAAGGTACCGAGAGGATAAATTGGTGGATTCTAGTGCTCACTAAATGGGATAGCATCAGCAAATGCACCCTCTGTGGACGTCATTCTTCAAATGACAGATTGCTCATGTCTAGGCTTGGTAATAATTTCAAGTCTGTAAGACAGTATAAGCACGAGGAAAGTTTCAAAATCTCCATATTAGAAGTCTTATTGTAAGCTCACAATGAATCTAACGCTGTTATGGCCTGGAACCAGTCTAGCCCTTACATAGACTATCATGCACAGATAAATCTGGGCTCAGAGCATGTTTGAAATGCACACATAGTACATTGTCTCTAAATAAAAAATGAAAGGAGAATGCTGCTGTCGTGTCAACAAGGGTTCACAGCATTTCTTGTAATTTCTTCATTTTTCTATATGGCATTCATTGAATAACACTAGACGGCTTATTACACATAACTTTTATAAGGCTCTTAACTCTCTGCCGCCTAACACGACTAGTAGACAAAAAACGCCTATTGCCTCTTAACGGAAACCCATATGTGGGCTTTATTCCGAAATGCCGATACCACACCTTACATGATTCAAATTCAATGGCCATGCTTCATATTATCTTTGAAGTGATATTATTTAGTCTGTTAGGATTTGCCTTTTTACAATTTATAGGAGAGTGCCCACAGGCACTCTCCCATGAATTGTAACAAGGCAAAGACAAGTGAACAAATTTTGATGGTCAAAAATAATTTAGCACTCTACCAATTAAACATAGCTTATGATCCCTCGATAGAAAAATCTACACACGCTCTTTACAGTGAGACGTCATAAGATATGTTTGGTAGGAAAAATAGAGAAAATAAAAAAAAATGAAATAATAAATTGAAATGACGACTTTAACCCTTTACCCAACGCAGACGATATCAAAATTTATTATTTTATATATTATTTTTTAAACGAGCTCGTTCCAACGAGGGGTCACATGATATGGTTTTGTTGAAATTTGTTGAAATATAATATTTTTTCAACTGCTGAATTTGCTTATTACGCGGGCGGATGCGGGCGATTCGTTGGGTAAAGGGTTAACGAACAGCGCTAGGCTGGTGTGGATGTTACGTTAGAGAAAGCGTTAATATAGCACCACCCAAGCCAAGCTATTTGGCCATCAGTCATATTCTTACGCTGTTATGGAATATTTGTTTACCCAATATCGTGGAATTTGTGCACAGACAACCATTGATGTAATGTGATTTATACCATGATTACATATTCTACTGTATATTAAAAGCCAATGACATAAATTTTACCTTGACACACCAACCGTGGTGAACACTCCAGCAATGGGATTTCATTAGTTAAAATTTACACCTACAGTGGAACTACATCAAAGTTGATCTTTAGTGATCTCGCCTTGAATGTAAACTTGTCTAAATTTATCCCTCGTCGCCACTTGAAGAGTGAAATGAAACCGGCAATTATTTATTACGTTTTTAAATAAGTTTACCTCATAAGATATAAAAAATTAACAAACATACGTTGTCTTATGTTAATAAAGCGTTCATAACTCGAAATAGTATGTTATTATGTTATTAAAATGAAAAAGGCCCCATAATTTGTTTGCGCGTTTCTTTTTCTATTTCGTTTCAGCGATAAAATTACCAGCGGAAGTATCGCCCACCGATGCTCATATAAAAAAAAACAGATTCGCACGTGTGAATATTGATTTATTTAATATTTAAACTTTTATTAATCTGACAATCATGGTATAAATAAAATATACCCAAAGTAGCTTGGTGCACCGAATGTTCCCCACTCGTGCTGAAGTGGTGTTAATCGCTCGTGAAAGGCTCGCGGTTAACACCACTTCACCACTCGTGGTAAACATTTGGTACACCAAGCTACTATGTGTATATTCTATGTATCCCTTTGCTTACAGAATACACCAATTTTTCGTTCCCCTGTTATAGATATTCCAGTCAAAGAGAATTGAATTCATCTTGATTTTTGATTCAATCGGATGAAATATTTTAGTCGTTCGGAAAAGCGAACCGTTCGACCAGTGAACTACACCACGAAGATCAAATATAAAATTGGCGATGGACTATTAAGGGCTAGACTGGTTCCATGTCATAGCGGTGTCAGTCAACGAGTAATGAATTCACCTTGAAAACACTAACACAATTAGAGGAACTACGCAGCGATATCATAAAACTACAGCTGTGGAGAGTCTTCATTCAAAATATTTAGTAAACAAACATATCTACCAGTAATGGTAATAACATCAAAGATTCCATCAAATCAAGTCTCGATTGAGAAACATTTCTTGCGTTGATTCAAAGAAACTAAATATTTATGTTTTTTTAGATTCAATCGGATGAAACATGTTAGTTGTTCAGAAAAGCGAACCAGCTGAAATACTCCACCAGATCGAATATAAAAATAGGCGTTGGTCTATTAAGGGTTAGCCTGGTTCCAGGACAGGAAAGTGCCAGACTCGTTTCAGAAAACAAATGACTGGTGGCTTGGCGGCTTGCGGCCATATTTGTAACCAGGAGTGCCCAGGCTATCATAAAACAGCGGGAATTTGAGGAGATTACAATAAAATTCACATTTTAAGTCCCAGAGCAGTGAAAGAGATTTTTGAAGCAGTGTCAGTAGTACATAATGAACGATTCGTGCCTCATTACCCAGAATTTTGCGGGAGCAGCTTGTGATAAATTCCTATAGGGACCGGAGCTTTTGCCGTAGCAACTTTTTCCCGTGCAAAACTTCGCCCCTTCAATCTAGATCCGCCAAGTGGTATGTACGTGCTGCATATACAGTACGTGGAGAGTGTATTGTCACTAAATCACCCGCAGAGTGGAGATCCAACCCAAGCAATAATTGCAAAGCATAACTAGCACAAGCAAAGTATCAGCCAATGGACCTCCGGGTTAAACCCGGAGGTCCACTGGCTGAAACATTGCTTGTGTATTTTGTCGATATGTACTCAATTTGAAAATTATAGTCTGGGTGATAACTGCACTCCGCTGGTAATTTGGTTGTAATCCACTCTCCACGAACTGTATAGTATGCTTTTGCATGTATAGTGATATATGTACACACAGGGTTATGTGTATATAGTATGGTATGTGGTGGAATATTGATAAAGAAGTTGGGTTTTCTTGAAAGTTTCCCCGCGAAACGGTTGACATTGCTATTGGCGTCATTATGCGCCGTCATAGAAACGTTGACGGTGTTGTTTGCACTGTACAATCTGGTATGACGTTATTCGGTGAGGGTGTGCAGGTCTTCTCTTACGGGAGTGATCTCGTAGTATAGTACGAGAGTTATAAACCCCTGCAGACCTCCTGTTAGCCCTTGGTTCTATTAACCCACCTTTTATTTATATTATCCTATGTCTGATATTGGCAATACGTAATGCTAGTCCAGGCAGTATTGTGGGGTGGATGGGGATAATACAGGGCCATCTATTGCAGGTACCCTGGTGGTATACTTGGTGCGCCATCATGTGACGTTTTAGGTTGGATTTGCATGTAAACTCGGCGGCACACGTGTCACACTTATAGCCTTTTTTCTTTGGGTTTTTAGTAGAAACTTATTCAGTTATTGACACATCGGGAATGAGCCATCAATTGGATGCGTCTCGCCTGTATCACTCATTGCTATTATCTGCAAAAAAATTAACCTTGAAGTTATTTCTCACTCAATATGGAAGTCATTCAGAAAACATGGATGTTCTGTGTTGCATCGGTGCTCACGGATATGCTCTTTTGAAACTGACAGATTACTGCTAATCTTGTACCGGTACCCTAAATTCCTCGTGGTCTACGAAGCATATGCGGTAGAGCAAGTACCAATACAACCCCGAGTATCAGTAACACACTTTCGACTTGTTATCTCCCTGTTTTGGGCTAATGACGGTACTTGTTTCTAGTGTCCGATATACGCGTTCCAAATGTCAATAATTTAATTTGCTCCGTGGTTTTTTTTTAGTGGTGGCGCCATTTGGGGGTCGGGGGGGGGGGGGGGTATATAGAGAATAGTGATTCTCACGAAATTCCTTAATGTCGTTCATCAAACTGGCTTTATAGATGAAATATTTCCCGACCTTATTATAATATGTTTACTTTAACCCTTTACCTAAGGTAACGTCCAAAACCGGCCAGCGCTATTCTCAAAAATCGCCAATTAATTTTCATTATTTTTTTCATTTTTTGTCACAAAAACATAGCTTATGATCCCTCGTTGGAACGAGCTCGCCGAGCTATGTTTTTGGGACAAAAAATGAAAAAAATTAGTTATTCAAGAATTATTTTTGCAAGTGTCGTCTGCTTTTCAGGATTAGGTAAAGAGTTAAATAATCAACAAACATACTTAATTTGCTTCTATTTTGGTTCTCCAATGTACCAATTTTCACTCATTTTCCTTCGTTTGGGAGGTCTAATGTTATAGCCCCCCTGTCGGAGAGGTCAGCCCCCCCCCCCCCCCCGCTGTCGAGAAACCCCTGGCGCCACCCCTGCTGCGAGTTGCTAAATTTAACACGTGACAGGCGATTATTTTGCATATTTCACCAAAAAATTGGTCAAGTGACAGGGAAATGATAATCTCCTCAATCTAATAGCCATTGTTCATGTTTGAAATTCCAACACAGCACACCTTAACCAATACACAACTGAGTCATAAAAACATCCCGATAGATTGTTTCTTCTGAATATGTTTTTCTTCGCAAAACTTGTACTCAACCCTGTCTCTCCCGCCACTTTCTCTGCTCTGCGTTCTTTTTGTCGCTCCGGTTCCGAGTATCCGAATACCCGGTGTGCTCTAAACTTAGTTGAGTTAGAAATTAACCCAAATCAACTGGGTGGAGTGAATATGAACCCAATTGGGTTCATATTCACTCCGCCCAGTTGATTTCGGTTGATATTCAACACAACTGATTTTAGCGTTTATTATCCCCTTCTTTGGATTGTAGGCTGTATATGGATACGCCGGCTCAGTCTACTTTTCCTAGCTCAGATAGCTTTCCGGTTGAAAGATTGTTGGAGTAGAAGACGTTGACCAAAATATAACATACACACCAAAAACAAGAGCCAAGAAGGTCGAGTGTATCTTGGGCATTTGCGAAGCCTCTCCCCAACCCACGCACTTTCATCGTGCTTTCACGGCACCTGGACACTTGAATCGCGTCAAGTTAGTTATAGCCTTAAACACTGCAACGTCGATCAGATTTATTTATTTATTTATTGGGGTTTAACGACACTTTTGATGGCCACGGTCACCTCGTGTCGGACTTTTTTACCGGTCGACGAAGTCGGAGAACCCAGAGTGAACCACAGAGCAAAGGTCTGTAACCGTCAAACTCCCCAACGTACAAACTCCGCGCACGCAGGGTTTTCATTGGTTGAAGACGAGTGCACCATCGACGTGCAGTACGCCTTAGTACACAGCGCAAACGTGCCCCTACGTGGGCAATCGGGATGGAGTGCCTTGCCCAAGGTCACAACGCAGTTACCCCTGACAGGGATCGAACCGTGTACCTTTCGGTTTGAAGTTCAATGCCGAAACCATGGATCCACCACAAAATTAGATGGGTCGGAGCTTCTGTAGTACCTGTCCTTGTGGTAGTCCACAAGTATAAGCAAAGACAAACAAAATGATGCATTTAGAGCAATACATCGACACCAAAACTAGGTGAATATTTAGTTTACTGAAGTATATATATTTTGCGCGCTGGGTGGAGTAAGTTTTGCTAACTTGAAAGTCCAGGCAATAAATCTACTCAATTTTGACTTCCACGTGTAAAGATGACTCTCAGATTCAAATCAAAACGCGAGAAGAGAAAAAACAATTCAATATTTAGTATTATTAAGATACATTTTTTATTAATTAATATAAATTAAAGAATAAACAGCGAGAAAGAAAAAGAATACAAATAATATAGTATTTTTCCAAAATAGGTGAGTCTTCTTTTTAACCCATTCTATGACGTAAACGTCATATACGTCAGGTGTTGTACACAAAAAACATCATTCAGATTTTAGCATATTTCCAAACGTTTGCATTCAAAATATAGCTTATGAACCCGAAAAGGAACGAGCTCTACGAGCTCGTTCCATTGAGGGTTCATAAGCTATGGTTTTAAATAAAAATGAAATAACTCTTTTCTGTAGTTATTAAATTTGTGTTTAGTAAAGGGTTAACGTCTCAAAATGGACAGTAATTATATCCAGGCTAAAGATGTTTTACAAAGACTGTATCAACTACACTTTCAAATAAAAACTAGACATCAAATGACTTCCAAGTGTAATACAATGGAACCCTATTAATTGAATAGCCACTTTGCCAATGAAAATTATTCAATTAACCGGAGTATTCAATTAACAGGGATAGTGTCACTTTTCTGCATAATGGAGATAAACTTAGCATTTATTCTATTATATTTTATTTGACAGAGCTCCACGAGCCTGTATTGGAAGTACTGAGGTAAAATAGGTCAATAAACAAAGGAAAACTGGGGAGTCATTGTAATTTCTCGACAGGTTGCAGGATTTTTTATTCAGTTTACAGGAGTTTACTCTATAACAGGACAAATTTGTATTGTAGGCATGGTAAATGGTTTTGTTTTTGTATTGGGAAATTATATTCAATTAACAGGGTTATTCAGTTAAGAGATATCCAATTAAGTGGGCTCCACTGTATACGAAAGCATTCATCCCGCGGGCATGTATTATTTACGTCACCTTTACAAATTAAAACTTAAATCATGAGTCTTTTCATCTTGCCAATTTCATCAGACAGATCCTTGAATATGGATGGAAAGACATCACATAAGTACCGTTTTATGCTCCATTCCATCCCGCAACAAAATATATAAACAAAAAGTTATGGATTGCCCACACATATCAAAGGAAGATACATCTTGGCTGTTGTTTGAATACCTTTGTGAATTTTTCATCTCCAAATTGTGATAGCAGTCCATGGGGTGAAGTGTGACATTTTAGAGATTTTAGTACTGGACAGTTGAAAAGGACAAACATATTTAAAAGAATTATTTTGGTAATTTTTATATGTAACAGGTATTCGAAAGCTTAATCTTGTAATGCACGTAAGGCAGTTAACTTCATCAGTGCTCGTTCAGTTTCTCCACCTGAAAAATAAGAAGAAAATAATTATATGTACATACTTCTGAGTAAAGAAGAATTCATCTTCAATGATAAGATGATAAAAAATAACAAATTGTCAGAATGGTCAACGATATTTCACCCCTGCAGTCATATAGTGCTCTGGAACTACATAATAATTTATTTGAGTGCAACAAGACACTATCTGCAATTCTTTAACACCTCAGATGGCGCCTTGTTACACTCAAGGAACGAAATGTGGAAATATATAAATACTCCCATTTTGCAATAAAACTATCCTTTTCCCAACTAAATAAAACTCATACTTTAAAGGATGTAAAACCAAATTATTCAATAACATCCCAGAATCTGCAGCAAGTTTACGTAGTCTGTATTCTTGCGCTGAACCGGAACCTTGACCTCAGGTCGTTTGTTTATATTTTATGTGCGACGTATTAAAATAAAAATGGATTTGGGCATTATTTTTCCAAGTAATTCCGCAGTAAGGTGAAGGCGAAGAGTAAGGGGTCGTAATCGGCTACAGTAATTAGGCAAATTGAGGCTATTATTTAGAACGAACGCTACACAACACATTGTTTTTAACAACATTATTCAAGATCTTATAAGAAGCGCTGTCTGTTTCTAGATCCACATACACATCTTTAATCGGTTGTGAATCAAGCGATAAACAGAGCCGTCAACTCGCCACAGTTTAGTTTTAAATCTACGAAATTCTTCCAATAAATTACATCTTTAATGGGCCGAAGTCTCAATCCATACCTAATTTACTGAACTCGTTTCATAAATTTTTACTTCCCACTGGGGACTCGTTGGAGATCTCCTGCTTTCTGTGTGTGAGAAGTATAGAAAGCGTTAGAACTCACTGCTAAAAGCTTAGGATTTGTGTTAGGATGTCGTGTGTTGTGACTCGAAGCAAGATCCTTAACTTCGTCTATTCTGGGAATCATGCTGGCGAAATGTGCCATAGACCAAAGCGGCCAAGACATTGTACATTGCAAAAAATATAGTAGTTTCATACCGCGGATCGGTGGTTCTTTCCGAATACTCGCGCTATCACCATTCCCGCAAGTCTACGACCCGTAAAAGCTCTTCGCTATCAAAGTCACGGGACATTACACGGAGACCTTTCAACCGCTACTTATTCCCATTTCCTTATTCGACATTCGTTAACGAATGTCGAATAAGGAACTGGGAATAATTAACGGTTGTCACGTCTGTACATTACACTTCGGGATCTCAAGATTGAAAGAGAAATCCCAGAAACACGTACAAAATATAATTACTTATTCCGCACTCAGCGTTTTGTACAAATTTACAAAGAAAATAACCCTCACAATTATGAACGAATACTAACAGATAACATTCCGAGTGACAAATCAGTGGAAATCAACAATTAACTTTCTTCTTCATCAAGGGCACTACCAAAGCCTTATTAAAGACATATGGTGTCACAATAAAAAGTTTAATATTATGTATATTCAGAGAGAAACATACGATCTTTTGCTAATAGGGATTCGTCTTGTTGGGAAAAATGTAATACTCGATATCCATGGAATTCGGCCAGATAATGGTCGAAGATCACAGATCGAGAATATTATTGCCTTAAAATCCACTTTATGTTAAATTACCAGTTTAATGTGAAAAAAATGAAATGATGTTACCACATGGGGAAGTAAAAAATGAAAATGTGAACACTTTTTTGATCGATGGGTCATCGTTTGAGATAACTCTTCTGAAGAAACTTGTGGTAAAACGCGGTCAGCTCACACTGAATGATTGTATTAGAACAATATTTGTGAATTATTTAAAATAAAGCCCGGTGTGACAGGAATGGAAGTCCGTAGGAACGTTAGTCCCTCTGGACTATTATTCCGCGGAATTATAGTCCTAGGTCTAACATTTCTAGGAATAGTAGTCCGGCGGACTACTATTCCTAGAAATGTTAGACCTAGGACTATAATTCCGCGGAATAATAGTCCAGAGGGACTAATTTTCCTACGGACTTCCATTCCTGTCACACCGGTTATTCCTTTGTATGTCCCTGCCATTCTTAAAAATAATGCACACTTATTCTTGGTGGTGTTTCTTTCGGATAACAACAATGGTGAAACAAATGGGGTTGTCGGCAGTGGATTTTAATTTCCAAGAAAAGCTACAATAAGACAAATTACAACTGAACAAATACTGATCACCAAAACAATGTAGCTCATGATCACAAGAACTTTCAGATTGTTCGTTGAAAAGTTTCATCAAACGTTCTGAATATACGTCATCATCCTAGATTAACTGGTAGAGTGCTGGAAGCCCATATTTGGGCTTTATTCTGAAGTGCAGGTGCCGCAACTTGATGCCTTCATATTCTGTGGATATGCTTCATATTAGTTTGGAATTAAAATTATTTAGACTGTGGGGTTTGCCTTGTTACAATTTATGGGAGAGTGCCAAGTGGCACTCTCCCATAAATTGTAACAAGGCAAAGAGACGTGGACAAATTTGGATGACCAAAAATAATTTAGCACTCTACCAGTTAATACACAGCCAAAATGGTGGAGAATTTGACCAACACAAGGTAAGTTTTGTTTATTATAATCTGTTCGACCCGCGTTGTATCCCCGGGCAAGGCACTTTATCTCGGTTGCCTACACGGGGCACGAGGACGCCGTGTACTAAGGCGTACTGCACGTCGATGGTTCACATGTCTTCAACCGCTGTAACCCTGCCTGAACGGAGCTTGAACAGAGTTAGAATGTTGATGAGCTGACAGTTGCTCGTCGATACTCGGTGGTTCTCTCCGGGTACTCCGGCTTCCTCCACCCGTAAAACTGTCACGGTCACGATTAGCCATTGTGCATAAATATGTGACTTTAAACACCAATAAATAAATAAATGAATTCATTGCAAAATTGAAAAACTTACCAACGATTACATCTGGGAAAGCGTCTTCGAAGAAATCTTCAACGGTCTGACAAAGGTCGGCAATCAAGCTCTCAACAAGAGCATTGTCCGGTTTTGGCATCATTGATTTATCCGGGTAGGCAGCATCAATAGCCTTTAGTTTCTCCAACAGACTTCTCTTTTCCTCATCTTCGGCTTCTTCATCCACATCCTTGACAACCTGACTTTCAAACAATTCTTTCAACTCAATAGCTACACATAATTTCACTAAAGGTTTCAATGGGTGATTGCCTTCTAGTCTTTTCGGCTCTTGGGTGGTTACTTGTATGGTCTTCTCGTTGTTTACTGCTATGGGCACCTCGGTGGTTACTGTATCATGATTATCATGCTCTATGCGAGCAAGTCGTTCAAGAAACCACGATGGGTAAGCATGGGCAACTCCAAGGATAACGAATGCAATTACCAGCCTCATCTTTAGTTAATCTGAAAAGACATATTAGCTCATCAAATAATCAACCTTTTACTACGGGAATGACGTCAGAGGTCAACGTCGTAACGTTGTAAGTGGGTTGGTTTCGGAAGTAGCTTTAATATTCTCTTATATTTCACTGTTTACTTATTACAAATAACAGACGGCAATTGAAAAAAAACCCCCAGCATTTCCCAAGTAACTCAATATTTTCTTTTTAGGAACATAGCTTATGACCCAACATTGGAAAGAGCTCGACGAGCTCACTAATGAGAGGCCATAAGCTATGTTTTCAAGAAAAAATTTGAAAAAAATATTTATCTGATGATTTTTGTAAATTGCGTTGGACAGTTTAGTCATTACTTTATGTAAAAGGTAGGAGCAGTAGTGTATGTTCCCCTACAGGACTCATTGGCAGGACCCCGGTGAAGGACCCCGGAAGTGATGTCATGTCACGGGACTTGGTGGCGCCATGTTGTATTGTCATGGCAACCCGCGTGAGCGCCCATGTTTTGACGTCATCTCCATAGTGATACGTGGTGTGAGTGCGCATTCCCATTTGTGGAATCCCTTTTTTTCTGAAATGAGGATAAGAGTCCTAGTAAATTAGAACTCAATGAGGGATTTTTAATACGACTCTTATCCTCATTTCAGAAAAAGGGATTCCACAAATGGGATTCCTAAAAAAGAGGTGCCGAAATTGGGGTGCCTTCTGGAGAATCCCTTTTTCTGAAATGAGGATAAGAGTCTTATTAAAAATCCCTCAATGAGGTCTAATTTACTACGACTCTTATCCTCATTTCTGAAAAAAAGGATTATCCAGAAGGCACCCCAATTTCGGCACCCCTTTTTTAGGAATCCTATTTGTGGAATCCTTTTTTCTGAAATGAGGATAAGAGTCGTATTAAAAATCCCCCAATGAGGTCTAATTTACTACGACTCGTACCCTCATTTGACAAAAAAGGGATTCCACAAATGGGATTCCTAAAAAAGGGGTGCCGAAATTGGGGTGCCTGGGAATATGGCCATTGGATATAGGCTTTTATTATACACAAGGGAGATAACTCCGCATACAGATTATGGAAAATCAGTGGTTAGTTATAATTTATATAAATGATCTAGATAAATGAAACAACAAGAGTACATGGAATAGGGTCAGAACTACTGCTATTACGCACCATCTTACCAGTAACAAGATGATACAAAGCATTTGGTAGGTTAATATTATCAACGGTTAGGATGGGACCTACAGGGGAATATACCTACTATACTCTGCTGCCGTTCTGTATTACCCGGAATTGATCCCACCCCAGAATACCGCTCAATAATATGAAGCACCTGGTGGATCAGTAGTACCAAGGACCAGCAAGAGACCTACAGGGATATGCACAGCCTATGCTATACTACCGTTCTAAACTACCAAGCATTACCCCCATCCCCACAAAATCACTAGGTCTACCATAACGTACTACATATACCAGCCATATAATAAAACAAAGCAATCGGTTGGTTAATAGTACCAATCACTAACAGGGGCCTATAGGTGTATATACAGCCCATACTATAGTACCGTTCTAAACTACCAGGCAGTACCCCTACCCACAATACCCCTAAGCCTAGCATTGCATACTACCTATACCAGTCATAGGATAACATGAAGCATCAGGTGGATTAATAGTACTAAGGGCCAGCAAGAGATCTACATGGATATGTATATGGATATATAGTATCCTCAGATAAGTATCCTATAAAAGGTATCCTCGATAGGTATCCTCAAATAATACAATACCAGGTCCTCATAACCTCAAAATTCAATGAGGTTATGAGGCATAATATATGAGGACTCATTGAGGGCTTTTACATAGCCCCCATGGCCTCATACGACAAAAAGGGGATTCCATAGCCACGGATGTTTCCCAAAAATGGGATTCCATGGGATATTGCCATTGATATAGGCTTTTATTATACGAAGGGAGATAACTCTGCATACAGATTATGGAAAATCATGCAATCTGATTGGTTAGTTATAATCTATATAAATGATCTATATAAAGGAAACTACAAGAGTACACGGAATGGGGTCATAACTATCAAGAATAGACAAGAAATAGCTAAATATAGTAATAATAAGCAAAGCTGTTCCAACTAATAGGCTCTTCTACGCTACTGGAGTATACTCTAGAACAAAGAGACGATAGACGAAAACAATTGCATATATAGATAGAAGCAGTAAAACTTGTCGGGTTGTTTGTGGTAATTATCCAGGGAAGTCGTGCCAGAAAATACTCTTCTACAAAGGAACATACCCTCCGAACATACACCTGTCCTGTTGTAGGCCTTTGGGTAACATAGCAATCACGTGCTACCATAGAAACCAAGATGGCGACCTTCAGTATACAAAATGGACGACGGAAACACGTATCACCCTAACAACACGCGCTGCGCATGCGCACTCACACCACGTATCACTATGGAGACGACGTCACAACATGGCCGCTCACGCGGGTTACCATGACAACACAACATGGCGCCACTAAGTCACGTGACATGACGTCACTTCCGGGGTCCTGTGCCGGGGTCCTGCCAATGAGTCCTGTAGGGGAACATACACTACTACTGGTAGATCATAGTATTCAGCAGACAAAGAAATGTCAAAATGTTTGAAGTGACACGAGCATCTGCCACCGGTCAATTGATGTGAGAAAACAGCTGAAAGAAAATACACTTTTGGGTATTTTCTCTCAGCGTTTTTCTTACATCAAATGACCGGAGGCGAGTACCTTCAGAAATACGTACTCTGTGAATTTTGCGTTAGGTTCTGTCGTTTGCTCTTTTATTTTTTTAACAAATGCCGGGAATATTCTTCAATACCGAAATTTAGGTATATTATACTCATCTATTACGACAATTTATTCAAAGTTATGCATCGTTTCACAAATGCCAGGAAGTCTTCAAATAAAAATGGTATCACTGAAGTAAATATTTGAATTCGGGTGACCCGCCTTGTTAAGTTGCACTCAGAAGTGATGCAATCTATGAAATTAAGCAGGCTTTGAGAAATATATTTGTTTCAATAAACATTTGAAACATTCTACTGACATCTTGTTTTATTGTAGAATATTCCAGATAAATAAAGAAAGTGATTTGATGACTTTTTGGACCCAAAATATACAATTGACTATTAGTATGTTTTTGTTGGAAATTCACTGAAAAATATATGCACGTGACCGGTAATTTCCTTCTTGTCGGTTTTTTCTCTCTTATTTGTTGCATATCCTCATGTGTTCGGGTCAGAAAAAGTTCTTTGAAGGGCTATACCTGACAAAGAGTTTTGAATGACAAAATTAAAGTGATGCGATCATATTTTTCCGCCTGAATGTTATAATGGTCGCCTATGAGAAAATATTTTGTTCTGTGATAACAAATGTACGAATGATTGGCTCGCCTCATACTGTCGCGTATTTTGTCTTATTATACCCCTTCTTCAAATATAGTTATCAAATATGACCATTGCTCAGATACCAAGTCATAAGGTTGCTGGTCTGTGTATGACGCTTATGTCATTTTCTTTTCCGATGACTTTGGAGACTTTTACAAGCGAGAGGCAGTATTAGGCTTTAGATTGCCTTCCTGCTTCCCCCAGTCCCCGTCCGACGTCCTCTCGTTGGATTAAAGACTGTTACAGCATGGTCGCGATGGTGGTGCTCTGTGCGATCCGATATAGTAATAACTAACAAATTTCTTCTCTGTATAGAACCTCGACACAATTTTATGTCTATAATCTGAACCTTGATGTCGAACAAAGACAGCTACAGTTAAAACTAGAAGTCCTGTTACGAATAGTGCGCTTATCTAGGCTTAATTGCGCATTGGAATTGCGCGCAATTGCCATATCGAATGGCATCCAAAGCACGGCAGGGTCTCCTGGGTACTCATAGCAAACACATGCAATGTTTCTGCCAATGGACCTCCGGGTTACCCGGAGGTCCATTGGCTGAAACATTGCTTGTGCACAGGCCATATGTACAGAATTTGATAGCTTTACTATGGCTATAACGCGTACTTTAACGCACAGATCAACGTGCTATTTGTGCGCTTTTCATGACAGGACTTCTAGTTCTAGCTGTATCTTGTGTCAAGAGTGTGTACCGCGCTCGATCGATTTTGGCGGAGGGATATTGAACAAGAAGCCGAAGGCTTCTCGTTCAATATTATCCCTCTGCCCAAATCGATCCCGTGAGGTAAAAAAATAGCAGTTAGAACGCGATTGCTGTTCTGTCTATATGTTGAGGTTGATTCAACGATACGATAAAGCTGAAGGATACAAAGAAAAAAGAATGTCCCCCTCCCCACATTATTTACTTTCTTCTTAATGCACAGGCACAGTTCACTCACGGACCACCAGTCTAATTTAGATGATGTTATAGTCTGAAGCCAGTCCAGACCCTCAAATAGGTCGTCGCATCTATTTATTCACAAGACCAGAAAAATTTAGTTGGTTGGAAAAGTGAACCTATGATTCGCTTTTCCGAAAAACTGATATATTTCGGACGATTTAATCTGAAAATTTTCATAAAAATTCATTTTCTGAGAATCAAAGCAAGAAACGTTGCTCAATCGAGATTTGATTTTATCGACTTTTTTGATGTTGCAATCAGAAATGAAGACTCGCCATAGCGAATTATGATTACGCTGATAATTCCACTAATTATGTTAACCCTTTACCCAACGCAGACGATTTCAAAATTTATTATTTTAAATATAATTTTTTTAAATGTTTCAAAAAATTTCGACAAAACCGTATCATGTGACCCCCTTATTGGAACGAGCACAAAGATATGTAAAGGGTTAATATCTTGATGTTTTCAAAGGGAATTAAATATTTACTGATTGGAATATCTATAAATATGACTGGAAAGAATACCTGTATATTTTTGTAAATAAAGAAACATCACATTACATCAACGGTTGTCTACTCGCAAATTTCTATGAAAGGGTGAACAGACAGAACTCATAACAGCGTCGAATTCCGAACAGAATTAGAGTGGTGGTCTGTGAGGTTGAGGTACAATATGTGCATATCGGATCACGCTATAATTCATATTTTGAAAAACGAGCATAATTTGCACAAGCGAATTTTCAGTTAGTGGACGTCTTCGTTGAACGCGGTCGTTATTAACCCTTTACCTAACGAAACGGCCAAAACCGGCCAGCGCTATTCTCAAAAATCGCCATTTAATTTTCATTACTTTTAACATTTTTTGTCTCAAAAACATAGGTTATGACCCCTCGTTGGAACGAGCTCGTCGAGCTCGTTCCAACGAGGGGTCATAACCTATGTTTTTGAGACAAAAAATGAAAAAAATTAGTTATTCAAGAATTATTTTTGCAAGTGTCGTCTGCTTTTCAGGTTAGGTAAAGGTTTAACCAATCAACCTTCCCGAACAAAAGACGACACTTTTCATTGTTTGCCCTCAAAAGCTTATGGGCACTAACTGAAACGAGCTCAATGACCATACGCTCATTGAACCCATTCCAATAAAGTGTCATAGATATGTTTTCTTGACAAAAATTAAAAAAAAAAATTGAATGCTGAACTTTATGTATAATGCTGGCCTTCACGTTATAGGTAAAAGTTATACCGAAACTTTAACAGTAAAAAATACTCGTTTGGGAACTCCACTCTCAGTGGTTTTCGTGGTGATTCACTCTTCTTGTACCGTATTTCTGTTAACTTAACTAGTTGAGTGCAAGATTATTTTCAGTGTTTATAATATGTCCATTAAATTTGTTTTATTACAAATTATTGGTGAAATAGTAATTGTTTATGTCTGAATTTGAAACACAAGCCTCGAAATTGTTGACTTTTGCAAGGTACAATACTTGGAGAGTGTATTATCACTAAATCACCCGAAGAGTGGAGATTCCACCCAAGCAATAATTGCAAATTTGTTGCAAAGCATAACCAGCACCAGCAAAGTTTCAGTCAATGGACCTCCGTGTTAAACCCGGAGGTCCATTGGCTGAAACATTGCTAGTGTTTTTTGTCGATATGTACAAAATTTGAAAGTTATAGCTTGGGTGATGACTCCACTCCGGCTGTGATTTAGTTACAATCCACTCTCCACGTACTGTAACCTCATTTTTTTAAAGCTTTGATAGTGGTTTCCAAAACTCAACCAGTTAATGTCTGTTTGCTTATAGTCACATTAAGACCTTTCAACACAATGCGATAAAGTTGTAAGGAAACATGACAACCGTTACTTATTTCCAGTTGCTTATTCGACATTCGTTATCAACCGATAAAGTAATAAGTAACGGTTGTCACGCCCGTAATTTGAAAATCCCAAAGTTTTCTAAGTTCTCATTATCAACAAAACAAACTCAGATATGGAAGACACTGAAACCAAAGTTTAAACTAAGAGATAAAATCTCCAATTATAAGCAGGGGCGTAGTAAAGAGGGGGTGGGAGTTGTGAGACTCCTCACCCTGCTTTTTTCACTCGTAACACTTTCATTTGGAGCATTAAATATAGATTCGCTCTTGCTGGGAATCACGTACTTTCTCAGGAGACTAGACTTGACTCTCTCTCTCTCTCTTACGTCATACCCCCAGCCGGCCGTGCAAATTGGAGGAAGTGGTACCCGATTCGGACTGTTGTGTATGTGTGTGTGTGGAGTGTGTGGGGGGGGGGGGGGGGGGGGCGAGTTGGGCGAGGGGGGTAATTTGGAGTCCGTAACGACTACTACCCGTATATTTTATTTATCCATAAATAAAATTCCAAGAAGTTTAAAGTCTTTGAACTATAATCCTGACTGACTGGTATTCCAATTACATCATCAAGGCATATCTTCATGGTGTTGTTGGAATATTTTATCAGGCAGGAGGTTGAGCCACCACAGCAGGGACAAATCAGATCAACATTTCCCAATCGATCACCTCCGCAACACCCCTGATTATAATTTTGAAACAGTGGTTCGTTGCAACAAAATCAGTGACTGAAAGTTTCTCTCTGGAGGTTGGACTCAGTTTAATATCTTTTGTCTTTGTTCGACAGCAAGGCTCAAATTAGAGGCATCATACTGAGTCGATATGCCAAAACAAGAAGAAGATCGTTTATTATTACTCTATCCTTATAAATGCGATATTACATTCTGTAGAAATTTCAAACTGATTAGAAAAAAGTAAATATCACTTTTCATTATTCTACCATATAAAAAAGCTGGAGAAAGCACGGTGGTTCAGTGATTACGACATTGAATTTCAAACCGAAATGTTCACGGTTCGATCCTCACCTGGGGTAAATACGTTGTGACCCTGGATAATGCACTTGGTCCCGATTGCCCTCGTGGGGGCACGGTGGCGCTATGTACTAAGGCCTTCTGCAATTGGGTGGTGCAGTTGTTTTCAACCAATGTTGACCCTTCGTATGTGGAGTTAGTACGTTGGGGAGTCTGACAGTTTCTCCCCTTGCTCGGTGGGTCACACCGGGTACTCCGGCTTCCTCCAACCTGTAAAACTGTCCGACGCGTGGTGACCTTGGTTGTCAAAAATGTCAATAAACCCCAATAATAAAAAAAACAAAACAATTTAACTCTTTACCCAACGTAACGGTCAAAACCGGCCAGTGCTATTATCAAAAATCGCCAATTAATTTTCATTATTTCTTCATTTCTTGTCTCAAAAACATAGGTTATGACCCCTCGTTGGAACGAGCTCTTTGAGCTCGTTCCAACGAGGGGTCATAACCTATGTTATGCTATGAGACAAAAAAAAAAATTAGTTATTCAAGAAAGTGCCGTGTGCTTTTCGTGTTGGGTAAAGGGTTAAAAAATAGTAAGAAAGCGGGAAGAGTGTAACAAATTTTTTTTCGAAATCTATTTTCAGGACAGAAAAAGTAAAATATTATTCTTGAAGTGACTCCGACCCGAGGTTACCATGGCTGTCGAAAGTGTCGTTAAATCCCAATAAATAAATAAATCTGGAAATGACGCGCAATAAGTTTATTTACATTGATATCACTGCGTTCTCATGGCTTCTTGTGTGTATAAGCCAGGAGGCAATGTTTTTGCTCTCCATCCATACCATATTTAGTTTTAAAGGTAACTCAGTGCTAAAAGAGATGGAAAATGTCGTTATGCGTTAAAATATTACAAAAATTAAATAATAAAAAAATAACTTTCTAAATAGACCGCTACGCATTTAAAATCCAAACTGCAAATATAACTAGACCTACCTGTTTTTTTTTCTGTGAGTTTTCCAATCGGAGAAATCTTGTGACTGGTTTAAAAATGACATTTCTACTTTTATACACTTATTGTGAATAGGTTTGTTTCATATTGGATAATACCTAAACCTGATAATTACAGCTTAAATGCTTAATACAGTTAAAACCAGTCATTTAGGTTACATAACGGAAAACATGGTCAAACTTGTTTGTTCGGAAACCTCTTACGCAGTTAAATGTGCAACCGAGCCGTGAAGTTAACCCGCAGACGACTCGCCAAGAATTTTGTTGGAAAGGTGCGCGAAATGTTGATCAACGATAACCGACTCGGTCGGGGCGACCAGGAGTTTCGGCAGGGTTTAAAATATTCCCTGGTTTTCTAGGAATCGGGAACGGGGACGAAATGACCCCCAGAACCGCGATATTTCCCCATGTAATATCAAGCGAGTTTACGAGGGTAACATCATGCATTTATTTTAATGATAATGAGCATATTTCATTGGAAATCTCCAATCTCCAAACGGAAAAGTTCTTTTCCTAAGATAAGTATGAAAACCCAAACCCGCTTTTTGGAGACAAAAAATGTAAAAAAATTAGTTATTCAAATATTTTATTTGCAAGTATCGTCTGCTTTTCATATTAGGTAAAGGGTTAAACAACTTGTACCGATACATCGCACCCTCTGTGGTTCAGTCACAGAGAAGATGGTGTATCCAGGTAAGTGAGGTCGCACCTTTTTTGTATTGTCCCTCAAGTGGAGCTCCAGTGGTGTGGGGAGGTGCGTTCTCACCCGTCACACCTCCCCCGACTACTCGCATGACTTGCTCTAATCACTGCAAGCAATGGTATATTGTTTAGAAATTAAACATTTGACCATTCCACCAGAAATGAATTAAATAATGTACAAGGTCTGTAAGGTTATTTTTACTACTCCATTTGCGCCATCGCTCTTTTCCTAGAAAGGTCCAACAATTATTTTCATGAGGGTTTCCCCCGTGGGAAGTGAAGCAGTGCTTATTAATTGTAAACAAGCTCTGTTTTACTGGTAAAATAGGATCCGATCACCAATGCCTTGGGAGGAAGTTCTCTAAAATGGGCAACATGTGTACAGGCGATTGACTGGACTTGGCTTCATCCTCATGTTACGATTAGCTACCGTGCAGAAGTATGTGACCTTATGCACCAATGAAAAAATAAATTCACGGGGGTTCTGGGGCGCAAACTCATTTGACCATATGGTGGGCAGAACCTAATCCAAACTTGGACGTAAAGTCCTACATTATATTTTGATGTTTTACATGCTCGCCACAGGTGTTGCTCGGAGTGAAGGTGGGGTAGAGGGTGGGCGATTTACACTCCCAATAATTTCCCATTTGGGACATTTTCGTCAGGATTGGAGTCTAAGATAGCGATATTGTCTCTTCCTAGTAAACACGTACTTACTTAACCCTTTACCTAACATGAAAAGCAGACGACACTTGCAAAAAATTTGAATAACTAATTTTTTTCATTTTTTGTCTCAAAAACATAGGTTATGAACCCTCGTTGGAACGAGCTCGTCGAGCTCGTTCCAACGAGGGGGTCATAGCCTATGTTTTTGAGACAAAAAATGAAAAAAATAATGAAAATTAATTGGCGATTTTTGAGAAAAGCGCTGGCCGGTTTGGCCGTTACGTTGGGTAAAGGGTTAATCCCGATTTCTCACGTGGGGGCACGGTGGTGAATTGTGATCAGGCGTACTGTACGTCGATGATGCACCTGTTTGCTGCACCCTGCTTATGTGGGGTTGGTACATTGAGGAGTCTGACGGTTGCTCGCCGTTGTTCGATGGTTCTGTCCGGATACACCGGCTTCCTCCACCCATAAAAGTATCACCGGACCGTGTACAGACCATGATAAACTTTCGAAACAAAAAGACAAATTTACTGTTATTATATTGCATTCAAATCTACTATTCTCATTTTGTCCAATTTAATTTCAATTGTTTCACACTTGGCATATTTTTTCATTCGTCGTGTGACAGCAAGACTCTCTCATAGAAGTTGTTAACAAGTTGCCTTTATTCATTGCTTGCCTCCATTGTTTATTTGAGGTCTATTCGGTAAGTTAATCAAGCATCTGATCAAGACGCGGTGAAAGCTTACTTTAATCTTAAAATTCAGTAAACCTGTTGTGACATGACTCATTTATTGTATTGAAAATATAGCCTTGATCACAAGTAAGAATTCAGTTGCAGTTTGGATTTCCAAACGTTACTCTGCTTCATTTTAGAGGGAAATCCCACGAGCTATTATTACGGTGATATTGTTCGGATATCCAACAAGTCCAGTCCAGTCGTTAAATGTTTATCGCTGTCAGACATTTGGAAGACCAGATTCAATATTAAATTGTTATCATATTTAATTTGTCACCGAGTCATCAGGTGAACACCATTGTTTCACAGCAGATATCGACGGTCGTTCCCCACGTTTATAGAAGTATCCGACACGAAGTGACCCTGATTGTCGAAAGTGTCGTTAAACTCCAATAAATAAATAAATAAATAAATAAATAAATAAATAAATAAATAAATAAATAAATAAATAAGTCGTCTACTTTCTTAAAAACTATATTTGATACTTAAACTAGGCATTGTATCAAACACGGCTGATCGCACAAAAGAGGTCTGCAGAATCCGACTTGGACTGTTGAGGGCTCAGTACGAGAATTTTTTCACGGGGAGGGGTGGGGGGGGGGTGCAAAGCTCATTTCACCGATAAATTTTATGGTGGTAAGAAGCTAGACCAAAAAACTTGAACGTAAACTAGTAGGTTAACCCTTTACCTAACATGAAAAGCAGACATTTGCAAAAAAAATTCTTGAATACCTATTAACATAGGTTATGACCCCTCATTGGAACGAGCTCGACGAGCTCGTTCCAATGAGGGGTCATAACCTAGTTTTAGAGACAAAAAATTAAAAAATAATGAAAATTAATTGGCGATTTTTGAGAAAAGCGCTGGCCGGTTTTGGCCGTTACGTTAGGTAAAGGGTTAAATTTTCATGTAGTACGTCCAGGTGAGCGGCGTCACTAAGGTTTTGGAGGTATTTATTTATTTATTTATTTATTTATTGGTGTTTAAGGTCACATATTTATGCACAATGGCTAATCATGAGCGCGACAGTTTTACGGGTGGAGGAAGCCGGAGTACCCGGGGAGAACCACCAAGCAACGGCGAGCAACTTTCAGGCTCCCCAACATACTAACTCCACACAAGCAGGGTTAGCATTGGTTGAAGGCACGTGCACCATGGACGTGCAGTACGCCTTAGTACACAACGCCACCGTGCCCCCACTTGGGCATTGGGGCGAAGTGTCTTGCCCAAGGACACAACGCGGTTGCCGCAGGTGGGATTCGAACCGAGGACCTCTCGGCTTGCAGCCTGCACCTCTACCTTCTGAGCCACCACACACCCAGGTTTTGGAGGTGTCATTCTCCCAATAATATTTCCAGTCGTAACATCTTCGTCAGGATTGGAGTCTATAAAATCACTTCATTCTTGTTACTAATCAGGTACTTTCTTAAAATACTATATTTGATAATTGAACTTGCCCACACTGTTCATCCGATTACCACCTTTGCGGTGCAGTACCTCGTTTGCGGTTTAAAAAACAGCAGATTGTTACGCATACAAGTTGGAAATTGGTAAGTACACGCATTTCAACAAGCCTACTTGTGTTGAAAACTCTTTCAGGGTAGGTATTAATCACCAATACTTTCATCCAAGAAATATTTTCATAAGAGAAATAAAAAACATTTTTTTAAAGTATTTTAAAGTGGAAATATGGAGATAAAAATCCAGTTGTTGGGTTTGAACTGCGAATTATATTTAAAATATGCTATTAAGAGTCCTTGGAGCCGCATCCGTATAAAGAATTGTCTTATTTAGCCAAATGTGTAAGTTACGTTTGTGAGCCTTTTGTGAAAACATGTTTAAACGGAATTTATCGAGGGGGTAATTGATTTTTATGAATACCTTATTTGCGGTGTAAGTTACCACCTTTTGCGGTTTAGACAACACCGCAAATCAGGTATTCTAAAAGTTCAAAACCTCTCGTCGAAGCTGCCAAATAAGGCGAATGCTAAAGCTGAACTAAACTCAAAGACAAAAGTCTGAAGCAACAATGGAGCGAAGATTTGACCTTCTATGTCCTTGATATTCACGGAGAGAACAAATTTTGTCGAAAAGTTCCGAGAGAATGAGGATGAACACTAATGTATTTTCAATAACAGAGCTCAATTATTTCATAAAACCCACCGACACTATGTAAAAGAATGCAATAACATTCCATAGATCGCCAGATTAATTTTTTTAGTGATATACGCAAGTTAATAGCAGTTATACCATATTTTATGACACCTCCCTTCAACCGTTTCCGTCTTTTTTAAACCGCAAACGAGGTACTCCACTGCAAAGGTGGTAATCGGATGACCAACGTGTTGCCGGTATGTCACACACATATAGGGACGTGGCGACAGGAGGGGTGGGGAGGGGGTACCACGCCCCCCTAATCTTGGCAAAAAGTTCCTATAGTTAGAAATTCGAAGGGCAAGTCATGAGTAGTTGGAAATTCCATCTATCTGGATTTTAGAGCTTCTTTGGTGATGCTAATGTCTCCTTTACTTCCCGAAAATCCAACTCGGTTTCAAATCAGCAAAAATTCCAACTGTTACTATTTACAACTATAGTGTACGCAATTTCGAGTTTCATGATGTCAAACGGTACGAAAGTTTTACAGTACGTTACTAATCGTAACCCCCCAAAAATCCTCGAAATGCACTTCAAGAAAATCACATCATTGATCATTCCTGCATAAGATCTGATTTAACGTTAGTACAGTGTGAATTGTTCAACGTTCTCAGCTTGAACATTTGTTTAGCACATATTCAATTCCCAGAATAATACCAAATAATAACAACCTGATAATTCTATCATAAATGTGCTGGCATTTCAGTTACTAGAATCAATTTTATGCCTCCTTTCATGGCTTCATTTTAAAAATGTTTCTCGGTAGAGAATTTCCAACTATGGGGTGAGTCCGAAGGGGGGTCCCTAGTTGGAAATTCACTACCCTATACCTCCCCTAATCGGAAACCCCTAGCCACGTCCCTGCGCACATAGTCGATCATACAAATAGGGTGCGTCGGATCCGATTCAGACTGTTAAGGGTGCAATACGATCAATATGGAATACAGTATAATTAAATAAGTGACGTCATGACTACTGCATTTATATTTTATATATTCACTAAAATATTTAAAAAAAACTATAACACCGATTAACTAATATTCCCACTACATCACAAAGACATGCGTGCATTCGACGAAGACATGCGTCGAAGGCATGCCTTGAAGATGTAGCTGTAATCATGGCCTATGAGAGGTGGTGCAGGGGGGTACCTCGTAACCGGGTCCGGGGGCCCAAAGGAGGCCCGGAACCCAAAAAGGAACGGGAATGTCCTGAGATCTTAGATCTCTCGTGGTGACTGGTGTTACATCCGTCCAAAACTGCTTATTCTTCTGCGGTAAGTCTTTTTTTCTACCCAGTTCATGTGTGCATTTAACAAAGTTTTATTTAATATTTAGATAACATGGCGACCAAAGTGTTTGAGAGCTTTCCTGTTTACGAGTATACGGCAGCCAGCTGGGTTATTAATGCTTACCCAGAGTCTGATTGATTACTTTGCCTTTACCACAATTTACTGACCTTCTTTTATTGGATAACCGTTAACCAATATGCAGGGACGGATCCCGAAATTCTTTTGGGACAACTGTTTTCCATTGAGGATGTCCCCAAATAAATTGAGATGTCTTACTATAGATGATTAGATCTCTGCTCGTGTCTTGAAGTGCTTTTTATCAACTGCATGTGTATAGATTTCTGCTAAATATTGGAAATAGATAACTGATAGATTGGAAGTTGAATACTATTTTCCGACAAGAATCTGGGGACAGCGTGCTCCAGGGCTCTGAATCCGTCCCTGCCAATATGTCAACCGTGCAAAGATTTTTTTGATAACATTACTACTACTACTACTACTACTACTACTACTACTGCTTCAGTGCTTCTACTACTACTATACTACTACTGCTTCTACTATTACTACTACTACTACTACTACTACTATACTACTACTGCTTCTACTACTACTACTACTACTACTACTACTACTACTACTACTACTACTACTACTACTACAACGACTACTACTACTACTACTACTACTAAACTACCACTACCACTTTAGCTACTACCACCACTACAACAACAACAACAACAACAACAACAACAACAACAACAACAACAACAACAACTACTACTACTACTACTACTACTACTATACTACTACTACTATACTACTACTACTACTAAACTACCACTACTACTACCACTTCAACTACTACTACCGCTACTACTGCTGCTACTTCTACTGCTATCACTACAACAACAACAACAACAACAACAACCACTACTACATTATAAGTATATAATATTCTTTAGCTTATTGTCATTTTTTTCCTTTTGTCAGATATGAAAGAATAAATTATAAATCATCTCTCCGTAGTGAATAAAACAGGATGACTAATGAAGAAAGAAAGGGGACACGAAAGAAACTTTGTACCCCCTGATAAAATTTCTCACAGAGGCCCAGGATGTAACATTTGTCAGTAGAGGCTTGAGACATCACAGTCGGGACAAATCACTAATTTTATAGGCAGTGAATTACAGGCCAGAATAATATCGCAATCAATTATGTTGGTTATTAAATTCATTTATCTAAAAACATATGAGATGTTGTGGTCTCATTTCGGTAATTCGTGAGATTTTGTCTACCAGGTGGCTTTAGCTATTTCTGTCAACAAACTGAACAGAACACATAGATTTTTCGCTAACAGCGATCAAAATCGACGTTGATCCATCTTACATACAATGCGGGTGAGCGAGGAAGAAGTTTAAATTTGACGATGGCTGCTAATTTCGCTATATTTGGTGAACAGAAAAGAACTGTCGGAAACATTGGTCTTCTTTTTCGATCAGCAGACTTCATCAAGCCTTCTTTACGTCACAAATATAGTTCGGCTTCAGTCAAATTATTCGAAAAATATAATTTTCCAATTTTATGTTTTTCTCATCGACAGCATATTAATCCCTTGCTGAAACTTGCGTAACTTTCGAAAGTTTCCGGATTCAACATTGGTACTAAGCAAGCCAGAAAATAAGCAGACTGTCATCTGAAAATTGAGGTCCCCAGAGGGTGAATTTAGTGATGCTACCCTGCACAGCAGGGTAGCATCACTAAATTTACCCTTCGTGAGCCAAACTCTGAATCAGGGTTTCAAAACTAAACAGAAAGAGGTTCCCAGAGGATAAATTGGCCCACTGTATGGGATAGCATCATCAAATTCACTCTCTGGGGACCTTATTCTGCAAATGTCAGACTGTTTATTTTCTGACCTGCAACTAAGGACTGTATCTCGCAGTTATCACGTTGTCAGCTGAATATTTCATATCAATTTGTCGTTTGTTATACATTACATCGCCTCGCAGATTCAAAAGCAGCAATGAAATGTTTGCAGATTTAAGATGTCAGGAAATTAAATCGTTTTCCAACTTGGACCGATAATCACGTGATCAAAACAAGCATGTCTTCCCAATACAATCTTTATTTCGTAGTCGTTCATTCTCTTCTGAGAGTTTTCAACACGTCAATGATGAAACGATGAATATGCTTTCTCCGAGTATGGAATGTCGAGTCGTTTATTTTAGAATTACCCATTTATTCCTTGTTATTCTTGTCGGTTACTTATGCGACTGGCAATTTTTTATCATCAAAAGCAAAAAAAAAAAACAAAAAAACAAAAAAACATTTGGTTTTGAAAAAGTGGATAAATTTAGGTTTTTGTACTTTTGCCATTATTTTGGTATATAATATGTCGCTATTCACCGCCTTAATTCGTATTTAGGGCATTGTTGAAATTTTCAAAAAAATATTTCGTTGGACGACCCCTTAATGAGAAATTTTTCAGTAAATACAATACATTTATCTTTCGACTTTTAACGGATTATAACACACCCTCTCTAACAATGCGCTAGACCCATCACTGGAGCGCGGGTACGGCATTAGAGTTCAAATGAAAGGTCCACGCTTCGATCCCTATCAGAGGAAACTGCGTTGTGTCCTTGGACAAGGCACTTAATCCCGATTGCCTATGTGTAGGGGCCGTTGGTGCTGTGTAGTAAAACGTACTGCACGTCGATGGTGCCCTTGTCTTCAACCAGTGCTAGTCCTGCTTGTGTTGAATTAGTGCGTTTGGGGGTGGGAGTTGGGGGGGGGGGGGCTGTCAATTCCTCGTCGCTGCTCGGTGATTCTCTTCGGGTACTCCGGCTTCCTCCACCCGTAAAACTGCGCGACACGAGGTGACCATGGCTGTCAAAAGTTCGCTAAGTCCTTATAAAAAAGATCCATCACTGCAGCATTTAGATATACTTTACAACCTCGAGGTAATGTGTTAGAGTTTCGTTTGTTGCCATACCGTCCCCTGAGTACTAATGTGTTCTATATTCCTACTGGCACATAGAACACACTGGTACTCAGGGGACGATATGTGACCCAAAAATAATTCCCTTTTACCGAACTAAAATGTCACTTTTTATATCACGTCTATACGCCGAACAGACCGTCGTGGGAACCCAGGGTAGTGAAGCAGTGTTTGCTTATTGTGGTAAACAAGCACTGCTTTTCTGGTAAAATAGGACCCAGGGGAGGTTGAGAGCTGAACGGACGGCGAAGATGTCGAGCGGTTAATTAGGAAAAAAAAAATCGAAGTAATTACTTACCAGGGCCGCGAAGCGATTTTGAAAGTGAGGGATGAAATGTATTGAGAGAGGGGTGGGGGGGGGGGGTGGGGCGGGACCCTCTCCCCGAAAATCCTATATAAATACTTGTGACGCCAGAAGTTATCTGGGTAATTCTAGGAGTATTAATGGTTTTCAGGCACGAATGCCGGGCGCACCGAATGCCTGTAGTCCACTAAATCCCCTAGAATTACCCAGAACACTTCTTACGTCACAATTAATATAGAGAATTTTCTGTGAGAGGATTCTGCACCCCAACCCTGTTGTCTACTAATTCTCTAAAATTGCCCAGAACACAGAATGAACCTACATGTAATCTGACACGCTACTGGGGCATTCGGTCACTACACCGAAACCGATACGGATTATAAAAGTGAACGCAAACTCGAAAAGTCAGTTCTTTGGAATTCAGGGTCACCTGGGTGACAAGTGGAATAACAAACAATTAGAGTATAAAATATAAGCACAACAACTTGGATAATATTATGACCTTTGTCGAAACGTATTTCGTTTACTACTTTTAGATGTTTTAAACATTATTGGCCCCAAAAAGTAAGTGGGGTGAAGTTCCCCTCCCCAGCACAGCAGCTTCCATTTCCATACTCCCCTGTATACTATAACACATAAAGTACCAGGCCTGAAAATAAGCAATCTGACATTTGCAAAATGAGGTCCCCAGAGGGTGAATTTGATGATGCTATCCTTTACAGTGGGCCAATTTATCCTCTTGGTACCCCTTTCTGTTTAGTTGTGAGACCCTAATTCAGAATGAGGTTCACAGAGAGTAAATTTAGTGATGCTACCCTGCCGTGCAGGGTAGCATCACTAAATTCACCCTCTGGGGACCTCATTTTGCAGATGACAGTCTGCTTATTTTCTGGCTTGCAAAGTACTGATCTAAAATTTTAAGCCCCCGCCTGGGAGCGCAGTGGCTCAATAGATAAAGATGCAGACTGAGAGCCAAGAGGTCCTTAGTTCGAATCCCACTTGCGGCAACTGCGTTGTGTCTTTGGGCAAGACACTTAGTCCCAATTGACCACGTAGGGGCATGGTGGTGTTGCGTAATAAGGTGTACAGCACATTGATAGTGCTCTTGTCACCCCCACTGCCCACGTGGGGGCACGGTGGCGTTGTGTACTAAGGCGTACTGTACGTTGATGGTGCACCTGTCTTCAAACAATGCTAATCCTGCTTGTGTGGAGTTAGTACTTTGGGGAGTCTGACAGTTTCTCGCCGTTGCTCGGTGGTTCTCTCCGGGGATACTCCAGCTTCTTCCACCCGTGAAACTGTCCAACACGCGGTGACCCTGGCTGTCGAAAGTGTCATTAAACCCCAATAAATAAATAAATAAATAAATAAATAAATAAATAAATAGCGCGGTGACCCTGGCTGTCGAAAGTGTCATTAAACCCCAATAAATAAATAAATAAATAAATAAATAAATAAATAAATAAATAAATAAATAAATAAATAAATAAGCCCTCGCCTGTCACCTTAGAAGGAGACACAAAACAAAATTCGGGAGTTACGAAAAATTATCTTTGATTCAAAAACTTTAGTTATGATCCCTCACTGGAATGAGCTCATCTAACTTATTCTATTGCGGTGTCATGTGCGATGTTTTTGAGGACATAATTGAAAAAAATAAAATTTGAAAGCGATTTTTTTGAATAGTGTTGGACGGCTAACTCACGTTACATGAGATAAACGGGTAATACTAGCAAAACTAATCAAGTTGAAAACATTTTGGTTGAATGAACGTGTTCCCTCCAGGTAATCTCTGGGCAATGTGCAAATCTAGATACCATTGTTCATCCAGTTAATCAATTGTTAACAATATTTAATTGCTTGTAAACCTTCAAGTAATTTGCCCTGACAAATTATACGTTAGTATGGAAGAAAGAACCAACAATCTGCTTAATAAGGGATAATGTTTCGGTAAGAAAACAGAGTAAAGCTCTTACGATTTGAAGCATGCGAACGATGCGACAAAATACCGATTATCTGGTAGAGTGCTAAATTATTTTTATTCAGCAAAATTTGTTCACAGGCCTTTGCCTTGTTACAATTTATGGGAGAGTGCATAAGGGCACTCCCCATAAATTGAAACAAGGCAAATCCTTACAGACTGAGATTATATAAAGGATACCCACATACAGTACGTGGATAGTGTATTATTACTAAATCACCCGCAGAGTGGAGATTCCACCCAAAGCAATAATTGCAAATTTGTTGCAAAGCATAACCAGCACAAGCAAAAGTTTCAGCCAATGGACCTCCGGGTTAAACCCGGAGGTCCATTGGCTGAAACATTGCTTGTGTTTTTTGTCGATATGTACACAATTTGATAGTTATAGCTTGGGTGACAACTCCACTCCGCGGGTGATTTAGTCACAATCCACTCTCCACGTACTGTAATATAAAACTTTTAACATGTGGTACCAGCACGTCAGAGGAAAACCCAAACTTGGGCTTCCATCACTCACCAGTTGATGAAATCCCCACCCCCCCCCCCTTGCGTTACGATTTTCTTCATAAGAAGAGATTTACGGAAAAGTTATCTCCCTTTAATTTCTTAAAACTATCAGTAAATTTAACACCAATTTTATATAAAAATTGAAAATTTCGAAACGTTAGCGAACTTGTTTCATCGATGTGTGCATCATTTCACAAACTTCAGACATTTTTCTGTAGAGTAGTTTCAAAATATAGAAGCTGGCTTTTTACAATTTTTTTTCCAAATCAGTTTAAATGTTTGACTATGTGATGGTAGGTGTGATACTGATAGATATTCTTAATAACACGTTATCTGTGACGTAGCTGCTACTAATTAATTTGCCATAAAAACAAGTTTCCTTTTGTAACTTTTAAAAAACGAAAACAACAGACAGCCCCGAGAGCTGTGTGTTCTTTTCGTTTATTAAAAGTAAGTAAAGGAAACTTGACTTTCTTTCTACTGATGTCACAGGTGTTTTCTCAACAATTGCTGGCTTCTTAAATGGACCTTCAGTAGTAAGGGAAGGCACTATGGGGACCTGATTTAACACTGAAAATTCCCATAGACATGTGGTCCCCATAGTACATCCAGTTTCGTGTGTACCATGTCGATCTGATTTAACACTGAAAAATCCCATAGACATGTGGTCCCCATAGAACATCCAGTTTCGTGTGTACTGTGGGGACCTGATTTAACACTGAAAACTCACCTGATTCCCATAGACATGTGGTCCCCATAGTACATCCAGTTTCGTGTGTACTATGGGGACCTGATTTAACACTGAAAATTCCTATAGACATATTTTTCGCCGGAGTGCCAAAAAGTGTTTATGGGAATTTTCAGTGTTAAATCAGGTGCCCATAGTGCCTTCCCTTGCTACTACCTTCCTCACATGTCTAATAATTTCAAAGGAGATAACTTTATCGAAAGTCGATTATCATGACGATATTAGTCAGGGATGTTTGCTTTTTTGACTCCGCGTGGTAACACGAAATCGAACTTTACTGTAAAGTATACACAAATATTGACATTACAGAGGTATACTGAGGTATTCAAAGGCCTCCATACTAAAAACAATCCAGCTTTATTTTGGCGGACTTCTTTCCAGGTAGGCTAACACGGAGGCGCCAAACACACGAGTGCTGACGCATTAGTGTATCAGCCATCAAACAGATCTGTGGCCAGAAATACAGTACAGAAGCCGTGGAGTGGTCATTATTCACCCGTAGGCAGTCCATGCATGCGTTTACCAGGTAATAAAAATGGCCATTAACCAAACTTTAATTTATGAAGCACCGGGTTATATTCTTTTTTTATCATATGACTGGTCCGTTTTGTTCACTTTAAAACATTTGATATTTTGCTTTCATATTAATTAGTGATAAATAAAGCCTTCCGTCAATATCATTGGTCACTTTCAAAACTAGACAATTTGATTGGCTGAACAAAATAAAACTGGGCCACATTTTTATAATTTGCATAATTAGAGTTGGGAGCTGCCATTGGTCAATTTCAAAACTGGACAATTTGATTGGCTAAACAAAATACAACTGGTCACATTTGCATAATTTCAGTAGGGAGAATTTACGTTATCTGTCCTATTTAGGGTGGTTTATATTGTATTAATCTTTAACCTACAAGAAACACGCCATTCGTTTTTTTATATTTTCACTTTTTGCTTCCAAAACATAGGTTATGACCCCCTCATTGGAACGAGCTCGAATTTTCCGTTTGAGCTCGCCAGAGGCTCGCCAAAACGGAAAATACTTAGACTCGTTTCATAAATATTATATGAGAAAAAATACTCATTTCATATCCTCTATGTATTCTTATTGTATTCTTATAATAAGTGTTTGGAATCTAATATTATTGCGTGCGTGGAAATACTTCCACCACGTTAAAAGTGACGAGTCCACGGCGGCCATACTGTAATAGCGTGAGTGGAGTGAGAATATATTTGAGCCCAGCGTACGATCAAGATTTTGGAAGATTTTACTGGCGTAATTTACGAGGGTAACATAACGCATTTATTTTAATGAGCATATTTCATTGGCACTCTCCCATCTCCAAACGGAAAAGTTCTTTTCCTAAGATAAGTATGAAAACTCAAACCCGCTTCAATCTCGTCTTTATTTTTTTTGCTCATCTCTACCTACCTTATCCAACACCTCAGCTTAAGCGGAGGAGACTTGTGACGGCAGTGAAAGGGGTGTTGATGTCGCAGGAGGTATTGAATAGTGATACTAGTGATTCTGAAAATGAAGGCGAGTTTGAATTTTGAAGCGGATGAATAAGAGAATAAGATCTTGCTGTTGAAGGGGGGGGGGGGGGGGGGGGGCTCCAGAAGTGGTTGAGAGTTACAGTGATTTGTTGGAAATGGTTCGTCAGGAATTAGAACTGTAAAGATTTCAGGCGTGGAAGGGCTGAGGAAATCCTACAAAGTTTCGATTCAGAAAACTTCAGTTCAATACAAAAACAGTGCCACGCTTCATTCCCGGTTCCGTGTTGTAGATTTCCCGGGTATCGGGACCGGCTTTCGGAACCAGGAACCCGGAATTCCCGTTCCCGGGATTAAACCCTATCCGCCAGCTGCATGCCAGAAGTTAGTGAAATGACTGGTTCACTCACACATTTAGGAAATTTACAAATTGGTTATTTTATTAAGTGACGAGATTTTTCAGTAGTAAATTTGTTAGTTTGCACGAAATATTTAGACAAACAAAAAGATTTCAAAGTGTGCTTGCATTCCTTATTTTTAGTAACGTGATTTCGTCATAACAGGGTGTATTCAGGAGCACGCTTGCACACCTTAAGACCCAAATTCTTCGTTTTAATGTAAGCCCATATTCTTCGTTTAGATTGAAGCTCAAGTCTCGTTGCTGAAAGTTGGTGGTGCAGTACATAAATTATCTATAAACAAACATTAACGTCTGAAACCCTTTAAGTAGAAGGAGAGCGATGAACCGTGACCGGTTGGCAGGACCACTGAGAGGACCCCGGAAACGACGCCATAGTCACGTGACCCAAGTGGCGCCATGTTGTGTTGCCATGGTAACTCGCATGAGTGGCTATCTTGTGACGTCATCCCCATAGTGATACGTGCTCTTAGTGCGCATGCACAGCGCGTGTTGTTATAGTGATACGTGCTCCCGTCGGCCATTTCGTATACTGGAGACCGCCATCTTGGTTTCTATGGTAGCACGTGGTTGCTATGTTACCTAAAACCTTCTTATAGGAAAGGAGTTTGTTCGGAGGGTTTGTTCGATTGAACAGGAACAATTTCCCGATTCGTAAAATTACCGCAAACAACCCGACAATCCCTCCAAATAACCAAAATCCACCCCAAACTATAATGATAGGACAGATAGACCATAGACAAATAGTGGCCTCAACAGAAATGAGTCTAAGAGGGATAGTAGAATAGACCTCATTGAGGGAGTTTTCATGGCTCTCATAGCCTCAAACGAAATGAGGCTAAGAGGGATAGTAAATTAGACCTCATTGAGGGCTTTTCTCATAGCCCTCATGGCCTCATACGACTAAAAAGGGGTGCCGAAGGCCAGACGCTTTTTCAAAAACGGGTGCTGAAATTGGGGGTCCCAGGGACTATGGTTGTTAAATACCGAGATGAGGCTAAGAGAGATAGTAAATTAGGCCTCATTGGGGGATTTTTTCATGGCCCTCATACCCTCAAAAGAAATGAGATTAAGAGGGATAGCAAATTTTTCATGGCCCTCATGGCCTCATACGACAAAAAGGGATTCTCCAGAAAATATCCTCGATAGGTATCCTCAAATAATACAATACCAGGCCATAGGTATCCTCAAATACCGAAATGAGGCTAAGAGGGATAGTATATTAGACCTCATTGAGGGGTTTTCTCATGGCCCTCATGGCCTCATACGACGAAAAAGGGATTCTCCAGAAGGTATCCTCAATAGGTACTCTCAAATAATACAATGCCAAGTCATAGGTATCCTCAAATACCGAAATGAGGCTAAGAGTCGTATGTGCGAGTCACTCGTTCGAGTAAATACTCTATGGTTTATTTGCTCGGTGGGATTCGAGTGCTCGAGCAATGACTTATCAGTAACTACTCGATAGATTCTTGGCATTAGGAATGATATAGGCTTTCGTGGAGGTTGTCTGTCAGTTGACTATAATCAGTACTATAGCACTACGTGCTCCTATTATAAGCCATGGTATTTCGGTCCTAAAAAGGATGCTTAGGGAAATCCGAATCAGAAAAACTACTCTAGTTTAATCGAACTAACCCCCGGATGCCTTCTCGGTACCTAGGGGCCTTTCGGTACCATGGTATGGCGGTTCTAAACAGGATTCTGGGGGAAATCCGTATCAAATAAAGTCAATTTCGGTAGTTTGGGTGGATTTTGTTTAGTTGGAAGGATTGTCGGGTTGTTTGTGATAATTCTACGAATCGGGAAATTGGTCCTGTTCAATCGAACACACCCTCCGAACATTCCCAGTCCTATAAGAAGGTTTTTAGTAACATAGCAATCACGTGCTACCATAGAAACCAAGATGGCGGCCTCTAGTATCCAAAATGGCCGACGGAAACACATATCACCCTAACAACACGCGCTGCGCATGCGCACTAAGACCACGTATCATTATATGGATGACGTCACAAGATGGCCGCTCACGTGGATTACCATGACAACACAACATCGCGCCACTGGGTCACGTGACTATGACGTCACTTTCGGAGTCCTGCCAACCGGGCACGGTTCATCGCTCTCCTACTACTCCTTTACTTAACGCAATGGTCATACCTTCTTCTGCACGAGCAGGGGTGGCACAAAGGGCGGAGGAGGAGGGCAGTAGGAACTATACCCACTTCCCTGTTGAGGAGGTCTACCTCCCCTGTCGGAAAAACTCCGTCCTTTATTGTGGGCCTGTCATGGAATTCGCTAGCCTTCCCGTTGGAGAACACAAGTCCCCTTATCGAGGAAATACTGACGCCACCCCTGTGCACGAGGGAGTCAAAAGACATAACTGATTAGCATGACAATTGGAGGTTATTACTTGGTTAGTTTCATATCAGTCGAGATATCAGCCCAAGCTGATATTTCGGCCGATATGAAACTAACCAAGTAAAAACTTCTTTATTTATTAAACCACAACAAATAGATACAAGAATTCTCAGATCTGTTACAGTTTACTGACAGTGTTATCGTTTCTCGTTCTGTTCACAAAGTCCGAAGTTTCCTCTTCTCCTATATCTAGTTCAGTTATCTGGACGTCTCGGTGAAGGGGAAGGGTCAAGTCGCGTCTTTCGGATAGCTGAACTACCGCTTCTCCCACTTCGTTGAATCTCCGCTAACGATTCGGAATTTTGTGTACAACTGTCTTCTTGTTTCTCTTTATTTACCTATTCCTTATTGTCATCATAAATTCCCCACCAAACAAAAAGAACTACTACCTTTGCCCGATAACGTTAATTTTACTAATTGATTGCTTTTGACAAATAGGCCACCGACGGTGAACAATTTCGCCGCAAACTAAATGGATGTGCTTAGTAACGGACAACCCTACCAAATCTAATAAATTATACCTCAGAATGGTGTGCATTGTAATTAACATCTGAACAGATTTTTCGATTCTTTAAGACTCCAATGTTGATTTGTTGTTACCACCAAAACTTTTTTCACGGTAGTAACATGTACAATGGGATAGAAGAATGGTTTCGGCGCAACAAAGGCGCGCGGGGACGTTGACTTTGTGGGCTGGTTCCACCTCGTTCGATCCTGTTGGCGGTGTTTTTTTGATTGTTTGTCCAACGTATAGAGCTAGTAGCTTGAGGCAAGTGCAGTCTGCTACTTATCTTTACCTGTAGGAACCGCCATAAGCAAGTTTATTATGCCTCAAGTTTGTAACATCAGCCGTGATTGGTTAATTTGACACCTTCTAAAAGTCATAGTACTGGAGTTTTGGGGCAAAACCCAGGTACTATCAGAAAGTTTTTCCCTGGAGACAAAAGAACGAAGAAAGTGAGAGCGTCACTTCCATTGATCAGCGTCGATTGGAATTTCTCAACACCAAACGCTGGCTCCGTGTCCGTTTAACTTTCTTCAACAGCGGTAAACACAAACTTACCAACAAATATATCATCTTCAGTGGGTGTGTTTTCAATTTTAACTGCAAACAATGAATTCAAAAGAATCAGAAATATTAAAAAACTCACTCACGTGTTGTTCACCACTTCAGTGAATCCTGAATATGAGTCTCAGTTATGACTTGTGTTTCACTCTGTTTAATTCTATCAACTGTTGTCGTCCGAGAAACATGAATTGATATTCCATTAATTTAAATCACTTTTCACACAGGCATTAACAATGAATTATAACATGAACAGCATGATGCAGTTGTTAACATTGGCATTTGTTGATAGAGAAACTCCCAAAGCGACGGCACTTGTGACAAGTCATTTTCGAAGAGACGTCCTTCGTTCGAAATGACGTCATGTTTTTGGATTCGACTACATTGTTGTTACAAGATCGATGGCATGTTGCAGTTAACGCTTAACAATGAAAGTCATATTTTGTTCGGCATAATAAAATAATTAGAACGTTTCTTTTCATGTTCTATAGGTCGATAGTACCTGAGTTTGTGTGATTTCTGAAATAAAACCTTCAGCAGCTTTGCTGCTTCAGGTTTTATTTCAGAAATCACACAAACTCAGGTACTATCGACCGATAGAACATGAAAAGGAACGTTCTAATATTATAATAGTCTGCTTCTGGCCTTTTGTTTCGCGTTTGTGTAGAGAAGGCAACTGAGTTCAGATAAGGATGGTAGTGATCACGATGACATAGGTGGTCATGACGGTGATGTTCAAGAGGCAAAAGGTAGAAAGAAAGGCACAGTCATTCCTACCACTAGGAGTATCCAACTACGCAAGAGCAAATTTCACTTAGCAGTAGTTTTGAGAGAGTAACAGGGCCGCCGTCCTTGTAGAGGTGTAGCACTTTTCGTGAGGAGGGGGGATTTTCTCCCACAATGAGTATCCTCCAAGTGACACGGGGGCACTGGATAATCATTTATCTAATCTCCGAATCCGGACAGAAAATAAGAAGAGAAAGAAAAGAGCCCATGCCAGACGCCGCGATACCCGTCAATTGTACGAGTTTCTGGAGAGGAAGAAGATAGGAAGGGAGACACTGAAAGGGTTATTGGAGCAATCTATACAAGCTGTTTCAAATGAGGAGGCTTTAACTGTTCTCAAAATACCACAAAGTGTATCCTCTTGAGCTCTTATTCTGCCATAAGGTCTCCTGTACAGGAGACCTTATGGTAGAAGAAGAGTCCAATGAGGTTCCGCTTTCGAAACTTTAGTTCCGTTTCTATAGTGTTTCGCTTTTTTGATTGATTTGCCTAAACCGACGAGTTGCTGATGATAGACGAAGAGTTCAATGAAGTTCCGCGTCCGAAACTATTTTGATTTCGACTTGGCGCATTCCGCATGTTTGATTGACATAATAGAAAAAAGACGAGTCGTTGTTGAATGCAATACTTGTGTTGTAAAGACTAGTAATAATTACACTAGGGTTTAATCCCGGGGACGGGAATTTTCTGGTTCTCGTTTGTGAAACTCAGTCATTGATACCGGGAATTTTCGGTTCTCATTTGTGAAAATCAGTTCAAATACCCCGCCAGGGGTAACAGCGTTGTGTCTTTGGGCAAGTCACTTAATCCTGATTGCCCACGTGGGGGCACGGTGCCGCTATGTACTAAGGCGTTCCCCAGCAAACATGATAAAATGGGACCCATATGGGCTGTTTCTGGGCAAGCCCATATGGGTACAAGCACATCGGACCCATATGGGACCCATGTGTGCAAACCCATGTGGGTTTGCCAACATGGGTCCCAGCAAACATGACAAAATGGGACCCATATGTACTGTTTCTGGGCAAGCCAATATGGGTAACCCACATCGGACCCATATGGGTTGCAAATCCATGTGGGTTTTGCCACATGGGTACGTCGATGGTGCCATTGTCTTCAACTAATGCTAAACCTGCTTGCTAACTCTGCTTGTGCGGAGTTAGTATGTTATGAAGTCTGACAGTTGCTCGCTGTTGCTAGGTGGTTCTCTCCGGGTACCTCAGCTTCCTCCACCCGTAAAACTGTGCGAAACAAGGTGACTCTGGCTGCCGAAAGCGTCGTTAAACCCCAATAAATAAATAGTTCCGATACCCGGGAAAATTCATAGGACAGATCTGGGAATCAAATGTTACGTTCTGGTCAATGCATTTCCTAAACAGTAGCACTGATTTTCAGAACCGGTAACCGGGAAATTCCCTTCGTGAGATTAAACCATGGTCTATAAATTGCCCGGCTATCGTGATTCACTTTCAGAACTGGGAGCCGCAGAGACGTGGGATTCCCCATCCCCGGTACTAAACCTTTATTTACAGTTGTAAGATGGAGCAATATATTTGTAGAGCCATCAAATTTGATTGGAGATTAGAAATCCTCTGCCTTGTTTGATTCGGCATTCGACCTGAAATTTGAGATTCGCGGGGGACCTACTCTACAACCGTCGTGGAATGATCGTAATCCATGTGTGGGCAGTGATGTCCATGCAAGCATTTACACGCTAAAAACTAAAGTGTTAAAAACTACACCTTAAGTGCTGTATTTAACACTTACTGAGTGCTGAACTAGCACTTTGTTCAAGTGTAGATATCCGTATCATATAGACAACTCAGTCTGATTCCGTATCATATAGACGACACGTTTCCGGGGAACGCGACGGGCTATCATTACATGCACATGAATTCATTCTATGTGCGTTTCAGTGATCGATCAGCTGATCGCTTACAACACAAAACAAAATTCCTTACAGTAAGAGACAGAACTATTAATAGCCAATGCCCCCACCCCTCCTCCCCACATACACAATAAATAGAAACTGTACGCTAAAAACTAAAGTGTTAAAAACTACACTTGAAGTACTGTATTTAACACTAAGTGCTGAACTAGCACTTTGTTCAAGTGTAGACATCCCAGAACTTGACAGGTGTTACAATAATACCACTTGACAAGTGTAATGTCGCGACACTTTAAAAGGAAACAACGCAGATGACGCGGATCAGGCTCGAACTCTCGAGCCTGATCCGCGTCATCTGCGTTGTGTCCTTTTTAATTATGTACCCACCAAGCGCAAATCAAATTATGGACGATTCTGGAAGAACCACCAATGCTAGACACATGGGAAGTGCCATCCATTCAAGTTTCAGATGTCTAACGATTGTAATGTCTAAGTGCTTAAAGCATTGCACTTTGAGTGTTAAAATCAAACCCTAAGAGTTAGAATGGGTTTTAACACCTTGAAAGTGTCAGTTTTAACACTTTAGTTTTTAGTGTGTACCAAGTCATCAAAATCATCAGCAGCAAAATTTTAATTAATGAAGACCGGGTTGTACCCGGTGCTTCATTAATTAACTTTTTGATGACCATTCCTATAATTAGTGTTTGAAATCTAATATTATTGCGTCCTTGGAAATATTGCCCACCTGTAGAAAGTGGTGACAAGTCCATGGCGGCCCCACTGTATTGTGGAGGCAAACATTGAAAAAATAATAAAATTAGAATTGCAGTTACGTTGGTAAAGTGTTAAAGATCTGAGTTCTATGATGAAATTCCTTGTTGTGTCTTATGTATAGAGTACTAAGATTAAATTTTCACTTGCCGTAGCCTCTGACAAATTTCTGCGAAGAATTCTGTGGTTGATAGCGTCCAGATGGAAGACTGAAACGCTTTCATGTGACAAATCAGATACACGGAGGGATGCCCTCAATTCTGTGTACGATAATAATTTTGGAGTTATCCCCCTTCGCACAAATCACACTAATTTGCGGAAAGTTTGTAAACGTGCATAGCAGGTTTGTGAGTTTGTTCCCTCGGTCCTCATGGACCGTCTATCCATTCACTGGCAAATCGGCAATGCAATTTGGCCTGTCTACTCAGTTCAGTCCAGAGTGTGTCACTGGGGGTTGGGATTTCCATACAGGGTAGGTAGAATGCGAGTGACAATGGTGGAAGGGGGGGTGGGGGGGGGGGGGGGGGGGGGGGGAGGGGATGAAAATCCGTCAGTATTAAAAAAAAAATCATTTTCTGTTCTTGGACGGGTGAACAGCTAGTGATATAAATAAATACTGTAATGCCTTAACATCGAATTACAAGCCCATTGCATTTCCTGGTAAATGCTCTCAAGAAAATTTTTTTGAAATGAACTTTCCAAAATACTAACCAGGGATACGGCACACCTGCGAAATTTTTGGCAGTCTTCACAGTGAAGGGGGGTGGGGGTGGAATCTAGAAAATCTCCAGGAACATATGATGGTTATTAACTTTCGACTCGTCAGTATACCCATCCACCGCTTTCCCCATTTCGACAGATTTTCCAACCAATCTCTGCCCCCCCCCCCCCACACACCCCCCTGATTGATATTCACAGTCCTACTCGGTATTCAATACAGTATAAAAACGTATATATATATATATATATATATATAACCTTGGTTTGTCTTGATAATAAGTCTCTTCTGTGTTCATCCAGCGTTTCTGTTGGAAATATATATCAGATGAAAAAAAATTAGGCCATGGAAAAATTGATTTATGGCACTCCGACCACCCACCCATCCGATCATACGTTCCTGGAACAAATTGTTTGCCCCCTCCCCCCGGTCCACTTTCGGATAATTTCGCAAACTCCAAGCATTGTTGTCCCCCCCCCCCCCCCCCCCCCCTCGTTGCGCTCGACACATCGTGGAGTTTGATAATTTCCAGGAATGTATCACATCCCGGGAAATTTCCCGAATTGCTACAGCAAATAGTCGACTTTTTTAAATAATAAATCGAATGGTTCCAGAGTCTTCTTTTGGAAGAAGGCCCGACTTCGAAATGGGGGGGGGGGGGGGGGGGGAGTTTGGTGCCGTAAACACTCGCATGGGGTCCATAGAAATGCATGCTTCAGTGGGGGAAAAATATTGATCTGAAATGGAGCTCTGTAGTGGCATTTGGGGATCCATTCTTGAAAAATATTTTCAGTTTCATAACACATATTTTAACTGGTTGAGGGCTAGATTATTTTTGATGGTCTAAATGTTTTATTCAAAACACTCTCCAATAAGCTGTAATAAAACAAGTTGTAATAAAACTAGTCTATATGAACAAAATATTATTTGCGTTTGATTGAATATGAAACATGAGCAAGAAAAATATTGGATTTTGCCCTGGTACCCTCATTTTGTGAAAGCCCTGATAGTTGCTTTTAAATATGTTTTAGTCTATATATACTTGCGAACCCACAGCTACAGTTCGCCGTAGATCCGAATCAACAGGCACGATGTTACAACACGGATAGACACATGGATGGAAAGCCAAGTTCGGCAGATGCCAGGGTTATATCGCATTATAAAAACAGCGTAACGTTTAACCCCTTACCACACATGAAAAGCAGACGACACTTGCAAACAAATTTTTTTTTTCGTTTTTTGTCTCAAAAACATAGGTTATGACCCCTCTTTGGAACGAGCTCGTTTTCCATTACGTTGGGTAAGGGGTTAAGCTCACAAGCGACCACTAAAATGTTATAAGAATTCGACGCTGGCATGGCCCGGAACCAGTCTAGCCTTTAAGTAGTCAATCGTCTATGTTTTGACAACCCCGGAAATAACTGGCGAACAATCGTTTAGGTTACATGGTGGTTACGTCACTCATAAAATACTCCAACGAAGTGCAGACTTCGATAAAATAGTACAACATATAGTACAGTTGCCGTGGACTGGTCGTAATGTCCACGCATGCGCTTACCAGACAATAAAAATCATCATTATAAAAATTTTAATTAATGAAGCACCAGGTCGTACCCGGTGCTTCATTATTTAAATTTTGAATGATTATTTCTGGAATTAGTTTTGGGGATCTAATATTATTTATTTATTTATTTATTTATTGGTGTTTAAGGTCACATACTCATGCACAATGGCTAATCATGACCGTGACAGTTTTTCGGGTGGAGGAAGCCGGAGTACCCTGAGAGAACCACCGAGCAACGACGAGCAGCTGCCAGCTCCCTAACATCGTAACTCCGCACTGCAGCACAGGCAGGGTTAGATTGGTTGAAGACATGCGCACCATCGACGTGCAGTACGCCTTAGTACACGGCATCATCGTGCCCCTATGTGGACAATCGGGGTTAAGTGCCTTGCCCAAGGACATTACGCGGGAGCCCGAATCGATCGCTCAGACAGTCACCCATCCGAGGACTAACCGGGCTCGACGTTCGACGTTGCTTAACTTCGGTGATCTGACGAGAACCGATTACCGCAACGCCACCGCGCCCCACCCTCCCGGGGATGTGGGGGGAATCTAATATTAGAGCGTCCGTTGAAATATCGCCTTCCCGCCCGCCCGCCCGCCCGCCCGTGGAAAGTAACCATTCCACGGCACCCCTGCAGTAACTTTATTAAATTGCTAATCTTGCATGTTTTGCCAGTGATTCTTGACAATCTGTCCGATCCATCTCGACTCAAAGATTGAGCATTGCATCCACAGTATTAATAGAATGACATGCTGTTTCCATCTTAACCCTTTACCCAACGTAACGGCCAAAACCGGCCGGCGCTATTCTCAAAAATCGCCAATTAATTTTCAAAATATTTTCATTTTTTGTCTCAAAAACATAGGTTATGACCCCTCGTTGGAACGAGCTCGTCGAGCTCGTTCCAACGAGGGGTCATAACCTATATTTTTGAGACAAAAAATGAAAAACATTAGTTATTCAAGAATTTTTTTGCAAGTGTCGTCTGCTTTTCATGTTAGGTAAAGGGTTAAAAAAATAAATACTAACGTTGTTGCTATTTAATTTGGCGAAAATCCCACTAAGACGTAAATCGGCATGACTGTCGTAGTAATACTGCATTTAGACAATGTTAACCCAACCCTTCTTGTGTGGACTTAATACGTTGGGAGTCTGAGAGTTGCTTGCCTTCGCTAGTTGGTTCTCTCCAGATACTCCGGCTTCCTCCACCTGTAAAGTGTCCTACACGAGGTGATCCCGGCTGTCGAGAATGTCTTAAACCCCAATAAATAAATAAATAAATAAAAAAAAAAATTAAAAAAAAGAATAACATTTTTGATGTACTCGGGCGACAGCCCAAACCCGCCACTGTCGCCCAATGCGAGTACAGAAAACGCGTAAATTGAACCGGTAAATGGAAACAACATTTTGACAAGTTCAACTGCGGTATGAATCCATTCCAGATACAATTTGATTCGAAATCTTCTACCTTACTTGATTCCAGTGGCGGCGCCGAGAGTTACAGAAATGGTGTTCTCTTGAGCATTCTCAGACAATTAAATTAAAACAGTTTTATCCTTTTGAAACTTACTGGTTAGGTCTTTCAGTTATAGAAAACGTCGTACATGGTGACATTTTAACGGAAGAACGCTGTTGTAAAGTATGAGCACAAAGCACCAAACGACACTCAGATCGAAAATGAAAGTAGGCTGCATTCCAAACGGATGCGTTGCACGCTCTCGATTCTAACATTCCTCTAATACTCTTAAGCGGTATGTTTCAGACCGTTTGAACGCGGCACGCCTTGTTGCAATTTGGGACCTCGACTCTTCTTTATTGTTTGCAGCTAATGTGTGTGAGTGGGGGGGGGGGGGGGGGGGGGGGGGGGGAACTCACAAACATAATTTAAAAACGTCTCTGATTTAGTGCACTTGGTAATATGGAATTACACATACCCACCGCAACGTTCAATACAAAAATTAAAATGATAGTATTTTTTTACACGCTTGGCGAAAAAAAGTGGAGGGGTAAGTACCCCCTCCCCCTCCATACCTCCTCCCCCCATGGCGCCGCCACTGCTTGATTCTCCTCCAGTTCAGAAAAACACTGAATAGTGAACTTATTAAACTATCGTACATTCAGCCAAGCACCGAGTAGCGTCATAATGCACAAAATATTGCAGCTGCACAAGTTTTTATTATCGCAAACCTATTTGACTTAATTGAACAACAAATAGAATTTCTCTCGCTATAATTACATCATCCGCAGGCGATAGCGGCACCAATCGAGCGTTCAGTTCGTATGGAATGAAAACACCTGTTTAGTGAAGTTATTAAGTGGATAATAATTCAAACTCTTTGATTACTGATAGGACGAGAGGAAAGCAGCAGGTGGAATGACAGGTGTGACGTAATGTGTTTCGAGAATCCAACTTTAAGTAGAAACTGGCTGGGATACTTTGGAAGCAAGTCGTTAAAAGCCTAAACTGATCCAGTTTCACAAATTGTTTTTGAAGCACATACCTGTATACCTCCAAAACTTTTGCACCCCACCAGCGGCGTAGGAAGCTTATAATATTGGAGGGGGGGGGGGGGGGGTATTGTAAACGGAAGCTTGTAGTGGACAGCACGGCCGCCTTTGGCGGTCCGCTCTGCGTATCCCAACCCGAGGGAGAGTGCGAGAGGGGATACCAGGAAAATTTGTGAAATATTAACTACTGAGAGCTTACTTCCTCGCTTCTCAAGTGAAAAAATTAAGGTATCGTTGCTCTTAATTTTTGGTCTTTATTCCTTTACCTAACATGAAAAGCAGACGACACTTGCAAACAAAATTCTTGAATAACTATTTTTTTTATTTTTTGTGTCTCCGAAACATAGGTTATGAGCCCTTATTGGAACGAGCTCGACGAGCTCGTTCCAATTAAGGGCCATAACCTATGTTTTTGAGACAAAAAAAGAAAAAAACATGAAAATTAATTGACGATTTTTGAAATAGCGCTGTCCGGTTTTGGCCGTTACGTTGGGTAAAGGGTTGAAGGAGGATGTATGTCAGAGAGGAAGATGTTAACCTGTTGAGCGTCAAATCAGTCAGTGACATCGGCTACCAACTTTTCTATGCACTGCACATGGTGTAGATCATACAGTTTTTATGTGCGCCAGTATGATGTAGATACTACAAAGTTTTGGATTTTTTTTTGAAAGGGGGGGGGGGGGGGGGTAAATACCCCCTTATCCCCCCCCCCCCCGGTTCCTACGCCACTGACCCCCACAAGGATTACAAACACAATAATACAATCAAGGTCTCAAGCCACCAGTAAAATCATGTAATGAATATTTTTATTTATTCGTTTGGTATACGGTTCTCTATCCAGACCAGTTCCATCCGATTTAATCTAAAAATGCTTTTGAGATTTGATCTCTGTGAAACAAGACTGAATATGTTAAATTTCTGGAACTGCTGCATCATGGGAAATGTGCAGCTTAACATTTTGGTATTTTGCGATTAGTGTAGAGTGCACTGCAAAAACTATAGGTTCTCTGTAGAACCAAAACTGGTTCTAATCTTGTGTCTGAGATGGAACCAGTTCTGTTTAAACAGTATTTATTTCAAATCAAATAAATTCATAAAGATTAACATTAAATATTAACAGAATTAACATAAATTGAGGGAGTTTCAGTCGTAAGTTTAGAGCTTATACGAGGTTGTCTCAAATCATTATTAAGCAAAGGAGATATGAACAGTTGGCATATCGAACCAGCTTTGGTTCTATAGAGAACCAAAACTGGTTCGATATGCCAACTGCTCATATCTCCTTTGTTTCAAAATGTTTGGCGACTGCGTTGAATAAGCTCCAAGTTTACTGCTGAATCTACTTCAGTTCATGTAATATTCTGTTAAAATTGAATGCTAATCTTGGTAAATTTATTTGATTTGAAATAAATACTGTTTAAACAGAACTGGTTCCATCTCAGGGACAAGATTAGAACCAGTTTTGGTTCTAAAGAGAACCTATAGTTTTTGCAGTGTGGGGTAACTTCGCCTCCCACCCAGATCGAAACTAAGGTCTCATAGAGAAAATATCGGAACTGTTCAAAGCCGTGAGCCACAGGCGACTAAATGTCTCCATTTTGTTTATCTGATTTCAAAAAAACCTCCAGCGGCTGATTATTAAGACAGAACGCAGCCCGGCGGTGGCGGCGCCAGAGTTACAAAAGTGAGGGGGTACAGTTGGGTATTGCCCGCCGCGCGTAAGTTTTAAAAAAATTTTCAACTTCGCCTCCCGAAGTTGAGAAAATTTTTAAAACTAACGTTGTAAATGGTGTTCTCTGGAGCATTCTCAGACAATTAAATTAAAACAGTTTTATCCTTTTGAAACTTACTGGTTAGGTCTTTCAGTTATAGAAAACGTCGAACATGGTGACATTTTAACGGAAGAACGCTGTTGTAAAGTACGAGCACAAAGCACCAAACGACACTAAGATCGAGCATGAAAGTAGGCTGCATTCCAAACGGATGCGTTGCACGATCTTGATCCTAGCATTACTCGAATACTCTTAAGCGGTATGTTTCAGACCGTCTGAACGCGGCACGCCTTGTTGCAATTTGCGATCTCGACTCTTGTTTGTTGTTTGCAGCTAATGTGTGTGTGTGGGGGGGGGGGGGGGGGAGGGGGGGGGGCACACACAAACATAATTTAAAAACTTCTCTGATTTAGTACACTTGGGAATATGGAATTAAGCATACCCACCATTACACCGCAACGTTCACTACAAAAATTAAAATGATAGTATTTTTTTCTACGCTTGTCGACAAAAGTGGACGGGTAAGTACCCCCATACCCCCCCCCCCCCCCCATGGTGCCGCCACTGAACGCAGCGGGGTGGAGTATGAGGGACTGGAATCAAGGAGTTCGGCGCTCGTGAAATACAGGAAAAACGTCACCAAGGGTCATTGATTCCTATCCCTGTACCCTGTCAGAGTTATGTTTTGTATCTATACCACGATTAATCTTGAATTAAATGACTGGAGCTAACATTTTTAAAGAAAAATATCATCTTCGGCGGTCAGATAACTTTCTTGTTTTTCATACGTGCAGTGCATGGAGCGTCTTGTCTTCGTCATGAAAATCGACTTTCAATATAAAGGTGGCTCAATAGGTAGAGGTGCAGGCTGCAAGCGGAGAGGCCCTCGGTTCGAATCCCTCCTGCGGCAACCGCGTTGTGCCCTTGGGCAAGACACTTCAACCAATTGTCAACTGGGGGCACAGTAGCGCTGTGTACTAAGGCGTACTGCACGTCGGTGGTGTACCTGTCTTCAACCAATGCTAACCCTGTTTGTGTAGAGTTTTTTTTTTATTATTAGGGTTTAACGACACATTAACAGCCAGGGTCATATCATGTCGGTGACAGTTTTACGGGTGGAGGAAAACGGAGTACCCGGAGAGAACCACCGGGCAACGACGAGCAGCTGTCAGCTCTCCAACATCGTATCTCCGAACTCTGCACCGCGGCTCAGGCAGGGTTAGATTGGTTGAAGACATGCGCACCGTCGACGTGCAGTACGCCTTAGTACATAGTGTCATCGTGCCTCCATGTAGGCAATCGGGGTTAAGTGCCTTGTCCAAGGACACAACTCGGGAGCACGAATCTTGTGTAGAGTTAGTATGTTGGGGAGCTGACAATTGCTCGCCGTTGCTCGGTGGTTCTCTCCAGGTACTCCGGCTTCCTCCACCCGTAAAACTTTCGTGGTCATGATTAGCTATTGTGCAGAAATATATGACTTTAAACACCAATAAAATGAATAAATAAATAAATAAATAAATAAATAAATAAATAAATAAATAAATAAATAAATAAATAAATAAATAAATAAATGAATGAGGAAGGTCAAATTGAGAAGCATGTAATTGTTGAGAAAACATCTATGGCATCAGTAGAAAATAAAGCGAATTTTCCTTTTGTTACATTTTGTAAACGAAAACAACAGACAGCTCTTGAAGATGGTGTTTGTATTTTATCATATGACTCGTCCGTTTTGTTCACTTTAAAACATTTGATATTTTGTTTTCATATTAATCAGTGATAAATAAAGCCTTCCGTCAATTTCATTGGTCAATTTCAAAACTAGACAATTTGATTGGCTGAACAAAATACAACTGGGCCACATTTTCATAATTTGCATAATTAGAGTTGGGAGCTTTCATTGGTCAATTTCAAAACTGGACAATTTGATTGGCTAAAGAAAATACAACTGGATTATATTTGCATAATTTCAGTAGGGAGAATTTACGTTATCTGTCATATTTAGGGTGGGTTATATTGTATTAATCTTTTACCTACAAAAAAAGCGCCATTCATTTTCTATGTTCTGGAAGCAAAAAATGAAAAGTTTTAGTTATACGAGGATGTTTTTTCCAAGTGCCGTCTGCAACTCAAGTTAGGTGATGGGTTAAAAAGTCATACTAAGTGGCTAATTTGTGCGTGTGTGTGTCATATGATAAATAGAATATGAAATGAGTATTTTTCTCATATAATGTTTATGAAACTCGTCCGAATTTTCCGTTTGCGCTCGCCAGAGGCTCGCCAAAACGGAAAATTCTTAGACTCGTTTCATAAATATTATATGAGAAAACACTCATTCCATATCCTCTATATATGTAATGATGCGCGCCCTGTTGATATAATGAACAGAAAAAGTAACAGAACATCAAAAGATGGCGAAAGCGCCGTTTTCTAATTCTCAAATGGATGTCAACAGAGAATAATAGTCAAACGTTCAAACTGATTGGGAAAAAATTGTAAAAATGTCAGCGTCTGTATTTTTATGCTACTTCACACGATAATGCCTGAAGTTTGTGAAATGATGATGCATCAACGACGATACAACTTCGCTAACATTTCCAAATTTCAATTCTTATACAGTTAAAACTAGAAGTCCTGTCATAAATTGTGCGCTTGTCTAGCCTTAATTGCGCATAGGAATTGCGCGCAATTGCCATATCGACTGACATCCAAATCACGGCAGGTTCTCCTGGTTACTCACAGCAAACACAGGCAATGTTTTTTGCCAGTGGACCTTCGGGTTACCCGGAGGTCCATTAGCCGAAACATTGCTTGTGCACAGACCATATGTACAGCATTTAATAGCCTTACTATGGTCTTAACTCGTAGATTAACGAGCAGATCGACGTGCTATTTGTGCGCATTTCATGACAGGACTTCTAGTTTTAACTGTCTGAAATTCCAATATCCTTAGTGTTAAATTTACTGATAACTTTAGAAAAGTAATGGGAGTCTATTTTCTCTGCCCGTCATGTCCCCATACAATACATGGGAAGAGACGTGTCGGTTCGTCTGTCATTATCTGAAGCCATGCAAGCCATGAGATAATTCTTAAAACGTTCATTTCCTTATCTTGGTAATTGAGAATAATTAGGATATGTTGATCAACTATCGCTTGCGTTAAGTATCCGGGGATAGTGCATTTAGAAACATATAGCTCTGTTCCTATAGGTTCGTGATTTAGGAAATGAGAACCACGGACCTATTGTCAAGCCCTCTTACACCCTGCTTTTTTTTGTCTTCTCGGAGTATCCTAACAACTTGGAATACCTGTTAGAACAACAAAACGCCGTTTGAAAACTTCTTAACACTTCGGGTTACCAATGTCTATCGAGTACCATTTAACCCATTTTCCTAACATGGAAAGCAGACGACACTTGCAAAAAGAATTCTTGAATAATTAATTTTGTTCATTTTTTTCTCAAAAACATAGGTTAGGACCCCTCGATGGAACGAACACGACGAGCTCGTTCCAACAAGGGGTCAAAACCTACGTTTTTGAGACAAAAAATGAAAAAAAATGAAAATTAATGGGCGATTTTTGAGAATAGCGCTGGCCGGTTTTGCCTGTTACGATGGGTTTTCCAGAAGGTTTTGGGGGTGTATTTGGGTAATTGTAATCGACTTTGGGTCATTTGTGGTGATTCGAAATGCTTCAGTAGAATAGAATAAACAATCAAAGCGCACTCCCTTACTGGTGAAAGACTTCAAGTCTCATAGTAACCACGTGCCACCATAGAAATCAAGATGACAGCCTCTGTTATATAAAATGGACGACGGGAAGATGTCACAAATAACACACGCCTCGCATGCGCACCGGCACCACTTATCACCAATGTAATGACGTCATAACATGGCCGCACTCATGGTCTACCATAATATTATACAATGCAACGCGACATGATATCACTTGCATTGCCAATAGCACGGTCAATAAAAAGGGGAATAATCTATCCCTGGCATACGACTTGCCAATGCATAATCTAGTAGACGAAGCTCATGAGCAACTCACTGTTTTGTTCCCAAATACTCTTAAAAATAGAGAATTTCCATTAACTCACCATTTTATGATGAAATTTAAGAAGCTGGTCCAGTAAATTTAGTCTGGTCCTCGCCTTTCGCGAGGTACACACCCAATTTCCTAGACATTAATTTCATTGTAAACATAATTTGCTTCTCAACTTCTCTTAGAATAGAGAAATTCCCTTGGATCTCCAGTTTCTGGTGGAATTTAGAAAACTAGTCAAGTACATTAGGTCTGGACTTTAGACTTAACCTTTGGCTAGGTAGAGACCAAATTTCCTAGATCAGGTTCGTAAATTTCAATATAAACTGTGAACGACTTAGAGGTTTTATTTATCACTTGATCCAGAACCCGATAAAAGCTACCTAAATGGACCGAGGACACTTACCTAACACAAAACTAAATTGATGGAACGGTCATTGGTCACATATAGAAAAATGTCCCCACCGCCGCGATCTTGGATGGGAGGGCGAGGGGTCAACAACAAAAAAAGTATCAAAAGTTTTCACTTTACCGACCCCCCCCCCCCTATCGTTTTTTAAAGTATATACCTTGATGTATGCGGAAAATAAATATGTTGTTGATGCGCGCATTTTTGCGCGGCAATGCAAACTGAATATTTACAACATATTTTAGTTTTTATTGACAAACACAAGGGTCGTAAAAATATGACGTTTTATGAAGTGAAAGCTGTAGCGCTGTTACTACAGTCACAGAGTACAGTTCGACCGCCGTGGATTGGTCACTTTCCACGAGTGGGCAATATTTTCTCGGACGCAATAATATTAAATTCTAAACACTAATTATAGAAATAAACACCAAAAATTTAATTAATGAAGCACCGGGTACAACACATGTAAAGGTTTTCGGGGTTGAATTTGCTTGCACTGCTTATGTGTTTCCGCGAAAATTGAAAACTCGCCGTGTGGATGACAGAAATCCACCAGCAGGTAGAATAGTATCAATCCAATTTCCACCGTACTGAGCATGTTTTACTCTCACTTGAAACCACATCAATTCAATGGCAGAATTTGGAAGAGCCCATATTCATTATGTGAGGGTAGATCAATTAATATTTTCAACGTGCAGCCTTGATATTGATTGGTCTACCCCACACATTCACTCAGCAGCTACAGTTAAACCTAGAAGTCCTGTCACCAATAGTGCGCTTATCTAGGCTAAATTGCGCGTTGAAATTGCGCGCAATTGCCATATCGAATGACATCCAAAGCACGGCAGGTTCTCCTGGTTACTCATAGCAAACACATGCAATGTTTCTGCCAATGGACCTCCGGATTACCTGCTTCTGCACAGGCCATATGTACATAATTTGATAGCTTTACTTGGGCCATAACGCGTACATTAACGCGCATATCAACGTGCTATTTGTGCGCATTTCAGGACTTTTAGTTTTAACTGTATCCTACTTAAAAAATTATGAGGTATCATGTTCCTGGGCCGGACAAACGGGCTCTCAGGTTCAAGAGATTAATAGGAAAACTAGAAAAATATGCAATTCGGCTGCCCACCATTTTTGGACCGTTTTATTTTATAAAATGGTGTTCAGGGAGGCGTTGTGGATGGTGCGAAAATGGTGTCAACGAGTACTGCTAGTTTGTTCTAGAATACCATGGTACAACTCTTTTGTTTTTATCAATTACAACATTTTTCATAATATTTAAATACGAAGCACTCAGTCAAATGTGTCGGGTGGAGCGTTATTGAACGAGAAGCCCGAAGTATATTGTGTAATAAATTTACGGCACTCGCCTGTTTTTATGTGTTTTATAACAATTGTCAAAATCCAGTGACAATATCGTATTGTACTCTTTCACCAAACCCACAGGTTATTACCATGTAAAACATTTTAAGTGTCTAAAAAACCACTAATCCGGTAATGACATCAGAAGGATCAGACAAAGGGAGTAATGCGATATGATATTAACCCTTTACCTAACATGAAAAGCAGACGACACGTGCAAACAAAATTCTTAAATAACTAATTTGTTTCATTTTTTGTCTCAAAAACATAGGTTATGACCCCTCGTTGGAACGAGCTCGACGAGCTCGTTCCAACGAGGTGTCATGACCTATGTTTTTGAGACAAAAAATGAAAAAAATAATGAAAATTAATTGGCGATTTTTGAGAATAGCACTGGCCGGTTTTGGCCATTACGTTGGGTAAAGGGTTAAGAGTGTTCATGGACCAACCACCAAATTGAAAGTCATGCTTCCAGTGGTGCAGCCAGGGAGGGGGATAGTGTGTGGGGGATTGGAAACTCCCCCCCCCTGAAAAATTTCTTTGCCCCCCCCCCCCCAAAAGTTAGACTTATTCAACTTTCACATAACATAGAGCCCTAAAGTAATCTATAATATAGGGCTACACACTGAATGTTGCCAAATTGTCTCGGTCGAAGGAGGGGGAGGGGCTAGTCCCAACTAGGACCCTGCGGTCGTTACCCCATCCCCCACTTCCCTCCAAGGAAGTAGGGGAGGAGGTAACGTCCAAAGGGTCCTAATTAAGACTAATGTAGGCTCCTGAACCTCTACAACGGCCCTCCAAGAATCGTGATTGCCCCCTCCAAACCTGGATAGGACACTCCCTATTTTAGAATCCTGGCAGAGCACATGCATCGGATGTAGTTACTTCTAAAACTGATATGTGCGGGCAGTGGGCCAAGCACAATTTATAAAAACGCTCCTAGTGTGGGTGTGGTTTTGAGGAACAGTCAGTACTGCACTTCCCATGGGGTTTAAAAAGGTATGCACAACGTGTGGATATTGTCGATTATGAAATAGTACAAACAAGTGGTCTGTATTGTGTGGTAGGCATTAGCACATGCATCGGGTGTAGTTACTTCTAAAACTGTTTGTCTCAGATATGTGCGGGCAGTGGGCCAAGCACAATTTATAAAATCGCTTCTAGTGTGGGTGTGGTTTTGAGGAACAGTCAGTACTGCACTTCCCATGGGGTTTAAAAAGGTATGCACAACGTGTGGATATTGTCGATTATGAAATAGTACAAACAAGTGGTCTGTATTGTGTGGTAGGCATTAGCACATGCATCGGGTGTAGTTACTTCTAAAACTGTTTGTCTCAGATATGTGCGGGCAGTGGGCCAAGCACAATTTATAAAATCGCTTCTAGTGTGGGTGTGGTTTTGAGGAACAGTCAGTACTGCACTTCCCACGGGGTTTAAAAAGGTATGCACAACGTGTGGATACTGTCGATTATGAAAGAGTACAAACAAGCGGTCTGTATTGTGTGGTAGGCATTAACGTGTTACAACAGTAGACAAAGATCATTAGTATGAGTTACAAGGTGATATCGGTAAAAGGACTAGGAATAGATTCAGTCTCAGTGGTAGGAGTTAACCCTTTAACTAACATAACGGTTAAAGATCACAATCGGGGATCGTGGTGGCAAATGGGTTAGAACATTGAATTTGAGATCGAAAGGTCGACGGTTCGACCCTGATCTGCGTCATCTGAGTCCTTGGGCAAGACACTTCAGCCCGGTTGCCTATATGGAGCACGGTGGTGGCGCCATGTACAAAGCCGTACAGCTCGACAACGACACACTTCCTTTCAACGGATGCTAACCCTGGCATATCGGGTAAGTAAACTGAAGAGTCGGACAGTTACTCGTCGTTTCTCAGTAGTTCTCTCCGGACACTCCATCTTCCTCCACACGTAAAACTGTTCGATACGATATAACCCCTGCGGTTGAAAGTTCCGTTAAACCCAAACAAAGAAAGAAAGAAACAAACAAACAAATGGCCTACGCAATTCACAAAATACGCAATTCAAATTTTATTATTTATTAACCCTTTACCTAACGTGAAAAGCAGACGACACTTGCAAAAAAAATTCTTGAATAACTATTTTTTTTCATTTTTTGTCTCAAAAACATAGGTTATGACCCCTCGTTGGAACGAGCTCGTTCCAACGAGGCGTCATAACCTATGTTTTTGAGACAAAAAATGAAAAAAATAATGAAAATTAATTGGCGATTTTTGAGATAGCGCTGGCCGGTTTTGGCCGTTACGTTGGGTAAAGGGTTAACCCTTTACCATGCACGCTGGTCATCCGATTACCACCTTTGCGGTGCAGTACCTCGTTTGCGGTTTAAAAAAGACGGAAACGGTTGAAGGAAGGTGTCATAAAATATGGTATAACTGCTATTAACTTGCGTATATCACTAAAAAAATTTAATCTGGCGATCTATGGAATGTTATTGCATTCTTGTACATAGTGTCAGTGTGCTTTATGAAGTAATTCAGCTCTGTTATTGAAAATACATTAGCGTTCATCCTCATTCTTTCGGAAATTTTCGACAAAATTTGTTCTCTCCGTGAATATCAAGGACATAGAAGGTCAAACCCGCTCCATTGTTGCTTCAGACTTTTGTCTTTGAGTTTAGGTCAGCTTCAGCTTTCATAAAAAGTCCTGCATTCGCCTTATTTGGCAGCTTCGACGAGAGGTGTTGAACTTTTAGAATACCTGATTTGCGGCGTTGTCTAAACCGCAAAAGGTGGTAACTTACACCGCAAATAAGGTATTCATAAAAATCAATTACCCCCTCGATAAATTCCGTTTAAACATGTTTTCACAAAAGGCTCACAAACGTAACTTACACATTTGGCTAAAATAAGACAATTCTCTCTACGGATGCTGCCCCAAGGACTCACAATAGCATATTTTAAATATAGATCTAATTCGCAGTTCAAACCCAACAACTTGAATTAGGTACTGCACCGCAAAGGAGGTAATCGGATGACCAGATTGTTTACGCAACGTAACTTTCAAAGTCGGTCAGCGCTATTCACAAAATTGCCATTCAATTAACCATTTTTTCCCTCGTTGAGCTCGTTCAAATGAGGGGTGATAAGCTATGTTTTGACGGAAACATTAACAAATTAGTTATTCAATAATTTTGTTTGAAACACACTAAAAACTAAAGTGTTAAAACTAACACATTGAAGGTGTTAAACCCATTCTAACTCTTAGGGTTTGATTTTAACACTCAAAGTGCAATGCTTTAAGCACATTACAATCGTCAGACATCTGAAACTTGAATGGATGGCACTTCCCATGTGTCTAGCATTGGTGGTTCTTCCAGAATCGTCCATAATTTGATTTGCGCTTGGTGGGTACATAATTAAAAGGACACAACGCAGATGACGCGGATCAGGCTGATCCGCGTCATCTGCGTTGTTTCCTTTTAAGTGTCGCGACATTACATTTGTCAAGTGGTATTATTGTAACACCTGTCAAGTTCTGGGATATCTACACTTGAACAAAGTGCTAGTTCAGCACTTAGTAAGTGTTAAATACAGTACTTCAAGTGTAGTTTTTAACACTTTAGTTTTTAGCGTGAAGTGTCGTCTGCTTTTCAAATTCGTCCTAATGGGGGGTGTAAGCTATGTTTATGAGGCAAAATGATGTTTTTCAGTTATTTAAGAAATTTGTTGGCAAGGATCGACTTCTGTGTTGGGTAACGGTTAAACTAGTAGTCGGGGTTGAGGTTAACACGTTCACGGTGCTGTATGCTTGGGCATATCTCGTGATGAACTTGAAAAAACACACACACTCCATTGACCGTAGATCGGCGGAGGGGGTACGCATGCGGCTTTTAGTGAGAGAGATTCTTACACCACCACCCATGCTATTCCGCAGTTTATGAGGCCTAAAACATAAACCATGAACATGAACTTTTGATGGCAAAGAAATAGTTACAAAAATAAAAACTAAAATAAAAAACCGCTCGCCCGCATGCAATTTTAGAAATAATGGCTCGAGAAACAGAAGATCAACTTTGTGTGGCCTTAACCGTCTGTGGAAATAGTTAGATAAAAGTAATTCTCCTCGACTTGGGAGTGGAGAATTATATTTATTCATTATTTATTGGTGTGTAAGGTCACATATTTCTGCACAATGGCTAATCATGGCCACGACAGTTTTACAGGTGGAGGAAGCAGGAGTACCCGGGGAGAACCACCGAGCAACGGCGAGCAATTGTCAACTCCCCAACATACGAACTCCACACAAGCAGGGTTAGCATTGGCTGAAGACATGTGCACCATCGACGTGCAGTACGCGTCAGTACACAACGTCACCGTGCACCCACGTAGACAATGGGGGTGAAGTGTCTTGCCCAAGGACACAACGCGGTTGCCGCAGATGGGATTCGAACCGAGGACCTCTCGGCTTGCAGTCTGCACCTGAGCCACCGCGCCCCCTTTCGGAGTGCAGAAAGAGACAGTTGTAATATTTTCTAACTCTTTTCCTGAAATTGACCCTTTAAATCATAACGGAATCTTCCATGTCAGTTTAACTGCTTCAGTTGGAAGAGTCCACATTCAGGTATTGGGTGTAGGCCAATGAATAGATCCAACGTGCTCGCTAACGGTTTCTTTCTGTCCCCCCCCCCTCCTCGCCCCCGCACCCCCCTCCTCCCGCAAAAAATACCCCAAAACAGAACCAGATGCAGCCGAGCTTCTCAACCTGGAATTAATTTCAGTATGATGCAGGGTTACATTTACAGAACGCCGTGAAAATCGAATTTTCCTTCACGCAGAATTTATGAAGGTCGTGTTGAAGAGATTAGCATATGAAAAGCAAAACATTTTTTTTCCTAAAGGTCTTTCCGTCAGGTTATTACATTAGTTTGAGGATATGCCATTTTTTGACACACTGTTGGAAAGGGCTCATTAACCCTTGCCCAGGTCTGTCACAGAATTACATACCGCAAATAAAGGCAAGGGTAGATTAGTCTTGGTTCAGTGCCAAACAGTCACTTGTATTTGGAACTGTTAACCCTTAACCTTACACGACTAGCGACAACACTTGTAATTTTTGTTGTGTTTGTTTTATTGGGGTTGAACAACACTGTCGACTGCCAGAGTCACCTCATGTTGGACAGTTTTACGGGTGGGGGAAACCGGAGAAGCTGGAGAGAATCATCTAGCAGCGGTGTGCAACTGTCAGATTCCCCAAAGTACTAACTCCGCACAGGGTTAGGCCTAAAAAATTAAAAATCTGTTTCTCAGGCCCTCTTGTCTGGTCGTTTTGGCTGCAGCATGCTCTTTTTTATAACCAATGTAAACTCGAAAAAATAAAAATTAAATGCTTTATGGCAATTGCGCACAATTCCAACGCGCAATTAAGCCTAGATAAGCGCGCTATTCGTGACAGGACTTCTAGTTTTAACTGTAGATATGATTTGTGTTCATAAAAGAATGCCACTGTTCTGCTCATTGGTAGTGGTATTTGTGGAGCTGTGGTAGAATGATACTATAACAACTTATTCAGTATTTTCCTGATGCGAATTACCCTTTGGTATTGTGAGCAAATCTCAGTCAAGTCAGACACCAAATACCGAACTAGGGCTGTCACGATTTTTTAATTTAGGAATGGATTAATCGTCGCAAATAATCGATACTAATCGATTAATCGTACCTAGATGCTCCACCCCCTCTCCCTCTCTTTTAAGTCGTAAAAAATGAAGTTCAAGTCAGTTGACCTACCACCAGTAAACAACGAGGACGATCCTCCTTTCGGTACATTCAAAGCTTTGATGTTCTGAACTTTTGAACCGTCAGTGTAATAATCAAGACCGGTCCTCAGTTGCGAACTTCGCAAGTTCGCAACTGCCGACCGGTCTTGATTATTACACTGACGGTTCAAAAGTTCAGAACATCAAAGCTTTGAATGTACCTGAAACACAAATGCTTCTAACGGCTTCTTGGGGGTTTAACGTCGACGTTCTTGACCTTTTACCTTTAGAAACAATAGTTTTTTCATAAATTTTCTTTTTAATTATTAAACGTCTAAAACGGGGAAAAAATTACCGATTCTTCGACAACGAAAAATATTAATCGATTTTGGCGTGACCGATCGACAATCGATTAATCGATTAATCGTGACAGTCCTATACCGAATCGATTCCGAGGTATACCTCCCTAAAAGTACCGAAACCGATAGCTAACTCAAAATCACAATACCGTACATCTCTACACTTTAGGTTAAGGGTTAATAGATACGTTTTTGTGTACCGGAGAATACTTACAGTAATTACACTCATCGTTAAGTGGAATGTCTTCAAGTGAATGACCGTGTGAGTCTCCGCCATCTGTGTAAGCAATCACTTGAAAACTGTTGAAGATGAGAATTGGAAAATAAATTACGAAGTCAACCTGGATGAGAACTTGTGGAAATGGAATTTGCCTGTCTCTATAAGCCTAGGAAGATGTCTATATTTATTTATTTATTTATTGATGTTTTAAGGTCACATATTTATGCACAATGGCTAATCATTACCGTGACAGTTTTACGGGTGGGGGAAGCCGGAGTACCTGGAGAGAACCACCGAGCAACGACGAGCAGCCGCCAGCTCCCCAACATCGTAACTCCGCACTGCAGCACAGGCAAGGTTAGATTGATTGAAGACATGCGTACCATCGACGTGTAGTACGCCTTAGTACAAGGCGACATCGTGCCCCCCCCCCCCCCCCCGCCACGCGGGCAATGGAGATGAAGTGTCTTGTCCAAGGACACAACGCGGTTGCCGCAGGTGGGATTCGAACCGAGGACCTCTCGGCTTGCAGCCTGCACCTCTACCTACTGAGCCACCGCGCTCCCGAAGATGTCTATAAAACTGTGTTGAAATTTATTTATTTATTTATTTAATATTTATTTATTAATTAATTTATTATTTATTTATTATTTTAATTTTCAATTTTTTAATTTATTAATTTATTTATTTATTTGGGTTTAAAGACACTTTCGACAGCCCAGGGTCACATCATGCCGGAGTACCGGAGGGAACCTCCGAGCAGCGGCGAACAACTGTCAGACTCCCCAACGTACTAACTCAACTCAAGCAGGGTTAGCATGTTTGAAACAAATGCACCATAGACGCGCGGTACGCTTTAGTACACAGCGCCACCGTGCACCACACATTTATAAGAATAGATAATGTTTAAAATCCGTTGTCTCTGCTGTTGTTGGTGGGTTGATGGCATTATGCAACCGCACACCAAGCGTTTGTTAGAGTGTGGTGGAAAGATACACTGTAAAATATTACCCTTCAAATACAGTAAAAGTACTAGCAATCAGCTGCCGATACTCCTACAGTAAAATATCACGGTGAAAATGTCATATTAAACTACTTTTGGCAATGTAAATCTATTTTTGTTCATTCTTGAAACTATTTGGTTACAACACACTATATGGGGGCAAAAATGCCCCCCTGACGGATTTTACATCAACATTTAATAGAGCATGCAATGAAGGAGATCAGCTGATTGGGGCATTATTTATTGAATTTAGAACCCTCAATAAAAATGTCACTGTCTTTGTTTTGAAAAAGACTTAAAATATTTGCACCGGCTGTCCTTTCAAAATTGTAAAAATTGAAAGAAAGGTGAGGGAGACAAAATATGCCTTTTCAATTGAGTGCAAAACTGAACGGTAGTTGGAGAATCTCCCAGTTTGAACACAAAACGCCACACATACTTTTTTCCTGTTCATTTTTTTTTAAATGAGACTATAAGTTATTGTGATGAATTGACGGTAACATGGTCTGAGGTTTGCGGCTCGGAGCGTATGTTCAACCTCGTGTCGAGGTTGAACATACGCTCCGAGCCGCAAACCTCAGATCATGTTACCGTCAATACATCACAATAACGTATATCTTCCAATAGACACTACCCATAGCCCAAAACCTACATCGTGAAACACGAGAGGCTTATTTACTAAACTTGTGATCTCTATCTATCTCTGTTCAAGGCAACTTTTAACGATCACAGGTTTAGTAAATAAACCTCTCGTGTATCCACGACGGCACTGGCTGAATAATCAATAAACCAGATAAACTCATTCCATCTTAGTTCAAATCGTAAATCGGTTTGTAATTTAAACAACACTTCGTCCGGAACACAGTCTGCTGCACACGTGAAACATCCAGAAAAATGAAGCGGCGTGCTAGTCACTCCACTGATGAAGAAGTTACGAAGCGGACTACGTCATCGCAAATATTTCGCGTTGTGGCATCAGACGGTAACATTTGCCACTTGAGCTGTAAACAAAGAATATAGGCCTACTAAGTGAGCTCTCGTCCAATCAGAGAAGGTGGATTTTAGTCTCATTGGAACATGATATACTAAGTGGATACACGACTGTTTTCCCCCAAATGATCTTGATGAGCTTAGGTGACAGGAAAATGTTAACACTGTCGCCAATGCAAATCATTTGGTGTAATGACTATTGTAAACATTTAGTTTCTCTTCGTTACACTAGAAGGCTGTTAATTTGTCATGAGAGTAGCCCAATTAATGTCGTTAACCTGCAGCCGAATGATAGACCAATTAATATTTTTGACCTACAGACGTCTGGCCGCCGTGTGACTGCCGTGTGGCGACGTCTGGCTGCAGGTTAAAGATATTAATTAGCCTACCTTAAACATTGACTCTTCCAAAACAAGCTAACCAACGGCATGGACGGTGTCATCTTGCAAAAGTAGAAATTAAAAATTTGAATGCGTTCATTCTGAAAAAGGTATGCTCCACTGTACATTATTTATTTATTTGTTTATTGGGGTTTAACCCTTTACCTAACGAATCGTCCGCATCCGCCCGCGTAATATGCAAATTCAGCAGTTGAAAAAATATTATTCTTCAAAAAATTTCAAGAAAACCGTATCATGTGACCCCTCGTTGGAACGAGCTCGATGAGCTCGTTCCAACGAGGGGTCACATGATATGGTTTTGTTGAAATCTTTTGAAAACTTTGAAAAAATGAAATTTAAAATAATAAATTTTGATATCGTCTGCGTTGGGTCAGCAGGTTCGACAGCCGGGATCACCTTTACTGGCGAAGGAAGCCGGAGTACCCGAAGAGAACCACCGAGCAAAGGCGAGCAACTGTCGACTCCCCAACGTATACTAACTCCACACAAGCAGGATTTGCATTGGTTGAAGACGAGTGCACCATCGACGCGCAGTACACCTTAGTACACGGAACCACCGTGCCCCCATGTGACCAATCGGGATTAAGTGCCTTGCCATTGGGCACAACACAGTTACCCCTGGCGGGATCGAACCGTAGACCTCTCGGTTTAAAGTTCAATACCATAACCACTGAGCCAATGCGCTCCCTGCTCCATTGTACTTGAAAACTATTGAATATGAGAATCATCTCTTGATCTTTATATCATGACATTTTACGCTATAACAGTCATTACCATAAAAGTTGCTAGTACTTCTACTGTAATATCAACAGCAATATTCTTATATACAGTGTAGTGCTAGGGATAACCAAAATACCGAAAGCACCAAGATGCATCTTCGAAACTAGGGTTTAATATATTCCCTGGTTTTCTAGGAACCGGGAACGGGAATGAAATTACCCTCAGAACCGGGAACCTATATTATTTCCAGGTAATAGCAAGCAAATTTACGAGGGTAATATGACGCATTTATTCTAATGTTAATGAGCATATTTTATTAGCAATCTCCAGTCTACAAACGGGCAATTTCTTTTCTGAAGATAAGTATGAAAACACAAATCCGCTTCAATCTCGTCTTTATTTTAAGAATCACTCGCATTATCACCTCTACCTTCTCCAACATCAACACCCTCTTCATTGCCGCCAGCAGTCTCCTCTGCTTTAAGCAGAGGAGACTGGTGACGGTTGTGAAGAGGGTGTTGGTGTTGGAGAGAGTAGTGAGTGATGCCAGTGATTCTGAAAATGAAGACGAGTTTGAACTTTGAAGCGGGTGAATAAGATTTTGCTGTTGAAAGGGGAGGGGGGGGGGGGGGGTCCCAGAATTGGTTGAGAGGTACAGTGATTTGTTGAAAATGGTTCGTCAGGAATCAGGACTGTAGAAATTTCAGACGTGAAAGGGCTGCCGAAATCCTACAAAGTTTCAATTCAGAAAACTTCAGTTCAATACACAAACAGTGTCACGCTTAATTCCTGGTTCCATACTGTAGATTTTCCTGGGTATCGGGACCGGCTTTCGGAACCGGGAACCCGGGAATTCCTGTTCGCGGGATTAAACCCTATTTGAAACACAGCCTACATAATGGCCGTCATGGACTGGTCAGTTTCCACGTGGTGAGTATTTCCACGTACGCAATAATGTTAGACTGCAAAAGCTAATTATAGAGATAATCATAAAACATTTAATTAATTTTGTTGACGATGATTTTTTATTACCTGGTAAACACATGCGTGGACATCACTGCCCTCGAGTGGATTACGACCAGTCCACGGAGACTGTACTGCACTACATACCCACTTCATGTGAGAGAATTTAGACTTGGTGCCAGTTGGTGGAGTAGTTAGTTTTTTCGCGTGTGTGTGTGGGGTGGGGCGGCGATGGGGTGTTTGGAAGAAGGGTAGGTGAAAAAAAAAATCCGAAAGAAATTAGCAATGCAAAAGCATCGCCGCGTGCCACAAGTGCTACTCGGCAATACTTTACTTCAGTAATTTCAGATACAATATTTATTATCACCAATCCAGAAGCATTTCTCGCCTCCCTTTTTGGAAACTGGACGTAGACAAGTTGCCTGGAGCACGGTAGATCCTTAGTAAGAGCATTGAACTTTACATCGAAAGGTCGATATTACGATCCTGAGTCGGTACATTTGCATTGTGTCCTTGGGCAACACACTTAATCCAGACTGCTCACGTGGAGGCACGGCGGCTCTGTTGTGTAGTTAGGCGTACTGAACGTCGATGGTGTACTTGCCCTCACCTGCTGCTAAATCTGCGTGTGGGGGAGCGGTGGCTCAGTTGGTAGAGGTGCAGGCTGCAAGCCGAGAGGTCCTCGGTTCGAATCCCACCTGCGGCAACCGCGTTGTGTCCTTGGTCAAGACACTTCACCCCCATTCCCCACGTGGGGGCACGGTGACGCTGTGTACTAAGGCGTACTGCACATCGATGGTGCACCTGTCTTCAACCAATGCTAACCCTGCTTGTGTGGAGTTGGCATGTTGGGGAGCTGACAGTTGCTCGCCGTTGCTCGGTGGTTCTCTCCGGGTACTCCGTCTTCCTCCACCCGTAAAACTGTCACGGCCATGGTTAGCCATTGTGCAGAAATATGTGACCTTAAACACCAATAAATAATATATAATATAAATCTGCGTGTACCAGATTAAGTAAATTGGAGAGCCGGACAGTTGCTCGCCACTGCTTGGTTCTCTTTGAGTACTCTTGCTTCCTGCATCCTTTAATCCTTTACCCAACGTAACGGCCAAAACCGGCCAGCGCTATTCACAAAAATCGCCAATTAATTTTCATTTTTTATCTCAAAAACATAGGTTATGACCCCTCATTGGAACGAGCTCGACCAGCTCGTTCCAAAGAGGGGTCATAACCTATGTTTTTGAGACAAAAATGAAAAAAATTAGTTATTCAAGAATTTTGTTTGCAAGTGTCGTCTGCTTTTTAGGTTAGGTAAAGGGTTAAACTGGCCTACAAGATTTCACTCTTGCTGTTGAAATGTCGTTAAAACACCAATAAACAGTAAGCAAAACTACAAGTTGTCGTTCCTTGATTTTGACAACTGGAACCCATTGTCATCATGAAAAAACTAGTGTGTAAATAATTGAACCGTGCCCTGGAACTCCTTGACATCACCGTCTGTACGATGTACTCTGCCTCTCCTATTAGTCTGTGTGAAACACACAGACTATTGTTTTTGCACAGTTTCTTTTTCTTTTTTTTTCTTCTTTTTCTTTTTTTTTTTTCTTCTTCTTCTTCTTGTAGGGGTGTTTTGAAAGTGGGTCACGCCCATATCTCAGGTGTGGTATGACATATGGACCTGGGACTAACACCAAATGAGTCGACACTCGATGGAGATTCAAAATATGGGTCAAGGTCACAGGGGTCACCCGGGGTCATTGAGTGCATTTTTCATAATTGCTGGAAATCACATTTTTTGACCCCCTAAAGCATTCCTGATGTGCACACATGCATTTTTACGTTAAAAAAGTGGGCGTGGCCAAAATTTTTGAAAGTGCGTCACGCCCGAATCTCATGTGTGATATAACGTATGGATCTGGGACCAACTCCAAATGAGTCGACACTCGATGGAGATTCAAAATATGGGTAAAGGTCACAGAGGTCACTTAGGGGTCATTGAGTGCATTTTTCATAATTGCTGGAAATCACATTTTTTGACCCCCTAATGCATTTGTGACATACACACATGCATTTTGTACATTAAAAAAGTGGGCGTGGCCAAAATTTTTGAAAGTGGGTCATTCCCATATCTCAGACGTGGTATCTCATATGAACCTGGGATCAACACCAAATGAGTCGACACTCAGTGGAGATTCAAAATATGGGTCAAGGTCACGGAGGTCACCTAGGGATCATTGAGTGCATTTTTTATAATTGCTGGAAATCACATTTTTTGACCCCATAAAGCATTTCTGACATACAAACATGCATTTTTAACATTAAAAAAGTGGGCGTGGCCAAAAATTTTAAAAGTGGGTCACGCTCATATCTCAAGCGTGGTATGATGAATGGACCTGGGACCAACCCCAAATGAGTCGACACTCGATGGAGATTCAATATATGGGTCAAGGTCACCGAGGTCACCTAGGGGTCATTAAGTGAATTTTTTATAACTGCTGGAAATCACATTTTTTGACCCCTGAAGCATTCCTGACGTCCATACATGCATTTTGACCTAAAAAGAGTGGGCATGGCCAAATTTTTTGAAAGTGGGTCACGCTCATAACTCAAGCATGGTACGATGCATGGACCTGGGACTAACACCAAATGAGTCGACACGTGATAGAGGTTCAAAATATGGGTCAAGATCACTGAGGTCACCCAGGGGTCAATGAGTGCATTTTTCATAATTGCTGGAAATCATATTTTTCGACCTCCAAATGCTTCCCCAAAATTCAGACATGCTTTTTTTCATGAAAAAAGTGGGCGTGGCCAAAATGTTTGAAAGTGGGTCACGCTCATATCTCAAGCATGGTGTGATGCATGGACCTGGAGTCAACACTAAATAAGTCGACACTTGATGGAGGTTCAAAAATATGATTCAAGGTCACGGAGGTCACCTGGGGTCATTGAGTGCATTTTCTCAGAATTGCTGGAAATCACATTTTTGACTCTCTAAAGCATTCCTGAAGTGGATACATCCATTTTTACGTAAAAAGTTGGTGTGACCAAAGTTTGTGAAAGTGCGTCATGCTCATATCTCAAGCATGGTATGATGTATGGACCTTGAAAATTTGGGCCAAAGTCGAACAGGAGTCACGAAGGCTATTATCAGAATTGCTGGAAATCATATTTTTGAACCTCCTCGTGCATTCCCTTGATCAGTCCCTTTGAATGCTTTGACGATATATACCTTATCTGGTTTCTTGGAAAAAATTATCTGATTTTTAAATGAATATCTATAAATACTGTCATTGGAAACCTATTTCTTATTTCTTTAAAACTATTTTAGCCCCAAAATAAGCCTCTAAAGTATTCTCATTACATTCATAGAGGGGCACGGTGGCTAAGCAGTTAGAGGTGCAGGCTGCAAGCCGAGAGGTTCTAAGTTCGAATCCTATCTGCGGCAACTGCCTTGTGTCTTTGGGCAAAAACATTTCACCCCCATTTCCCACATAAGGGCATGGTGATGTTGTGTACTAAGACATACTGCATGTCGATGATGCACTTGCACTAACCCTGCTTGTGTGGAGTTAGCATGTTGGGGAGCCTGACAGTTGCTTGTTGCTGCTTGGTGGTTCTCTGGGTTCTCAGGCTTCCTCCATCCGTAAAAAGTGTCCGACACGAGGCAGGCTTAGCTGTTGAAAAGTGTCATTAAACCCCAATAAATTAATAACATTCATAGAATGTCTTCTATGCACTGTTTGTCAACATGATAACCCAAATACAATCAATCCTGTCTCAATGTTTTTGGTGTACTGACAGACATCCTGCCATTGGTACTCGGTCATCTATGATTTGGAGGCATGTGGGGCCTTCGGGCTCTACAGGTTAAAAATATGTATACAACATGTACTGGGAAATGAGTTAGCTGAAGCAGTAACCATTATCTAAAACAGAAATCTCCAGAGAGAAAGCTGAGATAGAATTCTTTGTTACATTGAACAGCACTGTATATTTATGTTGCATCATGTTACAAAACTTCAGTCTCAATCATTGAAGAGAGAGAGAAACCTTCACTTTTCAAAGCATTTTTTTAAAAATCTATTTCTGCTCAATCATAACTCAGGATTGAGAGGTTTTGGGATGGAGTGGTGTGTGGCTTTCTCGAAACACCTATCACAGTTACAAAGTAATAAAATGGAATATTTGAATGGTCAGATTTTAACCCTCTTAATACTTCGGTGTGAGTACAAAAATACCTAAAATATAACTCATGGCTACAGAATGTTTTTCGCTTTCTTTTCTGCAACATTTAATTCTATGTAGAATGGGACACCTTTTCAGTATGCTTTCCAAACTAAGGGATTCTGAACCTTTTAGCCAACATAACGGCAAAAACCGGTCAGTTTTATACACAGAAATGTCTATTCAGTTTTAATTACTTTTCATTTTTGCTTGAAAACATAGCTTATGACCCTTCATTGGAATGAGCTCATTTTTAAAGGATTATTTATTTATTGGTGTTTAATGTCACATATTTATGCACAGTGGTTTACCATGACCAGGACAGTTTTACGGGTGGAGGAAGTCGCAGTACCTGGTGAGAACATCCGGGCAACAGCGAGCGACTATCAGATCCCCCACATACTAACTCAACCCAAGCAGGGTTAGCAATGGTTGAAGACAGGTGTACCATCGATGTGCAGTACGCTTTAGTACACCTCGCCACCATGCACCCACGTGGGCAATGGGGTGAAGTGTCTTGCCCAAGGACAGAGTGAAGACCGCTCGACTTGCAGCCTGCACCTCTGCCAACCCAGCCACTGCGCCCCCGTTTAACCCTTTACCGAACGCAGACGATACCAAACTTTATTATTTCAAATATCATTTTTTTCAAATTTTCCAAACAATTTCAACAAAACCATATCATGGGACCCCTTGTTGGAACTAATATTTTTTCAACTTCTCAATTTGCATATTACGTGGGCGGATGAGGCCGATTCGTTGGGTAAAGGGTTAAAGGATTAAAATGGAATATCTAAAGAGAGTATTTTAACCCTCTGAAGATCTTAATAAGGGGGCACGGTGGTGCTGTGTACTAAAGCGTACTGCACTTCTATGGTGCACCTCTCTTCACAAAAATCATTGAGAATAATGAAAACCATTTCCATTCTCACAATGTTGTTCTAAACACAGATGGACATATATGGGACCTTGGTGTTTTGACAATGCCAATAAGTCTTCAGATAGGCTCTTGGGGGTCATCAAGGCATTTCAACGTCTACATTCCAACATTACTGAACCTTTTTACTTGCAATATATTTTCCAGAGGTACCATGCATGCACTTCATCATTGTCTAGCTAACATGAATATTTGGTATCATTTACAAATATGGGAGATCCAGAGTTGGTGGAACCAATATTTATAAAGTAGTTTATGCTCATTCTTCAGGTTTGGTATGACCCATAGTAATGGTACCTACACCAAATGAGTTGAAACTTGCTGGAGGTTCAAAATGTGGTCTACCTCTATGCGGTCAAGAGAGGTCATTAAATGCATACTTTTTCGACCTATTAGGAATTTCAGTTTATACCAATTAATGGAGTTCTGAAGATTATACATGTATCTCATCATTCAAATAAATGGCAGCGGCAGTAATGTCCTTTTCTGATTCCTTGATCGAACCCTATAAATGGTGTGCACATATATGCCTTTTTGGGTTTCTTAGAAAAATTGTTCTTTTCTTGTATGAATGTTTTCTCCATGAAAGAATTTCACAAAAAGCAGTAGGGAGTAAGCTGTGACTGCCACATACAATAACATGATCTATTTATTTAATCTCATTGTACAGAATTAATTCCCAAACCAAGTTAATATAAAAACTAGAGAAACAGAATTTACTGCCACCAGTAAATTCAAGTCTGTGTGAAAAGGGTTGAAGTATCAGGAACAAACTATAAAGAAAGAGAATTCATGGAGGCTTATTTTTGTTCGGGAGTAAAATATTTTTGAACAAATCAGAAATGGGTTTTCGTTAGCAGTATTTACAGATATTCACACAGGAATCAGAACATTTTATAAGAAACCAGAAATGGCATATATGTAACCAGCATTCAAAGAGTTTGATACACGAATCAGAAATGGACATTTTTGGCTTTGTCCACGAATTTGAGTGATGAAATACATTCATAAACTTTAGAAATGCATTAAGGTGTTATAAAATGCATTTCCCAGTCTTTCTGAATAATGCCCCCCCATATTAAGATCTTCAGAGGGTTAAAATATTCCATTTAAATACTCCATTTTAATCCTTTAAATGGGGGTGCAATGGCTCAGTTGGCTGGGGTGCAGGCTTGCAAGGCGAGAGGTCCTCACTCTGTCCTTGGGCAATACACTTCACCCCATTGCCCATGCGGATGCATGGTGGCGCTGTGTACTAAAGCGTACTGCACATCGATGGTGCTCCCATCTTCAACCAATGCTAACCCTGCTTGTGTGGAGTTAGTATGTGGGGGATTTGACAGTTATTAGTTGTTTTCAGGTGGTTCTTCCCGGGAACTCCGACTTCCTCCACCCGAAAAACTGTCATGGTCATGATTAGCCACTGTGCAGAAATATGTGACATTAAACACCAATAAATAAATAATCCTGCAAAAAATGAGCTCAATCCAATAAAGGGTCATAAGCTATGTTTTTCAAGCAAAAATGAAAAGGTAATAAACTGAATAGACATTTCTGTGAATAATGTTGACCGGTTTTCGCCGTTATGTTGGCTAAAGGGTTAAGAATCCCTTACTTCGGAAGGCACACTGAAAAGGTGTCCCATTCCACATAGAATTAAATGTTAAGAAAATAAAGCTAAAAACATTAAGTTTCTCAGCTGACAGTGCCTGCTTTTGCATTCCGGAGGGATGGAACGGCACAAATCAGAGACATTCTCTTAATGGCACTTTGGCACCAAAGGTATCTGCACTCTCGGCGAGACCATGCCGAGCTCACTGAAAGACTATAGAACTCCTCTAACAAATGAGTTTTAAACAGTCATAGCACTAAGACAGTTAACAGAACCGTCGACCATGACAGCATTGCATTGTTACCGGCACCCTGACAGTTTTGTGATAGGTTTCAACAATTATTGAGTGCAGTTTTATGGAAAGGGTTAACTTTATTCTGCCTGAAATAAAATATGTGCAATCCACATAGAAGTCTTGAGAGGGTTAAAAGCAGTGAACTGAATAAGATAGGTTTCAACACATTTTACAATTATTCAGTGCAGTTTTATGAAAAGGGTTAACTTTATTCTGCCTGAAATAAAATATGTGAAATCCACATCGAAGTCTTGAAAGGGTTAAAAACATTGAACTGAATAAGATAGGTTTCAACAAATTTTACAATTATTCAGTGCAGTTTTATGGAAAGGGTTAACTTTATTCTGCCTGAAATAAGATATGTGCAATCCACATTGAAGTCTTGAGAGGGTTAAAAGCATTGAACTGAATAATTTATAATTTATTTCCTTGCATGACAAGGGGTTTCTCTCGGAGAGACCGAGCCGAGCGCAGTGAAAGACTATAGAACTCCTCTAACAAAATGAGTTTTAAACAGTCACATTACTAACACAGTTAACAGTACAGTAGACCATGTCAGTATTGATAGGTTTCAACAATTATTCAGCGCAGTTTTATGGAAAGGGTTAACTTTATTCTGCCTGAAATAAAATATTCCATGACTATTCCATGACAGCATTGCATTGTTACTGGCACCCTGACAGTTTTGTGATAGGTTTCAACAATTATTGAGTGCAGTTTTATGGAAAGGGTTAACATTATTCTGCCTGAAATAAAATATGTGCAATCCACATAGAAGTCTTGAGAGGGTTAAAAGCAGTGAACTGAATAAGATAGGTTTCAACAATTATTCAGTGCAGTTTTATGGAAAGGGTTAACTTTATTCTGCCTGAAATAAATTATGTGCAATCCACATAGACGTCTGGAGAGGGTTAAAAGCAGTGAACTGAATAATTTAAAATTATTTCCTTGCAAGGCAAAGGGTTTCTCTCAACTTTCAGGAACTTACATCCCATTATGATGACAAGGTCAGATTTCATTTTGACAGCTTACTCCACTGGTGTTTACATAGTCTCCAGTGTGAACATAACATCGTATTGCTTGGGGGAGGATTTACTGTATCAGGACATTGGAGGCTGTGAAAACCCTGTGGCCTATTGGGCCATACTCAATGTCTCTAGCGACCTGAAAAACATAGGTGGCCGAGAAGTTATGAATGTCTACCAGTATGCCAAAAATTAGCGAGATAGGACAATTCGTTTTCGAGTTATCGTGAGGACAAGGCAGTGAATAGAAGACAGAAGACAGGAGAAGAAGAAGAAGAAGAAGAAGAAGAAGGTTTTTATGACAATATCTCCGACATAGAGACTATGCACCCTTTGTCAACGCGACATCTCAAATACGGATCGTCCTATCTCTATGCATATTGGCATGCTGGATAACAATAACCAGTTTGCTCTCATCTATGTTTTTTTCACCCGTTCAATCTGAATGTCAGATGACAGATCTGAAGTTGGTAGAGCCATTATTTCAAAGTGGGTTGCGCTCATTCTTCATTGTAGATGTGGACATGGAACTACACCGACTGAGTTAAAAATTGCTGGAGATTCAATATATGGCCCACCTTAATGAGGTCATCAAGTGCATATTATTCAGAAAGACTGGGAAATGCATTTACACCTTAATGTATTTCTAAAGTTTATGAATGTATTTCATCACTCAAATTAGTGAGCAGAGCCAAAATTGTCCATTTCTGATTCGTGTATCGAACCCTTTGAATGCTGGTCACATATATGCCTTTTCTGGTTTCTTATAAAAATGGTTCTGATTCCTGTATGGATATCTGTAAATACCGTTAACGAAAACCCATTTCTGATTTGTTAAAAAATATTTTACACCAGAAGGTAAGCCTCCATAAATTCTTTTTCTGTAGAGTTTATTCCTGATACTTTAACCCTTTTCACACAGACTTGAATTTACTGGATGCAGTAAATTCTGTTTCTCTAGTATTGAATTTGCTATTGAAACATAAAATTGACAGTTCAAAGCACCTTCTTGGTGGCTTTTCAGATGATCCGTTAACTCATCTTTTGAAAGACTTGGGGCATAAAGTATAACCTCTCCCCCTGTACAGTAGCCTCGTGGCGATTTTTGTGGTCGTTGGATGAAAAAATCCTTTCTCACAAATTCCACAGGTAAAGGTTTTGTTTTCCATTTCGAATACTTACACCGTAGTAGATACGATGTGATTAAAACTCGAAGTGCCAACAACGTGTTTGCAAAACAAATGACAAATTTAGCTATGAGTGACTGTCGTTGTTTTAAAATTGACTGATTGATTTTTTTGAGAACCAGTCAAAACGCAGAAAACGGACCGTTAAAAAATCGATGAATTTGAAAATTTGAATCTCAGAGTCTGGAAGAAGGTCGCGTGTTGATCGCGAATTTAATGAGGTTTTTATCGCACCCATAACTTTTGAACAATAGGAATTTGTGATCAACGTCTGACACTCGCATGCCGTAGTTCACGTTTGAAAAGAAAATCGATTTCATTGGTTTTTAATGACACGCAATACAGTGTTTACCTTAGCACATGTCCAGGTCAGAGTCAGTCGATAGCATTCAGATATATGTCCAATACATTAATATTATTTTTAAATATATTATTTTTTATCTAATAATATCTATACCAAATTATGACATTAAAGAAAAATGTGTACTAATCGACGTAAACATTATTAATTCATTTATTAATATACTAATTATTATAATTACACTCATTAATTACATTAATTACATTAATTATGCAACAGTCATTAATTAAAATTAATTAAGCAACAGTTATTAATTAAAGTGATTAAAAAAATAATTAAGTGACGTCATGTTAATTACCTTACGTAACATTTTAATTACATGACGTCATCCCCTGTCCCAGGCCACAGGCCCAGGCTACCGACAGAACAGGCCCATCCAGACCGCCACAAACTACTAGTGTGGTACTGATAGACATTCTTAATGACGTAATGACGGAGTATCCGCGAACTAGTTGCTTCTAATCAGCTTGTCATAAGAAGCCAAGTTTCCTTTTGTAACATTTAATAAACAAAAATAACAGACAGCTCCTTACCCAACGTAACGGCCAAAACCGGCCAGCGCTATTCTCAAAAATCGCCAATTAATTTTCAAAATATTTTTATTTTTTGTCTCAAAAACATAGGTTATGACCCCTCGTTGGAACGAGCTCGTCGAGCTCGTTCCAACGAGGGTTCATAACCTATGTTTTTGAGACAAAAAATGAAAAAAAATAGTTATTCAAGAATTTTTTTTGCAAGTTGCAAGTGTCGTCTGCTTTTCATGTTAGGTAAAGGGTTAAAAGTAACAAAAAGAAAATTGTTTTTATTTTCTACTGATGTAAGTGGACATAGATGTTTTATCAGCGACTACTTGCTTCTTTGGTTTCACTCTACAGTTTCACACTATTGCACAGGGTTAAAATTCTAAACATAGGCCATATATTGAAACTAATGCCATGCAAATTGAAGATATAGTTTAGTATCAGACATATGATTACATTAGGCTATTTGTTGGACAAGAGAATTTGAAGTTTTGATCGCAGAGTTGAAGTCTGATGCACAGGAGTAAATTACCAGATGCATTATGGGAAACTATGGCTTCGCAAAATTGGCTATTTTTTAAATTGTCATTTTTACACGGGTTTATTACAAGGTATGTATCTAAATGAGACGGAAGCACAGAATTTTTTTTCATATTTTAGAAACAGGGAGTTATATGCTCCAGGGTTAGGTAAGTGGGGGTAGTAGGAAAATTCTACTTTTTAGGCTACTGGGTGGCTGAAAATGACAGGTATCGGCATTTTTCATGCAATTTTTCAGGTTGAAGTCTTGCCTTTGACAATATTCCCCCCACATTCAGATTGTTTATTTCTACTTAGATAGTGTTATATGTTTTTTGTGGATTTGGGAAATGTAATACATGTTATGGGTTAGATAACTAAGTTACAGAACATTTGCATTTGAAGAGAGTATATGGCATGTCTTTTTGGAAATGTCTGGAAAACTGTGGCGCGCTTAATTTGCTTCCTCGCTCGTCTAATAATTGCAAGGGAGATAACTTTATCGAAAGTCGATTTGTCTGACGAAAAACGTCAGGGATGTAGTTGTGTGATAGAGAAAACAAGATCCAGTCGTCGTCTTCTGTAATTAGAGTAAAAGAGTTGCTGCTTTTAGTTCATAGATCCTCGATCATTACTTCAGCTCAGGATTGTGGAAGTTTGTGTTGTGTGGTAGAAGTGTTGGGTTTGTGGGGGTGGGGTGGTGGTATTAAGCATGTGACGTCAGTGTGCGTTGCCTATACTTGCATATGGCGGCATGTTGATAGTTGATAGCTGAGCTGCAGATTTCCTGGCTATTTCTTCTTGTTACAAGGCTGTATGGGAATGGGACAAGTCTTTAATTGGCTGTCTTTTTATGGGCAGAGGACTATTCAGTTATCGTTAAAAGGGATTAGTGTTTAGTGTTTCATCGGTGGTGGCGCTAACATTACCCCGGCATTGAGGACTGACCTCCCCGACGGGGGGGGGGGGGGGGGGGGGTAGGTATATACCAGTGTGTAAGATGGGCATATACTGCCCCCTTCCGCCCCGGGGCTCAAGACCCGGGGTGGAGGAGGGACATATATAGCCATCTTACAGAGGCTATGTTGTGCCCCATAAACTTTGCAACAAAGAGGAGCATTCCCCAACATGGGAGAGGGTGGGAGCTTGGTATGTACTACTCTGTAAGACGGTTATCTACTGACCCGCCCCCAGATTGGAGCTCATGCCTCGGGGTTGAGGAGGGGCGACATATAGCCGTCAAACAGAGGCTAGAGTCTGGCCAAGAAGCCATACAATGAAGGAGAAGAGTTCACCGACATGCGGCTAGGCCTCTCTTACGAGTGGGCTGTATCCCCCGCTGACCCTCCCTTGGCGCCATCCCTGTGTTTCATCAACATTAACCCTTTACCGACATTAATAAAAGACGTCACTTGCCAAAAAAAAAAAAAAAATCAAAATGAATCGTGAATAACTAAACTTTTTCATTGTATGCTTCCAAAACATAGCTTATGACCCCTCGTCGGAATGAGCTCCACACGGAGACGACCGGTAGGTATATATTGAGTGCGAAATCAGGATCAAGTTTAACATTAAAATCATTAAAAATTATAGTCGCATTATGACTTTATCACATAATCACCATCAGATAGCTCAATTTATAGAAATATGGTTCACAAGACTTCTAATACGGGAATGACGTCAGAAGTCAACGTCGACGTCGTAACGTTATGAGTGAGTTGGTGTCGGAAGTAGAACCGAATTAACCGTCTTTTTTTTTAACCCTTACCTAACATGAAAAGCAGACGACACTTGCAAACAAAACTATTTTATTGAATAACTATTTTTTTTCATTTTTTTTTTGTCTCAAAAACATAGGTTATGACCCCCTTTGGAACGAGCTCGACGAGCTCGTTCCAAAAAGGGGTCATAACCTATGTTTTTGAGACAGAAAATGAAAATATAATGAAAAATGAAAATTAATTGGCGATTTTTGAGAATAGTGCTGATCAGTTTTGAAAGTTACGTTGGGTAAAAGGTTAATTATCTGTCTACCCAATAAATAGCAGGCAAGGGCAGAAAACATTTCCCGAATAACTATAGCAACGGAAAAAAGAAACGCAAGTTCAGTTTTGGTAAAATAATTATTTTATCCGTAGACCAAATGTAGAAAAATTTTACATCATTTCTACCTCAGAGTACTGCCTAAAGAGTTTTTGGTTAAAGTTCAGTCAACCATGAACTTCGAGTAATTCGTGTTTTGCAAGTGGCGTCTTCTTGTGGTTGCAGCTCAGATCTGGTAATTTCTTTTTGTTTACCAGACCAACTTTGATTTTTACAGCAAACCAGAAAGCCGAACCACAGCACCCAGAAAAAAACCCCGACCAAACGGTTCTACCGTATTTCTGCATAAACTGCTCAAACTATCTCACTTGGAGGGAATTGGACGAATGGCCCCTACGAACCTCGTCATTTAGGCTTATTCCCGTTTACCCGACAGGGATGTTTTTATTATCTCGTCGGCCATTGTTATAGTCTATATCAAATTAATTAGATGTTAGAGTTTTTGAGCGATGTCTGAGCGCGGCGCGTTTGGCTTGTTGATATAAACCAAACAAAAATAAATGATGAAAATTTCGACGTTGTTGCGTAATCTGTTATAGACTCCAATATTTTTAAATTGACTATTTATTTACTTATATCTTATAAAATGCTGTTTAAATAACTAAATATATATATATACCACTTGATTAAAAGTCCTTTCGGTTCAGGCCAAATGGTTGTAGTGTTTTAAGTGTGAATATCCCAATGGACTTCACTCAATCGGCGCTGGTCCGTATTTGCAGAAGATTCCGGGTCGGAGTGTAGTACTTGTATAATACGGTTGCGAATGTCGGAAAAAGACTGATTAGGACCATTGAAGTGAATGGCAATGGGTGTGTCCCGTTTTTGTCTAATGTCCGCTATATGTTATCGGATGCGGATATTGAAGTGTCTCTTTGTTTCACCAACATATTGTTTACCACATTGGTTGCAGTGTATTAAGTATATGCAATTCCTGGTCATGCAATTGGTGCTGTGTGGGCCCTTGAAGCGTTTTTTAGTAATTTTACTCTGGAACCATAATTGCTTGGTATGTTTAGGCAAATTTGGCAGTTTGCCTTGGTGCATTCGGTACGTGGGTTCACGGGATTTCTATGCACACTGACCGTCCCCTTGAACTCTATTGAGTTGTTTTATTTGTTTAAAAAACTCGTTTTACCTTATTAAATATAATGAAAAACAAATAATTAAAAAAAATATTTTGTAAAATTCGAGCGAATAAATAGTCGATTTATATCCCTTATTTCTCTTTACCCGACATGTAATATGCGCGAATGCAGGCTAAAACCAGCCAACAATTAAGATACAAACTATAGTAGGCATCTCTCTTATGTAAAGGAGTATAACACCTTGACCCGAAACAAGAGGTGCCGGGTAAACAGGAGCAGCCCGTCATTTAGTGTATCTGGGAAATGGGCGAATACAGTTAAAACTAGAAGTCGTGTCATGAAATGCGCACAAATAGCACGTCGATCAGCGCGTTAATGTACGCGTTATGGCCGGAGTAAAGCTATCACATTCTGTACGTATGACCTGTGCACAAGCAATGTTTCAGCCAATGGACCTCCGGGTAACCCGGAGGTCCATTGGCAGAAACATTGCCTGTGTTTGCTATGAGTAACCAGGAGAACCTGCCGTGCTTTGGATGCCATTCGATATGGCAATTGCGCGCAATTCCTACGCGCAATTAAACCAAGATGAGCGCACAGTTCGTGACAGGACTTCTAGTTTTAACTGTACGTCGTGTTCTCAATAAGGGAGAAAATTTGACAATGAGAACACGACATAGTTTAAAACAATTTTATTTATTTATTATCCTAATTTATGTTTTTTTATCTGACTGAATAGGGTTAACAACTGATCCCATACAACCCCAAAGAATGATTAAATGGATGTAAGGCTGAACCCAATGGTGATACACAGAGACAGGCTTTTTTGTGGTGAGCGGTATGTATGGAGTCGTACAAACTATTGTGTATTTTTTCCAAGTTTAGGATCATGAAGTGTTATTTTCTATATATTCTTAACACACACAGTACGGCCGCCGTGGACTGGTTACTTTCCACGGGTGAGCAATATTTCACGGGCGCAATAATATGAGATTCTAAACACTAATTATCAAAAATGTCATTTATGAAGTATCGGGTAAGACTCTTCTTCCATCGCCAGGTCTCCTGTATGGGCAACCCCCACCCCTCCCCCCTGTACTGGACAACCCCACCCCCTCTCCTCCTGTACGGGAGACCTGATGGTAGACGAAGAGTTCAAGAGGACACATTTTGAAGGATTTTGAGAACATCGCGACGATTCGAAAATTTCTAAATTTACGCGGCTCGAATCGAATGATCGGGGCGATTAAGAATCGAATCGAATTTCGAAGCCCCGCAGGGTCCTGAACTGAAGTTCATACAGACGCCAGGTAATCGCTCTGACCTCATTCCTGCCTGATGCACAAACAGTATTCAGGAGAACTAGGTTGGCGTTATGCAGTAGTATTTATATCACAGTCAACATGTATTTTGTCTGTAGTAATTCCGCAACTTCGTGTATCCGACCCCTTGATACAGATATTTGTATCAGGGGGTCGGATACAAGCACGTTCCTTTCGTGTGAGTTCCATTTTTTCTTTTCGTTCATCCGTACGAATAAATAGTTCGTTATATATTCGTCTACATTCTTGACTTATCCCCAACATATTGTAAGATAAAATGATTATTACCATTATGTGGATGAACAAAATTTGTATTCGTGTCTTGCTCCGGGTTCTAAGGGTAGATCACGACGAGTCGAAGACGAGTCGTGATCTGCCCTTAGAACCCGGAGCTCGACTCGGATACATATTTTGTTCATCCACATAATGGTAATAATCTCTATGCATCCCTTACCACATTCCTCCATATCACAGCATGTGTTTTATTAGAACAGGAACCTGGACAGTACTGGTTATATTTGTTCGGGTTCCCCAGCATCAGGAGCCCTAGCAAAATACAATCAATCACGTTAATGCGAATCTCCATTACCGCAGCGTTGCCGGGGTGGAAAATACCACAAGTGATAAAAATACCGTGGCACTAACAGTGTGTGTCTTGGAATGGTGTCAAGCAAAAGTTATTGCCGGAAGATAATTTATTAGTGCCCCAGAATGTTGTTTTCATCCTGTTTAGTAGTGAGGTGAAGCAGGTAACGACTCTGACACAGGAACTTGACCGAGAAAAGAAAAACATGATGTCTGTGGGCGAAATTAATATTACACGCCACATTGAAATTAACCCTTTACCCAACGTAACGGCCAAAACCGGCCAGCGCTATTCTCAAAAATCGCCAATTAATTTTCAAAATATTTTCATTTTTTGTCTCAAAAACATAGGTTATGACCCCTCGTTGGAACGAGCTCGTCGAGCTCGTTCCAACGAGGGGTCATAACCTATGTTTTTGAGACAAAAAATGAAAAAATTTAGTTATTCAAGAATTTTTTTTGCAAGTGTCGTCTGCTTTTCATGTTAGGTAAAGGGTTAAATAAATTACGCCTGACTGAAACTGACTAAATTAAATGACATAAAAAGATTATTCAACATCTCAAACAATCGTATATTTACTTTCTATGCACCTTCCATCAATTACTGTTCAAAGCTTATCATCTGACCTTGTATGGACATGCAATCAAAATCTCGTTGCAAATAAAGAATGAAGGGATTAATATATTTTTTTTAAACAATATTTTTATTTCATTATTGAAATGGGTTTTGGCGAACAGGCAATGCATATATTAACACCGCACCCTACAAAAACACACATTTACAATGGTGCAAGTGCAACTGTACATAAAACAGAAACTGATCACATGAATTAGAAAGGAAGTATCACAAAATGTCTTGTCATTTCTTATATATCCATTACCTATCGGGTAGGGAGGCACTCTGGTATATAGATGAAGGTATAATAGGCCAACAGTACGCGTGTCCTTTTTGATGTGCACTATCAAAAATCAATCTCCAAGGGCAGAAGATAAGGATTCATTTCCAGTGGCTAATTAGTCACTCGAATCTCATTGTTTCCCTAATATATTCTTGTACCGCACTGAATATACTAGCATTTTCCAAAAGCAGTTTTCTCTGGATCATCATATATAACATAAGAGTGATATTATTGGTGTGGCCTAATTTTGTTAGAAGCGAATTTCTTTGTTCTGTATATAGAGGACACAGGGACCGACCTGGGCATGCGCCAGTGCGTATTTGGTTCTGAAACGTCAGGACCTGGCTATTAAATCTCAGAAATAGGCTTCTCAGTTGGCGCGTAACTTCTCAGATCATATTTTGATATTCTTTCGATGGATAATCCAGAGAGACACTCTTACATGTATTATATACATGATTATCATTTATCATTGTTGTAGAGTGCTTAAGTTAATACTTCAAGTCTTAATTACCAAGCATTAATCTTCACTGTGGTTTCTGATCAAGTCTTGGCTGCCTAAATAGGCAGCCAAGACTTGATCAGAAACCACAGTGAAGATTAATGTTTGCTATAGTGTAGTAAATGAAAATGATGAGAGCTATTACATACTTGCAGTGTGTGTTACAAACAGCAGTGTGACTCCGTAAATTGAAATCTGGCGCATGAATTGAAAAAATAGGCTCCGAGGCGAGAGCGTATTTTAAATAGTCCGGATCGGTCCATGGGACACAATAATAAATAATGTTCAGTGTCTTCATTTAAATGGCCACAGCTACAAGAAGTATTATCACTTATAAATCTATCAAATTTGTGTCCTTTACTATATAGTTCACTGCTCGAATACGATTTCTATCATAGAGTGTAGTTATTTTATTTTTCTCCTTATTGGTTTCCCCCAAAGAACCCTTTATAATTGATTCCGTGGTTACTTTCAAAACATGTAAAAAAATAAAAAAGAAAAAAAAAATAGTCCGTCATCACTGAGAGTAGAATACGATGCTGGGAATAAAATACCATTTTCAGCGAGTGTGAGAGGGAATGCGATTTGTTTTGGGGAAAGAAAAACGCATGAAAATAAAATAAATGCAGGTACACAAGAAAATCAGAGGGACTCCCCACTACTCAATGCAGTCACCTGGGGTTCCTGTCATTTAAATCGTATTGGAAATTAGAGACTCTTAACTTTGTGAAGCAGCCATGACTGGATTTGATGAAAAATTCAAACAAATGAAGCTAAGCCATGATTCGTGAGATGATTGGTCCAATTTAGAATCATGCGTTCTGTTGAACAGAAACCAATTTATACCTTTTATGTTGGCATGTGTATTGGTGGTGGCATGTTAGAAGTTAAAGTCGATAAGGTGTACATTTAGCAAAGCATGAGTCGACCCGTTTTGGAAATTTGTTTGATATGAAGCCAAAATATTTACTTTTCGGCAGTTTAGAAGTGCGTTAGTCCTAACCATAACCTACAATACAGCCACCGTGGATTGACCGTAATCTACGCGTCAGCAGTGATGCCCACGCATGCGTTTTAACCCTTTACCCAACGCAGACGATATCAAAATTTATTATTTTAAATACCATTTTTTGAAATTTTTCAAAAAATTTCAATAAAACCATATCATGTGACCTCTCGTTGGAACGAGCTCGTCAATCTCGTTCCAACGAGGGGTCACATGATATGGTTTTGTTGAAATTGTTTGAAAAATAATATTTTTTCAACTGCTGAATTTGCATATTACTCGGGCGGATGCGGCCGATTCGTTGGGTAAAGGATTTTAACCAGGTGTTGCAAATCCTCATTAGCAAAATTTAAATAGAGGTACCGGGTTGTGCTTCTTTATTAAATGTTTGATGATTATTCCGTAATTAGAGTTTGGAATTTAATATTATTGTGGCCGTGGAAATATTGCCCACCCATGAAAAGTGACCAGTCCACAGCGGCCGTACTGAAGTGTACTGTATTCCTACGATCTCAGTATGGCATATGGAACATCACACATACATTTCAGGGTGTGAGTTCCCATCTGTGACCACCACTCTTTTCAAAACTCTTTGCATATCCCTAGAAATACGGGAGGTTTTTCGTAAAGGAAACAAAGACAGTAGCGGAATATATTGTTAAACATAGACGTAGATCTTGGGTAAGTCTTTGAAAGAATATACTTTGATGTCTGTGAAAAATGAAAATGCTGATGATGTGCACATTTTTCGAGGCACTACAAATTGAATATCTACAACACATTTCAGTTATTATTAACAGAAAACAAGTGCAGATATTGGAAAGTTGACACCATTACACTAAGTTTCGTGGTAGGCTTTCATTTATGTTTGATGTGAAAGCGTAACAGATTTCACGTCAAAAAGCGTCATCGATGGGAGGAGTTACCGCGTTGATCGACTTGGCGCACACATCTCTGCACAACTGGACTGTTGGAGCGTCATTACAAAAAACGTCGCCACTCAAACTGCCTTCCCTCCTTGAGATGACCTCAAGTCAATCAACGTGATAACTCCTACCAGTCGATGACATTCGATGACGTGAAAGCTGTTACGCTGTGACTGTAGTCACAGCGTAACAGTTTCACTTCATCAAACGTCAAGGTGGTTACCTGGCACGAAAACTGATAACACTGTATCAACTTTCCGATATCGGCACTTTTTAGTGGAATTGTGACGAAGTCAAAGTCGACTTATAGTTTGATGAATGGCGGGCGGGCGGGCGGGCGGGCGGGCGGGTGGGCAGTTGGCCGGGCAGGCGGGCGGGTGGGCGGGCGGTTGTAAACAATTGGTTTGTTCTTGGTTTGTTCAATGTTTTATGCCTCATACTCTACACAATAGCATGGGTGGTGGTGTATTTTGTCCCTTGAGTGCAAGAAGGCTTTGCAGTGCTAAGCATTGCAAAGCCTTCTTGCATTCAAGGGACAAAAAATCAGTTTTATTAACATGGGTAAAATATCAGACATAAACCATTTAATTTTTATTTTTTAACTTTGCATTGGTTATAAAAAAGAGAGCATACGGCAGCTTAAAGGACCATGCGAAAGGGCCCAAGATACAGATTTTTTACTTTTTTCGGCCACACTTATTAATATATATGTCTTCACGAATGATAGCAGGTATGGAACACTGAATTCAGAAAACTGCCTTTCACACATTGCTTATTTTTCGGTTCACATCAGTACAATTGAACTTTTCTTTTCATACTCTCGGCATTTTTTATCAATAATATCCAAAATATGTTGTAAACATTCAATTTGTATTGCCACGAAAAATGGGCACATCATCAACACATCCGTTTTTCACAGACAACAAAGTATACTCTTTAAAAGTGATCAAAGATTGAGAGGCGTTGGGTATTGAAAACCTTTGATAATTTTGTTCTTTTTGAGCACAGCTTATTTATAGCAACTTCCGCCCTTCCCCAAGATGGCGGCGGTGGAGACATTTTTATATATGTGATTAATGAGTGTTCCAGCAATCCAGGTATATAGAGATCAGTAACTTGAGATCGTGTCGAGGGGCAGATTTGGTTGGAGTGTACTGCACTTCACGTTCCAGCATTTCTGCCGTATAGAGTTTCGTGGGAATCACTTGGAAAAAGTTTGTGATATAATAACTGTATTTTCTACAGTAATGTCGCCGTGGATTGGTCGCAATCCACGCGTGGGCAGTGTTATCCACGCATGTGTCTACCAGGTAACAAAAAATCAACATCAGCAAAATTTTAATTAATGAAGCACCGGGTTGTACCCGGTGCTTCATTAATTAAATTTTTGATGATTATTCCAAAAATTAGTGTTATAAAATATAATATGATATTATTACGTTCGTTCGTGGAAATACTGCCCATACTGTAGAAAGTAACCAGTCCACGGCGGCCATACTCTGTGTTGCATTTCACTTATTTTGAAGGGTGCCGATAGTTATTTATATATTTATTTATTGGTGTTTAAGGTCATGTACTTATGCACAATGGCTAATCATGACCGTGACACTTTTACGGGTGGAGGAAGCCGGAGTACCCGGAGAGAACCACCGAGCAACGACGAGCAGGAGCCAGCTCTCCAACATCGTAACTCCGCACTGCAGCACAGGCAGGGTTAGATTGGTTGAAGACATGCGCTCTATCGACGTGCATTACGCCTTAGTACACGGCGTCATCCTGCCCCCATGTGGACAATCGGGGTTAAGTGCCTTGCCCAAGGACACAACGCGGGAGTCAGAATCGATCGCTCAGATGGTCACCTATCCGATGACGAACCGGGCTCGACATTACTTAACTTCAGAGATCTGACGAAAACCGGTTACCACAACGCCACAGCGTCCCCTGCTGATAGTTCATCTGTCGTGTAGAAGTAGAAACTTTGTATCGAATACAGCAAAATGTTTTGTGAAAAGACATGTATTATAGCGAAAAATGAAGAGCGCGGTAGCTCTGTGGTAACGGCATTGGACTTCAAACCGAAAGGTCTACGGTTCGATCCCTGCCAGGGGTAACTACGTTGTGTCCTTGGGCAAGGGACTTCATCATCCCGATTGCCCACGGAGGGGTGGGGAGGGCACGGTGGCGCTGTTGTCTAAGGCGTACTGCACGTCAATGGTGCACTTGTCTTCAACCAATGCTAACCTTTCTTGCCCGGAATTAGTACTTTTGGAAGTCTGACAGTTTCTCGCCATTGCTCAGTGGTTCTCTCCGGGTACTCCAGCTTCCTTCTCCGGTACAACTGTCCAACACGAGGTGATCCTGGATGTCGAAAGTGTCGTCAAACCCCAGTAAATAAATAAATTGTTGCGAAACAAAAGTTCCACCAAGAACGTATTGTTTTCAACAAACATAACACTGTTTTAAATAATTTTATCTTTCTTACAGGGTGGCACTAGAGGTTAATCGTCAACGGGGTTAATTTCTTCTGCCTCTATACCTATGTGAAGAGGACAAGCCACATTGTCTAAATCGCTCTGGTGCTTGGTGCATTGAGGGATTTCTGCAACAAAATCTGAAGCACAAAATGCAAAGATGAGATATGGTGTGCACTTCCATATTTGGGAGTTTCCAGGCTCCTCCAATGAGAAACAATAAAGTACCGAATCGACCTTTCTGGCTACACTTTTGCACTCAGGTAGTACAAAAATATGCCCGACACAGGGATGTTTTTGAAAGGAATGAGCTCAAATTAGAGATTCTGAATATCCGAGAGGGATGGAGAAGTTGGTTGGAGCTAAACAATGAGGTCGAAAGGCAAAACTATTTGAAATTCATTGCATGCACTGACAATGGCTTGTTAGAGTCTTCTTTGAGTTATCCCAGAGGGACATGGCGACAGGAAGCTGTGTATGTGGGGGAGGGGGTAGTAAGGGGGTGTCCCACCCCTATTCCGGCCAAAATTTCGATAATTAAAAATTCTAAACCTCGAACCAACAACAGCTGGATTTTCATGCATTATAATAATAGACTTCGTGGCATTTATCTGTATACGGGGGCGCCGTGGCGTCGTGGACTGGTAACCGGTTCTCATCAGATCATCGAAGTTGAGCAACGTCGAGCGCGGTTAGTAGTTGGATGGGTGACCGTTTCAGCGACTGATTCGTTCTCCCACGATGTGTCCTTGGGAAAGGCACTTAACCCCGATTGCATACATGGGGGCATGATGACGCTTTGTACTAAGGCGTACTGCACGCCGATGGTGTGCATGCTTTCCAATCTAACCCTGCCTGTGCCGCGGTGCAGAGTTCAGAGTTACGATGTTGGAGAGCTGACAGCTGCTCGTCGTTTCTCGGTGGTTCTCTCCGGGTACTCCGACTTCTTCCACACGTAAAACTGTCACCGACATGATATGACCCTGGCTGTTAATGTGTCGTTAAGCCCTAATAAATAAATAAATAAATAAATAAATAAATAAATAAATAAATAAATAAATAAATAAATAAATAAATAAATCTGTACACGAATTACCAGTTCTGCGTAAAAATTAGTCACATAATCACGATCCAACTGATTGAGTGCGAGACCCCTATTTTGGATGGTACCAAAATAGGGCCCTGTAAATCACACATTTTCCATTTGAATCGAATCAGGTCTATCATTTGAAATCGAATCGAACCTCGAATCGAACCATGGGTGTCTAGGAGGTGACCGATTGGAAAAGGAGGGGGGGGGGGTGGTGATGCTGTAAACCTGACTTCTTGTGAAAGTGACCGTGCAAGTCATGACTGATAAAATATTCCAACTACATCATTAAGGCATGCCTTTGTTGAAGGCATGCCTTGATGATGTAGCTTCAATATTACCCAGTAAAGGTTGCAGTTCAAAAACAGAAACGAGTGTGTGAATTGTCCGCACTATGCACAGCACGGGACTAACCATCAGCAACAGCCCATCGTCGAGATTGCTTAGAAACTTTAAATTTGCAGCCAACGGTGGCAGAGACCGAAATTATCAAGAGTAACGACATGGGTGCGTGCTGATATAGCGGAAATTACACTCAGTCTTCACTTTCAGCATTATTTATGTACAATTTCCACCTGAAATATGAGACGATGAATATGAATGATGCCAAGCTGATGCTTGATGTTGATGCCAAGCTATATTCCAGTGAAAGGATTCGAAGGGAAACGAGTCGGGAAGCCGATTTCGAATTGAACCAACTTGACAGTGGAAATCGAATCGTATCTCGAAGTTTCGGGGAAGGGGGCCCTACACCAGAAACACTCGTAGAATGCCTCTAGGCACGCTCCCATAAATTGTAACCAGGCAAAGACATGTGAACAAATTTTGATGACCAAAATGTTTTTAGCACTATCCAGGTTAAGAATAAGCCGATACAAATCCGTTTATTATTGTTGATAACTCATGAATTCAACACACTGAAAGATACGCGGTTGAACGAAAAGTCAGAACCTTGACAGATAAACGGATTGAAATTATCGAAGATGTTTTTGTTGAAAGGTCCGATAAGACTTCTGCACATCAGCAGATGTACTATGTTTTCAGAAATCGATGTACCTGAGTACAAGTGAAAACGTCTTAACAATTACTAGATCATCATTGAGATTACTTATCGTGAATTTGATTAATGATGTGACCTTCGCTAAAGATGAAAATAAATGTTGAGGACGATGGATCAATTAGGATGAAAAGATACAGGGCACCTTAACATTTAGTGCAAGATCATGGAATAATCATTTCACAGAAGTTGCGGGTTTAATCAGCAAGATACAGTCCGTTCGACCTATCCGTTTTCTAGTACGCAAGAAAGGATAGATTTTGAATACATCTCTTGTGTGTGAAAATAAAGTTTCGATCTCTGAAGTTGGATTAATTATTTTAACCCAAGAACCCAACCTCTCAGGCCAAAAGTGTTATTCTGGAACAATACTATAACACTTTTACGATTGTATTTTCTAAAATTGTAATTTCTATCTATTAACATAACTGACTAAAATGAATCATTATCATTTTCAAAGATATGACAATTTTAAAATACTATTAGTTCAGTTCAACCCATTTAACCCTTTACCCAACGCAAACGATATCAAACTTTATTACTTTAAATATCATTTTTTTTAAAGTTTTCAAAAAATTTCAACAAAACCATATCATGTGACCCCTCATTGGAACGAGCTCAATGAGCTCGTTCCAATGAGGGGTCACACGATATGGTTTTGTTGAAATATTTTGAAAAATTAAATTTTTTCAACTGCTCAATTTGTATATAGCGCGGGCGGATGCGGGCGATTCGTTAGGTAAAGCGTTAAAGTCATAACTAGAAAATACAATTCTAGAAAATACAATTGTAAAAGATTTATAGTATTCACCCCTGGTCAGAATTCGACGCTGTTTTGAGCTGTTTGTTCGCCCACTTTTAAAGGAAATCTGCGGGTATACTACCGTTGAAATAATGAAATAAGATATACAGATATTCTTACATACTTCAGTTATAGATATTCCAATCAACACGTAATTAATTCCCTTGAAAGCACCACAATTTTAACACAATTAGTGGCACTAATCACCAAATCATAAAACTGCAGCTGTGATACGTTTTCATTTATAATGGTGATGTTATCAAACGTTCGGTCAAATCATGGCTCGATAGAGCAATATTTGTAGCGTTTATTCAAAGAAAATGAATCTTTATATTATCTTTGGAATATACCAGTTGGTTGGAGAAGCGAACCATTGATTCGCATTTTCGACCAACTGAAATATGCCGGACATATTTCATATGCGATGGACTATTTTGGGGTTAAACAGGTTACAGGCCATAACGGTGTCGAATTCCTCACGGAATTACAACAGTGACTTGAAAACTTGCCAAGAGTCTTAACGAGTGAGTTGAATAATTAGAGGATACTACGGTTACTTGAGTGCATACCATAATGATTTTATTAGTAATTAGCAAGTGAAATATAAATTTAAAACGAGCGACTTTTGGTCGTGATGTTAAAATTTATATTTCTCGTGCTAGTCACGAAAAAACATTGGTATTCGTTTTCTTATGTGCGTTGCCTATTCTAAAAAATATTCAGGTTTAATCCCAAAGTAATGCAAAGTAATTACTTGTAAAGCGACAAACATTGCAGTTTAAAATCCATCAGAGGATAGCTAACGAATCGCTTTCAGAAAGGAAAATTGTTGTCCACGAAGCCAAATAGTTCCCTCGTATTTTCACTGAACGCTACACAGAAACGTTAATATAACAATAACATGAGTTTGGAGAGTGTTACGGTTTATTAACGGCCCGAGAGGAATGAATAACAGCCCGAGGGTTTATTACCGGCACGAGACGAAGTCGAGGGCCGTTAATAAGCCAGAGGACTGTTATTCATTCCTTGAGGGCCGTTAATAAACCGGGACGCTCGACAAAATCATGTTATTACTATTATTACCATGGCCGGAAGCGGGCAGCGGGCTGTTCATGAATTTTGTTTTCATTAACACCCGCGGCTCGCTTCCGGTTGCATAGCGTCATGAATTACTGAGTCTTACCGTCCCGATAAACTCCGTTAATATACTAGAGAACGCCCGCTAAAGTATTAATAATGGACATTAACTTAACCCTTTGAACTCTGGTGGTATCTCCCATGCCAGTTCAATGGCAGCAATTGGAACAGTCCATATTCAATTTTTTGGGTAGACCAATCAATATTTTCAACGTGCAGCCTCAGGTCTGCACGTTGAAAATATTGATTGGTCGATCTCACACATTTACTGAACAGCCATCCTATTTAATGACGTTATGACATATCATGTTCCTGGCCGGAAAAGCGGCCGCTTGGTTTCAAAGGGTTAATACCACAGGATCCTCCTCCTGTACAGGAGACCTGATGATAGAAGAAGAGTTCAAGAGGAGACACTTGGTAGGTTTGGAGAACATCCTGACGATTTATTTATTTATTGGTGTTTAAGGTCACATATTTCTGCACAATGGCTAATCATGACCACGACAGTTTTACGGGTGGCGGAAGCCGGAGTACCCGGAGAGAACCAGCGAGCAACGGCGAGCAACTGTCCGCTCCCCAACAAACTAACTTCACACAAGCAGGGTTACCATTGGTTGAAGACAAGTACACCATCAGAACGCTTTAGTACACAACGTCGCCGTGCCCCCAACGTGGGCAACGGGGTGAAGTGTCAAGGACACAACGCGGTTGCCGCAGGTGGGACTCAAACCAAGGACCTCTCGGCTTTAAGCCTGCACCTGTACCTACTGAGCCACCCAGCCCCCCTTACGATTCGCACATTTGCGAATCAGCGTCACTTCAATTAAATCGTATCGGCTCATGGGGTATTTTCGACTCGAATCGAATTTCAAATCTTGGCAGGGCCATATATACCGAAATCCCTGCACACGTCAGGTAATCGTTCTGATTTTATTCCATAGGATTACCAGAGTAGAAACATTTAGGCGATCCTGGGTGCTGCTCTGCGCCTCCAGCCCAATATCACATTCCCCCAAATCACAATATAAACCTAAATATGAACATGGTCTGTGTTGATCAATTTTGCTGTGGGTTCCTTAGCATAGCGAGTGCCCGAAGCAAAATACTACCAATCAAGTAGATGCGAATAGCTACTTCTGGAACTTTGTGGTCAGTCAGGGTGTTTATTTAATTTTTGGGAGTTAACGACACTTTCGACAGCCAGGGTCACCTCGTGTCGAACACTTTTACTGGTGGATGAAGCCTAAGTACCCGAAGAGAACCACCGACCAACAGCGAGCATCAGTCAGACTCCTCAAAGTAATAACTCCGAACAAGCAGGGTAAGCATTGGTTGAAGACAATTGCACCATCGACGTGCTTGACGCCTTAGCACACAACGCCACCGTGCCACAAAGTGGGCAATCGGGATTAACCCTTTACCCAACGAATCGCCCTCATCCACCCGCGTAATAGGCAAATTGAGCAGTTGAAAAAATTAAATTTTTCAAAATATTTCAACAAAACCATATCATGTGACCCCTCATTAGAACGAGCTCGTTGAGCTCGTTCTAATGAGGGGTCACATGATATGGTTTTGTTGAAATTTTTTGAAAAAGTTTAAAAAATTATATTTAAAATAATAAATTTTGATATCGTCTGCGTTGGGCAATCGGGATTAAGTGGCTTGCGCAAGGACATATCGCAGTTACCCATGGTGGGGATAGAACTGTGGATACTTCCGTTTGAAATCCAATGCCGTACCACTGAGCCACCGCGCTCACGTCAGCAGGAGTCAAAAAGAACACAAATGATAAAAAAATAACGTAGCACTGACAGTGTGTGCCTTGGAAAGGTGTCAATCAAAATTTTTTTCCAGAAGGTAAATTATTGGAGCCAAAAAATGTTGTTTTCATCGTGTTCAGGAGTGGGAAGTAGGTAACGACATTGTCACCACAGGCACTTGACCGAGAAAAAGAAAACATAATGTCTATGGGCGAAATTAATATTACACGCTTCATTGAAACTTAATAAATTAAAGTCACACACAAAGGTGCTCAAACAAGTCTTTGGTGGTGGCTCCACTTTCTGTTTAGGAAGGTGCTGCTTGTGGCATTTGGAAAAAAGTAACATTACGCACGTGGTAGTTCCGGTTTTCCGTGGAAATCTTTCCATACTCGTCGTAGGAAATCCAACTGCCCTTGTACAAAACACAGTGGTTGTAGCAGTAGTGGGTTCCATTAAAAGCTACGTCGTAAATTATATATACGTGTTTGAAAACGTGATGACTTTTCAACATTATCTTTTCATTTCCTCGTGGATGTTGTGTTTGTTTCCCGTAGGATTATAGTCTGACGTGGCAAAATTAAGCGACAACACAAAAACCTATTGAGAAGAAGCACAATGCACTTTTGCTCTGTATAACCTAAAATATCATTGGGCGATGTTCTATATATTATCTGATTGGTCGATGATTTGCAACCTGTAAACTGTAGCTTAATCATGAGGTTTGAGAATAATTTAAGGAAGTTAGTAAAACAGCCCGGTTAGGTTCGATACTCATAAAATATAACTCATTCCTGAATTAAGGATATTTGGGAAACTTCTAAAATGATTTAAGGCGTATATTTGGAAAAAACCTACAGAGTAGTTAGGGACAGATAAAGAAGTTACCAAAAGTAGCTCATTTAGCGTTGGAACTTATAAATAAAAAGCTCTACAATAGAGTTAAGAAAAAATATTAGGCTTTGATAACTGGACGGTAATTGAAGAGCGATTATGGAACTTCCTCCTAATCTAGATCCGTGAACATTGGAACTTCTTATAATATAGTTCCACATTAGAATTTAAGCCACGTAGCAATGCCGTTTTTCGCTAATTTTAGTCGATATCGTAGTCGTTTCCAGTAATTCAACGTATGTCCTGTAAACAGTGATACACGCCCACACTATTATAACCCTTTACCTAACCTGAAAAGCAGACGACACTTGCAAAAATAATTCTTGAATAACTAGTTTTTTTTCATTTTTCGTCTAAAAAACATAGGTTATGACCCCTCGTTGGAACGAGCTCGACGAGCTCGTTCCAACGAGGGGTCATAGCCTATGTTTTTTAGAAAAAAATAATGAAAATTAATTGGCGATTTTTGAGAATAGCGCTGGCCGGTTTCGGCCGTTACGTTAGGTAAAGGGATAACGTGCTGTTCATATCAATCCAGTACCTTCCAAGAGGGCGGACTTGCGTGTGGGTTTGGTGACCATTTCAGTAAGTTTAATCATTTCGGGTCATTTCCCTAATCCGATATACTCCTATCAAATCGAGTATACCCCAAGCACACCTCATCTTAGTAGAGATTTCCTGGCCCCATAGTAACCATACGTCTTCAACCAACATAGCGGTCTGCATCATATAAAATGGACGACGGAAATAGTATGCGCTGCGCATGCGTACCAATACCACGTATCATCATGGTAATGTGATCACATTGCCGTTCACGCGGACACCATGACACCTAGCACGACGTCACTGGTCACGAGGCCAGTACGATGGAACGGAAATCAACACGTTTTAACAGAGCAGTTGGTCTTAGACGTGAGCCTTTTGCCTGGTTGGTCCCACATGGTGCGGATTACGGCTCTCGACATATGTGAATGAGGGTGGGGTGGGGGTGGGGTGAGGCGTGCAAACACGAATCGAAACTTGGATTCTGTGTTAAAAGAAATACGGTCCCCACCCCCACACGCACACACGCCGAGTGCGTATGGATAGAAATATTTACAGAAGAGAGAAAGCCCCTTTTATTACGGGTGTTCTATCGTCCACCCAATAATCCTCTGGATACTTGGGATGCCCTATCTGCCTCCATTGGAAAAGATCGAGATACATTAATGTCAGACATTATTGTCACAGGTGACTTCAATAACAACCAAATGGATTCCTCAAGAAGTGCCTTTTCTAAAATCATTAATTCTTTTAACCCAAAGTAGCTTGTGCATGATCAAACATACTTTACCGACTCGTCTGCCTCGCTGATAGATCATTTTGCGGTTAGTAACACGGTGAACGTTCAAGGGTGCGCGGTCCTAGGATCATTTAGTACAGATATGACCCGCTACCATTGTCCAATTTTCATTGAAGTCGAATTTGTGAAACCGCCACCTCGGACAATTAAGCTGTGTTTGTAGGACAATTATGAGGCAGTGAATGAAGCTTGCACGCGCCAATGAAGACAGGGTCCCTCTGTTTGATAGCCCATGTCTTGATAAGGCAAGTGTCTAAATTCACGAATAAACTTCTCGAATTTGCACCAAAATATATACCGGACAAACCTGTTACTTCCAGACTAAATCAACCGGAATGGTTGCACAATGAAATAAGATTTCTGATAAGACATAAAATGTTTACAGTACGGCCGCCGTGGACCGGTCACTTTCCACTAGGTGGGCAGCATTTCCACGGATGCAATGATATTAGATTGCAAAAACTAATTATAGGAATAAGCATCAAAAATTTAATTAATGAAGCACCGGGTACAACCCGGTGCTTCATTAATTAACATTTTGCTGATGATGATGATCTGTATTACCTGGTAAACGCATGCGTGGACATCACATGCGTGGACTGTCTTGTGTTACCTACCCACTTCGTGTGAGAGAATGTAGACTAGGTACCAGTGGAATAGTCAGTTTCTTCTCGTGTGTGTTTGTGGAGGTGAGAGGGGTGACAAAATATTATTTAATCTTATTTGTTTTACAAGGATTGGCGAACAAGTTATGCAACTTATATTAACGCTTCTCCTTGGCCTAATGGCGCAGGTGTGTGAGATGACCTTCATAGCGGCAACTTCGTGGCCTAGCTCTTCTCGAAAACTACGAAGGGATCTTTAGCCTGCACGGAGTGTGTCTCTCTGCGCACAGAGGACAGCCATTTCACGTCCCCACCCGATAGGACGATACGCTGTGACAGCATCAACCCCACAATTGATGCTGACAGAGCGTGTTCGGACACATCGAGAACTTTCCCCGACCGGGGATCGATCCCGGGACCTCTGGCATGAGAGACCAGCGCACTTATCCACTCGGCCACCACTCTCTTAAATTACATAGAACAGGCGTGTAATAAATTAATGGTGCACATTAAGAATGTTTTCAAGGATCCAATACATAAAAAAGTTCAAGAGACAAGCAAACGTATTAGCGAAGAAGAGGAGTGTGACATAAAAAGTCCCAGAAAAACGCCTTGGAAAATCGAAAATATCTGTTCGGCGACCTTATGGCAGAATATTCATTCATAGTGGAAAGGTGATGAAGATAAAGAAGGAGCCCAGAAGAAAATGGACTAGAGAAAATAAGTATAAACGAACCGTTCAGATGGAAGTAATTTCATTTGTGTTCTGAGCTCCGTTGTGTAAATATGTCTGTGCCAACAACAGTGCTCAAATTCAAAAATGGCTGGCACAAACAGATCTTCAGGAAAGATGCCGGATTAAAGTTAACTTCCAAAGAATTGGATCAAGCGAATCGAACAGTAGATGGAGCCACGAAAAGAAACCAAGACCAACAAATAGGTGTTGGCGGAAAGAAACAAAGATTTGTGGAGACACCTTATGCTACAGGACGTGTAGAGTGTATTATCATTACATCACCGCAGAGTGGAGATTCCACCCGAGCAATAATTGCAGATTTGTTGCAAAGCATGACAAGTACAAGCAAAGTTTCAGCCAATGGACCTCCGGGTTAAACCCGGAGGTCCATTGGCTGAAACACTGCTTGTGTTTTTGTCCATATGTACAGAATTTGAAAGTGATACTTTGTATGATAACTCCACTCCACGGGTGATTTAGTTACAACCCACTCTCCACGTACTGTACGTATCAATTGTTAGCCAAAGAAGAGCTAGACAACGAAGAGTCAAAGCTTATTCAAAAGAAGAACAAACTTACCACTCAAACTACAAACAAAACAACGAAAGACATGCTAAATGTAGCTCTCATTAAGAACAAAGTGAAGACGCTACAGAACAAAACAAGAACGAAGCTTCCACTTAATCTACGAAGTAGCCCGATGACGACAGAACGAAAGAGATTCTAAAGACAGATTCTACCTAAAACGAGCGGAAGAAGACCAACATTCAGGAGAATGAAGATTTAATGATTGACTGAGATCAAAGCAAGAACAAAGTTTCAGCTCAACCCAAGATCAAGAATGGTGTTCCTACCCCGAAGAAAGATGCCAACCTGTTGAAAGAAAGAGAAATCAAAGCAACCACCAAAGGCAAACTCCCAGCATGCAACGAGCGAACATGTTTTATCAAAGACCTAACCAGAGTGAAGCAACATGAAGTTCCATTGAAAACCAACAAAAAGTCTGCGAGTCTATGGTCAGATGCTTATCAATATCCCCAGGAAGAAGAGAGTGGAAAAACTAGAGACCATTTAAAAATGCATTCGACGAAATAAATACCTTGGGCAATTGAACTGTAAATGAACAAATTGATTGCATACTGCAGACATTGTATCAGAGAGCCGACTAAAATGAATGGAATATTATATATTCTCATGTTGTTTTTATCAACTACTCAACAGAACTGCCCAGATGAAGAAGTTATCCTGCAACAGGTATCACCCAAAACGTATTCTCCAACAGTCCCCACCTATCCACACTAGTTCTCTCCAGTTCCCACTAGTCCCAAAATCACAACTGCCTTCAGTCCTCAAATTCTGAGATAAGTGGTGGAGTTGCACGTGGAGTCACTCGTTCGAACAATTACTCTATACATGTAGCTGATTTCCTCGATAAGATTCGAGTCGTTCCAGCAATGCCGTTTCCAGTTATTGCTCTCCAGCTCATTTGATGAAATTTTCACGGGACACCATTTTTGGCCCCCCTTCACAAACCTGGGAGTTTGTCATCGGCGCCCTTTTGCCGAAATGAATAAAAGAATCGAATGTGGAGTCACTCGTGCGATCAATTGCTCCGTAGCCCATTTGCTCGATAAGATTCGAGTCGTTCTAGCAAGCTGTAGCTTGCTAGGTGTGGTGGACGACAAGTATGATACTGATATGAACTAGCATCCGTAACTTCGTTGGGTGGCATTTGGTAATTCGCTTTGCGATCTCATATTCATTTCGTTATCACTGCTTCAATGATTTTGACTATCATTTTCCAGATCACCTCTTTCCATATTTTCTCTTCTTTTTCATTCCTTTTCCATTTTAATTTCTCTTTTCTGGTTATACAGTTCAGTCGCCGAGTACTTGTCGTAATCCACTTGTGGGCAGTGATGTCCACGCGTGTGTTTACCAGGTAATAAAAATTACCATCAGCAAAATTTTAATTAATGAAGCACCGGGTTACACCCGGTGCTTCATTAATTAACATTTTGGGGTTTATTCCTATAATTAGTGTTTGAATCTAATATTATTGCGACCGTGGGAATACTATTTATTTATTTATTTGTTGGTGTTTAAGGTCACATATTTCTGCACAATGGCTAACCATGACCGTGACAGTTTTACGGGTGGAGGAAGCCGGAGTACCCGGAGAGAACCACCGAGCAACGGTGGGCAACTGTCAACTCCCCAACATACCAACTCCACACAAGCAGGGTTAGCATTGGTTGAAGACAGGTGCACCACCGACGTGCAGAAAACCTTAGTACACAGCGTCACCGTGCCCCCACGTGGGCAATGGGGGTGAAGTGTCTTGCCCAAGGACACAACGCGGTTGCCGCAGGTGGGATTCGAACCGAGGACCTCTAGGCTTACAGCCTGCACCTATACCAACTGAGCCACCGCCCCCCGTCCCCCCGAGGGAATACTGCCCACCTTGTGGAAAGTGACCAGTACACGGCAACCGTACAGTACACACCAAAGAGCATCAATGAAAATGACCGCAAATCTAATACATTCAATTTTTGTTATTCAAATTCTCTAACTTTACGTCTTAAACGTAAATGCTTCTTGCTTCTCTTCAACATCAAGTAGAGACATCTTTGAAAGTGCTTTGCGCGTAATGTCCAGTTCGACTGCCGTTTGTTTGAAATTATTATGAAGTGAAATATTTCATTTATTATGTTTATCTGTTGAGCACACTATTTAACTCTCTATCAAACCAAACGTATGGAAATCTGTTATTGCAATTGTTTTCAAAATTTAAAAAAAGACGAGGTCGATCCAATGATGGGGTTAAATAATATGGTTGTGTTGAATTGTTTTCAACTGCTCAATTTGTAAATTGCGCTGGAGGGGACCGCCGATTGATTAATGAAGGGCTAACTGGACTGAACCCTTTTACTGCCCCGCCCACTTTGATCATATATGGATGACCTCTATGTACGCCTGTATACGAGGAAGTTTAATATGATTTATGACATACTTGAATCTCTGAGCCCTTTCCAACAATTAATCAGATGATAGGGAGCGCGGTGGATCAGTGGTAGACTGTTGGACTTCTACGCTAGAGGTCCTGAGTTCGACCCCCATGCGGGACGACCCGCGTTGTGTCCTTAGGCAAGGCTCTTTATCACGGTTGCCAACATGGGACACGATGACGCCGTGTACTAAGGCGTACTGCACGTCGATGGTGCACATGTCTTCAACCGCTGTAATCCTGCTTGAGCGGAGCTTGAACAGAGTTAGAATATTGAGGAGCTGACAGTTGCTCGTCAATGTTCGGTGGTTCTCTCCGGGTACTCCTGCTTCCTCACCCGTAAAACTGTCACCGTCACGATTAGCCATTCTGCATAGGTATGTGACCTTAAACACCAATAAATAAAACGACGCGCATCGTTTAAACACCTTAGGCAAATTTATTGTTAATCCGGAATAAAACGGAGTTAACCTCAATAAAAAAATGATAAACAGCTTTAACCTAATATTTGCAGTATTTGGGAGCACAACAATCACGTTTGGTGTCAATGTCATATTTCCTGATTTGCATCCAGTTTTGATTGTACATGTGTTACTCGGTTCACGGATCCGTTTTTCGGCAGTTGATAGAAATGTGATTTTCAAAAATATGTTAAGATTCTTTATAAACTAGTTATATATTTATAGATACTTAACGCCTCTTTCGACAGTTTTACAGGTTGGTAAAACCAGAGTACCCGGAGAGAACCATTGAGCAGCGGCGACCAACTGTCAGACTCCCCAACGAACTAACTCCGCACAAACAACGTTAGCATTGGTTGGAGTCAAGTGAGCAGTCATGGTAAGCAGTTTGGCGTAAAATTTATAGCGTAACTTTTTTAACACAGAATTTTCCATTGACACCGGTGTCAATGGGAAATTCAGTGTTAAAAAATTTACGCCATCAATTTTACGCCATACTGCCTGCAATGGGCGTAAAATTTACGCCATAAATTTTACGCTCAAGGTATGTGTATTGTGAATAGTAGAACTGTTCATAAAACCTAACAGTCACAATAAAAAAGAATGAGTGAATGCAATGTGATGTATTTGTGACGGAAGTCTGTCTCTCTTCCGGAGACGTTATGTTTGGAGAATCTCTTTTTAATATTTTGAGGTAGCCCTGATAAGGGCCGTTTTTTCTGTCATGGTCAATGTAATCAGATATCAGCTATCTCTTCGAATATCTTTCAACTCCGTTGAAATGTATACGTTTCCTGGTGGATTGGGGAGTGTGCGACTTTTCGTTCTGTTCCGATTTCTCCTCTTCAAAACTCACTTCAAACTCTCAGTCGTTTACATGTACGTGGTTTTCTTACAGGTTTTCGCCGCAGTGAAAATTGTATTGGATCATCTTCTGTTATCTTGAATTCCACTGGTACTGTTAGTATCTCTGCTGACAGGACTATTTGGTTGTAACAAGATTTCCTTTCATGTATAGCTTTTAAGATATCCTTCAGTATACACTCATTTCACCCACCACGATCGGTTAATGTCGAAGCGGTGGATGGTGTCGATTCTCTGGTTATAGAATTTTCTTTTCCATCTCCTTATTTTAATATTGCAAGATCAATGATTATTAAATCGTCAAAGTCTTATACAAATTGAGCTCTACCATATTTTCTAGACTAAGCAAATACAATCAACACTTTGTTATTGTTAGGTAGTATTTATAGGCAAGGCAACATGTCATTCGGATCGAAATCTATCCAAAGAACGTTCATTTTGATTATAAAGTGGTATAAATTCTTACAGCAGGCCAATCAATTATTTACGACGTTTACGATCGTGTCGAAGGAGTAAATATAAGCAACTTGAAAAGCTGAGGTATTTCTTGATACAGTTAAAACTAGAAGTCATGTAATGAAATGCGCACAAATAGCACGTCGATCTGCGCGTTAATCTATGCGTTATGACCATAACAAGGCTATCATATTCTGTACATCTAGCCTGTGCACAAGCAATGTTTCAGGCAATGGACCTCCGGGTAACCCGGAGGTCCATTGGCAGAAACATTGCCTGTGTCTGCTATGAGTAACTAGGAGAACCTGTCGTGCTTTGGATGTCATTCGATATGGCAACTGCGCGCAATTCCTACGCGCAATTAAGTTTAGATAAGCGCACAGTTCGTTACAGGACTTCTAGTTTTAACTGTACTGACCCAATCATGAGAATACAACTATTCATAGACTTATAAAGATGTCGTAGAGAAGAAGTGGATTTTGAAGAGATGAAATGGAGCGGGAATCAACCATTACTTTTCCAAAAAATAATTTACGATTTGCAAGAAGAGCTGGAGTCAAGAGAATTTCACCATCAGTATTTGACGAAATTCAACAAGATTTACAACGATTTCTACGGAATGTCATAACTGATACCATCCGATTCACGAGAATAAGTGGAGGTGAACGAGGCATTGTTACTAGATACAGTTAAAACTAGAAGTCCTGTCATGAAATGCGCACAAATAGCAGGTCGATCTGAGCGTTAATCTACGCGTAAGTAGTAAGGCTATCAAATTCTGTACATATGGTCTGTGCACAAGCAATATTTCAGCCAATGGAGAATTTGCGTTATCTGTCCTATTTAGGTTGGGTTATATTGCATTAACCCTTTACCTAACATAACGACCAAACAGGCCAGTGCTATATACGAAACATTTTCATTTTTTGCTTCCAAAACATAGGTCATAACCTATGTTTTGGAAGCAAAAAATGAAAATTTTTAGTTATATGATGATGTTTTTTCCAAGTATCGTCTGCATCACACTTTAGATAAAGGGTTAAATAATCATACTAAGTCGTTAGTTTGTGCATATGTGTGTCATATGATAAATAGAATATGAAATAAGTGTTTTTCTCATATGATATTTATGAAACGAGTCTAAGAATTTTCCGTTTGGGCGAGCCTCTGGCGGAAAATTCGGACGAGTTTCACAAATATATATATATATGAGTATATGACTCAAAAATGCATTTGAAAACAGTTGGTGAATCTGCTAGAGGTATAAAAAGGCCAAAACGAAAAGTAGTAAGTCATTCTAAGAACAAATCAAAGAGAACATACGCAAAGAAAAAGAGCTCATGTAAAACGAAATTCAAGACCATTTGATATATTTGATTAATCATGATGCTACGCGGATCATGCAAACAGTTTGGAAGTAGTTTTGATCCAGATAATGTTTCAGCAACATTAAGTGGTATAGAAAATATTGATGAAATTGAACAATTTCCAACAGCATCTTTAAACAATTCTTCACCAATAGAATTTGAATTCAAAGACAAACAACTAAGCGGTTATAGCTTGCAGCATCTACACTTGAAGTACAATTTAAAGTTACAAATCAAGGTGGGAGTGTGTTTGCTCCAGATACATAAACTGCTTCCATCAATAATTTTTTTTCAAACTATAGTTTAGCAAAATTGATGTTACATTGAATGACTATCTAATAATCACCAATACAGACATATCCTTGTGGAGGATTTTTGGAGAAGTTTCTTAATTATTCAAAAGATTAAAAAAACACAATTGGCTACTAGTGAAATGTGGTATTCAGATACTCCTGGTACTCACTGAAACAGCAAAAAGTTCATCTAACGAGGGTCTGACTGAACGTGCAGAGTAATAATAATAATAATAATAATAATAATAATAATAATAATAATAATAATAAATAATAATAATAATAATAATAATAATAATAATAATAATAATAATAATATATTTATCCTAAAATTCCATTAAAAATGCTCTTCGGCTGTACATAACGCTGACATAGACATAAAACACACTAAAAGAAAACAAATCTAAGAGAAACAGAGAGTTATAAAAGATCAATAAAAGCCTGGCGGAATAAAAAAAAAAATCTTTGATTTGAAAGTAGAAACTGAATTAGCCTGTTAAATATCATGGGGAAGCTGATTCCACAGTTTACGACCGCATACGGAAAATGCCCTCTCACCAGCATTACGCAGCATGCCCCTATGCTGTTTCAATCTTAGCGTGCCGGATGACCAAAGTGCTCTAGAGGGTTAACAGCATTCGAGCAGGTCTGACAGATAAGTTGGGGCCAACCCGTTCAGGCATTTATAAACTAACAAAAGCACTTTAAAATCAATTCTTTGTTTAATAGGGAGCCAATGCAATCTAATAAGAACTGAAGTGATGTGGCATGATTTTACAGTTTTTTAACCCTTTGATACTTTTGTACGTCTTATGGCGTAGAAATCAAACAGCGCATTGGTACTTTTTGGTCATTTGTTTTGTTATTATTTTTCGATTTTTTAAAGTTTTAACATCAATTTCTATTTCTCCCTAATAGTACTTAGTGACAACCGTTGAGTCAAATGTTATCGTAGCTTAAAATACATTTTAAAAATAATCCTGCTGTCAAGACTTCTTAACTGGTTGAGTGCTAGAAGCCACTAACAGGGCTTTCAAAAATGAGGATACCAGAGCAAAAGCCAACACTTTCCTTGCTTATATTCATATTCATTCAAACACAAATAATATTTTGTTTATAGACATTTGTTTTATTACAACTTAATGGAGAGTGCCTGTGGGCACTCTCCAATAATTTGTAATAAAACAAGTTTGAATAACAAATTCAGCCCACCAAAAATAATCTAGCCCTCAACCAGATAATCAGTAATGTGACTAATATCGTGTTATTTGTACTTTCCGACTTTTGACGTCGCATTTTGAAAAACGTCGAAGAAACTGAATTTCCAGTGACGTTTGAACGTCAGGATAATTAAAGTCTCAAAGGGTTAATGGGGCGGGCAGCGCAATTCTGTACTCGTTAGAGCTTGTCAATGTTACATTGCTTAGATCCTTAAAACAAAGAATTGCAGTAGTCAACGCGAGTGGTTACAAATGCATGAACGAGTTGTTGTTCGTCAATAAGGCATCTTATTTTGCTAATATTTTCGACGATGGAAAACTGCTGATCGACAAATTTGGTTCACATCGTTGTCGAAAGTAAGGCTGTTGTCAAAGTGACAGCCCACATTTCGAACTTGAGACATGGGGATTAATTACTTTGGCTTCCCATATGCAAATATTAGAACAAGAGGATTTATAGAGCTGATTGGACGTTCCGATGTAGATTACCTCTGTTTTCTCATCATGAAGCTTGAGGAAATTACATGACATCCATACCCTTATCTCTTCGGCGCACTTTTCAATAACACCACAAGCATGATTTTCAGTGTCGGGACCGAAGTGAATATACAACTGTGTATCATCCGCGTAGAAATGACATTTAAGATTGCACCGACGAATAATGTCGTCTAAGGGAAGAGCATGAATCAGATATAAAATTGGCCCTAGTACAGAGCCTTGAGGTAGTCATATGGTAATACAAATTTTTCAGACACATCGCCGGGGATACAAACACTTTGCGTTTAGTTCTGTAGGTAGGATGTGACCCAATCAATCGCTTTACCAGTAATTCCCACTCTGCACTTCAGTCGGTGTATCAAAACAGAGTGGCCAATAGTATCAAATGCTACACTAAGGTCAAGCAAAACCAGGCATGAAACTTTTCCCCTATCCATGGATAGCAATAGATCCTTCTGAACACGAAGGAGTGTGGTTTCCGCACTGTGGTTCGGCTTGTATACAGACTGATACACTTCTTCTAAGAAGCCGTTTCTGGCTGAATGTGAATTCAGCTGAGAAGCCACAGCCCTCTCAATAACCTTTGATAGAAACGAGAGCTTAGAGACAGAGAGGTAGTTTTTCGGGATTTTGGGGTCAAGTGATGACTCTTTGAGTAGCGGCGTAACAACAGCATGTTTCATTTTATCTGGGAAGACTCCTCTTTGAGTAGTAAATCTGTACAGTTAAGAGCAATATTACACTAAGATCCATTTGTGCAAGAAAAAATATTTACCAAATGGAGTAGAGATGAGAATAAAATTTCACCGTACTCCACTTAAATATTATCTGATTGGTGTTGAACATGGAAAAACTGAAATTCAAAAAGTTATTTTAAGATACCAGCATTAGATTTGATTCCAAAAAATGTCCAAAATAAATACTGTTTAAACAGAACTGGTTCCATCTCAGGGACAAGATTAGAACCAGTTTTGGTTCTAAAGAGAACCTATATTTTTTGCAGTGTAAGGCGCGATGAAATCAAAATATTTACAATTTGAAATGTCGTTCAAAAATACAAGACCTCCTGTTTCATAAACAGATTCCAAAAACGAATTATTCTTATATGGCTTATTTTCTAATAGAGATATAAATGGAGATATTGGCATTTAATGTCCAACATTTCAGTTTGAATGAGTTGGAATTAACAGTAGATGGACACTCCATTAAAACACATCCCTTTGAGCCAAATTTCGAAGGTGGACTTTATCTAAATTCATATCTTTCCTAATATGAAGTTATGGGATATTTTAAGCAGAATCAAATTTGATTTATCTGTGCAGGCTTGTGCAATAGGATATTCTCTTTGGGGAATTGAGTTGACACCTGATCAGAGTTGTAATTGGCCGTTGGCTCATCCTAGAAAATCTAGTAATCTTCGAATTCAAATCCAGTTTACTCAAGCTCTTCCAGAGGTGATTAACATTGTCGTATATGCAGAATTTGATAGTTAGATAGACAGATTCAGAGAAGTGATATCTGACTATTAAAGATGAACCATTGTGAATATCGCAAGATGTAAGAAGAAGAGGAAGAAAAAATACAAACATTACTTCAAGAATGTGTTGCAACAGAACTGACAAAGGCCGACACGAAGCCACTATGGTGGTTAGCAACACACTCCACCCATCTCCGCCTCTGTGAAGCACTCTTCTGACCAGTTTTCTTTTCCTCCACTACGACCTCTTCTTAAATACAGAGAGTTCGGACCAGTGTTTCGGTCTGTTATAATATTGTACTTCCCCGAATGGTCTTCTAGGCTCTAGCCTTTCAATGGAGGGGAACTTCTTCATCATCTCTTGGTACTCCTTGTTGGTTAGTGTTGCTGCCCACCATTTCTTAAAGAGAGAGGAAAAAATCTTCATCAGCCCTCCTCTTCATGGTGTCAAATATGTGTCTGCTGTAGAGTAATCCATACGTGTTGGCCCCACGATCTATGTAGGAAAAATAAGTCAGGCTGATGAAGCTGACGAATTAGCCGAGTTTCAGTTAGTAATCCGACGTGGTAGTAAAACACGTAAGCACGTGAATGTTCTTTGGATGGATTTTTTTCCGAATGACATTTTCCCTTGACTTTTAACACTTTCGGCAACTATTCTCACTTATTTTGTGATGGTTATCTGTACGTTCGGGTATGCACAGATCAAACCTACCTACCATCTGATTAACCCTTTACCCAACGCAGACGATATCAAAATTTCATTTTAAAACAATTTTCCAAAAAATCGGTATTCAAAAAAATACCGCGGTATACGGGGAAATCGAAAATCGAAAACTGCTCAGATATATGAACTTAAGTACCACAATCTAGACTTGAGGCATCACAGTCGGAACTTCTTGTCTTTTCTCAGTTGACGATCCCATTCTCTATCGCCGATTCTTGGAAAGATTCCACAGGGAGCCTTCCAAGAATGAGTGCTAGGATTTAGTACAAGCTATGAAGCAAACGGATGAATTGTAATAGGTTTTGTTCGTTTTTTAAAACTTTTATTCTACTAAAATTGTGTGGATTCCGATTGGAATGTTGAAGTGTTATGCAATGAATTTATATACTTTGACACCCTTATTAATCCTTTACCTAACGATTCGGCCGCATCAATTCACATAATATACAACAGGAGAAGTTGAACAAACTTTATTTTTTTAAAAAGTTTAACAAATTCATATCATGTGACTCCTCATTGGAACGAGCTCGACGAGCTCGTTCCAAAGAGGCATCACATGATATGTTTTTGTTGAACGTTTTTGAAAAAATAATATTCTTTCTGCTGCTGAATTTGCATATTACGCGGGCGGATGCGGCCGATTCGTTGGGTAAAGGGTTAATTGTTGGAAAGGGCTCGGATGATAGAGTTTCAAGTATGTCATAATTGCTATTAAACATCCTCACAAAGGTCGTACATAGAGGTCCTCCATATATGGCTAAAGTGGGCGTGGCAGTGAAATGTTTAATTTACTGAACATTTCATTTGCACCAATTTTCTTCCATAAAAATGAATGTGAAGTTCTCTCTTGATCAAGAGGAGTACAAAAAGTGGAGGATCGGTGAAATATCTGATGGTGAATGGAATAAGCGATTGGAAGAAGAACTTGGAAAGATAGAGAAAGAGAAGATGCGGCGAAGACATTTGTCAGAAGATTATTTTAGACATATGCGCCGTACCGGCCCTCTGAAGTATACTCGTCAGTGGTGTCAACAAATTAGTGACAAAATGGAACGACATACAGGGATAAGACAGTTCGAAGATAAGACTGGTTATGAACTGGGGAAGTACAGGGTAAAAAAACATTGATCTTTATCCTGATCTTAATTGGCAACCTGAAAGAAAATAATCTATACCCGGATTTGAGTGAATTCAATAAGGATTCCAAAAATCCCAGTATAGATTACTGAATTTTTTTTGCCCTGAGATACATTCAGGATACAAGTTAATCTGATTCATTGTGGTTCTTCTTATCTCTACACATCGATTTAACTTGTGATAACTTCAAGATTCTCAATAAAACTACTGTTGTGTTTTCACCACTTTAAGTATTAGTACAAAATTGTAGCCACATACAGTTAGAACTATAAGTCCTGTCATGAAATGCACACAAATAGCACGTTGATCTGCGCGTTAATGTACGTGTTATAGCCATAGTAAAGCTATCAAATTCTGTACATATGGCCTGTGCACAAGCAATGTTTCAGCCAATGGACCTCCGGGCAACCCGGAGGTCCATTGGCAGAAATATTGCATGTGTTTGCTATGAGTATCCTGGAGATTCTGTCCTGCTTTGGATGCCATTCGATATGGCAATTGCGCGCAATTCCAACGCGCAATTAAGCCTAGATAAGCGCACTATTCGTGACAGGACTTCTAGTTTTAACTATAGCCTCTATTATAATATTATTTACTGCTTACTTGTATGCAGTTTGTCTCATCACAGGTGTTACTTGCAATAAATCTAATCACATCTAATCTAATTTCATGATTTATGAAAAACCATCAAAGATGCATTGTGATACCGGATCTAAAGTATTAGCCATATTACAGCAATATCAAGACTCGTAAAAACAGTTCCGTAAACTTGTTTTGTACAAGCATCCATTTTCCCAAATACAGAAGACTGTGCGTGAGCTTTGTCAAAATAATTTTTGTCAGAGTTGGCATGTAGGTGATCAAAATGGCGACAACACATTTTATATATGTACAGAGAAGAGTGAGTTTGTGCCTTGGGGAGTTACGAACTAGAATAGATGTTTCGTCACAAAGACAGCTGGAACGTACAATCGCAGAACGAATCCCCTAAATCCTTTTAAGAACTAAAAGGCCCTAACCGACTACCACTACCCACAAAAATCACCATTCAAATTTAGTTATTATTTTAACAGCCAGACATTAGGGCTGATGTCTGGCCACCTGCAGTCCCGAACCTAGGATTCCAAAATATTCCGACATGGTGGGGCTAGATTTACAATATCCCGGTAGCGCTTCTGGATTGTAGACTTTTAGTACGAAATTATAACCCAACCCAGTATACTTCTTTACGACAATAATAAACGAAACAAACCCGAAACATAATTTATTGTGATGAATTGACGATAACATGGTCTGAGGTTTGCGGCTTATTTACTAAACTTGTGATCGTTAAAAGTTGCCTTGTTCAAGGCAACTTTTAACGATCACGGGTTTAGTAAATAAACCTCTCGTGTACCCACGACGGCACTGGATAAATAATCAATAAACGAGATAAACTCATTCCATCTTAGTTCAAATCGTAAATCGGTTTGTAATTTTAATAACTCTTTATCCGAAACACCGTCTGTTGCACCGTTGATGAAGCAATTACAAAACGGGCGTCGTCATTTCAATATTTCGCGTAGTGACGTCAGACGTAACATTTGCTACTAGAGCCGTAAACGTAACATAAACTACGCCAGCTCTCATCCAATCAGGGGACGAGGATTTTACTCTTACTGGAACATAATAAGATATTGTGATGAATTGACAATAACATGGTCGAGGTTTGCGCCTCGCAGTTTAAACTACGCCAGCTCTCATCCAATCAGAGGACGAGGATTTTACTCTTACTGGAACATAATAAGTTATTGTGATGAATTGACGATAACATGGTCCGGGGTTTGCGCCTCGCAGTTTAAACTACGCCAGCTCTCATCCAATCAGAGGACGAGGATTTTACTCTTACTGGAACATAATAAGTTATTGTGATGAATTGACGATAACATGGTCCGGGGTTTGCGCCTCGCAGTTTAAACTACGCCAGCTCTCATCCAATCAGAGGACGAGGATTTTACTCTTACTGGAACATTATAAGTTATTGTGATGAATTGACGATAACATGGTCCGGGGTTTGCGCCTCGCAGTTTAAACTACGCCAGCTCTCATCCAATCAGAGGACGAGGATTTTACTCTTACTGGAACATTATAAGTTATTGTGATGAATTGACGATAACATGGTCGAGGTTTGCGCCTCGCAGTTTAAACTACGCCAGCTCTCATCCAATCAGAGAACGAGGATTTTACTCTTACTGGAACATAAGTTATTGTGATGAATTGACGATAACATGGTCCGGGGTTTGCGCCTCGCAGTTTAAACTACGCCAGATCTCATCCAATCAGAGGACGAGGATTTTACTCTTACTGGAACATAATAAGTTATTGTGATGAATTGACGATAACATGGTCCGGGGTTTGCGCCTCGCAGTTTAAACTACGCCAGCTCTCATCCAGTCAGAGGACCAGGATTTTACTCTTACTGGAACATTATAAGTTATTGTGATGAATTGACGATAACATGGTCCGGGGTTTGCGCCTCGCAGTTTAAACTACGCCAGCTCTCATCCAATCAGAGGACGAGGATTTTACTCTTACTGGAACATAATAAGTTATTGTGATGAATTGACGATAACATGGTCGAGGTTTGCGCCTCGCAGTTTAAACTACGCCAGCTCTCATCCAATCAGAGGACGAGGATTTTACTCTTACTGGAACATTATAAGTTATTGTGATGAATTGACGATAACATGGTCCGGGGTTTGCGCCTCGCAGTTTAAACTACGCCAGCTCTTATCCAATCAGAGGACGAGGATTTTACTCTTACTGAAACATAATAAGTTGTTGTGATGAACTGACGATAACATGGTCGAGGTTTGCGCCTCGCAGTTTAAACTACGCCAGCTCTCATCCAATCAGAGGACGAGGATTTTACTCTTACTGGAACATTATAAGTTATTGTGATGAATTGACGATAACATGGTCCGGGGTTTGCGCCTCGCAGTTTAAACTACGTCAGCTCTCATCCAATCAGAGGACGAGGATTTTACTCTTACTGGAACATAATAAGTTATTGTGATGAATTGACGATAACATGGTCGAGGTTTGCGCCTCGCAGTTTAAACTACGCCAGCTCTCATCCAATCTGAGGACGAGGATTTTACTCTTACTGGAACATTATAAGTTATTGTGATGAATTGACGATAACATGGTCCGGGGTTTGCGCTTCGCAGTTTAAACTACGCCAGCTCTCATCCAATCAGAGGACGAGGATTTTACTCTTACTGGAACATAATAAGTTATTGTGATGAATTGACGATAACATGGTCGAGGTTTGCGCCTCGCAGTTTAAATTACGCCAGCTCTCATCCAATCAGGGGACGAGGATTTTACTCTTACTGGAACATTATAAGTTATTGTGATGAATTGACGATAACATGGTCCGGGGTTTGCGCCTCGCAGTTTAAACTACGCCAGCTCTCATCCAATCAGAGGACGGGGATTTTACTCTTACTGGAACATAATAAGTTATTGTGATGAATTGACGATAACATGGTCGAGGTTTGCGCCTCGCAGTTTAAACTACGTCAGCTCTCATCCAATCAGAGGACGAGGATTTTACTCTTACTGAAACATTATAAGTTATTGTGATGAATTGACGATAACATGGTTTGGGGTTTGCGCCTCGCAGTTTATGTGCAGCCCATGTGCGCAGCGCAGAGGCTGCACATAAATTCCTTATCACAATAAGGTATATGTTCCAATAAGGCGCTACCCATAGCCCAAAACCCATAGCGTGAAATGAACACGGCAAATTTTAACGATAACAAGTTAAGTAAATAAATCTTTCTTTTACCCCATGACGTCACCGGACAAATAATCAATGAATCAGATAGAGGTCGAGGTCACTACATCTTTTTGTAATTTAAACAACACTTCACTCGGAACATCGTCTGCTGCTCCAGTGAAAAATCTAGAAAAATGAAACTGTTTGCAAGTCACTCCGTTGATCTGTTTTTAAGTCACTCCGTTGATAAAATAATTCACTCTTCAACATAATGATAATAAATAAAAGTTTTTTGTGCACATGACATCTTCATTGCCATGTACTAAATACGAACACTTTTCTGCAAGGGTATACGAAACATAGAGATATAAAAAAGGCGACAAAAAGATCCGAGAGACAAGGTTATGGGAGGGCACCCTCATAGCTTCACACCTAGTCGTCTGTCTATATTTTGAAAGCTACATATCGCCATCGGAAGGAAAGACGATTGGTTCTGTTGGTCAAGGATCAGGAAAAGAAAAAGTTGAAAAAAGCGTTACTTCTGGTATACTAATGTATTATTATTAATCTCTACGTCACAAACGAATACAATTGAATACGGACCACATGAATCACAGTACCCCAAAGGAAAGCAACTCTATGTAAATATTTTAACTGATTTAAAATTAGTTAAGAAGGCACAAGAAAAGTATCCACACCTGGATAGACTGATTCGAACCGAAGGTCCATTAGTAGATATCTGATTTGTCATTGAAAAAGATTATTGACAAAGCTTTGCACTTAGGTCATATTCCAAGAATTGCCAATCTCTGTAAAAGTGTATGTGTTGAGGGCTGCTTGAATCCAGTACTCATATTCAACCTCTTGAAAGCTTGAAACCCATAACGCATGTTTTGCATATAATTATCAAAAGATCGATAGCCCTATAGACCTACGAAGATTCGAAGACTCGAGTTCATGTCGACATCTAATCGGCTTCCCGATTCCTATATTTTTCACGAAGAGACGACAGCAAATAAATCGTCGCCCGAGTCTAGAATGTTCCATGTCCCCTACGGTACATAGACCATTCTAGTACTCAGGCGACGAAATGTCTTCTTTTGAAGAAATCGTGCCTAATGAACGAAAAATTCATTGCCTGTTGTGTTCTCAATTAAGTCTTCTTATCCGTAGTCTTGCTTGGCTTACAGGGTACAGTACGGCCACCATGGACTGGTCACGTTCCTCGGGCATGCACTATTTCCACAGTCGCAATAAAATTAGATTCCAAACACTAATTACAGGAATAATCATCAAAAATTTAACAAATGAAGTACCAGGTACAACCCGGTGTATCATTAATTAAAATTTTCTGAAAATCATTTTTAGTACCTGGTACAGACATGCGTGGAAATTACTGCCCAAAATGAGATTAAACCAGTCCACGGCGACTGTACTGTACGTTGCTACAGTAGTAGGAACAGTATTGATGTCGACTCGGATTCGATATCGATCTCAATAGAGAACCCTCGATTCGATTCTAGATTCGGTTCGAGGATACAAATTTCGATTCGCAGGGTCCTAGACAGCAGACTAGATGTTCGATTAACCCTTTACTCAACGTCGATGATATCAAATTTTACCATTTTAAATAGTATTGTTTCAAAGCACTAAAAAAATTCGACAATATCATAGCATTTGACCCCTTATTGGAACGAGCTCAACGAGGTCGCTCCAATGAGAAGTCCCATAAAATGGATTTGTTACTTTTTTAAAAAAAAATATTTTTTCATAACCCTATAGACCCGAAAAGCTTTGAAGATTCTTATTCGATGCCAACATGGATGGCCTGATTTGGGATTAAAATCGAATGGGATTCCCGATTCGTATTTTTTCGAATGGGGTAACTCATAGCTTTCACGAAGATGCAATAAATAGCAAATAAATGTCTGAAAAGATGAAATCGTGCCGCTTAAACGAGAAAACAGTTGCCTGTTGCGTTTTCGGTTCAGTCTTCTTGCCGACATATTTCTCCGTCTTACAAGGTATATTCCTACAGCAGTATATGACCTCCAAAACTCAGTTAATCATGCTATCTGCGCCACGCACAAGATCCAAGTATATGCATGGAAATTAGATAATTTAGTAAAATAGCAAGTGACTTCACAAAATTGTTTCACGCTGTTTCTGTTTCGACTCGGATTGGACATTAATCTCAATATAGAACAGACCGATTGATTTCGAGATTCGATCGAGGATAGAAATTCCAATTCGCAGTGTTCTAGATAGTCCTCTAGATTTTCTCTTAACCCTTTACCCATCGCAGACGATGTCACAATTTATTATTTTAAATAGTATTTTTCAAATATTTAAAAAAATCAAGAAAACCATATCATTTGACCCCTCATTGGAACGAGCTCGTTCCAAAGAGCGGTCACATGACATGAATTTGTTGAAATTGAAAAAAAATAAAGTTTTTTCAACTTCTCCTGTTGTATATTATGTGAATTGATGCGGCCGAATCGTTAGGTAAAGGATTAATAAGGGTTTCAAAGTATATAAATTCATTGCATAACACTTCAACATTCCAGTCGGAATCCACACAATTTTAGTAGAACAAAAGTTTTAAAAAACGAACAAAACCTATTACAATTCATCCGTTTGCTTCCAAGCTTGTACTAAATCCTAGCACTCATTCTTGGAAGGCTCCCTGTGGAATCTTTCCAAGAATCGTCTATAGAGAATAGGATCATCAACTGCGAAAAGACAAGAAGTTCCGACTGTGATGCCTCAAGTCTCGATTGTGGTACTTATGTTCATATATCTGAACAGTTTTCGATTTTCGATATACCCGTATACCGCGGTATTTTTTCGAATACCGATACCGGTATTCAGTTTTAAATATCGTGCAGCCCTAGTTAATGAATCATCACAAAACAACAATTGGCATCAATCGGGTGAGCCGATGCTGTTGTCATTCGATTGCCCACAATTGGACGATTTGGGTGGCTGATTCCGATCATCGGCTGAACACTATTATGGTCGTGTCCATCCACCCAAAAAGACCTGTCGTCTTCGTCGATTAACTTGGAGAATAATCTCCATATCTGTCAGGATGCCCCTCCGTTGCGGAAAAAGGAAAAATAAGCTTATCATGAAAAAGGCACTGTCAGGTAATTTTATTCTCTGCCTGGGAATACTTTTTCATGTTCTCTCCCCAAAACTGCGATCAAATGGAACAAAAACACATTCCCAGGTCATGTATTCATACACAGATTGGAGAGACAGTTATTGGATCAAATTCAAACATACTGGACAGCTTGCGAAAATAAAATCGTGCGACGAAAATGAAACAGCTGGGTGGTTTTTTTGAAGCGTTTCAATCTCGTATTTCGTGAGATTTTTATCATTTTTAGTAATTTCCATTTGCCGTGGGCGATTTTCGTTCAAGCACACACAGCGGACAAAGCAGCCAAATACTTTGTTTACACGTGTTTATAACAGACACCTGCTTTTGAATCTGTATATAAACGCCATCGGGGAGTATACTTTCTCAGAGAATCACGAAGAACAATTTTGATAAAAGGTATGTGATTATCAAAAAAATTAATCTCACTCACTCGTTACCATGCGAGTTTCTTTCTCTTTTTTCATTATCATTGCTTCTAAGCACTGTTGTTTCTGTCGCAGGATTACAGGGGTTAAGTGATGGAGGAAAATTTATGTTCTTATCAGTGCTCAGCCGACAGCCAGTGACTGTCGTCTGAACCCCAGTTCGAACGTAAACTTTGCCACCTTTTCAATGCCCTATATGCCTGGGACTCTTAGGATTCCTGAAGGTGCCTGTGGCTTACAACGCCAAAGGGTGATCAACGATAATTCACCGAAAGATTATTTATTTACATGTACACAGAAATATAATATGAAACAAATTATTCACAAAATTATCCACAAGAATACACTAATTACGCGAATAAAAGTTTATTCTTTAGGGCCCTCGACGTCTCCCACAACTAGCTGTGTCCGCTGGATTAACCTCACATCATCTTCATCCTCTCACGGTTTGTGACAAATACAAAGTGTCTATTCACTTCTCGTTGCTTCCTCCTCGCAGGGTTAACTTCGCTGTCAGTCGGACGTAACTTATGTAATTCTCTGCCCGTGTGACTCTATCATCTTCCTCACAGTTCAATCACAATTCAATCGGCGTCTACCACAGTTCACGATCACTTTGCGCCTTGCCTGGCTCTCACGGGGTTAAGTTATTCTTCTCCTTCGGATATACACTTAACAAAGCTTACATAATAATATTCTGCAAAGTGTTCTCAACATCGTCAATTCTCGCACCGCCTAAAACTATCTTATCTCGCGAGCTAGTCCAGCGCTTAGTCAAGCTCGTAACACGGTTTCTAGACCTCAATGTTACAGCTTTTACTTCTTTGGCTACTATGCCACTACGGTTCGCAACCGTTAACAAATTAAAATCGGTTCCCACAACCTTACACATCTTCCGACTGGAATTGGCTGGAATGAATTTTTTGAGGAATCCCCCGATTTTTATTTAGATAGCCAGAACATTTATTCTCAGTTAATCGCTTCTCTTGAACTTGGCCGCTTAGATCTATCTTAATTTAACACTCGCTTTAAAGTTCCTTTGAAAGACTGGTATTTTGGTATATTTTGACATTTCGGAGACAGGCTAGATGCGTAATATAGGTGTGTGTCCAGAACATGTGTGATGCACTGGTTTCCAACGATTACAATTTAACTGGTCTTAATTACCCAGATAACGATAGAGAAGAGAATATTGTCTCTCTTACTATTGGTCTGTTATCAGATAGTCCATGTGCGTTCAACACGTGCACCATAATGGACATTAAATTTCATACTTCATTTAGAAGCTTTTGAATTATCGTTAGTTTGACAAATCTGTTTTTAGGGTCCGTCACATACTTATCTTTACGCTTTACATTTAACCCAGGCAGAAATATTATCGAAAATGTTTACACTTTTATACAACAAAATCGCTACTTTTAGCTGTCACCTTGACAGTTTCTTGAAACGAGAGAAAACGTTTTCGGTAATATTTAATATTGCACTAAAATTTTATTTTTTCAGATTTTTTGTTGATTTCAGTAATAATTAACAGATAAACATTTCCAGTTTTCGAATGTTCCTATCGAGTAATTTTGTGTAAATTCTTCAAACACTGTCCTAAATATTCGCATAACAAGAGCGGGACACTTATTTATTTATTTGTTTGAGGTGTTTGCGACACTTTCATGTCGTATCGGACAGTTTTTACTGCAGTACACGGAAAGCACTGGGCATTATTGTCCCATTAACTCTTTCAAATGTTATGCATAAATAGTTGCGAACAGTTAGAGGTTATTACTTAGTTAGTTTCATATCGGCCAAGATATCAACCCGAGGAAACTTCATATCAGCCTGATGAGATCTGGGGCTGATGAGAAATTACCGAGGGCTGATGTCTTGGACAATATGAAACTAACCAAGAAACAAAAAATAACCTCTTTCGTCTAAATGGATGCTAGTTTGGAAATTCCTAATGAATTAAGAGGTTGAAGGATTATGGATAAAGAATAAGTTCTTTTGAGGGTGGATCTGTTAATTAATCTTAATCCAATCAACAGACATAACGTCAACTGAGTTCCAATGGGTTCTATGTGTCAGTAGGCTGCCAGTAGACTGTCAGTAGGCTGCCAGTAGGCTGTCAGTAGGCTGTTAGCAGGCTGCCAGTAGGCTGTCAGTAGGCTGCCAGTAGGCTGTCAGTAGGCCGTTAGCAGGCTGCCAGTAGGCTGTCAGTAGGCTGTCAGTAGGTTGACAGTAGGCTGTTAGTAGGCTGTCAGTAGGCCGCCAGTTGGCTGTCAGTAGGCTGTCAGTAGGCCGCCAGTAGGCTGCCAGTAGGCTGCCAGTATGCTGTCAGTAGGCAGCCAGTAGGCCGCCAGTAGGCACATAGAACACATTGGAACTCAGGGAACGATAAGTTGTATTAATGACAAACAATGAGAAATATAAATTTTCATATCAAGTTACTTTGAAAACAATGAACAAAATGTCCAACCTACTGTTACACATAATACACAAATATTCACTAGATGTTTTGTGGTTAAGTGCAGCCCTACAACAGTAAACATGAGTGTCGTTAAAGCACAATAAATAAATAAAACCAAATAAATAATTACAAAAATTCTCACATTTTTCTGACAGCGTTATTGTTTCTCATTTTTTTCCCAAAGTCTGACGTTTCTTCTTCCTCTAATTCATCTATCCGAAAGCCTCGGTTTCCTGACTGGGGAAGTCGCGACGTTGAGATACCTAAACTACCTCTTCTCTAGCTTTGATGAATCACCGCTTACAATTCTGAATTTTAGTTTGTGATGAATTTTCCATACATATCTCTTTTTTCTTCTCTTCATTCACCTAATCCTTGGTTTTAACCCTTTACCTAACTTGAAAAGCAGACGACACTTGCAAAAATAATTCTTGAATAACTAATTTTTTTCATTTTTTGTCTCAAAAACATAGGTTATGACCCCTCGTTGGAACGAGCTCGATGAGCTCGTTCCAACGAGGGGTCATAACCTATGTTTTTGAGACAAAAATGAAAAAAATAATGAAAATTAATTGGCGATTTTTGAGAATAGCGCTGGCCGGTTTTGGCCGTTACGTTAGGTAAAGGGTTAATTCCTCAAAATATAAAAACAATCTACTCCCATTTGGCTGATAACGCCAATTTGACTAATTCATAGCTTTCGACGAATAACTGTGAACGTTCTCCCGTAAACAAAATGGCTATACCTAGTAACTCACCAAGGGGACAACTGTAGCTTGCTTCATATCGGCCGAGATCGGCGTCATATCAGCCGAGTTTGAAGTCATATCAGCCGAGCGATGACGAGGTGGCACAGTATAAAACAAATCAGTCAGGAGCATCATCAATGATTTTATCCCACAGCCAAATGGGCAGCAAGACTAAATTATTACTGAACCTCACCATAAATACGAAGTAGATCCGACCACTTCACTGTAAATTAGATTCTTTTGTGTCATTCCATCGGGAGCGCAGTGTTGAAATAGTAAATTATGAAATATGTGGCTTACGCTTTCTGCGATTTCAAATAATTTTTGTTTAAAATAAGCATACATGCTGTCAGTATAGCTTCTATCGGAAAGTGAGTTATCGTTCTTGGGTTAACTACTGCTTGTTGGTATTTACGGCATTGTAAACATTACGACTGCTTTTATGCATATTTAAATTTTTTCCTTGGCGAGAACACTCTGCGTCCCCCTTCGCCAACCCACTCCGGCTGGAGTAAGTTGGTGAAAGCGATTCCGGGTTGTTGTTCTCTTGAAAACATTGTGCATGACACTCAACATGACTGTCAACATCAGCTTGTGCATTGCACATTATTTCCAAATGAAACAAAATACTGCATTTTGATTGGCTGAGAGGTATTGTGTAACTTGCAACTTGCAATCCACAGTGGCCTTTTTTACACCATGTTTAACCACGGTGTAAAAACAAGAATATACAAGAGCAAGCTATATGGCTAACAAAGTACCCATTTTTAATTATTAATTCATACCTTCTGCTCGGTTATGTTAGAACAAAAATAAAAACACAGGAAAATTAATATTTATGTGCAACAAAATATTACAGATATGGATGCCATTGGAACTGGCTCATTGAGCCAGTTCCAATGACATCCATATTTGTCTGGTTTTATTTAAGAAACTTGCAAAGTACAAATTTTTTGTCAGTTTTTGCCCACAATGTAGGTTAAAGTATTAAGTACAGAAACATTTTTTAAAATAAATTCGTTGTTCGTGTGTGTATTGGAATTTAAACCCTGGAAAACACAAGGATAACTAATATGGTTTGGTCCCATAAGTTACACATCCCATTTGTCACACAATCCAAATGTGTCATTAGTCACACAGTTTTGAAGTTAATAAAAGAGTGTTAACAACCTGTTACCCCTCGACAGACAATGCTGTGTTATTACGTGAGAAACAATCAATTGAAGTTTGCTTTACTGTGATCATCAATTAGTTTTATTAGTTTTTTTTTTTTTTTCAAGTATTCAAAACTCATACCTTGTTCACTCTCTACAAACTCTATCACCTGAATGGCTTTTTCATTTGATTTGATTTGATTACATAAAACAAATGTTATGTTTTTTTTTATTATTAATAAACATTTGAAGTTTTATTTGATTTGTTGTTTTTAGCCTAAACATTTTTTTTTGAAGTGGCTACTATGTTGAATAAACATAATGCATATTCCCTATTTAAGGAGTAAATTTTGGATTCTCCACAGTAAATTTTCCTCACTTACAGTACGTGGATAGTGGATTGTAACTAAATCACCCGCAGAGTGTAGTTATCACCTGAGCTATAACTTTCAAATTGTGTACATATCGACAGTGCAGAAATAATTGACCTTAAACACCAATAAATAAATAAATAAATAAATAAATAAATAAATAAATAAATAAATAAATAAATAAATAAATAAATAAATAAATAACCGTTTTACACATACGTGTATCAGCTATCCTACTTTCAAGGTACCTTCCCAATTTTAAGTAACCGTATTGTTAAAAACACTGTATTGGGTGCAAACTGGATGTGCGTCATTACAGAGCTGGGTGGTTTTTCGGTTTTGTCGTTCGGTTCCGTTTTTTGCGGCAAACCGGAAAACCGAACCGCTAGACCCAGCAAAACCCGGGCGACCGGTTTTAATGTGTTTGTGCACAAACTGATCAAACTGGAGGGGGGCTGGACTAGTGACCCCCTATGGACTCTAGTCACTTAGTCTCTCCGGCATATGAGCGAATACCTCGTGTTCTCAATGTCACATTTTCTACCGGACGGGGTCAACAAGGGAGACAATATAACAATGAAAATACAACATTAATCAAATAAACTTTATTCCTTTGTTACTCAAATTTATGGTTTTTTTTCTGTCTCAATAAACTAAGCAACTGATCCACTAGAACCCCTAAACATAATCAAAGGGAAATTAGTCTGAATTCAGTGGAGATACTTACAGACAGGGTTTTTTGTGTTGTGTGGTCTCGTACTATTGCTGGTTTTTTCCCAGTTAAGGAGTCTGAAGTGTTGTTTGCAATATGTTCGTGTTCTTAATCCTACTATAAGTGGCCCCCTGGAAGGTATCATTTCATTCAATACTGTCAACGGCGAAAATGGGCGAAACCATCCTAGTGTTAACTACTAAGCTTATAAATGTGTTAATAGAGGATTTACAGTAATAATACAGTGAAAGGACATGTATTAATAGAAGACTCTAATAACAGAGGGTTTACAGTACTTCCACAGTTCAGTAAGGTCAAGGTCATTGAATGGGGAAGGTAAAGGATAAAATGAGGAGAGTGGTCAGTTAAAATGGTGGACATTTTGTTGTTGACATGATCAAGGTGGACTGAGTCAATTAGGTAAGCTACATTGGTAGCAGAGCGAATATAACATGGCAGTTGCTAGTTATAAGATTCCTCCTCAGTATACAGAAGACAAGACATATGATTTGTGGAGAAATGAACTGGATATATGGCGTTTGGTGACAGATTTACCTGCTGAAAAACAGGCATTAGCTATTACACTCACTTTGAAAGGACAAGCTCGTGAAGCAGCATTGAATATTCCTGCAGCTACCCTAAATCAAAAGGATGGTGTTGATAAATTGTTACAGACATTAGATTCAATTTTTAAGAAAGACAAAATTGATTCAGCTTATGAAGCTTATGTGAACTTTGACAGGTATCGGCGTCCATCTTCAGCAACCATGACTGAGTTTATTGTTAGTTTTGAAAATGCTTACAAGAAAACACGCAAGTATAATATGGAGTTGCCAGATGCTGTATTAGCTTTCAAGTTATTGGACAGTGCTCAACTTGAACTGAAAGATAGGCGAATGGCATTAACTGCATGCGGTGAACTGACTTTTGCTGCAATGAAATCGGCGTTAGTTTATGGTATGAATCCAAACCTTCCATCTATTTTAGTTGATAAATTACCTGCCTTAGAAGGCACAACCAGAAATATAGGAATAGCTCAACATCTCATGAGTCTTCAGTCAGCTCGTCAGGCCTCAATTAAAGCAGAATGTTCAGATAAAATCAGAAGAGCACTCCGTAATCAGACACGAAACATTTGTAATGATTATGTAACTGGTGATAGAGTGTTTTATAAGACTGTCAAAGGTGTAGAATGGAAGGGCCCAGGAATAGTGATTGGTAGAGATAGCTCTGTTGTATTTGTAAGACATGGTGGTATATATGTTAGGGTGCATGTATCGCGCCTTCAAAAAGCCTTGCCAGAAGATAGTAGTACAATTTGTGAGGAAAATTTCAATAAAAGTATTATAAAAAACAATTCAGCATCGATTGATGATGAGAGTTTAAATGAACTTGATGATGACTCAGACTGTGAAACTGCAAGAGAGCAAACTACATCTATATTAGATAGAGTTTCATCAGATCACCAGAATTCCGAGACAAACATTCATACAAATAGCATAACTGAGACTGATTGCATTTCTCTGAAAGAACTTAAACCAGGTAAACAAATATCCTACACTAGTTCAGATAATGGAGAAATGGTTGAAGCAGAAGTCATCAGTAGAGCTGGCAAAGCAACAGGTCGTAACAAGCATTGGTATAACATAAAATTTACAAAACCTGAGAATATGGAAGGAACACAGATGTCAGTTGACTTAAGTAAAGTGCAATGTTTACAAATTGTACCTGAATTATCAGAGAGTAGGGAATTGTCATATGATAATGATTGCTCGGATGCTATAAATAGTGATGATGAAACTTGTTTATTAATTGAAAGTGAAATATGTCATAAGGCAAAGTTAGACGAACTTGAAAACTGGAAGTCAAACCATGTTTATGAGTCAGTTTCTTTGAATAATCAAAAATGTGTTTCTACACGATGGGTTTGTACACTAAAACAGACTCCAGAAGGAATAAAACCTAAAGCTCGTCTTGTGGCACGTGGTTTTGAGGAAGCAGAAAATCATTTACTGTTCAAAGATTCACCCACTTGCTCAACTGAGTCATTGCACATGATATTAGCAATTTTTGCACAAAAGCATTGGATTCCATATTCCATGGACATAAAAGCTGCCTTTTTACAAGGTTCAGATATTGGTAGAAATGTGTATATTAAACCTCCTCCAGAGGCTGAAGCTGATGGACAAGTTTGGCACCTTAAAAAGTGTGTTTATGGTCTCACTGATGCATCTCTCAAGTGGTACAATAAAGTACATAAAGTTATGTTAGAATCGGGCGCTGTTCGTTCGAAAGTTGATCCTGCCGTATTCTATTACAGAGAGAATAACAGGCTTGAAGGAATTCTTGCTTGTCATGTTGATGATTTTATTTGGAGTGGTTCGTCGAAATTTGAATCAGAAGTTATTAACAAAATTCGAGTGGCTTTCAACGTGGGTAATGAATCAAGTAAAATGTTTCGCTATATATGTTTGAATCTTGTTACTGAAGGTGAGACAATAACATTATCACAAGCTGAATATATTAAGTCCTTAACACCTATAAATATTCTGAAATCAAGAAGCACAGAAAGGAATTCAAAATTACTTGAGACAGAGTTTGAGATGCAAAGATGTAAAATTGGTCAGATTCTGTGGATTGCTCGACAAAGTAGACCTGATATTATGTTTGATGTTAGTTTGTTGGCTAGCTCTCAAAAATCTGCAACAGTTGAATCCATATTAACTGTGAACAAAATAATTAAAAAAATCAAGTCAGAGAAAGTTGCACTAAAATCTCAGTATTTAGGGAAAGACAGTTCATTACATCTGATTGTATTCAGTGATGCTTCTTTTGGCAACCTAGAAAATGGAGGGACACAGGGTGGACATTTTATAACACTTTCAGGTGACAATGGAAACTTTTCGCCCATCACTTGGCAGTCCAAGAGAGTGCGTCGAGTAGTTAGGAGCACATTAGCAGGTGAAACACTAGCCATGTCAGATGCTGTAGACACTGCTGTCTATTTATGTACGCTTTATAATGAAATACTTTCTGGCACAACACAATCAGATGTTCTAAATATTCATTGTGTAACAGACAATCAGTCACTAATCGATTCTGTTAACTCTACAAAGCCTGTGTCTGAAAAACGACTTCGTATAGAAATCAGTAATATCAAAGAACTATTTGCACAAAAAAAAATAAAAGTCCTCAAATGGATAGATACAACAAAGCAAATGGCAGACTGTTTGACGAAGCAAGGAGCTTCATCACTACCCTTACTCAAAGCAATTGAGTCAGGGCAACTACTGGATTTATAAACTACCATCGAAAACTTTTGTACAGTGTAAATATGTTTGAAAGAAAGAAGAGGGAGATTGTTAACTACTAAGCTTATAAATGTGTTAATAGAGGATTTACAGTAATAATACAGTGAAAGGACATGTATTAATAGAAGACTCTAATAACAGAGGGTTTACAGTACTTCCACAGTTCAGTAAGGTCAAGGTCATTGAATGGGGAAGGTAAAGGATAAAATGAGGAGAGTGGTCAGTTAAAATGGTGGACATTTTGTTGTTGACATGATCAAGGTGGACTGAGTCAATTAGGTAAGCTACACCTAGTTTGTTGGGAGGTTCAGTAATAATTTAATCCAACAGCTCTATTGAGCTGTTGGATTAAATTTTTACCGAACCTCCCTTCAGATATTTTGCTTTTTGCATCGTCTACTCATCCACTACCATTTTTTTTTGTCTTCACCCACACTGCGTTGAAAGGGTTAACACAAAAAACTGAACCGAAACCGAGGTTTTTCCCTGAAACCCAACCGAATTTGAGAAAATCAAAACCCTCCATCTGTATTGTGTTATTATTACCACTTTGCAGGGCGTTCCCTAGTGTATTAACGCTGTTATGCCGAGCGTTCAAAGTAAATAATGCATGGCAATCTCCTAAGTTCCGGGCCGCGGGCCGATAATGAAAATAATCGCCCTCTGGCATCATTGTTACATCACGTGATCACCGCTTGTTCTCGATCGGCAAGGAGCTGAATCGAAACGACGATACCAGGGAAATGATTCATAAACGACCGAACTTTTCTTACCAATGGCTAGATTGTTGTTATTAGGTAAGTAATCCAGATTATTTTTATTATGAAGCAATTGTAAGAAGCCGTCATTGCCGAAAAATTACATCACTTTCCTAATTTCGACGTTCATGCACTCAATTTGTGACACGGGAATTCCCCCAAATTGTCGCCCCTGATCTCTCCGATGCGCATTTGTAAACAAACAAATGGTAATAATAGTAATAACATGATTTTTGCGAGCATTATGGTATATTAGCGGCCCTGCAGAAATTATTAACAGCCCTCGGGCCAATTAGCGGCCCTCGACTTCGTCTCGGGCCGCTAATAAGCCCTTGGGCTGTTAATAATTTCTGCAGGGCCGCTAATATACCATAATGCCCTCAAAAATCATGTTATTGTTATATTAATATAGGGCATAATACAGTTCTCATGACTGCTAGAGTTCTTTTAGGACGATATATGCGCAACAGTTTTTTTTCAACCTTCGGAACTGCTGCAAGAAAAATTAGCACTAAAGCATTCATTTTCCGACTACACTTTAGAAAATTTAGGCTTCAACCTAGAAATATTACCCTTTTGATATCTCAAAGACATCAAATGTACATGATTGCCATCCCCAATAACACTGTTTCAACTGCGTAGATATATAGAGATCTCATGATGGTTCTTAAGCGAATTATCCGACCTGGCGCGGATCCAGCTTCATAAGGTTGAGAAAGAAAAATCCAGGCGGGCCAGCTGAAACTTTATTTAGCGCGCATGCGCGCGTAATATTCGCAACCATAATTGGCACAATTCATGGTGACACAGGATGATTTAATTGACTGGAGAAAAATAGACGTATGCAAAAATCTGAAACGAATATTAGTAATTCCCCTATATTTAATTTTGCTTTATTTTTTCTTCTGTGCATTGTTTTGTACTATACAAGCAAAGCAATCTGTAATACATGTATATGATTTTATGTCGTCTGCTTTAGGACAAGGGGTGGGGGGTGGGGGTGCTGGATCGGGCAATGGATGGTCGTCAGTATGACGGGGCGATCATTGTTCGGCCCGCCGAACGAAAATTTTTAATTCTAGGGTCCCAAAACCTCCATTTCCATGCATCTTAGCGGATATTTTTGTTATACTGAGTATGTCACATAATGCCCTCCCGTGATTGATGAGCGTAGAGCTTTTCCCAATCCCCAAGGGGAGGGGGCCCAAAGACGGGCTACATAATTTAGTTTGTGTGTAAAGTATGATTTTACCTTCATGAAATTCTTTCACTGAGAAACATATTTTTGTCAGAAGAAGTAAAACGAATATTTTAGCTGTTCGTATATTACAGGGCTTCGAGTACAGGTCATTGGTATTGACGACCTCCCATTAAGAGTTAAATAATAAGCAATTTCATCTTTACGCCGATTACAAATACCTAGCTGAACACATACCAGACAGTTTAATAGTTCTTCCCTTGTCACTAAGTCTTAATTACATCGTGTCAGGAGTATGGCATCATGTAAGTGTCGAGCATGGGCGTTTTTGCTATAACTCACTGATAATAAATTAATGGTTTTCGAGATTAGGGATCGGCAATACATTACTTCGTTAACAATATACTGACTGTTCACTTTTAAAGGAGGGGAGAGCTATCTCTTAATACAGCACACGTAATGACGTCTGGCCGGTTATAACAGGGTTATACAGAATTACTGCTCAGTGTTGGGCATCCAATTCACACACCTGGTCAACATCTTGTCCGGTAAACTATCTTCTGACAGAATAGTTTGGATTTTGGATATTATAAGCAAGGTGATTGCCGCAGAAAGTCAGTTCCCTGACCGGACTCCTCTGATGCAGATCGTATTCGAACTGGTGAAAGAATTCCTGCTTCTCAGTAACATTTAGTCAACTTTATTTTCTTCAGTGAACGTGTATCTGAAATTTTGTTTTGTATCAGAGTCTTTTTACAAGAGTAGGGCACTATGATTTAATTAATAATATATTACAAAGAAATCGTAAGTACTCTTCTGTGTTTGACTTTACCCATGCCCAGCTGAAGTGTTCCCGAGGGATCCGTGGTAAATGTTTCAAGAGTAACCACGAACTTGGTTTTGACCCATTACTTCAGACATTTTCTTTAAGCTAACGTGTGGGAGAGTGATTACGAACTTCCTTCCCAGAAAATCATTCTTGAGTCCGAACTAAAATCCACTAGACGACTGGGGTGCAGCAATCGCGGCCATATCGATCCATTAACCCCTCTACTGTGCCACAAGTACACCAAATATACATTCGAAGTTTGGTACCGATATTTTAACTTTAACCCCTAAAAGAGACGCAAGTTCGGATATTCAATATACATCCGAAATAATTTTAACCCCTAAATTCCACTTTTAATGTATAGTGCGGCTTCCGACTTGCAGTCTCAAATTTCTCAAGCAGGGAGGGACAAACAGAGCCGCAAGTAAACTATTAATCTTGAAAACATCAAATAAACGCGATGGTACATGTATACGCTATATTATATATAAAATTTATGGTGGTAATATCTTGATTTTAACCCCTTCTGTTTTAAGTTTAAAGTCTGATAGAAAATCGCATTTCGACCTGATAGAAAATCACATTTGCAGTCTGATTTGCGACCAGTCACAGATACACAGATTATGTGGAAACCCTTCCCTGAAATGAGCCAATTAAGTGGATTTGCCTTTTGTTATTAGGTGTGAATAACAATAAAAACTCCACCCATCCTTTATCGCGGCTTGAAGAAGCAAATTTTGAAGATTTCGAGCTTGACTTGAAATAAATATAGCTTATAATTTATCAACATTCCTCATGTTTTACCTGGGCTTGAGATCGGCAACTATAATACTTGACAAATTTAGAGTTTATTCTACAGTGAATTGTGCTATTGTTCCTTTTAAAAAAAATATCAACTCCCCTCATCCTTTTCCCGGGTTTGGTACCGACAATTATAAAACTTGGCAGATTTATAGGTTTTTGTACAGTAAATTTGGCTACTGTTTTTTTAATTGATAAGCCCCCCACATCTTTTACCCGGGCTTGGGACTGACAAGGATAACACCTGGCAGATGTAGAGTGTTTTCAACAGCGCCTTTCGCTACAGTTTTTTTCAATAGTGCATTTCGCTACTGTTTTTTTCGATAGTGCATTTCGCTACTGTTTTTTTCAATAGTGCATTTCGCTACTGTTTTTTTCAATAGTGCATTTCGCTACTGTTTTTTTCAATAGCGCATTTCGCTACTGTTTTTTTCTCAGCCTCAGTAAAACTCGATATGTATGTAGACTACATTTAAGCATTCTGCTTTGTTTATTTTGCGTGGAGGGGGTGGAGTAGTTTTCAAAGTATTTTTTCGAATGGAGATCTTAACCCCCTAAGTGTAGCCGCCCCTCCTCGTTATAAAATATTTATGAAATTCTTTAAAAAGAATTTTCGAGAACCACACCACTGACAATACTTGGAGAGGGTACGGGAGCAGTTCCTCTCAAAACCACCTCGACGTTTTGTCCCAAGTCCAGTTTCGTACAGAGACGATTCATCCAAAAGGCCGATCTTTTTTGGGGGGTGGGGCTGGGGGGGGGGGTGTATGAGGAAAGGGTGATCTTTCAAGTGTTTTCGAAGGAAGATGTAAACGCTGTTCACAAAACTTGAAATTATTTTGAACTTATTTCTAATGAATCATCAGTAATAATGTTTTGAGATGTGGTATTCACCTTCTTTTAGTGAGAGAGATTCAACTTTGTTCACCGAATGTTTCTTGTTCATGTTCTAATCCGAAGAGATTGCTTGATATATGCACAAAATAAGAATGCTTCATGGGTATTTTCTCGCGTGCTTGTGCTTGCACAAAAGGTTTTCTTGTTTTTCCTTGACTTGCCTTTGAGAAAATACCCTGTACATAGGAGCGTGGGAAACATTTTGAACTGTAGGAGGCACGATCATATCACAGTACGATCGCTGTGGACTGGTTGTAATAATCTACGCGTGGGTAGTGATGTCCATGCATGCGTTTATCATCATCTGCAAAATTTTAATTAATGAAGCACCGGGTTGTACCCAGTGCTTCATTAATTAAATTTGTTATGATTATTCCTATAATTAGGTTTCGGAATTTAATATTATTGCGTCGTTGGAAATATTGCCCACCCGTGGAAAGTGACCAGTCCACGGCGGCCATACGGTAGGACACATACACACTGATATATATCAGTGGAATTCCACGTATATGGCGACATTGTAGGAATACATGGGTAGAACGTACATCTACAGTTGAGAAAAGTTCCCATTCTTGGCTCCATATTTTACACTGTTTCGCCTGGCGGGGACATTTGTTAGACATAGAGCCCAGAATGTGCACTTATCTCGATTTTAAATGCCGTGGATGAGACAAATCGTAAGAGGGATTCTTAGTAGTAGGAGATGTAAGAAACGGCCTTATTCAACCGGAGGGAGAGCCGGAGGGGGGAGTGATGTCACAGTCACGTGACCCAGTGGCGCCATGTTGAGTTGTCATGGTAGCCCGCGTGAGTGGCCATCTTGTGACGTCATCTCCATAGTGGCGCGTGGTGTTAGTGCGCATGTACAGCGCGTGTTGTTAGGGTGATAGTGTTTCCGTCGTCCATTTTGTATACAGGAGGCCGCCATCTTGGTTTCTATGGTAGCACGTGGTTGGTATGTGACCCAAAGGCCTACAACAAGATAGGTGTATGTTCGGAGGGTATGTTCCTTTTTATAGGAGTAATTTCCTGATTCGAAAAATTACTCAAATAAACCCGACAAGTTTCACTATTTCAAATTCTTTCAGAACTCTCGGATTCTTTCTATCTATGCAATACTTTTCGTCTACCTGGGCATGTTCCTTTGTCCTGGAGTTCACTTCGGTAGAGTAGAAGAGCCTATTAGGTGGAACAGCTTTGCTTATTAGTACTATATTTAGCTTTTCCGGTCTGTTCTTGTTAGGTCTGACCCTATTCCGAGCACTCTTGTTGTTTCATTTATCTAGTTCACCCAAGTAGTTCACTTGACTGGCGCTAACTAACCAATCATATTGCTTAATTTCCCATAATCTGCATGCAGAGTTATCTCCCTTGTGTATATCAAAAGCCTCTATCATTCCCAAGCCAATGAGCTATCAAGTTGTTACTGAAGTCATTGCTCGAACGGCTCGAAGCCCATCGGGCAAATGAGCTTTAGAGTAATTGCTCGATCGAGTGTCTTGACATGTTGCTCGAATGACTCAAAGTCCATCGAGCAAAAAAGCTATAGAGCAATTGCTCGTTCGAGTGACTCGCACATACTGCTTTTAGCCTCATTTCGGTATTCGAGGATACCTATGACATGGCTACGTATCAGTTGAGGATACCTGTTAAGGATACATTTCAAGGATACTTATCTGAAGATATCTGGTCAGACCATTTCGCAGGGTATGAAAGGGAGGATACCTCCAAGATTTTGTAATTTCACGTTTAGCCAGCGATGGATCAACATCATACCCGTGAAGAGTGCCAGAAAATGTTCCCGAAGAAATGCAATCTTTATCAGCATAGGAAGACAGTCCACAGGACAGGAATCTACGAGTGTGTGAGATGTACAAGAACATTTAGCAGAAAAGACAACCTAAAAAGACACCAGATTCACCACTAACTACAAGAACTGCGGCATCTCAGCAAAAAAGAAAAACGCAAAGAAATAAACCAAGTTGAACCAAGGGAACTGTCAAACCGTACCAGGTGACTAACCATAAACCAACCAGAAACCTGTGGGTACCAGTGCCACCAACAGAAATGCCTCGTACAGTAATGACTGGAACGGGCAATAAACCAGAACCAAATAAACCATCCAGAAACCTGTGGGTACCAGTGTCACCAACAGAAAATGCCTCAGACAGTAATGACCGGAACGGACAATAAACCAGAACCAAATAAACCAACCAGAAACCTGTGAGTACTAGTGCCACTAACAGAAATGCCTCGTACAGTAATGACCAGAATGGGCAATAAACCAGAACCAAAGCATAATCCAACAAGTGAAGACAAAAATACGTATTGGTCGAACCAAGTTTACTGAATAGCTTACTATATCGACAGCATTTGGTGCGCAGAGAACCAACGAGCTTGCCATAATAGACATGGAGAGAGAAATGTGAGAGACCGTAGAATCCTGAACCACGAACGAGAACGAGAAGATTCTTCAATACAACTAGATTTTACAAAGATACAGAAAATTTTACAATAAAACTTTACAATCAATAACGACCACGCCACAGAACCAATGATGATAATAAAGGAAATGAAGCTGAAAGAGATCAAAATGAACGGAACAGACTAAAACGAGTGAAGAGGAGATCGAAATGAAGTGAACGAAAATCCAACACACTCAAGATAACAGAATAACCAGAACAAATATTGAACTACAATGTATATAACAGAGAGTGCACAGAAGAGTCAATAAATTTTTAAAATATAACAGAAATTCTTGTTTTCTTTCACTGGCAGGGAAGGGGAATACCCTGCGAAATGGGCTGACCAGATATCTTCAGATAAGTATCCTTAAAATGTATCCTTAACAGGTATCCTCAACTAATACGTAGCCATGTCATAGGTATCCTCGAATACCGAAATGAGGCTAAGAGCAGTATGTGCGAGTCACTCGAACGAGCAATTGCTCTATAGCTCATTTGCTTGATGGACTTTGAGTCATTCGAGCAACATGTCGAGTCACTCGATCGAGCAATTACTCTAAAGCTCATTGCTCGATGGGCTTCGAGTCATTCGAGCAATGACTTATCAGTAACTGTTTGATAGCTTATTGGGAGAATTTGGGATAGGTATGTCTTGGGTTGGCCCAGAAGGCTGGGCCAAACAGGTAATAGTGTCCTTAAATAAGTATCTTATGAAAAGTATCCTCAAATAATACAATACCAGGCCATAGGTATCATCAAATACCGAAATGAGTCGACGAGCAGTATGTGGAGTCACTCGAACAAGCAATTACTCTAAAGATCAGTTGATCAATGGGCTTCGAATCATTCGAGCAATATGTCGAGTCACTCGATCGAGAAATTACTCTAAAGCTCATTGCTCGATGGGTTTCGAGTCATTGAGTTTTCAGTAACTGCTTGATAGCTTATTGGGAGAATTTGGGATAGGTATGTCTTGGGGTGGTCCAGAAGGCTAGGCCAAAATAGGTAATAGTATCCTTAAATAAGTATCCTATAAAACGTATCCTCAAATAATACAATACTAGGTCATAGGTATCCTCAAATACCGAAATAAGTCGACGAGCAGTATGTCAAGCCACTCGATCGAGCAATTACTCTAAAGCTCATTTGCTCGATGGCCTTCGAATCATTCGAGCAATATGTCGAGTCACTCGATCGAGCAATTACTCTAAAGCTCATTTGCCCGATGGGCTTCGAGTCGTTCAAGTAATGACTTCAGTAACAACTCGATAGCTTATTGGCTTTGGGAATGATATAGGCTTTTGATATACACAAGGGAGATAACTCTGCACACAGATTATGGGAAATCAAGCAATCTGATTGGTTAGTTAGCTTGGGTGATCTGGATAAATGAAATAACAAGAGTACTCGGAACAGGATCAGAACTAACAAGAACTGACCAGAAAAGCTAAATATAGTAATAATAAGCAAAGCTGTTCCAGCTGATAGACTCTTCTACTCTACTGGAGTATACTCCAGGACAAAGGAACATGCCCAGGTAGACAAAAACTATTGCATAGATAGAAAGAATCAGAGAATTCTGAAAGAATTCGAAATAGTAAAACTTGTCGGGTTTATTTGGGTAATTCTCTCCGAACATACACCTATCTTGTTGTAGGCCTTTGGGTCACAGAACAACCACGTGCTACCATAGAAATCAAGATTGCGGCCTCCAGTATACAAAATGGAAGACGGAAACGCGATAGCTCTAACAACACGCGCTGCGCATGCGCACTCAAACCACGTATCACTATGGGGATGACGTCACAAGATGGCCGCTTACGCGGGTTACCATGACAACCAAACATGGCGCCACCATGTCGCGTGACTATGACGTCACTTCCCTCTCCGGCTCTCCCTCCAGCTGAATAGGGCCGTTTCATAGTCTCCTACTACTAGTCTTCGGTCACACCTTGAGAGGAGTAAAGAGTGCACCCCTTCCTGCTAATTGCCAATAAGATTTCTCTCAGTCTCAACTATTTTGAAATGAAAATTTTGGTTGGCACGTCCCCCCCTCCCCCCGCCTTCCACGCACACACAGCGGTCGCAACGTTCGTGTCAGCATATCACATCTTATTACATTTTAGCTCCACATAGACACATACGCCCTATATGCAAACAAATCGGCGGATAGTCGCACGATAAGTGTTCTGATAGTTTTCTCTCAATGATTTGGGAGGACTTTCCAAGAATAAATGTCGGCTTTTGGTATTTTTTACTGAAAAAAAAGTTATATTTGAGCTTATTTATACCAGTACTGAGCATACACATACACGTTTTCTATTTTTTCAACATAATTATATCAGTTTTTGTTTTCTTTCTTGTAAATAAAATTTTAAATTGGAAACAATCGGTCACATATCGGTCTGTATAGTACAGGAAGGAGAGGGGAGGGTGACTTCATGGCGAATCGCGCTGGGTTTTCTTTAATCTAACGAATCTTGAAACAAAGTCGAGAAGAAATGACAAACTTTCAGTTCATGGGCCACGAGATTGAACACGGATGGTTCTTGAGCTGAAAATTCGAAGCATGTTTTGTGTCTTTTTCAGAATTCGTAAACAGATTTCTGATGGAAAAACATTACCATGACGATTCAGTAGTAATCCACCCTCCCTGCGTTCTGGAAAAATGCAGTCTTTCGCTTTTGTGGTGAGTTGTCGCTTTTGAGCGTCATCGCACCTGCAATTTTCACTTTTTGTAAGTAGACAACAGCTTGCCCAACTTGTACTCAAAGGTCGCAATATCATTTTTGGTGTGGTACGTCGGCAGAACGCACCTCACCAAAAATCATATTACGGCCTTTGGGTCCAAGTTTGATCTATGTAAACATGGGTTAAAGTTCCCTAGTAACACTGCAGTAATACTGCAGTACAAGTAACAGGGAATTACTCGTTCGCGGCAGAAATACACTCATCGGGATTTAAAAAGTTTTTTTTTACTGGGACTCTGCGAATCCCAAATTTAGGATCGAGTCAAATCTCGAATCCAATCAGACATGTTTTCGAATCAAATAGAACCTCGAATAAAATCTCACTGCTGCTTAAGACACTGGACCTTCTAACAAAAATAAATATTACCGGCCACCACTTAAGCATTGCATTCAACGGTAAATCGTCCGTTTGTTAAAGTCTACCAAAATGTTGAATATTCCAAAAACGGAATCGAAGCAGTTCCGGGAGAAGAGTACCATTAAATTCTTCTTCTGTCTCCAGGTCGCCAAGTATTTTATTCACCGATTCACCGACCACTTATCTGTTTGAGACTTTGAGTGGAGTAGAAGTAATTTCGGAAGCAAAACCTTCTCAAACCTTTCTTCTATATCCAGATCTCCTGTACAGGAGTTCAAGACGAGACATCTGACAGGATTTTGAGGAATATTTCGACGATTCGAAAATTTCCCAATTAGAGTGTTTCGAATCGAAGAGTTCAAGAGGAGGCGCCTGGTAGTATTTACAGAGCATTTCGACGATTCGAAAATCAGCGCGACTCGATGTGTTTGGAATCACTGGGACAATTTGGAATGGAATCGAATTTCGAACCTTCACAGAACCCTACCGATGAAACCTAGATGATGAATAAAATAGCTACCAAATTCGATTCGATATCAGCCCGATGATTCGATTCGAGACCCTCCGATTATGAAATTATCGAATCGTCGAGATATTCTCAAAATCCCGTCAGATGTCTCGTCTTGAACTCTTCTTCCATCATCAGGTCTCATGTACATGAGATCTGATGATAGAAAATGAGTATGGGAAAGTTTCGCTTCCGAATTTTCGAATTTTTTGATTGACTGCCTAAACAGATGAGTGACCGTTGCATAAAATACTTGAGTTAAGATTGACAACATTTACGGTTGCAATATTGACAGTTTGAAGAACCTCTAGATTCGATTTTGATATTCGATTCGAAACGCTCTGCCCGATTTGATTCCGGAGTAGATTCAAGCCGAGTTTTGTGATTCTTAGTACCGTAAAGGCTTGTGGATATAACCGTTACATACAGTAAGAGGTTAATAGTTTATAACGCGACACTATTTTAGAAATCAGTTCTGGAAGATTTGGGTGGACAATGGAAATAGAATTTAAGTAGGCAGTCATCATTTGTTTTGATGAATGTGCCGTGACAGGAATGATTGACTATTGGCTGGACCACTAACCAACGATGAACAGAGGTTCTGTTAATATTTAGTGAATTTGTTAATTCAGGACTCGATTAATTATTTTCAGGTTTCCAACCCCTTTCCGCTCGGATGTCAGTTTTTTTTAAATTTAAGTATTGGAATTTCTTTTTTCAGATGCAACTGTGTGTAGTTTTTTTTTGCCATGGCTGTGGCATTAGCCAGTGGAGAACCATTGATTGAAGAAGCACACTTTGCCAAAAACTGGCTGAGGGACCTCAACACGGTCGTGGGAAGGTTTAGTTTTCCCATTACGGGTTCAATATCAGAATGGACTGTCAGAATAATATTTTGGAAGCCAACTAGAGATTTTAAGGTAAGCAAACCAATTTCGACGCCTTCTTCTAACTAATCGTCGCCTGGGTGCTAGAATGTTCTATGTCCCATATGGGACATAGAACATTCTAGCACTCAGGCGACGTAATGCTGCTCCATTGGAATCGAGGTGGCTCGGTAGTTAGAGAAATGGACTTCAAACCGAAAGTTCAGTCGTTCCATCCTGACCATCGGTAACTAACTGCCTTGTGTTGATGGCGCTGTGTATTAACTGGTAGTGTGTTGGAAGCCCATAATTGAGCTTTATCCTGAAGTGCCGGTGTGACAGGAATGGAAGTCCGTAGGAACGTTAGTCCCTCTGGACTATTATTCCGCGGAATTATAGTCCTAGGTCTAACATTTCTAGGAATAGTAGTCCGGCGGACTACTATTCCTAGAAATGTTAGACCTAGGACTATAATTCCGCGGAATAATAGTCCAGAGGGACTAATTTTCCTACGGACTTCCTTTCCTGTCACACCGGTACCGCAGTTTAAAGGCTTCATATTATGTGGATGTGCTTCATATTATTTTTGAAGTGATATTATTTTATCTGTTAGGAATAAACGTTTGATTAGTGTATCATGCTAAGTTGTACACATCATGACAGGCGACCGACAATGCGTTTATCGTGTGCGCGACACACTATGTCGTTAGCACGAGACAGTAAGCCGTACACACGGCATAGTATGTCGTCCACACGCATTGTATGTCGTACTCGAGACATTTTATTACACATCCATTCAACTTTAAACCCTTGTATTTAACGGAATAGCCGCTATGACATAAATTATTCTGTATTCAATGGGTGCTGTACAAACCGGAACTTTTTCCCAGCACCGTTCATACTAGTTCCTTTTCCAACGAGTCATTAGTTACGCTTCGAAAAGTTTCCAAATTTCGTTATACAATTATCGACAGTCTGTCGCATAGTGGGAAAATGAAAACGTCCAAAGCAAAATAAAGTCGGTTCACAAAAATTAGTTAACCAAAAAATGAGATAATATTTAAAAAACAAACCCCAATCATTTCCAACCAGAACTTTAACCCAGTCCCGTGGCCGTCTTGTTTTGTGAATCCGTTATATCTAAACTTTATTTCGGTAAATCTTCGTACATCTTGGTATGCTTCGAAATTCTTTTAAAAATGTTTCTCCCAGCTGTTTTGCAAATCTGCACAAATTGTACTTATATTTTTACTAACAGTAATAGACACCAAATGGTTTGGCGTGAATGGGCACCAGCCGAAGAGAAACGGCGATACGAATTCCAACAAACACTGGTTCCGAAAAAGTTGTTTTGATTTTTTATCGATCCATTTGGTCAGTACAGCTCCAGTCAAAACAAACAGACGTTTCACCTTTGGTTTTTAAACATCGGAATTTAAAATTTGTTTATTTAAATGAAATTTAATGCATGGGTTGTGTAATAAACACAGAACGCGATGTGTGTTGGAATCGGTGGGTGTTTTACATAACTCGTTGGAATGGCGTAATCATATTTCATATATTTAAATATGACTACGCCATTCCAACGAGTTATGTAAAACACCCACAGATTCCAACACACATCGCGTTCTACCTATTTACCTCGGGCACACTATTTAGTATGCCATGCACACGACACAGAATATCGTGCTCACTTCTTAGTATGTCGTGAGTGCCGGTACGAACGATTATTACTTTTCACACAAGCCCTTTGATTACCCCAATTTCACACATTTTACAGGTCTCCCCAAATTAGAGAAGGTGTGAAAGCATCAAAAAATATATATAAATTCTCTATGCCGATTCTGCATTTTAGAATAACTTCCATCACAATATGACTATAGAAACACAAAGACAGACATGCCAATAAAACTTAACAGGATAAAACTGTTATTTCTGGCTTTAATGTACCCAAATTAGGGCAAAACGATGTCCCCCAAAATAAATGAATTTAAAGGCCTGTTTAACATCAAAAGTGTAGCAGCTGACCTAAAAAGCTTCTAGGTTTTGAATATACCGAAGGATTAATATAAACCAGAACGCGTATCCCCTTTTGATATATACTGAGTCAAAAAAGAAAGTATAATAAACTTTGAGGAGCAATGTTTTTAGTATTAGCGACTTTAATGCCAAACAAATTATTGTAAATTCATATTTCGAGTCCAGCTGTATGAATGTGCATAGTTTCATGGCCTTACTGTCACGCCAGGACGTCGCAATTCTGACATGGGGTGACATAAAAGTTCACGCATGCAGTCAATAGCGTGTATGTCCACCGTTTGCTTCTTGGATGGCAATACATCGATGGCGCATGGACCTGATAAGTCTCTGGATGTCACCCTGTGGTATTGCGTTCCACTCCTGCCTTAGAACATTACGTAAATCGCCTAGCGTCTGAAGATCATGAAGTCGTACACGACGGTCCAATTGATCCCTCAGGTGCTTGTTTGGCGACAAATCTGGCGAAAGTGGGGGCCAGGGAAGAAGGTCGATGTTCTGCTCCTCAAGAAAGTCACGACAGATACGCACCACGTGACATCGGACATTGTCTTGCTGGAATAACTGCAACCCGACGTTAGCGCTGAACAACGGGATAACAACAGAGTTTAGAATTTCGTCCCTATATCACTGTTCATTCAGATTACCATCGATGAAGATCAACGATGGTGCGAGGAAATTCCTGCCCAAACCATTACACTACCCACACCGAAACGGTCGCATTCCCGCACGCAATCATAAGAAAACCGTTCTCCTCGTCGGCGATACACTCTTGTCCTACCTTCACCTCACCTCGCCGTAGACAAAATCGTGATTCATCACTAAAAAGAACTGTGCTCCAACACTGTTGAGTCCAGCGAACACGCTGGCTTAAACATTCCATTCTGACGGTACGATGACGTTGGGTAAGGATTGGTCCGTGATATGGACGCCTACTTCGGATGCCGTGTTCAGCGAGTCTGTTGCGGACAGTTTGTGCACTGATTCTATTGTTAGTTCTACCAGGAGTAATTGCTGCTTCCTCGTTGCCGGAAGGAAGCTATCCCGCAAGTGAGACGTCCTGATGTGTCTGTCTTGTTCAGGGATCGCAACTCTTGGTCGACCTGAACGCGACCGGTCGGCAGTATATCCAGTGGTTCTATACCTTCCATTGAGATGGTAAGTAGTGGACACAGTGACTCCGAACTCAGAAGCAAGCTCATCTGGAGGTATCCCAGCCTCATGCATACCAATGGCACCCAACCTCTGATTTTCGGTTAACCTTGGCATTTTTTAAAATGTCAGAAGACAAAAACTAGCGTGTTTTCTCAATAACCCAGGCTTTCTAGCACAACATAACACAAACAAAATCGTCGGTCACCTATTCAATTTGACATTCTCGGATAGCAAGTGCTATTTTGAAATCCGTAGCAAAATTTTATACGGCTGAGTGGACAACAACATGTCAATAAACTATTTAACGACTTCTTGTCCACAGTTATGCAACATTAGAACTATTATATTTCATTCTTTATGCTATTGTTTCACATTTGTTTCTATTATACTTTCTTTTTTGACTCAGTATATGATCAGGCGGACGAAAAACTTGGCTTCGAATGGATTTTCCATTATTTTGGACATTAGTTCTCAAAATTTAAAAAAATCGCGTTTTTTGATGATTGTTACTATAATTAGTGCTTGGAATTTAGTAAATTAAAACTTGAAGTCCTGTGACGAACTGTGCGCTTATTTAGGCTTAATTGCGCGTAGGAATTGCGCGCAATTGCTATATCGAATGGCATCCAAAGCACGGCAGGTTCTTCTGGTTACTCATAGCAAACATAGGCAATTTTTCAGCCAATGGACCTCCGGTTTACCCGGAGGTCCATTGGCTGAAACATTGCTTGGGCACAGACCATATGTACAACATTTGATAGCATTACTATGGTCATAACGCGTAGATTAACGCAGAGATCGACGTGCTATTTATGCAAACTTCATTACAGGACTTCTAGTTTTAACAGTATGCCTATTCTGCATTTTAGAATAATTTCTATCACAATATGACTATAGAAACACAAAGACAGACATGCCAATAAAATATAACAGGATAAAACTGTTATTTCTGGTTTTAATGTCCCCAAATTAGGGCAAAACAGTGTCCCCCAAAATAATTGAATTTAAAGGCCTGTTTCACATCAAAAATGTAGCAGCTCAGCTGACCTAAAAAAAGCTTCTAGGCTTTGAATGTTCCTGAAGGATTAATACCAACCAGAACGCGTTTCCCTTTGTGTTATATATATGATCAAGTGGACGAAAAACGTGGAAATAATTTGGGTTAGAATGGATTTCGTATTTTGGACATTTGTTCTCAAAATTTAAAAAATCGCGTTTTTTGATGATTGCTTCTATAATTAGTTCTTGGAATCTAGTATTATTGCATCAGTGGAAATATTGCTCACCCGTGGAAAATGACCAGTCCACGGTGGCCGTACTGTATCTCCGTCATCGGTATTAGAAGTGTGTCAGGGTCTGGATGATCAACATGTGGGGATGTCATCGAGGGTCTCATGTGAAGTCATATCGCGGTGCATTGTGGTCACGTGGGCGCTCATGGTAACGATGAGCTGCCATGTTGTGACTTCATTGCCATAGTGATGCGTGGTGTTAATGAGTTTGTTTGGGAAATAGATATTCTCTGGTTACCGATCATTGTTTATGTTTTGCATCGAAATCTACAATACAGATAACTTTGTTGGGTATGAATTAAATTATTTCGCTATAATTAGTATTAATTGTGCAAAATTTGTTCTATTGATAGATTTGGAGGGCCGTTGTAGAATGTGAAGACCCGGATGGACATTGGTATATAATAAAGAACCACCCCTTTAAAGAAGTATTTTATAAGTATCTTACTATGAAGTTTGAAGCAACTTATGACGGCTCATGTCCCATTGGATGTGGAAGCGCAGCTTTGCGTGTTGGAAATGACGCCTGTTCATCACCTGAGTCTGTAATTGGACAGACGGAGGCACCACAAACCATTTGGAAAACTAAAAATTAAATGTTGATTTTGTGAATATTGCTGGTCGCTTTTAAGCATTACCTTTGATGAGAGGTTAAAAAGGTTTTTCTTCTTGCATTAGAATATATAAAATAAAAACTCAGAAGTCATGTTTCTTTCAACAATGTGTTTTTTCCTAAAATCTGTTTTGGAATATTGTTGAGGCCTAATTAATTATTATAGAGGCCAAATGTAAGTTTCATTTGAGATAAGAACTACAAAATTTTTGTTACAATTTTGATATGGTATGGTTGCACTAGAATCACCCCCTCCACATTTCATTTTACTTCTGCCTCCTCCGCCAGTGATAATTCACTGTTAAACTTTACTGGAAAATATCCGTCTTTGGAATTTACTGACAATGAATGTTTGAAAACGGATGTCGAAATATCAAAATGTCAACCTACAATTTTTTCCCATAATGCAACCAGGAATTTAACCAATTCACCCTCATGTGACAGTGTTCGTTGAGCTATGTCAAACAGGACTGAATTGGTTAAATTCTCAGTTGTATTAATGGAAAATGTAGACGTTTGAAATATTTTGTCATCAGTGCGCAGAAGGTTAAGTTCATATTTCTAAACATTTTTGACCCCTGTTTCATCGTTATGACAAACAATGCAACGTGACTATGGGTGCTGGCGGGAGGAGGTGGGGGGGGGGGGGGGGGGGTGACTAAACAAAATTAGAGTGGATTATATTTTGAATGATTCGCCAGCAACTCCATCGAAAGTATTTGGATCTTTTCTGAAGCGCCATCAATGAAAAGGGAATCTACTGTTTTGCCTGGGTACAAGAAATTTCATATTTCCACTCGCGTGATAGAAGCTCGTTTACCTATTTATCGGGGTCCAATTCTGTATATTCCGATTTTTATTCGCACCAATCCCACCTATCACCACCCCACCCTTTCTGTATTTTTTCATGCCAAGTTCTGTGACTTCCCCCACACCCTCGGACCACTTCAATAAAAAGTCAGCTTGTGAAGCCCATTCAATCTGTTTTATTGAGGTCAAAGCATTTTAGGCATTTAAGCTGCTTTGCACCTTGAAAGATAACTCTATTACAAAAATATCAGTTGTTCTGCGATGTGTGTAAATATAATTCTGTAGACAGTTATCGCTTGACTGGACTGGTTACGTAAAATAATTCATGAGAGGTGAGGGACGTTGTACAAACACTAGTGCGCGAATGCGCACGAGTGTTTTACAATATAGTCCCCGCCTAGAATGAATTATTTCTAGTGAAGCGATTACTCTGTTAATTACTTTTCATTATTAACGATTAATAATTATATTATTTAACCCTTTATCTAACGTAACGCCCATTGCCCAAGTGGGGGCACGGTGACGCTGTGTACTAAGGCGTACTGCACGTCGATGGTGCACCTGTCTTCAACCAATGCTAACCCTGCTCGTGTGGAGTTGGTATGTTGAGGATCTGACAGTTGCTCGCCGTTGCTTGGTGGTTCTCTCCGGGTACTCCGGCTTCCTTCACCCGTAAAACTGTCACGGTCATGGTTAACCATTGTGCAGAAATATGTGACCTTAAACACCAATAAAATAAAATAAATAAATAAATCTAACGTAACGGCCAAACACGGCCAGCGATATTCTAAAAAAATCGCCAATTAATTTTCATTATTTTTTCATTTTTTTGTCTCTAAAACATAGGAACGAGCTCGTCGAGCTCGTTCCAAATGAGGGGTCATAACCTATGTTTTTGAGACAAAAAATGAAAATAATAGTTATTCAAGAATTCTTTTTTGCAAGTGTCGTCTGCTTTTCATATTAGGTAAAGGGTTAAACAAAACCCCAAAAACAATGAAATCCCAATTACACCCACGGCAAAGCGTCTTCATTTGCGCGCACGGATACATGACACAATTGTTGATTGCATAATTCACCTGTGAAATTATTGTTTATAATCAAACCCGGAAATTCCAGTAAATCACACTTTGGAAAGTAATAAAAAAATATATATTGACAAAAGGATATAAATCATCATTGAATAAATGTTATGTTATCAAAAGAAATGTATGTCTGAGTGATAAAAACATTAGTCCCAATTTTGAAAGCTTTCTGTACACAGAGACTGGTGTTCCATGCAGTGACGGTGGAAAAGAGAGGCACGCGGTGACACCCCTTGCCTTTCCCCAGGGGGGCCAAGGTGCTCTGTGATGGGTAAAAAGTTTGGAAAAATCTTCATCTTTAAGATGTATTCAGTGTTACAGTTTTTGTCTTCTCCAGTGAATTATAACTATTATAACTATTGGGTCTTCTTATGGACAAACCTGCCTTCAATACTGCATTTTAGGAATGCAGTATGAACAATGGGGTGCCTTAGTAATGGCCCAGCAGCACTTTCTCGTTTATTCTTCCTCAATCTCCTGGTTTCAACTCATCTATTCCTGTGCCATTCATTCACAACAGCTTGTAACACTATTATTTCGGGTCCTCGTGTTCAGGTCCCCCTGTATGTTCTTTGTGGGGAGAAGAGTATATACCCAAGTGGAATGGTTGAATTGATGGAGGTGCAATGTTTTGTGGCAGGGGCGCCGGACGCTCGGGGGCAGAGGTGGCAGCTGCTTTCCCTGCCTTCAGACGACGTTGGCCAGAGGGGGGCAGACAATGCCCTCCACAAGTTCTTCACTCAATTTTTGTCAATGATTTATTCTCAAAGTAAAGCTAAAATACAACCCAAATCCGTTTTGGGGAGTTTCAATTTAATAGGGAAGTTGGGAGGAGGTTGGGAGGATGTGCCCCCTCAATTACAGAGCATTGCGAGATTTGTTAGAGCCTCCATCCCTTAGTTATCTTGTCTTGTGTCTGTTGTTTTCGTGTATTAAAAGTTACAAAAAGAAACCTGGCTTTTTATGACAAGCTAATCAGAAGTTACAGTAATTGGCAAGAGGTTAATTTTCCGAAGAAAAACAAAAATAGCACATCTTACCTCCTAGAAAGATGGTGAAAGGGCCGTTTTCTCTTATTTTCAAATGGGTTTAAACTGAGAATAACAGTCACACTTTCAGACTAATTGGGAAAAAATGCAAAAAAAAAAACAAAACAAAAAAAAAACAACCCAAAACAGCTTCTGTATTTTTATCTAGAGGGAAAATGCATGAAGTTTGTGAATGATGCTCACTTCGATGATACAACTGCGCTAGCATTTGGAATTCAATTTTTATATGAAATGCCATACCCTTAATGTTGAATTTATTGAAAACATTAAAAAATTAAGGGGAGCTAACTTTCCTGTAAACCTCTTCCAATGACGAACATTATCGGCTTTGAAAAACAAGGCTGCGGTATAATTAAACCGTACTCATTCTCTTTGGTGCGTCACCTGGCGGAGAAAAGCTTACATATAAAGTGATTCGATGCCAGAATTCACACAGCGAGATTTCTTGAGTGTACTATTTTTTTGGAGTTAATGTATTAAGAACATACAGAGAGTAATCGCTTCACTGGACTGGTTACGTGAAATAATTCATGAGAGGTGAAGGACGTTGTACAAACACGAGTGCGCGAATGCGCACGAGTGTTTTACAATATAGTCCCTCGCCTGCGCTATTTGGCATTGAGAGCTGGGCAGACATGAACAGCATTTTTATGCTTATTGTGGAGAAACAACTCTGCTTCGAAAGCCATGTTTGCATACAAGATTCCAACAACTACCCTTTGGGTCTTCTCGAGATGTAACAGACCACTACGTAGTAAGTAACCTCTGCTTTTCTCGTAGCAGAGTTCATCATATATAACCCCTCCATGCTGATGATAAAAAATCAAAACTTCAATTTGCATTGTTTTTCCATGATGCAACTGTGAATTTAACCAAATAAATGTTTTTGACAGAGTTCAATGGTCTCTGTCAAACAAATCTAAATTGGCTAAATGCATAATTGTATAATGGGTAACATTTACTACTTGACATTTTGTCATCAGTGAACGAGGGGTTAACATTCAGTTCCATTGGAGTCCAACATCCATAGTTTGATCCACCTTAGGTATTGTGATCCTCACGAGGAGTTGTCACCAAAATACAGATCTCTCCTCACCTCACACCAACAACGTGTGACAGAAGAAGGAGAAGCATCGTCATCCATCACAATCGGTTCTGGAGTATCCCAAAGCACAGGCATTGGGCCCTTGTTATTCCTGTGTCACATAAATGACCTCCACTCTGTTTGAAACCTCAAGCCCGCTTATTTGCTGACAATTTCATCTTATGCAGATCCATAAAAACACAGGACTACCATCTCGTCGCACTTACTCCCATTGGGGTATCACATAATATGGTCTTGCTGAAATATTTTGAAAAAAATTGAAAGAAATAATTAAAATAACAAATATCATGTTCGTTGGGTGAAGGCTAAACCATTATCCTGCCGATCGCGATTAAAGATTTTAAGATTTCTGCACGTTCTGATATGCGTAAATTAACACTATCATCCGATTAAGAGCTAACAGAAAACATTCCAATAATTACCCAGATGACCGAGTTACAACTATGTTATAAATTTTATTGAACTTCCTAATGTAATAATAAACCCTTCTGGAAATTTGTAATATCCAGACATAAAGACAACATCGGTGTAGCAGAATTAAGAGAAATGCTATCCTGAACTAAGACGGCAGAAACAACAGTAGATTTATTAAATCGGTGTTTACTCAAGAAGACACACCTAAACTTCTACCTGAATTGAAAGACATTCCATCCAAAATAAATGACATCGCTATTGAGGAGGTAGGTGATGAAAAAAAGCTGAATAGAAATATTAACATCTACAAATCAAGTGGACCGGATGGTATACCGAACAAGGTAATAAAGGTATGTGCCACGGAACGCGCTCTTGTTTCAAATCCTATCTACCAGATTAGACAGTAGCACCCTATCTTCAGACTGGAGGAACGCGAACATCAGCCCGATATCCAAAAAGAGAAACAAGCATATCGCAGCCAACTATCGCCATGTGTCTGTTACTAACGTATGCTGAAAGTTATTGGGACACTTTGTCTGTAAGGCACATCTTTTTTCACCCGGAAAAAAACAATATCCTCAGACCTGTCCAACATGGATTTCGTGGAGGCCACTAATGTGGAACCCAACTCATTATCAACATGCATGATATTAAATAGTTTGACCTGAAAAAACAAACATATCTTTCCATATTAGACATTAGGAAATCATTCGACACTGTACCACATCGAAAGTTACTATACAAGTTGAAGAACTATATTGTCGAAGGGAGAATCAACCACTAGATCAAATCTTTTATCACCTTACGCCAACACCGTGTGATATTAGAAGGAGACACATCGTCTGCAGTCGAATCGGACTGCCCCAAGGAACATGCCTTGTGCCCGTGTTGTTTCTCTGTCACACAAATGATCTCCCACTCTGATTGAAATCCCAAGTCCGCTTGTTTGCCAATGTTTGCCTCTTATACAGATCCATAAAACACTGCACGGACGACCATCTTTTTCCTCAAAGCGATCTGGAATTCTTACGCGAATGGGCTGATAGGATAAAGTTTAACGACACAAAGTGTTACATCGTTCCAATCCCCAGATGCAAGGATGCCAGCACTATTTTACATTCTACGTGGTCAGACCCTGGGGCCAATACTATATAACTTTTACAAGTGTATTTTCTATAATTGTTTTGTCTACCTATTAATATAACTGACTAAAATTAATCATTGGCATTTTAAAAGATATGGCAATTTGCCACTTGGCAAATTGTCATGTCTTTGAAAATGCTACTGATTCATTTCAACCCATTTAAAATCACAACTACAAAATACAATTCTAGAAAATACAATTGTAAAAGTTTTATATTTTCTCCTGGTCAGTAGGACTTCCTTATGCGGGTGACTGCGACAGTCACCAGTAGAGATTAACAACTCAAATCATTGAATGTTTTGACATTCACTGTGTTACATCTATTACTGAGAAAAATAAACAGGAACACGGGTTTTATTACACATCCATTAAACTTTAAACCCTTGTATGCAACGAAATCGCCGCTATGATATAAATGATTCTGTATTCAACGGGTGATGTACAAGCTGGAACTTTTTTACCGCAGCGTTTAGGTGCGCTTCGAAAAGTTTCCAAATTTCGTTATACAATCATCGACCGTCTGTCGCATAGTGTGAAAATGAAAACGTCCAAAGCAAAATAAAGTCGGTTCACAAAAAATTAGCCAAAAATGAGATAATATTTTTTAAAAACCCAATCATTTCCAACCAGAACATCAACCCAGTCCCGTGGCCGTATCGTTTTGTGGATCCCATTATATCTAAATTGGTTAACTTTATTTCGGTAAATCTTCGTACATCTTGAGAGGCTTCGAACTTCTTTTAAAAATGTTTCCCCCAGCTGTTTTGCAAATCTGCACAAATTTGTACTTATATTTTTTACTAACAGTAATCGCCACCAAATGGTTAGGCGTGAATGGGCATCAGCCCATTCACGCCTAACCATTTGGTGGCGATTACTGTTAGTAAACAGCGATAGGAATTTCAACAAACACTGGTTCCGAAAAGGTTGTTTTGATTTTTATCGATCCATATTATCAGCACAACTTCAGTCAAAACAAACTCTTCACCTTTGGGTTTAATTATCGGAATTAAAATTTGTTTATTTGAATGAATTTTAATGCATGGGTTGTGTAATAAACACAGAACGCGATGTGTGTTTGAATCGGTGGGTGTTTTACAAAACGATTTGGAATGGCGTAGTCATTATTTCTTCTTCTTCTTCTTCTTCTTCTTCTTCTTCTTCTTCTTCTTCTTCCGCAAGATAACTCGAAAACGAATTGCCCTATCTCGTTGATTTTTGGCATGGTAATAGACAGTCAGAAGTTCTCGGCCACCTATGTTTTTCAGATTACAGGGGCATTAGTGGTGTCTGTAGGGGTGTTTTGAAAGTGGCTCACGCCCATATCTCAGGCGTGGTATGACATATGGACCTGGGACCAACACCAAATGAGCCGACATTCGATGGAGATTCAAAATATGGGTCAAGGTCACTGAGGTCACCTAGGGAGTCATTAAGTGCATTTTTCATAATTTCTGGAAATCACATTTTTTGACCCCTAAAGCATTCCTGACGTCCCTACATGAATTTTGACGTAAAAAAGTGGGCGTGGCCAAAATTTTTGAAAGTGGGTCACGCTCATATCTCAAGCATGGTATGATGAATAGACCTGGGACTAACACCAAATGAGTCGACACTTGATGGAAATTCAAAATATGGGTCAAGGTCACGGAGGTCACCTAGGGGTCATTGAGTGTATTTTTCATAATTGCAGGAAATTACATTTTTTGACCCCCCAAAGCATTCCTGAGTCCATACATGCATTTTTACCTTAAAAAAGTGGGCGTGGCCAAATTTTTGAAAGTGGCTCATGCTCATATCTCAAGCACGGTATGATGAATGGACCTGGAACTAACACCAAATGTGTGAACACTTGATGGAGGTTCAAAATATGGGTCAAGGTCACAGAGGTCACAGGGGTCATTGGGTGCATTTTTTCAGAATTTCAGGAAATCATATTTTTTGACCCCTAAAGTATTCCCAAAGTTCATACATGCATTTTTTACATAAAAAAGTGGGCTTGGTCAACATTTTTGAAAGTGGGTCACACTCATATCTCAAGCATGATATGATGCATAAACCTGGGACCAACACCGAATGAGTCGACACCCGATAGAGGTTCAAAATATGGGTCAAGGTCACGTAGGTCACCTAGGAGGTCATTGAGTGCATTTTTAGAATTGCTGAAAATCACATGTTTTGACACCCTAAAGCATCCCCGAAGTCCATACATGCATTTTTATGTGAGAAAGTGGGTGTGGCCAAAAAAGGTGGTCGTGTATCATTGAGTGCATTTTCAGAATTGATGGAAATCACATTTTTGAATTTACTGCATTCCCAAGGTCCATACATGCATTTTCACTGTAACAAAGTGGGCGTGACCAGTAATTTTGAAAGTCGGGCATCCTGAGTATATTTCCAAGCAGTTTAGTTTAAACATTATTTATTTAAGAGTACAAAGTCATATAATAAAAAATTTGTTACATACATTGATGTGGATTCGGCAGGAAGCTATAAGCTTATACAAGGCCATTTCCACCCAAGCAGTTTAAATGACTGCAGCTGAATATCTACATACATAAATTGAGGTTTTAAGACAGCGCAAAATGACAATTTCTTGTGGTACTGCAGTCTGCAAGTAGACCACATTTGTCTTCACTGGGCATTGCGTTAATTACATCATTGTACATTCCATGGGGGGGGGGGGGGGGGGGGGCATCGTTCTGCATAGGGAATTATTTGGCGGCTTCCTTTCATTTTTTTGCTGACATATGACGCATGCTGTTCTGTTAAACTGTCTTCCATCTCAGTTATTTGACTCTCATTAGCCTGTCTGTTCATTTTATTTTACTTTAATATGAAAAGAGGTGCAACCTACAAGCGAACGAAGTTTTCGGATAAAAAATAAGCCATGCAATTCAGTTTATCTCCCCGCCCCCCAGAAAAAAAATGTGTTTGGAAATGTGTTACTCCATAGGGACCGGAAAATAGATCAACCATTGAAATAATCTTACTTGCTATGTCCACTACGAATAATCAGGTAGCACATTGTTTTACCCCTGTCTGTCCGTCTATCTGTCTGCACATAGGGTACCTTGTTTGTCCGTCTAATCCCTCTTATAATTTTCAAGCTATTACTTTTTTTATTTCTCAGGATGTTTCTACATTTTCCAGATGTGAGCATATTGTCAGGATTTTGACTTGCCTCAATATTTCAAAAAACTACTGGTTGTTAACACTTTACCTAACCTGAAAAGCAGACGACACTTGCAAAAATAATTCTTGAATAACTAATTTTTTTTCATTTTTTGTCTCAAAAACATAGGTTATGACCCCTCGTTGGAACGAGCTCGACGAGCTCGTTCCAACGAGGGGTCATAACCTATGTTTTTGAGACAAAAAATGAAAAAAATAATGAAAATTAATTGGCGATTTTTGAGAATAGCGCTGGCCGGTTTTGGCCGTTACGTTGGGTAAAGGGTTAAAAGTCCATTTTTGTAAAATTTCACTGTATGATACGTGATTTCTTCGGCTAACTCCACCCCCAATTTTGAAGCTAGGACCTTTTTTTATTATTACAATATTTTAACTGCGTTCGCTAATATGAGTGAGGTTGGACATAGCAGAGAACAAAATGAGTAGCATGATCACGGATGTGGAATTAACCTAGAATCCACTGGGTAGTGAAAAAATCTTACGTTGATCAATCAGAATTCTGTCTGTGTGAGTTGTCGGTTGGAATTTTAACGGAAATGTAAAACCGTAGTCAAAAACAAAATCCGTTACAACAATGCTTCGAATTTGCAACTGTTGGAATTTCTGCCTGAAAAATTTCCAATTATCTTGATTTTTGGTCAAATATTGGGAGGTGAGACACCGCTCCTACACCCCCGCCCCACCCCCACCTCACCCTCGTAGATACGTATCTGTGTGGAATGGCAAGTGTCTTCCTTGAAGTACCTATCACAATTATGAATGAAGGAAATGGAATGTTCAGGTGGTGTGATTTTAACTCCTTTAATACTTCAATATGTGTCCGAAATCTGGCTTTCATTTAATGTAACTCATAGCTGTAAAACGTTTTGTACGCTTCTGTCACATTGCCACACTGTACACAAAAGCCAATCTTGAGATCCAACCAACTTCGTATTTTCAGTATGCCTCGTTTAACCCTTTACCCAACGTAACGGCCAAAACCGGCCAGCGCTATTCTCAAAAATCGTCAATTAATTTTCAAAATATTTTCATTTTTTGTCTCAAAAACATAGGTTATGACCCCTCGTTGGAACGAACTCGTCGAGCTCGTTCCAACGAGGGGTCATAACCTATGTTTTTGAGACAAAAAATGAAAAAAATTAGTTATTCAAGAATTTTTTTTGCAAGTGTCGACTGCTTTTCATGTTAGGTAAAGGGTTAATGCTCTAGATACCGTTCAATGGCTCAGTCAGGAGAGTAATGACTCACTGGTTACGGCGTTGGACTTTAAAATCGAAAGGGCCACGGTACACGCCCCACCAAATGCAACTTCGATATGTCCTTGGGTAAGGCACCCAGTCCTGATTACCTCCGTTGGGGCACAGCGGCATTGTGTTCTAAGGCGTACTGCACTTAGATCGATCACTGCTCACCCTGCTTGTGTGTAGTTAGTATGTTGTGAATTTTGATAGTTGCTGATCGGCGCTCGGCATATCTATTCAGGTACTCTGGCTTACATTGCCCGTAAAACTGTCCAATATGAGATGAACTTTTGATAGTTGCTGATCGGCGCTCGGCATATCTATTCAGGTACTCTGGCTTATATCGCCCGTAAAACTGTCCAATATGAGATGAACTTCAACCTCTCTGTTGAAATTGCTGTTAAACTCCAATAAAAATGGTCAGCCAAATATCTCAAGCACAGGATGTGATAATGTCACATATACATAATTTCTATCCCCTTCCTTTTGTCTTGACGATAACTCAAAAACAAATCATCTGTCCCGGGGCTGTTTGGCATACTGGAAGCCTGTCACTAGTACTGGCCCTGTTATTTTATATTTTATCAGAGAACCTTTGGGAGTGGTCCATTGGGCCACAGAGTGTTTTATACCCCCTAATTTCTTTGTAACAGAAAAGTATCATAAAGAAATAGCTGTTTTATATTTATATACTCAAGGGAATAATGTAAACTAGAGAAAAAGAATTTACTGCACCCAGTAAATTCAAGTCTGTGTGAAAAGGGTTAAAGTATCAGCAATAAACTATACAGAAAGAGAATTTATGGAGGCTTATTTTCAGGAGTAAAATATTTTTAAACAAATCAGAAATGGATTTTCGTTAATAGTATTTACAGATATTCATACTGGAATCAGAACAATTTTTTATAAGAAACCAGAAAAGGCATATATGTGACCAGCATTCAAAGGGTTCGATACACGAATCAGAAATGGACGTTTTTGGCGCTGCCCACTAATTTGAGTGATGAAATACGTTCATAAACTTTAGAAATGCATTATGGTGTAATAAAATGCATTTCCCAGTCTTTCTGAATAATGACCCCCATATTAAGATCTTCAGAAGGTTAAAATATTCCCTTTAAATACTCCATTTTAATCCTTTAAATGGGGGCGCAGTGGCTCAGTTGGCAGAGGTGCAGGCTGCAAGGCGTGAGGTCCTCACTCTGCCCTTGGGCAAGACTCTTCACCCCATTGCCCACGTGGGTGCATGTTGGCGCTGTGTACTAAAGCGTACTGCACATCGATGGTGCACCCGTCTTCAACCAATGCTAACCCTGCTTGTGTGGAGCTAGTATGTGGGGGATCTGACAGTTGCTCGTTGTTGCCTTGTGGTTCTTTCCGGGTACTCCGACTTCCTCCACCTGAAAAACTGTCGTGGTCATGATGAGTCTCTGTGCAGAAATATGTGACATTAAACACCAATAAATAAATAATCCTTTAAAAAATGAGCTCAATCCAATAAAGGGTCATAAGCTATGTTTTTCAAGCAAAAATGAAGAGGTAATTAAAACTGAATAGACATTTCTGTGAATAATGTTGACCGGTTTTCGCCGTTATTTTGGCTAAAGGGTTAAGAATCCCTTACTTTGACAGGCACTCTGAAAAGGTGTCCCATTCCACATAGAATTAAATGTTAAGAAAATGAAGCGAAAAACAGTTTCTCAGTTGACAGTACCTGCTTTTGCACTCCGGAGGGATGGAACGGCACAAATCAGAGACATTCTCTTAATGGCACTTTGGCACCAGAGGTTTCTGCACTCCCGAGCGCCGTGAAAGACTATAGAACTCCTCTAACAAATGAGTTTTAAACAGTCATAGCACTGACACAGTTAACAGTACAGTCGACCATGTCAGTATTGCATTGTTACCGGCACCCTGACAGTTTTGTGATAGGTTTCAACAATTATTCTGAAATAAAATATGTGCAATCTACATTGAAGTCTTGAGAGGGTTAAAAACATTCAACTGAATAAGATAGGTTTCAACAATTATTCAGTGCAGTTTTATGAAAAGGGTTAACTTTATTCTGCCTGAAATAAAATATGTGCAGTCCACACTGAAGTCTTGAGAGGGTTAAAACCATTGAACTGAATAATTTATAATTTATTTCCTTGCAAGGCAAAGGGTTTCTCTCAACTTAGTTCCAGGAACTTACATCCCATTATCATAACGAGATTACATTTCATTTTTTGACAGCTGCCTCCGCTGGTGTTTACATTATCTCCAGTGTGAATAACATAGCATCGTATTGCTTGGCGAGAATTTACTGTATCAGGAAATTTAGGGCTGTGAAATCCCTGTGGCCGGCTGGACCATACACGGTGGCTCTAGAGACCTGAAAAACATAGGTGGCCGTGAACGTTTGACTGTCCACCAGTATGCCAAAAATCAGCGAGATAGGGCGATTCGTTGTCGAGTTATCGAGAGGACAAGAAAGTGCACAGAAGACAGAAGACAAGAGAATAAGAAAAAGAAAAAGAAGAACAAGAAAAATAAAAAAGAAAAGAAAAAGAAACCGTACAAAAACAACAGTCACACAGACTAACAATCAAATTAGAGAGAAATTGCTATAGCTGACAGCCTGACACACATTTACTCTTATCAGCTGTCAGATCAGAATTAAATTCCATCCCCCAAACCAAGTTGAAAGAAACCCTTTGAGTGGCAAGACAATTTGTTTCTTATACAGATCTATCTTACAACACTTGATTAATTGTAGTTGAATAGTTAACCCTTCACCTTTCATTGCATACTACACTATGAGCATGACCCACTTTCAAAACATTTGGCCACGCCCACTTTTTCAACGTAAAAATGCATGTATGAATCTCATGAATGCTTTGGGGCCTCAAAAAATGTAATTTCAAGCAATTATGAAAAATGCACTCAATGAACCCTAGGTGACCTCCATGACCTTGACCCATATTTTGAATCTCCATCAAGTGTCGACTCATTTGGTGTTGGTCCCAGGTCCATACATCATACCATGCCTGAGGTATGGGCGTGACCCACTTTCAAAAATATTGGCCACGCCCACTTTTTACATCAATATATGTGTGAACATGAGGAATACTTTAGGGGTTAAAAAATGTGATTTCCAGCAATTATGAAAAATGCACTTAATAACCCCTAGGTGACCTCCGTGACCTTGACCCATATTTTGAATCTCCATCGAGTGTCGACTCATTTGGGTTGGTCCCAGGTCCATTCATCATACCACGCTTCCGATATGAGCGTGACCCACTTCTAAAAAAATTGGCCACGCCCATTTTGTATGTTAAAACTGCATATGTGTACGTCAGGAATGCTTTAGGGGGTCAAAAAATGTGATTTCCGGCAATTATGAAAAATGCACTCAATGACCCCAAAGTGACCTCCGTGACCTTGACCCATATTTTGAGTCTCCATCAAGTGTCGACTCATTTGGTGTTGTCCCAGGTCCATATGTCACACCGCGCCTGAGATATGAGCCTGACCCACTTTCAAAAATTTTGGCCACGCCTACTTTTTTTAACGGTAAAATGCATGTTTGTGTACGTCAGGAATGCTTTAGGGGGTCAAAAAATGTGATTTCCAGCAATTATGAAAAATGCACTCAATGACCCCTAGGTGACTCCGTGAACTTGACCCATATTTTGAATCTCCAAGAAGAAGAAGAAGAAGAAGAAGAAAATAAAAAAGAAAAAAGAAAAAAGAAAACGAAACCGTGCAAAAACAATAGTCTGTGTGTTTTACACAGACTAAAAAGACCCGACAGACAATGTTATGGGAGGCCACCCTCATAGCTTCGCACCTAGTCGTCTAGTGAAAGCTACATATCGCCATCGGAAGGAAAGACCGATTGATTCCATTGGTCAAGGATCGGGAACAGGATAAGTTGAGAAACGCGTTACTTCTAGTATACGAAGGTATTATTGTTAATCTCTACGTCACAAACGAATATAATTGAATTCTTACCACATTAATCACAGTACCCCAAAGGAAAGCAACTCTATGTAAATATTTTAACTGATTTAAAATTAGTTAAGAAGGCACAAGGAAAGTATCCGCAAATGGATAGACGGATTCGAACCGAAGGTCCATTAGTAGACATCTGATTTGTCATTGAAAAAGATTATTGACAAAGCTTTGCACTTAGGTCATATTCCAAGAATTGCCAGTCTCTGTAAAAGTGTATATGTTGAGGGCTGCTTGAATCCAGTACTCATATTCAACCTCTTGAAGGCTTGAAACCCATGACGCATGTTTTGCATATAATAATCTAAAGATCGATAGCCCTATAGACCTACGAAGATTCGAAGACTCGAGTTCATGTCGACATCCAATCGGCTTCCCGATTCCTATATTTTTCACGAAGAGACGACAGCAAAAAAATCGTCGCCCGAGTGCTAGAATGTTCTATGTCCCCCACGGGACATAGACCATTCTATTACTCAGGCGACGAAATGTCTTCTTTTGAAGAAATTGTGCCTAATGAACGAAAAAACCATTGCCTGTTGGGTTCTCAGTTCCGTCTTCTTATCGGTAGTCTTGCTGGGCTTACAAGGTACAGTACGGCCACCATGGACTGGTCACTTTCCACGGACATGCAATATTTCCACAGACGCAATAAAATTAGATTCCAAACACTAATTACAGGAATAATCATCAAAAATTTAACGAATGAAGTACCAGGTACAACCCGGTTTATCATTAATTAAAATTTTGCTGAAAATAATTTTTATTACCTGGTACACACATGTGTGGAAATCACTGCCCAAAATTAGATTAAACCAGTCCACGGCGACTGTACTGTACATTCCTACAGTAGTAGGAAAAGTATTGATGTCGACTCGGGTTCGATATCGATCTTAATATAGAACACTCGATTCGATTCTAGATTCGGTTCGAGGATAGAAATTTCGATTCGCAGGGTCCTAGACAGCACACTAGATGTTCGATTAACCCTTTGCTCAACGTCGATGATATCAAATTTTACCATTTTAAATAGTATTGTTTCAAAGCACTAAAAAAATTCAACAAAATCATATCATGTGACCCCCTCATTGGAACGATCTCAACGAGCTCGCTTCAATGAGAAGTCCCATAAAATGGATTTGTTATCTTTTTAAAAAAATAATATTTATTCATAACCCTATAGACCCGCAAAGCTTTAAAGATTCTTATTCGATACCAACATGGATGGCCTGATTTGGGATTAAAATCGAATGGGATTCCCGATTCGTATCTTTTCGAATGGGGTAACTCATAGCTTTCACGAAGAGGCAATAGCAAATAAATGTTCGAAAAGATGAAATCGTGCCTCTTAAACGAGAAAACAGTTGCCTGTTGCGTTTTCGGTTCAGTCTTCTTGCCGACATATTTCTCCGTCTTGCAAGGTATATTCCTACAGCAGTATATGACCTCCAAAACTCAGGTAATCATACTATCTGTGGCACGCACCAGATCCAAGTATATGCATGGAAATTAGATAATTTAGTAAAATAGCAAGTGACTTCACAAAATTGTTTCATGCTGTTTCTGTTTCGACTCGGATTCGATATTAATCTCAATATAGAACAGACTGACTGATTTCGAGATTCGATCGAGGATAGAAATTCCAATTCGCTGTGTTCTAGATAGTCCTCTAGATTTTCTCTTAACCCTTTATCCATCGCAGACGATGTCACAATTTATTATTAGTCTGTGTGAAACACACAGACTATTGTTTTTGCACAGTTTCTTTTTCTTTTTTTTTCTTCTTTTTCCGCAAGATAACTCGAAAACGAATTGCCCTAACTCGTTGATTTTTGGCATGCTGATAGACAGCCACAAGTTCTCGGCCACCTATGTTTTTCAGATTCCTGGGGTACCAGGGGTGTCTGTAAGGGTGTTTTGAAAGTGGGTCACGCCCATATCTCACGTGTGGTATGACATATGGACCTGGGACCAACACCAAATGAGTCGACACTCGATGGAGATTCAAAATATGGGTCAAGGTTACGGGGGTCACCCAGGGTTCATTGAGTGCTGTTTCATAATTGCTGGAAATCACATTTTCTGACCCCTTAAAGCATTCCTGATGTGCACACATGCATTTTTACGTTAAAAAAGTGGGCGTGGCCAAAGTTTTGAAAGTGGGTCACGCCCATATCTCATGTGTGGTATGACGTATGGATCTGGGACCAACTCCAAATGAGTCGACACTCGATGGAGATTCAAAATATGGGTCAAGGTCACGTAGGTCACTTGGGGTCATTTAGTGCATTTTTCATAATTGCTGGACATCACATTTTTTTACCCCTAAAGCATTCCTGATGTGCACACATGTACTTTTACGTTAAAAAAGTGGGCGTGGCCAAAATTTTTGAAAGTTGGTCACGCACATATCTCTTGTGTGGTATGACGTATGGATCTGGAACCAACTCCAAATGAGTCGACACTCGATGGAGATTCAAAATATGGGTCAAGGGTCATGGAGGTCACTTAGGGGTCATTTAGTGCATTTTTCATAGTTGCTGGAAATCACATTTTTGACCCCCCAACGCATTTCTGACATACACACATACATTTTTTACATTAAAAAAGTGGGCGTGGCCAAAATTTTTGAAAGTGGGTCACACCCATATCTCAGGCATGGTATTTCGTATGAACCTGGGACCAGAACCAAACGATTCAACATGCAGTGAAGATTCAAAATATGGGTCAAGGTCATGGAGGTTACCTAGGGGTCATTGAGTGCATTTTTCATAATTGCTGGAAATCACATTTTTTTTTTACCCCTAAAGCATTTCTGATGTACAAACATGCATTTTTAACATTAAAAAAGTGGGCGTGGCCAAAAATTTTAAAAGTGGGTCATGCTTATATCTCAAGCGTGGTATGATGAATGGACCTGGGACCAACACCAAATGAGTCGACACTCGATGGAGATTCAAAATATGGGTCAAGGTCACGGAGGTCACCTGGGCGTCATTAAGTGCATTTTTTTATGACTGCTGGAAGTCACATTTTTTTTACCCCTGAAGCATCCCTGACGTCCATGCATGCATTTTGACGTAAAAATAGTGGGTGTGGCCAAACGTTTTGAAAATGGGTCATGGTCATATCTCAAGCATGGTATGACGTATGGACCTGGGACAAACACCAACTGAGTCGACACTCGATGGAGATTTAAAATATGGGTCAAGGTCACGGAGGTCACCTAGGGGTCATTAAGTGCAATTTTCATAATTGCTAGAAATCACATTTTTGACCCCTAAAGCATTACTGGCGTGCACACATGCATTTTGATGTAACAAAAGTGGGCATGGCCAAAAAGTTTTGAAAGTGGGTCTGCTCATATCTCAAGCATGGTATGATGAATGGACCTAGGACTAACACCAAACGAGTCAACACTTGATGGAGATTCAAAATATGGGTCAAGGCAACGGAGGTCACCTAGGGGTCATTGAGTGCATTTTTCATAATAGCTGGAAATCACATTTTTTGACCCCCTAAAGCATTCCTGATGTACACACATGCATTTTGATGTAAAAAAAGTGGGCATGGCCAAAATTTTTAAAAGTGGGTCACGGTCATATCTCCAGCATTGTGTGATAAATGGACTTGGAACTAACACCAACTGAGTCGAAACTCGATAGAGGTTCAAAATATGGGTCAAGGTCGTGGAGGTCTCATAGGGTTCATTGAGTGCATTTTTCGGAATTGCTGGAAATCATATTTTTTTACCCCTAAAGCATTCCCGAAGGCCATACATGAATTTTTATTTAAAAAAAGTGGTCATGGCCAAAATTTTTGAAAGTGGGTCATGCACATATCTCAAGCATGGTATGACAAATGGACCTGGAACTAACACCAAATGAATCGAAACTCGATAGAGCTTCAAAATATGGGTCAAGGTTATGGAGATCACCTAGGGGTCGTTGAATGCATATTTTGGAATGACTGGAAAGCACATGTTTTTACCCCAAAGCATTCCCGAAGTTCATACATGAATTTTTATGTAAAAAGTGGGCATTGCCCAAATTTTTGAAGGTAAGTTTTCTCATATCTCAAGCATGGTATGACGAATGGACCTGAAACTAACACCAAACATGAGTCAACGCTCAAAAGAAGTTCAAAATATAGGTCAAGGTCACAGAGGTCACCGAGGGGTCATTGATGGCATTTTTCCGAATTAATGGAAATCACATTTTCTGACCCTCCTAATGCGTTTCCTAAGTTCATACATGCATTTTTACTTGAAAAAAGTGGATGTGGGCAAAATTCTTGAGAGTGGGTCACACTCATATGTCAAGGATGGTATGAAACATAGACATGGGGACCAACACCAAATGAGTCAATACTCCATAGAGGTTCACAATATGGATAAGGTCACTGAGGTCGCGCAGGGATAACTGAGTGCATTTTTAAGTATTGCTGGGAATCACATTTTTGGACACCTAATGCATTCTCTTGGCAAACCTGTTGAATGCTGTGCACATATATGCCTTTCTGGTTTCTTAGAAGAATTGTGTTCTGATTCCATTATGAATATCTGTAAATACTCTTTACGAAAATCCATTCCTGATTTGTTTAAAAATATGTTACTCCCGAAAATAACCCTCCATAAATTCTCTTTCTATATAGTTTTTTCCCAATAGATATTTTAACTCTTTTCCTACTGAAATTTACTGAAAGCAGTAAATTCCATTTCTCTAGTATTAACATTATTTTCTATTTCAATGATTTTTGTCTGATAGATTCTTTACTATTCTACTGAAATTTGGCACATATGTAGAGCTTCATTAGAAGTTTCTCACCGGGATCACGGCATTTCTGAAGTTTTTCGTTTTCTGCCAAAACCGTGCAAAATGTTGTCACAATTTTACGTATTGCCACAATTCTCAAACAAGACCCTGAACGATTTGGCTGGAGCTTTCATTATATTTGTAGCATGACTTACTACATCTGACTACATAAGCTGTATTACCCATGTTGCTCCCTTTTGACCTCAAAATTCCGAGCAAAGTGCAATTTTGGAAAAACTGATCAATTTTCACATGCAATTTCTCAGCTCTGCGGCCAATTTTTTTCAAAATGCTTCCTATGAGAAGTTTGGGCATTCATCCAAGAATAATTTGGCTGTTATATATTCTATTCAAAGTTTTAACCTTCAACTCGTTTTCGAGCCTTGACTTCGAGTACCCTTAACTTGTTCATAAAAATGGCCATTTTAATTCATTTTTCTTCCATTTACGAATGGTATATCGAAAAATGATTTACATGTTCGTATTCACAATTAACTATCGAGCATATTTTCTGTTGTACGTTTGGTTGTAAAGTGTAACCACATGCCCATTCTGTTTGCAAGAAACTCACGCTTTTTCAGAACTTGGTATGATTAAGTGACAATTTGCTCCATTCCTAATTGATTGAGTGCTGAATGTTTTCAATAGCTGCATGCAGCAGTCATAGTATGAAAACGTTTGTTTTATATGTGAGTATTAAAAGTTTAACCCTCAGCTGATCTGAGACTCCCATATGGGTACTGTCTGAATAACTGTCATTTTCGTAATATCTGAAAATTCTGTTGACATTCAGATTTACAGTTCAAGTCCAAGAGGATTTTCCTTGATAAGGTAGCTGTAAAGTTTAACCCAATCCCTGTTTCGGTTGCATAAAGATAGGTGCCGTCGAAAATGACTCCATTTTTTCAGAATTTGGTAAGATTAAGTCGCAATTTACTCCATTCCTAATTGATTGAGTGCTGAATGTTGTCGATGGGTGCATGCGGCTAGCAAAGTATGACAACTTTTGTTTTACATGTTATTATTAAAAGTTTAATCCTTGGCAGATTTGAGAGTTCCCAAGTGGGTACTGTTGAAATAATTGTTAGTTTCGTAAAATCAGTATCTGAATATTGTTAAGCATGCAGTGATCTTTCGGTCCTATACAAAGGTGCAAATTGTTAAAGTTGAACAGTTCATCACACAGAAATAATGCCAAACTCTGCCGTTGACAGATAAATAATGAATGGAAATTTCATTGCATTGAAAATAAAGTGGCAACGAACCGTTCCCACGGTTTCCACGCGAGGCGTGGTGTTTTCCACGCGGTCAGAACACTCGATTTCATGCCCAAATGTCGGCCAGGCTTCGTAGAACAAGTTCTGAAAATTGCAAGTCGCTGCCTTCAGCGGTCTGGACACAGTGAGCGTTTGACCGATAGTGCTAGTATATTTAGTCTGTGTGAAACACACAGACTATTGTTTTTGCAGTTTCTTTTTCTTTTTTTTCTTCTTCTTTTTTAGTCTGTGTGAAACACACAGTCTCTTTTTCTTTTTTTTTCTACTTTTTTTTCTTTTTTTTTTCTTCTTCTTCTTCTTCTCCTTCTTCTTCTTCTTCTTCTTCTTCTTCTTCTTCTTCTTCTTCTTCTTCTTCTTCTTCTTCTTCTTCTTCTTCTTCTTCTGTCTTCTGTCTTCTCATCACTTTTTTGTGAGCTTGTTCCAAAGAGCGGTCACATGACATGAATTTGTTGAAATTAAAAAAAAGAAAAAATAAAGTTTGTTCAACTTCTCCTGTTGTATATTATGTGAATTGATGCGGCCGAATCGTTAGGTAAAGGATTAATAAGGGTGTCAAAGTATATGAATTCATTGCATAACACTTCAACATTCCAGTCGGAATCCACAATTTTAGTATAACAAAAGTTTTAAAAAACGAACAAAACCTATTACAATTCATCCGTTTGCTTCCAAGCTTGTACTAAATCCTAGCACTCATTCTTGGAAGGCTCCCTGTGGAATCTTTCCAAGAATCGTCTATAGAGAATGGGATCATCAACTGCGAAAAGACAAGAAGTTCCGACTGTGATGCCTCGAGTCTCGATTGTGGTACTTATGTTCATATATCTGAACAGTTTTCGATTTTCGATATACTCGTATACCGCGGTATTTTTTTGAATACCGATACCGGTATTCAGTTTTGAATATCGTGCAGCCCTACTTAATGAATCATCACAAAAAAATGCTTGGCAACAATCGGGTGAGCCGATGCTGTTGTCATTCGATTGCCCACAATTGGACGATTTGGGTGGCCGATTCCGATCATCGGCTGAACACTATAATGGTCGCGTCCATCCACCGAAAAAGACCCGTCGTCTTCGTCAATAAACTTGGAGAATAATCTCCATAACTGTCAGGATGCCCCTCCGTCACTGAAAAGTGAAAAATAAGCTTGTCATGAAAAAGGCACTGTCAGGTCATTTTATTCTCTGTCTGAGAATCCTTTTTCATGTTCCCTCTTCAAAACTGGGATCAAATGAAACAAAAACACATTCCCAGGTCATGTATTCATACACAGATTGGAGAGACAGCTATGAGATCAAATTCAAACGGATTGGAATTTGGACAGCTTTGGAAAATAAAATCGTGCGTCGAAAAGGAAACAGCTGGGGATTTTTGAAGCGTTTCAATCTCGTATTTCGTGAGATTTTAATCATTTTTAGTAATTTCCATTTGCCTTAGGCGATTTTCGTTCAAGCACACCCAGCGGACAAAACAATCAAATACTTTGTTTGCACGCGTTTACAACAACAGACACATGTTTTTGAGTCTGTATATAAAAGCCATCGGGGAGTATACTTTCTCAGAGAATAACGAAGAACAATTCTGCAAAAGGTATGTGATTATCAAAAAAATTAATCTCACTCACTCGTTACCATGCAAGTTTCTTTCTCTTTTTCCATTCTCATTGCTTCTATGCACTGTTGTTTCTGTCGCAGGATTACAGGGGTTAAGTGATGGAGGAAAATTTATGTTCTTATCAGTGCTCAGCCGACAGCCAGTGACTGTCGTCTGAACCCCAGTTCGAACGTAAACCTTGCCACCTTATCAATGCCCTATCCGCTTGGGAGTCTTAGTTTTCCTGAAGGTGCCTGTGGCTTACAACGCCAAAGGGTGATCAACGATAATTCACTGAAAAGATTATTTATTTACATGTACGAAGAAATATAATATGAAACAAATTATTCACAAAATTATCCATAAGACTACACTAATTACGCGAATAAAAGTTTATTCTTTAGGGCCCTCGACGTCTCCCACAGCTAGCTGTGTCCGCTGGATCAACCTCACATCATCTTCATCCTCTCACGGTTTGTGACAAATACAAAGTGTCTATCCACTTCTCGTTGCTTCCTCCTCGCAGGGTTAACTACGCCGTCAGTCGGGCTTAACTCGTGTAATTCTCTGCTTGTGTGACTCTATCAGCTTCCTCACAGTTCAATCACAATTCAATCGGCGTCTACCACAGTTCACAATCACTTTACGCCTTGCCTGGCTCTCACGGGTTTAAGTTATTCTTCGCCTTCAGATATATACTTAACAAAGCTTACATAACAATATTCTGCAACATCACCAATTCTCGCACCGCCTAAAACTATCTTATCTCATCTCGCGAGCTATTCCAGCGCTTACTCAAGCTCTTAACACGGTTTCTAGATCTCAACGTTACAGCTTTTACTTCTTTGGCTACTATGCCACTACGGTTCGCAACCGTTAACAAACTGCAATCGGATCCTTACAACCCCCACAGGGTTGAGACAATACGCGGACTTTCAGTCTCGGTGCCTATGACCCTCGACGACCAAGGCTAAATTCGGACCTTCTCTGTGTGCCCTCAGGCCAACTGCCTAGCAACGACCCACAGCTTTACACATCTTCCGACTGGAATTGGCTGGAATGAATTTTTCGAAGAAGCCCCCGATTTTTATTTAGATAGTCAGAACATTTATTCTCAGTTAATCGCTTCTCTTGAACTTGGCCGCTTAGAAATATCTTAATTTAACACTCGCTTTAAAGTTCCTTTGAAAGACTCGTATTTTGGTATATTATGACATTTCGGAGACAGGTTTGATGCGCAATATGGGTGTGTGTCCAGAACATGTGTGATGCACTGATTTCCAACGATTACAATTTAACTGGTCTTAATTACTCAGATAACAGTACACAAGAGAATATTGCCTCTCTTACTATTGGTCTGTTATCAGATAGTCCATGTGCGTTCAACACGTGCGCCATAATAGACATTAAATTCCATACTTCATTTAGAAGCTTTTGAATTATCGTTAGTTTGACAAATCTGTTTTTAGGGTCCTTCACATACTTATCTTTACGCTTTACATTTAACCCAGGCAGAAATATTATCGATAATGTTTACACTTTTATACAACAAAATCGCCACTTTTAGCTATCACCTTGACAGTTTCTCGAAACGAGAGAAAACGTTTTCGGTACTTTAATATTGCACTAACATTTTATTTTTTCATATTTTTTGTTGATTTCAGTAATAATTAACAGATGAACATTTCCAGTTTTCGAATGTTCCTCTCGAGTAATGTTCTGTAAATTCTTCAAATACCGTACAAAATGTTCGTATAACAAGAGCGGGACACATATTTATTTATTTGTTTGAGGTTTTTGCGACACTTTCATGTCGTATCGGACAGTTTTTACTGCAGCACACGGAAAGCACTGGGCATTATTGTCCCATTAATGAACTCTTTCAAATGTTATGCACAAATGGTTGAGAACAGTTAGAGGTTATTACTTGGTTAGTTTCATATCGGCCGAGATATCAACCCGAGGAAACTTCATATCAGCCTGATTAGATCTGGGGCTGATGAAAAATTACCGAGGGCTGATGTCTTGGCCAATATGAAACTAACCAAGTAACAATAAATAACCTCTTTCGACTAAATGGATGCTAGTTTGGAAATTCCTAATGAATTAAAAGGTTGAATGATTATGGGTAAAGAATAAGTTCTTTTGAGGGTGGATCTGTTAATTAATCTTAATCCAATCAACATAACGTCCCCTGAGTTCTAATGTGTTCTAAGTGACAGTAGGCTGCCTGTAGGCCGCGGCTGCCAGTAGGCTGTCAGTAGACCGCGGCTGCCAGTAGGCTGTGAGTAGGCACATAGAACACAATGACATTGGAACTCAGGGGACGATAAGTTTGTATTAATGACAAACAATGAGAAATATAAATTTTTATATCAAGTTACTTTGAAAACAATGAACAAAATGTCCAACTTACTGTTACACATAATACACAAATATTCACTAGATGTTTTGTTGTTAAGTGCAGCCCTACAACAGTAAACATGAGTGTCGTTAAAGCACAATAAATATAATCAAATAAATAATTCCAAAAATTCTCACATTTTTCTAACAGCGTTATTGTTTCTCATTCTGTTCCCAAAGTCCGACGTTTCTTCTTCCCCTAATTCATCTATCCGAAAGCCTCGATTTCCTGACGGGGGAAGCCGCGACGTTGAGATACCTAAACTACCTTTTCTCCTGCTTTGATGAATCACCGCTTACAATTCTGAATTTTAGTTTGCGACGGAGTAAGTTGGTGAAAGCGAGCCCGGTGTGACAGGAATGATAGTCCGTAGGAACGTTAGTCCCTCTGGACTATTATTCTGCGGAATTATAGTCCTAGGTCTACCATTTCTAGGAATAGTAGTCCGGCGGACTACTATTCCTAGAAATGGTAGACCTAGGACTATAATTCCGCGGAATAATAGTCCAGAGGGACTAATTTTCCTACGGACTATCATTCCTGTCACACCGGGTTGTTGTCCACTTGAAAACATTGTGCATGACAATCAACATGACTGTCAACATCAGCTTGTGCATTGCACATTATTTCCAAATGAAACAAAATACTGCGTTTTGATTGGCTGAGAGGTATGGTGTAACTTGCAATCCACAGTGGCTTTTTTACACCGTGTTTAAATACGGTGTAAAAACAAGAATATACAAGAGCAAGCTATATGGCTAACAAAGTACCCATTTTTAATTATTAATTCATACCTTCTGCTCGGTTATGTTAGAACAAAATTAAAAATACAGGAAAATTAATATTTATGTGCAACAAAATATTACAGATATGGATGTCATTGGAACTGGCTCAATGATCCATATTTGTCTGGTTTTATTTAAGAAACTTGCAAAGTACAAATTTTTTGTCAGTTTTTGCCCACAATGTAGGTTTAAGTATTAAGTACTCAAAAAGCTTTGGAAATAAATTCGTTATCCTTGTGTGCATTGGAATTTATACCCTGGAAAACACAAGGATAACTAATGTTACACAAAGCGACGACATGATCGTTGATAACTTTTTCCGATGTAATCAAGTTATGACACCCATTCATTCAGCAGTGTGGCTTTCCCGTTAGTATTATAGAAATTTTGAAAACGCGATGCAATAGCATTACAATGTAAACCAACGAACACTCTCCAATAATTCTAGTCACCAACCGGAAGTAATTTATATCAGTCTCCATATCGCAGAAGAGTTCAAATAATCAGGTGGAGATAACCTATTTATCTATAGAGCCTCTACCATCTTCTAAGTCAAGAACAGTCGTTTTTAGACTTTGACTATTCAATATACATCGGACCTAGACTAATGCTTACTTTACATGTATATCTTCCACATGCTATGCACCCCTTTTGAGTAGATACGGAAATTATTTCTGGATTGAGGGCGGAAAGTTAACATTTTTTAGACATGACATCATAGTTAATGATCCGACAACCACTCCGGAAGCTTATACAGAAAAGTCGCCATGGACTGGTCGTAATCCATGCGTGGGTAGTGATGTCCACGCATGCGTTTACCAGGTAATAAAAAATCATCATCCGCATAATTTTAATTAATGAAGCTTCATTTATGAACTTTTTTATTAATATTCCCATAATTAGTGTTTGCTGTCTAACATTAGTTTGTTCGTGGAAATACTGCGCACCCCGTGGAAAGTGACCAGTCCATGATGGCCGTAATGTATAGACAATATCTAATGAGTTTCGATCTGAATATTATTTTTCTGAACCAAGTTCACTGAAATTGACCGAAGCCCAGGGTTTACCAAGGCTCAGATTGATTATATTGAACAAGGTTGAGATATTTCATATCAAATCGTTACGAATATCATATTCTTTTTATTACATAATCTGTAATTTAACGCTTTACCACACGTAACGGCTAAAACTGACCAGTGCTGTTCCCAAAAATCAAGTGTTTGTTTAAGCTAAAATACATCCCAAATCCGTTCTTTCAAAATTCAGTGGGGGTCATTGGGGGCGTTTGAGGGGTGTCTCCCTCCCACCGGGGCTGCACGTTGAAAATATTGATTGGTCTACCCCAAATAATGAATATGGACTCTTCTATTTGCTGCCATTGAACTGGCATGGAAAAACTTATTAGAGTTCAAAGGGTTAAATAAAGAATCGACACCTGAAATTCATTTTTATCATTTATCTTGGAACCCTTCTCAGAATCGGTGTTACCAAATGTTATTTATAAGATAGGATTTTCTTTCCCAGATTTACCCATTATCAAACTCGGCTGATATGACTTCAAACTCTGCTGATATGACGCCGATCTCGTTCGATATGAACCATGTAGCCTGATGAGTCGTCACTTTGCGCAACCATCGAAGCCTCCACCCATCGAACACAATCGAGAGGGGGGCGCGGTCGCACAGTGGTGGACTTTGGACTTCTATGCTAGAGGTCCCGAGTTTGATCCCCGTCCTGGACGACCTGCGTTGTGTCCTTAGACAAGGCACTTTTTCCCGGTTGCCTACATGGGGGCACAATGGCGTCGTGTATTGTGGCGTATTGCGCGTCGATGGTGCACCTGTCTTCAACCACTGTAACCCTGGTTGCGCGGAGCTTGAACAGAGTTAGATTGTTGAGGAGCTGATAGTTGCTCGTTGATGCTCGGTGCTTCTCTCCGGGTACCCCGGCTTCCTCCACACGTAAAACTGTCACGGTCACGATTAGCCATTGTGAATAAGTATGTGACCTTAAACACCAATAAATAAATAAATAAATAAATAAAACGCAATCGAGAAAACAGGTATTATATAAAGGAGTTTTTGATTGACGACTCAATAAGAAAGGATTGTGCGGAGGAAGAGAAGAAAGAATAGAGTTGTACAGAAAGTTAAACCCAAACTAAGATTCAAGTCGTGAGCAGACATTCCTCGAAGTGGAAGAAGAGACAGTTCAACTATCCAAACGTCGCTGCTTCCCCATTAGGAGAAGGGAATTCTTCGGACTGTGCTTGAATGAAAAACATAATAACACTGACAGCAAACTGTAACAGACATGAGACGGTAATTTCAAATCAGCCTACGACCTTCGAGCTCGGGCTGATATGGTGTTACCTCCAGTCGATATCTCGGCCTATATGAGGCTGAATGATGAATTAAAGATTTTAGCGCGCCGAAGGCGCGCAGGGACGATGTGGATTTACAAATCCCTTGCGACCTGGTTAACCTTATTTTACTTCACTTGGATCACACAGGCCTAGCTTTCCTATTACGCCAAATGGGGCCAGAGGGGGTATGCACGCGGTTAGAATTCCGGCAATTTACGTTGGAGTGATAGATTGCCAATAATCAATCCCTCAACGCCATTAAGACTATTGGAGAGTGGGCTCTATTCGGTTCCAGCTTGGCGATGGTAAAGGTTTGAGTCCCACCATGGTAATTTTATGCGATGGCAAATTTAAGGGAAGAAGAGAAAAGAAAACAGCAACGCCGGTTTGGTAGCGATCCCGGTATATGACCATAGCGGATATGAGGCTAACCAAGTAATAACCTTTAAATATCACCAAGGAAGAAAAAAATGAGAATTTTCAAATGATTGTTGCTTAGTTTTCTTATTGTTATAAATTAATCTCACCTTTGGCGGGGCCGCCCACGGAACCTTTGTCGGTTAACCTCAAAAGCCCACATCCTAGCGTTATACAACCAATAAAATCATCTTTTAAATTTCGTTATTATTGCAACTTTGCTTCCAAGACATCACTTATAACACCTCGTTTTAATGAGCTTCTCCCAATGAGAGGTCGTTAGAGATAAATGGAAATTTAAAATTATATTGGGTATTGTTGTCCATGTGTAGTCGTCTTGCCATGTAAGCTAAATGATTAATAGATCAATTGTTTCTGAAAAAACGTCAATCTGACGCCAGCTAATTAGTAACCCGTTGAACCATGATGGTACCTTTCACATCAGTTTAGTATCATCAATTGGCAGAGTCTATATTTGTTACTGGGGGAAGGCCAATCAATATTTTCAACGTGCAGCCTTATGGCTGATTGGTCTACCACACAAACTTACTGAGCGTCAATCTATTTTATTAATTGAGTTCGTGTCGCGATTCTGGACCGGAAAAGCGGCTTTCCGCTTCAAAAGGTTAAAGTGGGGTTTGCGTACTATTTGCTGGGGTTGTGGAAGTTGGTGTAGTGCTTGTTGGTGGAAATGTCGTAGTGATTAGTACTGTTAATGTTGTAGCTGTCGGTGTGGTCAAGGTAGATGCTGTAGTGGGTGGTATAGTAGTTATTACTGTAGTCGCTATGGCAGTTGGTGATGTAGTGGTCGATTTAGGAGTTGTAGTAGTAGTAGTTGATTCTGCCTTAGCTGTAGTGGCCGTTATAGTGGTTAACCCTTTACCCAACGCAGACGATACCAAAATTTATTATTTTAAATATTAAAAAAAAAAAATTTCAAAACATTTCAGCAAAAAAATATCATGTGACCAGTCTTGGGAATGAGCTCGACGAGCTCGTTCCAAAGAGAGGTCGCTTGATATGGTTCTGTTGAAATTTTTCGAAAAATATTTTTTCAGCTGTTGAATTTGCAGGATGTGGGCGATTCGTTGGGTAAAGGGTTAATTGAGAAGTTATTGGTGTAATAGGTTTGTTTTCGTGTAGTAGTTGCAGCGGCTGTTTTAGGTGGCTGCACGTCGAAAATCTTGTTTGCTCTACCACACAAATTCACGGAGCAACTATCTACTTTGTGAATTCAAGTCGTATCATGATCCTGGCCCAGGAAGGCTGCCTTTCGTGTTTAGAGGGTTAAAATGCGACTGTCGCTCTAAAATGATCGTATCCCATTTCTTGCACTATAGGCTGAGACAAGATGGTTAAAACTTCAACAAAATTACTACGATTGTCAATTATTTATGAATGAGCTCATATAATATATACATACAGTTGTTCTACTGCACAGTGAAATTTATTTTATATGACCAGGACATATTTCCTCATCGTTAGACCATTTCTCACAAGATGTCGATACAAAGGACTGAGTTCGTTGGGAAACAAAAGTTACAATTTGAATAAATTATGAAGCCATGTTATTGGGGGCGCGGTGGCTCAGTTGGTAGAGGTGCAGGCTGCAAGCCGAGAGGTTTTCGGTTCGAATCCCACCTGCGGCAACCGCGTTGTGTTCTTGGGCAAGACACTTCATCTCCATTGCCCGCGTGGGAGCACGGTGACGCTGTGTACTAAGGCGTACTGCACGTCGATGGTGCACCTGTCTTCAACCAATGCTAACCTTGCTTGTGTGGAGTTGGTATGCTGGAGGGGCTGACGGTTGCTCGCCGTTGCTCGGTGGTTCTCTCCGGGTACTCCGGCTTCCTCCACCCGTAAAACTGTCACAGCCATGGTTAGACATTGTGCAGAAATATGTGACCTTAAAACACCAATAAATAATAAAATGAAGCCATATTATTAAGCACTCAAAAGTGGGCATGATACAATCGTTACTTATTCCCAGTTCCTTATTCGACATTCGTTATAAACCGATAAAATCGGTTGAAAACGAATATCGAATAAGAAACTGGGAATAAGTAACGGTTGTCATGCCCGTCTCAAAATTTACCACCACAACTCCCTGGAATACATATATACTGAGGAACTTCTATACAGGAATTATTGGTTTTGTTAATGTTTCGCTCTAAGTATCAGTTCGAGCAATGGCGTAGCCAGGTAGAGGAGGAGCAAGCCTTCCAAATCTTAACGGCCTCCAAAATATCTCTAATTCTACCATCTGCCTGGGGCGTTAACTAATGAAATTCCAGATGGCATATCATACTTGGTGGATTTCGACGTTCTTTCGAACCTCAAAAAGTCTCAAAATAACGCCATTTGATACATATTTTTTCAAAACTTTATTTGGAGAAAGACCCATGCCTGCTCCTTCTCCCCTTTCACCACATCGAGCCTCGATCTTCTTGATATGTCTGCCGTATAAAATATCTACGCCCCCTCCCCCTGCAAAACATCAGTGTGTCCACCCATAATATAGACACATGGCTACGCACCCACCAGAGTTCCGAGGGCGGAATAAGGTGGTAGCAAACCCAGTTGTGACAGTGCTGTATTTTATCTAACAAGAATCAACCCTCGTCAACCAAATATGCACCTCTTTTTGATAGTCGATCAGTAAACACCTGTGCGATGACACCTTTCTGCAATAAACAAGAACTGGCTATATTGAGATAGCACATTTTATAAATTAATTAATATTTTAATTAATATTAGGAGTACAGCCCCGAAATTTTGCGACATTTTTCCAACATTTTCTGGCAAAAAACTCAATTTCGGAAAAAGTCCCGAGTTCGATCCCCGTCCGGGACGACCCGCGTTGTGTCCTAGAGCAAGGCACTTTAACCCGGTTGCCTACATGGGGCGCGATGACGCCATGTACTAAGGCGTACTGCACGTCGATGGTGCACATGTCTTCAACCGCAGTAACCCTGTTTGAGAGGAGATTGAACAGAGCTAGAATGTTGAGGAGTTGACAGCTGTTCGTCGATGCTCGGTGGTTCTCTCCGGGTACTCCGTCTTCCTCCACCCGTTAAACTGTCGCGGTCACGATTAGCCATCGTGCATAAGTATGTGACCTTAAACTCCAATAAATCAATAAAAAAATATAATATTTCGGGAAAAATGCGACATTGCTTTAACCCTTTAGCTAACACAAAACCAGACGACACTTGGATACACAATTCTTGAATAACTAAATATTTTCATTTTAATTTTCAAAAACATAGCTTATGACCCCTCATTGGAACGGGCCCATTTACCTCGTTCTAATGAGGGTCATAAGTTATGTTTTGAGACAAAAAATGAAACAATAACAAAAATTGAATGTTGACTTTGTGAATAGCGGTGGCCGATTTCGGCCGTCACGTTGGATAACGGGTTAATTGGACGAATGATGGATATTATAAGCAAGGTGATTGCCGCAGAAAGTCAGTTTCCTGACCGGTCTCCTCTGATGCGGATCGGACGCGAACTGGTGAAAGAATTCCTGCTTCTGAATAACATTTAGTCAACTTTATTTTCTTCAATGAACGTGTATCTACAATTTTGTTTTGCATCAGTCTTTTTACAAATGCAGGGCGCTATGATTTAATTAAGAATATATTACAAAGAAATCGTAAGTATTCTTCTGTGTTTGACTTTACCCATGCCCAGCTGAAGTGTTCCCAAGGAATCCATGGTGAATGTTTCAAGAGTAACCACGAACTTTGTTTTGACCCATTACTGCAGACATCCTCTTCAAGCTTACGTGTGGGGGAGTGATTACGAACTTCCTTCTCAGAAAAACATTCTTGAGTCGAAAATCCACTAGACGATTGCAGTGCAACGATCGCGGCCATATCGATCCATTAATCCCTCTACTGTGCCACACGTAGACTTCATTTGGTGCCGCTGACCATTCGATGCTCTCTTGAAAATTTTCACGAACTTTTTCTTTGAATGGGCGGATATTTAAGACCGCCAGCCGATAATAAGGGAACACACGCCTTACATCTTGCCAGACAACAGATTCGAGAACACTTACTACACCAGTTCCGGGACGCAGTGAACATTTCCACAAAATTTTAATTGAAAATAACAAAACCGCTGCAGAAATACGCCAGATTCCCGATTGTTTAACGGTAGAATTTAACACTATGGGTGCAACAAGATTTGGAGGGCAGAGGACAGAATTGTGAATAAAACCCAACATCGGGCCCTTTACCCATGCAAGTACGCATTGATTAATCCCATCCAAACCGATCAACTCAGAAACTTTAAGTCAAACATCAGAGGATAGCAAACAGGCAGGATTCATCTCAAAAAGGAAATCACCAGAAATTCTACAAGATTCTTCACAGAAAACGATGATCGTTCAGTGCAGTAGCGTCATAAAAGGGTAAGTGGATTGATTTTCTTGTTTCATTATTATTTGTCAGCAGAGAAAGTTTTGTATTTATAAGAAATTAGTATGGCTGACCTTGATCAAGTTCAACAGAAGTTAGTACTTGCTCAGGGTGAAATTAATGCCCGTGAAGCCCAAATTCAAGAATTGCAAAAACAACTTCAACACTTAGACCTAGGTGGGGCGCAATTGATTGAAGACACGAAAACTCGTCATCGGGATGAGTTGGTTATGCTTTGGTAGCCACTACAGCAAATGCCACACAGTCTCAAGCATTAATCACTCATATTAAAAAGTTCTCTGGCCACCCAGTACAGTTCAGGTCCTGGATTAAGTCCGCAGAGCTTTACAGTGAAACAAATAAAATAGGGGAAGACCGAAAAGCCATGATAGCTGCTCAAACCAGTAAATTTGTGGTCGCCGATTTTATTCTGCGATCAATCAAAGCCCGACCCGATATGAAATGGGAAAAACTTTACAAGGAATTGAAGAAAAGGTATAGTGCTATTATGGATATTAGCATGGCTAACAATGCATTCAGGTATATGAAGCAAACCAACCATGAGACTGTCGTTACTTACGGCGAACGAATGCTCGATTTGGCAAAAGACGCGCACATGGAAGATGTTGATCGCTCCATAATCGAACGCCAAATTGCAGACTATTTTTTGCAATGGGTTGCTCGAAAGTGATGTTCGAATGAAATTGATCAGAAAAGCTCCCACAACATTAGGAAACGTGATGAGCCAGGCTTTGTTAGAAGCTTCAGCAAAATTACAGTTTAAATCATGCATGGAATCTTTAAAAGTTAGGGTTCGGAACGAAAACCCATGTTATGAAGAATATGAGACAAATTTACCCCCTTAAATAGCAGAAGACACTGAGGACACGCGAGTCATAACTCAATTGAGGTAGAAACCGCCAGACGGAAGCATAGGGTGAATATTTTAACAAAACGCAATTACAATGGTTACCGTCAGTCATATGACAGAAATCCAGATAGACCGAAACCCGTCTATCAACAGGTTAACCGAAAAATGGGTGGTAATTGATATCAGCAGATTGCGAGGTCCCCAGGTAATCGATACCAGCAGCCTGTAAGGCCCCCGAGATTCGTCTGTCAGCGCTGTAATCGTATATGCCACGTCTGAAAAGATTGTCGAAATAATTTAACACGATAAGTCAGAACATAGGAGGTACAATCTCCAGGAAACAGGTTAAACTTTGAGTGTTACTGCTGTCACCAGAGAGGCCACTTCGCCCGCGATTGTTTGGTGAATTTAAATGAGGAAAACTCTGTTCACGCTGGGCAGTAAACAGGGTCTCAACAGGAACCACAAGCTCTCAAAATATGTAAAAATAAAAATGTCAAACTGAAGGGAGAAATAAAAGTTAAACAACCACTGCAGACCAGTGTAAACAAATGTAGAGTTATAAATAAAAATAATGAGAGGGAATGGCAGCAAAAATGTATGAGAACCAAAGTTGCTCACCCATAGTAACTAAGATATTTGAGACAACGAGACTCAGAAATGGTTCTCCTACAAAACTAGGTATTAGAGGTGTAAATACCACTCGTGAGAGTGACAGTCAAGCTACTGTAAATAATAAAAATGTGAGAAAAAGGGAATTAATAAGTGTAAAATCAAATCAAAACTTCTACTTCAAAACCAACAACAGGTGAACACAAGTTCAAGGGTCAAAAATTATGAGCTGAAAGGTCAAGAACCTGGACCCAACCCCCTTTAAATTTGCCGGAGTTTGTGAACAGTGTGGTAGTAAAACCAATTATACTAGGAATTGCAAGGGGTTAAAATGGTGTGACCGATGTACAGTCAGAAGTCATTGGACAAAAGATTGTCCAAGAGTGCTAAATTGTAGAAAATTTACTGATCTGAAGAATAAAGGGCATAATTATACCTCTGAAAATGAAAGACTTTCCCGACATACTTTCACTTTTCAAGCTGGGAACAACTTGAAGGTGGCAAGCCGGTATTACAACATTAAGGGCAGATGCTATCATTAACCCAGCTAACACGTATTTGACACATGGCAGGGGTGTAGCAAATGACATAGCTCAAAGAGCTGGCCCAGCCCTTCAGAGAAAATGCCAGGAATACTTAGCTCAAAATGGTCCCCGATCAGTGGATGGAAATATGGTAACCACTGGCGGATATTTGCCTTGTTCCAAGGTTATCCATGCAGTTGGACCCAGGTGTAATGAGTATCATGATAAAGGCAGATCTTTTGAAGATTTATATAAAACGGTGATGGGAATATTACAGATATGTCAGAAAAGGAAGTATTCTACTCTGGCTATGCCTGCTATTAGTAGTGGAATTTTTGGGGTCCCAAAATACAAATGTGCAGAAATTATAGTTAATGCCATTCAAAATCTTGGAAACACTTTTGGCAATAAGTCATGCTTCAACAAATACACATAGTTGACTTACAATCTGATATAGTAACTGTAATGCACAAGGCTTGTCAGAATAATGTGAGTGAAACTGTGAAAATAGCAGGAAAAATTAGAACAGAACATAGTAAAAATGTGAAACAGGAAGTTGAGGATGTAAACAAACAAAATAGCAGCCAAGATGTCTGACAAAATGTAATCAAACAAAATAGCTACTGGAAACAAAATGTCAGCCAAGATGGCCGACAGGATGTAAACAAACAAAATGGCCACTGGAAACAAACTGTCAGCCAAGATGGCCGACAGGATGTAAACAAACAAAATGGCAACCAGAAACAAAATGGCAGCCAAGATAGCCAACAGGAAGTAAATAAACCACATAGTTACTCCCATAAACAACATGGTACTAGCAATGCACTTGAAAGGAAAACACTTGGTAGTAAAATGAAAACAAATAAAAAGCCAAGAGGGAAGAAAAATAGAAATAACTTAATTAAAATAGATCCAAAGGGACATAGGGAAACTAAAAACTTAGAAAACAAGAATAAAGTGGAACAAAAACAATCCAACTCTGGTTTGAAAACACTTACAATTAATTACAGCACAGCTTCACTGGATAATGTTATGGCACACTTAGGTAAACAACGAGTCTGAGCTATATTTGATTCGGGAGCTCAGACTTTTTGTGTTAGCACCAAATTTTGGAAAAAACTTGAAACATAGACCTCAACTACATGGTGATAGGAAAACTTTACCTAGTATATCAGGTGTATCGGGAATTGATGTTAGACCACGAGGAGTAATTAAACTTAAGTTTTCTATCAATGGAAGTTTCCAATTGCATGAATTTTTGGTTTTAGATGAGATGAGCTCAATCGATCAATGCTTTTAAAACTTGATTGGATTACTGACAATAAAGTTAACATTTACTGGAAACTTGGAAGATTGAAATTAGCTGGTCAATTTATTCTCATAGTTAAAGACTTGTATGTTAGCTGTTTAACCAGGTTGGTTAATCAGGTTGAAATTAAACCCCAGTCTACTTGCTTGTGTACAGCCAAAGCTGATGCAGCAAGTTCAACATTTGACTCTTAACTTTTGGAACATCATGGTTTAAAACAAGGTTTTATTGCTGAACAACCAGGTTTCTTGGTAAGTAAAAGTATAGTGACAAATGGTGATGGAAATATTCCGGTAATGATAGTCAATAATACAAACAAACATTACACTTTGAAACGTGGGTGCATAGTTGGAAGACTAACTCCATGGATCAAGGGGAACAACTCATAGAAATAAAACAAATATTGACAAACCAGCCTGAATTAAAAGAAAATGAGATCACCGAGGCTGATATTCAGGTCCTGGATGATAAAAGACATATATTAATGCAAGTTATTAATGAGAGCAAAGACTTATTTGCTAAGACTGATAAGGAGTTAACCCAAACAGACACAGTTAAGATGAAGATTGATACTGGAGACTCTCCTCCTATAAAAAGTCAAGCCTATAGAGTACCTCTCTGAAAGTGAAAGATCATGGATGATGCCTTGTCTGAAGTGTTAGAGGCCGGTATTATTTGAAGCTCAAACAGTTCTTGGAGTTTTCCTTGCTTACTTGTCGGCAAGAAAGATGGCTCTCAGCGCTTTTGTGTGGATTTCAGGAAGTTAAACAGAGTTACAAAGGTCATGAACTGGCTGCTGCTACTCATAGATGATATCTTCACTTTACTGAATGGGTGTAAGTACTTTACCAGTCTTGCTATGTCAGGTTATTGGCAGGTAAAGATGGATGAACAAGATATGTCTAAGACCACTTTTGTTTGTCACAAAGGCCTTTATGAATTCAACATAATGCACTATGGTTTAATAAATGCCCCTCTGAGTTTCAGACCCTCATGACATATGTCTTAGAAGGCCTAGAGGCCTTCTCTTTGGCTTACATTGACGACATTTTGATTTTTAGTCGAGATGAAAAATCTTACTTGAATCACATTAAACAAGTATTCCAAAGATTACACCAGCACAAGCTCAAATTAAAAGCAAAGAAGTGTTCCTTCTTTCAGTCTGAAACTTCTTATCTTGGCTTTGTGATAAGCCACGATGGAATAAAACCAGAAGAGTCTAAAGTCTCTGTTATCCAAAAGTTAAAACCACCGAAGACCACCACTGAAGTGCGCAGTTTTCTCGGGATGCTATCTTATTACTGCTGATTTCTAGCAAGGTTCAGCAAAATCACTGCCCTTTTGTTAGAACTAACTAAGAAATATTCAAGATTTTATTGGAAGGAGGCCCAACAAAAGGCCTTGGAAGAATTGAAGAAAAAATTAACCCAGTAGCACATTTGTCATACCCAAATCCAAGAAAACCATATATACTCTACACAGATGCCTGGAGCATTTGTGTAGAGGTGGTACTAACTCAACCTTGTGATGATGGTACAGGTCAATTACCAGGAGTTCCTGATGAAAAACCTATTGTTTTTTATTACATAAGTTAGGTGAGGCCCAACAAAAATGGTCCACTTTTGAGAAAGAGGCATTTGCCATCTCATATGCTTTGGACAAATTCAATAATTATTTGCAGGGCATGGAGTTTGTCATTAAGACAGACCACGCTTCCCTGTGATACCTATTGATGAGTCTACAAAATAATGCCAAAGTACAATGATGGGCATTAATAATAGCCAGCTATAATTGTAGGATTGCTTATTTACCTGGTAGACAAAATACCTGTGCTGATCTGCTCTCAAGATTACCTGAAGGGATCGCCAATGCAGATCCACATTATGAGATGGACAATGTTGAGACAGATAAATCTTTACAGGTGGGAGTTATAAATAGTGATAAGATTGACCCCAGAAAATATGTGCATGTAATCAATGATAATACAGAATCTTCTAAAGAACCACAGAGTATAAAGTATAAAAAATTAGATATGAAATTAGAACAAGAAAAAGATTCTAAACTTGTTGAAATTATTAAGAAATATAAGAGTCCTAATACACTGCCTCGTGTAAGAACTAAATATATGATGATCAAGGAAGTTTTATATTACATAAGTGCTGCAGAGGAAAATCCTAGGGTACAATTGTGTATACCAGAACAGCTGTACACAGACATACTTGAACAATACCATGACAACTTGGGGCATTTAGGAATTGATAAAGTGTATTATAACATTAGCAGGAAATATTACTTGCCTGGTTTATACAAACAGATTTACCAGTATGTCGTAAGCTGCCTACCTTGTAGAGCAAGAAATACAAAGAAACATACCTTGCCTTTACAAGAAACAGATAAACCTCCTTATCCATTTGCTAAGTTAGCATTGGATATGAGTGGTCCTCATCCAACCACCTTATCTGGGAATAAATACATAGTAACTTTTATAAATATGTATTCCCAGGGTTGGCTGTCCGTTAGAATTATTAACAGACAATGGGTCCAAAAATTGCAATGGGGTCATGAAACACTTAACAGAGTATCTTTAAAATTCATCATGTGAAAACTTCTTATTACCATCCACAGACTAATGGGAAGGTCGTGAGGTTTCATGGTACTTTAAACAATGTTTTGGCAAAATTGTCATGAAAGGAACTCGAGACTTGGGATCTATTTCTCAATCAAGCTCTGGCAAATTCAACGGATGTGAATCCTCTGGGTTCTTGCCATTCTACCTGATGTTTGGTAGAGATGTAGTGTTGCCTTTGGACACTATACTTAAGCCGAGACAAAAATATATGGGTGAAGAACCCCATAAAATTGCTTTACAAGAACAATATAAAGCATTCTTACAACAAGTCACGCGAAAGAAGCGTGTTCTGAAACAACAGAAATTACTTGATGCAAAAAAAAAAGATACAACCTTTGAAATGGGTGACCAGTCTTGTATTTATCTGGCAGATCAAAAGACAAACTTGAATCTAGATGGGATTACCCAATTGTAGTTATGGAAAAAACAGGCCCAGTAAGTTACAAAATTAAAGATCAGTTAACAAATAGAATAATTAAATGTCATGGAGAGAAACTTGGCCTAGCTCCTCAGGAATGGGAGGTGCCAAGGCTAGAGAAGGCCAGCCAAGTGGTACGGTATGTTGTACCACCAGAACCTTCTACTACCAACACTGACTTGAGTGATAGTGGTACCAAAAGTGATGTGCATGATGAAATAATTCAAGAACAGTCATTTTCAAATGATGATGTGCCCTGAATGATTGTACTCAGAGCATCGTGAGGCAGAGGGAGATTATCCTTTGGATCCTCTCGTTAGGAGTAAGAGACAAACCAGAGAGCATTCTTCCCCAGAAGAGGATGATGTTCCCCTGGAAGAATTATGACAAGTTCATAGGGTTAGAGAACATAAGAAAGCTACGAAAAAGCTCTTGTTGGACCAAGAGCCAAAGAGCTCTGTCCAAAATATTGACCCTCCATGACTGATTGACAATGAACAATCAATGGAGTTAAATCAGTTACAAAATGAAACAACTAAACCTAAGCAGGAAACACAGGCTGACTTAAGTAATATGATCTCAAGGATTCAGACAGTCTTGAGGAATCATGAAAATGCCACCGATTCTAACAAATTGGTGATAGTACAGCGTGCCCCTTGGAGTACAACTGAATAACAATTTCAATGATAAAGGCAATCTACAGAGAGGTTGAGGTTTGGAGAAGGCAAAATAAGTGACTAAATTATATTGACTTATCATTTGTTAAGAAAGAAAATACTGGGAATACTTTGTTGGCCTCGCAAACCCACATGGTACCTCGTATCACTGGGTATTATCTGTTGTTTCACAAACTAGCAGTAAAATGATAGAGTAGCTAAGATACAGACACAGACTCACCCATGATGCTAACTCTTGCTTCCTTTCTTTGTAGGAGCATGAAGTTACATTGGATAGTTACGGTTGGAATTTTCGTGATATTATTAGCGATAGTTAATGGAAAAGGAAATACTATCATAAGAAACAATGTGATCTTCAGAAAAGTAAAAGAAGTAAATATGGTAACAAGTGATTGGACAACGATGTATGTTTTGGATTTAAAAGCATTCATACAATACATAGATGAAGTAGAGCAGAATGTTAGATATCTAAATAAGTTTTATGCTGAAACTGAACAACAATTTGATGTAGTCATAGAGAATCATGAAAAGGCTAACAATATTACCAATAAAAATGCTTTTTCCCTTCACATTGCACTTAAGTCAATAATAACGGATATGTACCAAGGGGTCAGATTCATAAATAATTGTGTCACACGAGTAGTAGATGATCTAAATGACTATCATAAGCTCAATGCCTATACAACCTCGTCACAATTTAAACAGGGATTGTTAGATTTTGTTGGGGAAGGGTTAGGTTTTCTTTTCGGTACTGTGTCTGCTTCAGATTTAAAGGAACTACAAAGTAATATTGAAAAAATTATATGCTAATGAAGCTAAACTTAAGCATGTTGTTAAAGAGAGTTTAACTATGGTAAGTTTGAATAGAGAAGCGTTGCAACAAAATCGAGAATTTATGATAGATTTATGAAAATCAGTTACCTAATTCCAGACACAAGCCCATCAAATTTTCACAGACCACGAAGAACGTCTAGTATTGATTGAACATTTTACAAATTTGTATCATCAACTGGAAATAGTACTCACGCAATTGGAATTCATGCTAACCATGGCAGAGACCTATATGCATGATTTACATGATCAAATGGATATTTTGGCTGATGAGAAATTATCTCTGAAAACTGTAAATCCTTCACTATTAACGAATGTATTGATGGAAATAGAATCACAATTGAATGATCATACATCATTGCCATTAGATGTCCGAAACGAACTCTGGCAATACTATCATTTATTGATGATGGCAACTGTGTTTGCTGACAATAAATTGGAAATCTTGCTAAAGGTGCCATTAAGTAATGCAAACTTTAACTTTGAAGTATTTATTTTACCTATACCATTTGTAAATCTGAGTAAACACACTTCACAAGAAGCGAATAAACTTGTGGCTATGTACACTCTGGAATCTGGTAACTTGATTGTTGATAAACAAAGAATGCGATATGTATCTGAAATAGGACATGATCAATGCGTAGATAATAAAAATATATTTTGTCCACTTGTAGGAGCAATACATACAATACATACAACTACTAGCTGTATGTTGGAGTTATTCTTGAATATGAAATTGGCAATAAAGCAATTATGTACAATGGAAATAAGACTTAATATCAATTTACCCTTCACGACGAGACTCGAGGAAGGCTTATGGTACGTCTCCACTAACGTTCCATTATGATTCTCCATTACGTGCCCAAATAGGAAGAACCCAAAACCGGATAGGATTCTTCCACCAATAGGCATCTTACAATTGAATCCATTGTGTATGGCAACTAGCAGTCAATTATTATTGACTAGCTACTTCCATCATAGGGATGAAAAGATACATCGCCTAGTATCAAAAATGGTATTACCGCAATTTTTGATGACACAACGAAGTATTTGGAAACCCGTATTGTCTCAAATAAATGTTACTACCTTTGAGATACCAAAAGATTTTAAGCATTTAGATAAGATTCCTATGAATGATCTTGTTCGTGAATTGGATATGGTTAACAATACTCCTAACAAACCTTTTTCCATTCCAAAATGGGCATATTTCATTGCTACCATAATGTGCATACTTGTCGCATATCTGTTAATGCATTTGTATCGATCCGGTACCCCCAGACAGATATGCAACTGGTTATGTAGAAGTAAGAGTAAATGTACAATGCGACTAACGATCTCTGCTGATGGTGATAATGAAATGGTTAATCTTGCCAATAATGATGTTTATGCAACTATGAATGCATCTCCAATGGTGACACCTTCATCACCTCAACCTCCAAAGAGTATAACTGACATGATGACATGGGCGATAAAGAATCTCAGTGCTTCACCCAAACCTGCCTAATAACAAATGTATCCTCGAGTGAGCCATGGTGCTGAGTCTGCCAGTGTTCACATGACTATGGTAGATAGAAACAATAACTCTAATGAGCAATAAGCTCACAGACTGTGTGTTTTCGTTTCAGTGAGCAATGGCAGACTGTGGTAGTGAACAATTTAAACCTTTACCCAACGTAACGGCCAAAACCGGCCAGCGCTATTCTCAAAAATCGCCAATTAATTTTCATTATTTTTTTCATTTTTTGTCTCACAAACATAGGTTATGACCCCTCGTTGGAACGAGCTCGTCGAGCTCGTTCCAACGAGGGGTCATAACCTATGTTTTTGAGACAAAAAATGAAAAAAATTAGTTATTCAAGAATTATTTTTGCAAGTGTCGTCTGCTTTTCAGGTTAGGTAAAGGGTTAAAGAGGATAGTTCTACTATTACCAGTTCAACAAATAGTCAAACATCTACTTCTGGAAACATGACAGATAATGAGTCTACAAATAACTTGGCGTTGGTTATGCCCAAATATGATTCTGATGAATGTTCAAATTCGGATATCTTCACTAAAACTGATGATTCTGATAGTGATTATAACGTGTGTTTGATTTCAGATATCTTGGCTGAGCGATCAGATTTAACTGGTAGTCGTGGTGAACTTTTACTTTCAGAAATTATATCCATTTCAAGTGTGACAAGTCCAGAAGTTATATCCCTGTCCAGTAGTGATAGTCCTGGATCTGCGTTGACACATCATCCGGAATCTAAGGGTTCAGAGCGTGATGTCGACCCAGATTCTCGTAAGTTTATGTTTGATGAACCTGTACCTGGTCCGTCAACAGCGACACAAAAAAATGTGAGGGAAACATTTGAACGTGAAAAGATTCACCCAGATTTCCAACTGCTGCATTCTTGCCTTCGACAGCATGTGGCAAACCTGGGGCATCAAAGAATAAATCACGTTACCTCAAGTAGCAGTCAAGACACATGTGTTGTCTGTCTTACCTCAATACCTGAGGGTGACTGGGAGGGATACAATTGTCCTCAATGTAGACAGATGGTGCATATGGAATGTGGGCGCGCCTGGATGCCTTACTCTGACCCTCAACAGTGCCCACATTGCCGTTTCCTTTTAAGGTGGGGTACCAACTTGGCTCCAGACTGGTTTGATTATGCTCACCATGATCATTATGGTGACCCCATAACAAATTGATTATCTTAAATCCATTTTTGTTTTTATTTTCAGGACGTTGGATACTTCACAGTTACTGAGAGGCAGGGCAAGCCCTTTATACGGAAGTGCATGTATGTGAGTTCTTCTTTGGACTCGAACTCCTCAGCACATCCTTTGGAGTTCGGAACTTTTTGGGGAGGATTGTCACATAATGCCCTCCCGTGGGTCCTTATTGATGAGTGTAGAGTTTTTCCTCATCTCCAAGGGGAGTGGGCCCAAGGACGGGCTATATAATTTAGTTTGTGTGTAAAGTATGATTTTACCTTCATGAAATTCTTTCACTGAAAAACATATTTTTCTCAGACGTAAAACGAATATTTTAGCTGTTCGTATATTACAGGGTTTCGAGTACAGGTCATTGATATTTACGACCTCCCATTAAGAGTTAAATAATAAGCAATTTCATCTCTACGCCGATTACAAATACCTATCTGACCATATACCATATGTCACGGTGACAGTTTAATAGTTCTTCCTTTGTTACTAAGTCTTAATTACATCGTGTCAGGAGTATGGCATGATGTAAGTGTCGAGCATGGGTGTTTTTGCTATAAGTCACTGCTGATAATAAAATTAATGGTTTTCGAGATTAGGGCTCGGCAATACATTACTTCATTAACAATATACTGGCTGTTCACTTTTAAAGGAGGGGAGAGCTATCTCTTAATACATCACACGTAATGACGTCTGGCCGGTTACAACAGGGTTATACAGAATTACTGCTGAGGGTTGGGCATCCAATTCACACACCTGGTCAACATCTGGCCCGATAAACTATCTTCTGACAGAATAATTTAGATTTTGGATATTATAAGCAAGGTGATTGCCACAGAAAGTCAGTTTCCTGACCGGACTCCTCTGGTGCAGATCGGACGCAAACTGGTGAAAGAATTCCTGCTCTCAGTAACATTTAGTCGACTTTATTTTCTTCAGTGAATGTGTATCTGAAATTTTGTTTTGCATCAGAGTCTTTTTACAAGTGTAGGGCGCTATGATTTAATTAAGAATATATTACAAAGAAATTGTAAGTACTCTTCTGTGTTTGACTTTACCCATGCCCAGCTGAACTGTTCCCGAGGAATCCATTGTGAATGTTTCAAGAGTAACCACGAACTTGGTTTTGACCCATTACTTCAGACATTTTCTTTAAGCTTATGTGTGGGGGAGTGACTACGAACTTCCTTCCCACAAAAACATTCTTGAGTCCGAACTAAAATCCACTAGACGACTGGGGTGCAACGATCGCGGCCATATCGATCCATTAACCCCTCTACTGTGCCACAAGTACACCAAATATACATTCGAAGTTTGGTACTGATATTTTAACTTTAACCCCTAAAAGAGACGCAAGTTCGGATATTCAATATACATCCGAAATAATTTTAACCCCTAAATTCCACTTTTAATGTATAGTGCGGCTTCCGACTTGCAGTCTCAAATTTCTCAAGCAGGGAGGGACAAACAGAGCCGCAAGTAAACTATTAATCTTGAAAACATCAAATAAACGCGATGGTACATGTATACGCTATATTATATATAAAATTTATGGTGGTAATATCTTGATTTTAACCCCTTCTGTTTTAAGTTTAAAGTCTGATAGAAAATCGCATTTCGACCTGATAGAAAATCACATTTGCAGTCTGATTTGCCACCAGTCACAGATACGCAGATTATGTGGAAACCCTTCCCTGAAATGAGCCAATTAAGAGGATTTGCCTTTTGTTATTAGGTGTGAATAACAATAAAAACTCCACCCATCCTTTATCGCTGCTTGAAGAAGAAAATTTTGAAAATTTCGAGTTTGACTTGAAATAAATATAGCTTATAATTTATCAACATTCCTCATGTTTTACCTGGTCTAGAGATCGGCAACTATAATACTTGACAAATTTAGAGTTTTTTCTACAGTGAATTGGGCTCTTGTTCCTTTTAAAAAAATTATCAACTCCCCTCATCCTTTTCCCGGGTTTGGTACCGACAATTATAAAACTTGGCAGATTTATAGTTTTTTTTACAGTAAATTTGGCTACTGTTTTTTTAATTGATAAGCTCAACACATCTTTTACCCGGGCTTGGAACTGACAAGGATAAAACTTGGCAGATGTACAGTTAAAACTAGAAGTCCTGTCACGAAATGCGCACAAATAGCACGTTGATTTGCGCGTTAATATACGCGTTATGGCCATAGTAAAGCTATCAAATTCTGTACATGTGGCCTGTGCACAAGCAATGTTTCAGCCAATGGACCTCCGGGTAACCCGGAGGTCCATTGGCAGAAACATTGCATGTGTTTGCTATGAGTAACCAGGAGAACCTGCCGTGATTTGGATGCCATTCGATATGGCAATTGCGCGCAATTCCAACGCGCATTTAAGCCTAGATAAGCGCACTATTCGTGACAGGACTTCTAGTTTTAACTGTAGAGTGTTTTCTACAGCGCCTTTCGCTACAGTTTTTTTTCAATAGTGCATTTCGCTACAGTTTTTTTCAACAGCGCATTTCGCTACTGTTTTTTTCTCAGCCTCAGTAAAACTCGATATGTATGTAGCCTACATTTAAGCATTCTGCTTTGTTTATTTTGTGTGGAGGGGATGGGGTAGTTTTCAAAGTATTTTTTCGAATGGAGATCTTAACCCCCTAAGTGTAGCCACTCCTTCTCGTTATCAAATATTTATGAAATTCTTTAAAAAGAATTTTCGAGAACCACACCACTGACAATAATTGGAGAAGGTGCCGGGGCAGTTCCTCTCAAAATCACCTCGACGTTTTGTCCCAAGTCCAGTTTCCTACAGAGACGATACATCCAAAGCCGATCTTTTTTCGGGGTGTGTGTGTGTGTGTGGGGGGGGGGGGGGGGGGGTTGGGGGGTGGTGTATGAGGAAAGGGTGCCCTTTCAAGTGTTTTCGATGTAAACGCTGTTCAAAAAACTTGAAATTATTTTGAACTAATTTCTAATGAATCATCAGTAATAATGCTTTGAGATGTGGTATTCACCTTCTTTTAGTGAGAGAGATTTAACTTTATTCACCGAATGTTTCTTGTTCATGTTCTAATCCAAAGAGATTGCTTGATATATGAACAAAATAAGAGTGCTTCATGGGTATTTTCTCGCGCGCTTGTACTTGCACAAAGCGTTGTCTTGTTTTCCCATGACTCCCCTTTGAGAAAATACTCTTTATATAGGAGCGTGGGAAACATTTTGAACTGTAGGAGGCACGATCATATCACAGTACAGTCGCTGAGGACTGGTTGTAATCTACGCGTGGGTAGTGATGTCCACGTATGCGTTTACCATCATCTGCAAAATTTTAATTAATGACGCACCGGGTTGTACCCAGTGCTTCATTAACTGCCCACCCGTGGAAAGTGACCAGTCCACGGCGGCCATACGGTAGGACACATACACACTGATATATATCAGTGGAATTCCACGTATATGGTGACATGGTAGGAATACATGGGTAGAACGTACATCTACAGTTGAAAAAAGTTCCCATTCTTGGCTCCATATTTTACAATGTTTCGCCTGGCGGGGACATTTGTTAGACATAGAGCCCAGAATCTGCACTTATCTCGATTTTAATTGCCGTGGATGAGACAAATCGTACGAGGGAGTCTTAGTAGTAGGAGATGTAAGAAACAGCCTTATTCAACCGGAGGGAGAGCCGGAGGAGGAAGTGACGTCACAGTCACATGACCCAGTGGCGCCATGTTGTTTTGTCAAGGTAGCCCGCGTGAGCGGCCATCTTGTGACGTCATCTCCATAGTGACGCTTGGTGTTAGCACGCATGCGCAGTGTGTGTTGTTAGAGCGATATGTTTCGATCATCCATTTTGTATACTGGAGGCCACCATCTTGGTTTCTATGGTAGCATGTAGTTGCTATGTGACCCAAAGGCCTACAACAAGATAGGTGTATGTTCGGTCGGTATGTTCCTTTTTACAGGAGTAATTTCCCGATTCGCAGAATTACCCAAATAAACCCGAAAAGTTTCACTATTTCGAATTCTTTCAGAATTCTCTGATTCTTTCTATCAATGCAATAGTTTTCGCCTTCTTGGGCATGTTCCTTTGTCCTGGAGTTTACTTCAGTAGAGTAGAAGAGCTTATCAGCTGGAACAGCTTTGCTTATTATTACTATATTTAGCTTTTCTGGTCTGTTCTTGTTAGTTCTGACCCTATTCCGAGTACTCTTGTTGTTTCATTTATCTAGATCACCCAATCAGTTCACTTGACTGGCGCTAACTAACTAATCATATTGCTTAATTTCCCATACTCTATATGCAGAGTTATCTCCCTTGTGTATATCAAAAGCCTATATCATTCCCAAAGCCAATGAGCTAACGAGTTGTTACTGACGTCATTGCTCGAACGACTCGAAGCCCATCAGGCAAAAGAGCTTTATAGTAATTGCTCTATCGAGTGTCTTGACATATTGCTCGAATGACTCGAAGCCCATCGAGCAAACGAGCTTTAGAGTAATTGCTCGTTCAAGTGACTCCACATACTGCTCGTCGGCTCATTTCGGTATTTGAGGACACCTATGGCATGGTATTGTATTATTTGAGGATACTTTTTATAGGATACTTATTTAAGGATACTATTACCTGTTTGGCCCAGCCTTCTGGGCCACCCCAAGTCATACCTATCACAAATTCTCCCAGTAAGCTATTGAACAGTTACTGATAAGTCATAGCTCGAATGACTCGAAGCCCATCGAGCAAATGAGCTTAAAAGTAATTGCTCGATCGAGTGACTCGACATGTTGCTCGAATGACTCAAAGTCCATCGAGCAAAAAAGCTATAGAGCAACTGTTCATTCGAGTGCCTCTCACACACTGCCCTTAGCCTCATTTCGGTATTCGAGGATACCTATGACATGGCTACATATCAGCTGAGGATACCTGTTAAGGATACATTTCAAGGATTCTTATCTGAAGATATCTGGGCAGACCATTTCGCAGGGTATGAAAGGGAGGATACCTCCAAGATTTTGTAATTTCACGTTTAGCCAGCGATGGATCAACATCATACCCGTGAAGAGTGCCAGAAAATGTTCCCGAAGAAATGCAATCTTTATCAGCATAGGAAGACAGTCCACAGGACAGGAATCTACGAGTGTGTGAGATGTCCAAGAACGTTTAACAGAAAAGACAACCTAAAAAGACACCAGATTCACCACTAACTACAAGAACTGTGGCATCTCTGCAAAAGAGAAGAACGCAAAGAAATAAGCCAAGTTGAACCAAGGGAACTGTCAAAACTGTACCAGGTGAATAACCATAAACCAACCAGAAACCTGTGGGTACCAATGCCACCAACAGAAACGCCTCTTACAGTAATGACCGGAACGGGCAATAAACCCGAACCAAATAAACCATCCAGAAACCTGTGGGTACCATCGTCACCAACAGAAAATGCCTCTTACAGTAATGACCGGAACGGACAATAAACCAGAACCAAATAAACCAACCAGAAACCTGTGAGTACCAGTGCCACCAACAGAAATACCTCGTACAGTAATGACCGGAATGGGCAATAAACCAGAACCAAAGCATAATCCAACAAGTGAAGACAAAAATACGCATTGGTCGAACCAAGTTTACTGGAAAGCTTACTATATCGACAGCATTTGGTGCACAGAGATCCAAACGGGATTGCCATAATAGACCTGGATAGAGAAATGTGGGAGACCGTAGAATCCTAAACCACGGACGAGACCGAGAAGATTCTTCAATACAACTAGATTTTACAAAGATACAGATAATTTTACAATAAAACTTTACAACCAATAACGACCAGGCCACAGAACCAATGATGATAATGGAGAAAATGAAGCTGAAAGAGATCAAAATGAACGGAACAGACTAAAACGAGTGAAGAGGAGATCGAAATGAAGTGAACGAAGATCCAACACACTCAAGATAAGAAAATAACCAGAACAAATATTGAACTACAATGTATATAACAGAGCGCACAGAAGAGTCAATAAATTTTTAAAACATAACAGAAATTCTTGTTTTCTTTCACTGGCAGGGAAGGGAAATACCCTGCGAAATGGGCTGACCAGATATCTTCAGATAAGTATCCTTAAAATGTATCCTTAACAGGTATCCTCAACTGATACGTAGCCATGTCATAGGTATCCTCGAATACCGAAATGAGGCTAAGAGCAGTATGTGCGAGTCACTCGAACGAGCAATCGCTCTATAGCTCATTTTGAGTCATTCGAGCAACATGTCGAGTCACTCGATCGAGCAATAGGTTTCGAATCATTCGAGCAATGACTTATCAGTAACTGTTCGATAGCTTATTGGGAGAATTTGGGATAGGTATGTCTTGGGGTGGCCCAGAAGGCTGGGCCAAAATAGGTAGTAGTATCCTTAGATAAGTATCCTATAAAAAGTATTCTCATATAATACAGTACTAGGCCATATGTATCCTCAAATACCCAAATGAGTCGACGAGCAGTATGTCGAGTCACTCGAACGAGCAACTACTCTAAAGCTCATTTGCTCAATGGGCTTCGAGTCATTCGAGCAATATGTCGAGTCACTCGATCGAGCAATTACTCTTCAGCTCATTGCTCGATTGGTTTCGAGTCATTCGAGCAATGACGTTTCAGTAACTGCTCGATGGCTTATTAGGAGAATTAGCGATAGGTACGGCTTGGGGTGGCCCAGAAGGCTAGGCCAAAATAGGCAATAGTAGCCTTAATTAAGTATCCTATAAAAAGTATCCTCAAATAATACAATACCAGGCCATAGGTATCCTCAAATACCGAAATAAGTCGACGAGCAGTATGTCGAGCCACTCGAACGAGCAATTACTTTGAAGCTCATTTGCTCGATTGGCTTCGAGTCATTCGAACAATATGTCGAGTCACTCAATCGAGCAATTACTCTAAAGCTCATTTGCCTGATGGGCTTCGAGACGTTCGAGTAATGACTTCAGTAACTACGCGATAGCTTATTTGCTTTGAGAATGATATAGGCTTTTGATATACACAAGGGAGATAACTCTGCATACAGATTATGGGAAATCAAGCAATCTGATTGGTTAGTTAGCGCCAGTAAAGTGAACTGCTTGGGTGATCAAGATAAATGAAACAACAAGAATACTCGGAACAGAGTCAGAACTAACAAAAACAGACCAGAAGAGCTGAATATAGTAATAATAAGCAAAGCTGTTCCAGCTGATAGGCTCTTCTACTTTACTGGAGTATACTCCAGCACAAAGGAACACACCTTGGTAGACGAAAACTATTGCATAGATAGATAGATAGAACCAGAGAATTCTGAAAGAATTCGAAATAGTAAAACTTGTCGAGTTTATTTGGGTAATTCTCTCCGAACATACACCTATCTTGTTGTAGGCCTTTGGGTCACATAGCCACCACGTGCTGCCATAGAAATCAAGCTTGCGGCCTCCAGTATACAAAATGGACGACGGAAACACGTATAACTCTAACAACCCGCGCATGCGCACCCACACCACGTATCACTATGGGGATGACGTCACAAGATGGCCGCTTACGCGAGTTACCATAACAACCAAACATGGCGCCACCAGGTCACGTGACTATGACGTCACTCCCCCCTCCGGTCTCCTTCCGGCTGAATAGGGCCGTTTCATGCTCTTACTACTAGTCTTCGGTCACACCTTGAGAGGAGTAAAGATTGCACCCTTTCCTGCTAATCCCCAATAAAATTTCTCTCACTCTCAACTATTTTAAAATAAAAAAGTTGGTTGGCACGTAACCCCCCCCCCCCCCCTTCCACGCACACACAGCGGCCGCAACGTTCGTGTCGTCATATCACATCTTATTACATTTTTGCTCCACATAGACACATACGCCCTATATGCAAACAAGTCGGCGGATAGTCGCACGATAAGTGTTCTGATATTTTTCTCTCATTGATCTGGGAGAACTTTCCAAGAATAAATGTCGGCTTTTGGTATTTTTTACCGAAGAAAAAGTTATATTTGAGCTTATTTATACCAGTACTGAGCATACACGTTTCCCATTTTTTCAATATAATTATATCAGTTTTTGTTTTCTTTCTTGTAAATAAAATTTTAAATTGGAAACAATCGGTCACATATCGGTCTGTATAGCACAGGAAGGAGAGGGGAGGGTGACTTCATGGCGAATCGCGCTGGGTTTTCTTTAATCTAACGAATCTTGAAACAAAGTCGAGAAGAAATGACAAACTTTCAGTTCATGGGCCACGAGATTGAACACGGATGGCTCTTGGGCTGAAAATTCGAAGCATGTTTTTTTCAGAATTCGTAAAAAAATATCTGATGGAAAAACATTACCATGACGATTCAGTAGTAATCCACCCTCCCTGCGTTCTGGAAAAATGCAGTCTTTCGCTTTTGTGGTGAGTTGTCGCTTTTGAGCGTCATTGCACCTGCAATTTTCACTTTTTGTAAGTAGACAACAGCTCGCCCAACTTGTACCCAAAGGTCGCAATATCATTTTTGGTGTGGTGCGTCCGCAGAACGCACCTCACCAAAAATCATATTATGGCCTTTGGGTCCAAGTTTGATTAATGTAAACATGAGTTAAAGTTCCCTAGTGATGCTGTAGCATAAATAACAGAGAATTACCCGATGCAGAAATACTCTCATCGGGATTCCGTTTCTCGTAAGCTTCACAGAACTGCGATCCAAATTAACCCTTTACCCAATGTAACGGCCAAAACCGGCCAGAGCTATTCACAAAAATCGCCAATTAATTTTCATTATTTTTTCATTTTTTGTCTCAAAAACAGAGGTTATGAACCCTCATTGGAACGAGCTCGTTGAGCTCGTTCCAATGAAGGGTCATTACCTATGTTTTTGAGACAAGAAATGAAAAAAATGAGTTATTCCAGAATTATTTTGGCAAGTGTCGTCTGCTTTTCATGTTAGGTAAAGGGTTAAAACGTTTTTTTTACTAGGACTCTACGAATCCCAAATTTAGGATCGAATCAAATCTTGAATCTAATCAGACATGTTTTCGAATTAAATCGTCCGGAGAACGCACCTCACCAAAAATCATATTACGGCCTTTGGGTCCAAGTTTGATCTATGGGTTAAAGTTCCCTAGTAATACTGCAGTACAAGTAACAGGGAATTACTCGATCGCGGCAGAAATACTCTCATCAGGATTTAAAAAGTTTTTTTTACTAGGACTCTGCGAATCCCAAATTTAGGATCGAGTCAAATCTCGAATCCAATCAGACATGTTTTCGAATCAAATAGAACCTCTCACCGCTGCTTAATTTGGAGACACTGAACCTTCTAACAAAAATACATATTACCGGTCCCCACTTAAGTATTGCATTCAAAGGTAAATCGCCCGTTTGTTCAAGTCTACCAAAATGTTGAATATTTCAAAAACGGAATCGAAGCAGTTCCGGGAGAAGAGTACCATTAAATTCGTCTGTCTCCAGGTCGCCAAGTATTTTATTCAACGACCACTTATCTGTTTGAGCGGAGTAGAAGTAATTTCGGAAGCGAAACCTTCTCAAACCTTTCTTCTATATCCAGGTCTCCTGCACAGGAGTTCAAGACGAGACATCTGACAGGATTTTGAGGAATATCACGACGATTCAAAAATTTCTGAATTAGAGTGTTTCGAATCGAAGGGTTCAAGAGGAGGCGCCTGGTAGTATTTTCAGAACATTTCGACGATTCGAAAATTTTCGAATCAGCGCGACTCGATGTGTTTGGAATCACTGGGACAATTTGGAATGGAATCGAATTTCGAACCTTTACAGAACCCTACCGATGAAACCTAGCTGATGAATAAAATAGCTACCAAATTCGATTCGATGATTCGATTCGAGACCCCCCGATTATGAAATTATCGAATCGTCGAGATATTCTCAAAATCCCGTCAGATGTCTCGTCTTGAACTCTTCTTCCATGATCAGGTTTCATGTACATGCGACCTGATGATAGAAAATGAGTATGGGAAAGTTTCGCTTCCGAATGTTCAAATTTTTTGAGTGACCTTTGCATAAAATACTTGAGTTAAGATTGACAACATTTACGGTTGCAATATTGACAGTTTGAAGAACCTCTAGATTCGATTTTGATATTCGATTCGAAATGCTCTGCCCGATTTGATTCCGGAGTAGATTCAAGCCGAATTTTATGATTCTTAGTACCGTAAAGGCTTGAGGATTTAACCGTTACATACAGTAAGAGGTTAATAGTTTATAACGCGACACTATTTTAGAAATCAGTTCTGGAAGATTTGGGAGGACAATGGAAATAGAATTTAAGTAGGCAGTCATCATTTGTTTTGATGAATGTGCCGTGACAGGAATGATTATTCCATGGACCACTAACCAACGATGAACAGAGGTTCTGTAAATATTTAGTGAATTTGTTAATTCAGGACTCGATTAATTATTTTCAGGTTTCCAACCCCTTTCCGCTCGGATGTCAGTTTTTTTTAAATTTAAGTATTGGAATTTCTTTTTTCAGATGCAACTGTATGTAGTTTTTTTTGCCATGGCTGTGGCATTAGCAAGTGGAGAACCAGTGATAAAAGTACCATTGAGGGTAGTATCACACTGGGCCAAAGATTGGATGAGGGACATCAACACGGTCGAAGGATTGGTTAGTTTTCCCATTACGGGTTCAATATCAGAATGGACTATCAAGATAATATTTTCGAAGCCAACTAGAGATTTTAAGGTAAGCAAACCAATTTCGACGTCTTCTTCTAACTAATCGTCGCTGAGTGCTAGAATGTTCTATGTCCCTTATGGGACATAGAACGTTCTAGCACTTAGGCGACGTAATGCTGCTCCATTGGAATCGAGGTGGCTCAGTAGTTAGAGAAATAGACTTCAAACCGAAAGTACAATCGCTCCATCCTGACCATCGGTAACTGCCTTGTGTTGATGGCGCTGTGTATTAACTGGTAGTGTGTTGGAAGCCCATAATTGAGCTTTATCCTGAAGTGCCGGTACCGCAGTGTAAAGGCTTCATATTATGTGGATGTGTTTCATATTATTTTTGAAGTGATATTATTTTATCTATTAGGATTTGCCTTGTTACAATTTATGGGGCACTCTCCCATAAATTGTTATAAGGCAAAGATGCATAAACAAATTTTAAGGACCAAAAATAATTTAGCACTCTACCAGTTAAGGCATGTCGCACGATGATGGTGCACATACCTTCAACTGCTGCTAACTGTACTTGGGCTGTGCTAGTAAGTTGGGAGGTCTGATAGTTGGTCGCCGTTGCTTGATGATTTTCCCCGGATTCTCCGGCTTCCTCCACCCCTAAAACTGTCCGACACGGTCAGATCCTGTCTGCCGAAGTGTCGCTATAAACAATAAACAATGCTACTACAGTAGTTTGAATACAAACTACAATAGACGTGCTCCCTGGAGTAAATACTTCGTAGTCTGTATATTATGTAACCATTTCTAACCGAAAAATCTTTTTCCGGTCCATGTGCGAATTTCATAAAATAAATAATAATAATGTAATAATGAAGTTTATCACATGACTATTGTAAAGTTCAATGAAAAAGTCCATCTGATATTCTTCTATATGAGAACACGTGTAATATGACCTGCAAGAATTTTCATTGGCTGAATTTTAAGCCTCATCACCTAATTAATATTCACATTGTACCACTCCATTGTTTACAAACAAAACATGTCGCGTGTACTAAACTATCGAGTGAATGAAATTGTGAAAATAGATGGAAAAGGAGGAGAAGAGGAAATTGTTAAGATCATTGATTCCACAAAAGGCTTGTTATACACTGTGAAAATAATAGGTATCGACTTTGAAGTGACTCTCTCGGCAGAACGTTTGAGCCCATTACACGATGAACGCTACCAGACGCTAGATTGCCAAGAAACTGTTGGCGTTGCTAAGCAAACGGATGCTACTCAACAGCGTCGTTTTGTTAATATCAGCGGTGCAGATATAGATGGATTTGTTGAAAAAGAAACACATAAAAACACTTTAAGCAAGACCTTTTATGATATGAAGTTAGTAAGAAATTTTCTTCAAAGTAATGATATAAATGAGCATCGTGAAATTCACAACATACCGCCCAGTGAACTGTGTGTTGTTTTATGCAAATTTATCCTGTCAGTCAGAAAATCCGACGGCTCTGAATATGAACCAAGCTCGTTGCGTGGATTTATTTCCAGTATTGACAGAAATTTAAAACGTTTTAATTATGGCCACACAATAGTTAGCAGTGTAGAATTTTGTGAAAGTGAGAGACATATTGAAGGCCAAACAACGACAACTGAAAGGAAGTGGCTTGGGCAATCGGGAAAAGAAGGCGGAGCCAATAAGTGACAATGAAATTGACATTTTGTGGCAAAGCGGTCAACTGGGTTCTTCGACACCCGAATCTATAATAAACTCCTTGTGGTTTTTAAACACTATTCTCTTTGGTTTACGGGGCTCAGATGAGCACCGTAAAATGTGTTGGGGGATGTTAGTTTGCACAAGGACCCAAATGGCCAGGAATATTTACAGTTTATAGAAAGACAAACAAAAACTCGCCCTGGTGACAATGTGAGAGATGTTCGAAGTGTGCCACCCAGAATGTGGTGTAACTTTGATTTACCAGAAAGGTGTCCTGTGAATATTTATAAAAAAGTACTCTCTTTTAAGGCCCTCTGGTTATAGTGACGAAAGTGACCCTTTTTAATTAGCAACACATACTAAACAAGATATTATGAATGTCGGTGATCAGTAGTTTAAAAGACAGCCGATTGGAATAAATAAACTTACCTCCATCATGAAGCGCATGGCAAAAGCAGCTGGTCTGTAACCGGAAAAGAAACTTACAAATCAGAGTGCTCGCAAACATCTTGTTCAGAAACTTAGTGAAAATAACATCCCTGCTCACCAGATTATGCAAATCACAGGACACAAGAATATCCAGTCAATTAACAATTACAGCCATATCAATGAACAACAACACAAACAACTTTCTCGTGTGTTATCTAACTCCAATCTTCAAACTGAAAATAGGCCTCAATATCCTAAATCCATGGACACAGATGTAGTTTATCAAAACCAGTCAATTTCTAACACAAATTCCATTGATGAAAACACACAGTTTGCGGGTAGACTGCAGAATATGTTCACGCGGGTAGACTGCAGAATATGTTCACAGGCAACATTTAAGGTTGGCACTTTGAAACACACATTCATAACCCAGAAACATCATCAGCCCAACCCGCTCAGAAACGTAGGCGCATCATTGTGTCCGACAGCGACTCGGATTAAAGTTTATAAAATATAGAAATTGCAAATCCCTTCTTTGGATTTGCTTCTCTTATTGTTGACAATTGAATTACTAATGAGGGTTTTGTTGCAGTCTGTTTATTAAATGTCAACAAGACCGTTTGTTTTGAGAATTATTTTGTAAAGCGGAAGTATTGAACGCATTCAGTCAACGTGGAGAAAGTAGGTTCATTTTCTTTTTCCATGTACAGGAACACAGAGTCGATAAAAATAAATCGGTTCAAGTTCGTTAGTGTGTGTCATGTGATAAAAAGAATCTGAAATTCGTTTCTCTTTGGCATAAGATTTTTGAAACTCGTTTCGACAATTTTATTTTAGCTCGCCAGAGGCTCGCTAAAATAAAATTGTCTACACTCGTTTCATAAATCTTATATCAAAGAGAAACTCATTACAGTTCCTCTATTTATAGCTTTGGATGCACAATGTGCTCAAAGTCTTTACAATATCGAGTACACGCATGGTGTATAAATAAATAGACTCTGAGGCTGAGGCTTAACATATACAAAAGTAACAACTATCAACTATTAATCAACCATGGTTAAGCTCAGTGTTATATACTTGTTTGAAGAAATAGGGCTTCAGAGCAGATTTAAAATGGTCGAGAGTTTGTGGCGTCTTCATATAAGCGGGAAGCGAATTCCAGAGCTTCGGACCGGCAACTGAGAAAGCACGACCACCGCATGATAGAAGGTTGCAAGATGTGTAAACTAAGTCATTGGGGAAACTAGACCCGAGAGTCCTGACAGGTTTGTGGGGAACAAGAAGATCAGTAAGATATGAAGGACCAAGATTGTTGAGGCATTTATACATGATTAAGAGGATTTTAAATTCAAACCTTTTCAGAACTGGGAGCCAGTGTAGATCTGTCAGTACCGGAGATATGTGATCATATTTCCTGGTCTTGGTCAGAACTCTGGCTGCACAATTTTGGACAGCCTGTAACTTAACCAAAAGATATTTGTTGCAACCAAGAAGCAGTGAATTACAGTAGTAGAGACGACTCGAGACGAATGCAGGCTGAGCATTTTTGTCGTATTCTCATCAATCACATCCCATACTCTGCTGATATTTCTAATTTGAGAGTAAGACTGTCTGCAGATCTGTGTGACATGAGCCTCTTCAGAAAGGTCGCTGTGAATCATATAACCAAGATTACGAACACTAGAAGATGGTGAGACCGAAATCCCCTCAAGCACCAAATTACGCACAGTACACTGATGCAAGTAATATGGAGAGCCAATCTAATCATGTTTCCTTCAATAATGGGGTAACTAGGGCATGCTTCATGCTAGATGTAAAATGTCCTGTTTCTAATGACTGATTTACAATATTCAGTAAGGAGAGTAATAAACATGGCAAGCATAATTTAAACAGCTTTGTGGGTATATATCAAGAGGGAATTAATTTGATGGTGAATGCTTGATTATTTGACTAAGCTCTTCAGAAGATAATAGCCTAAATGAAATAAATAAACTGCCACCGATAAATAGCCACCGATTAAATATCACCGTCTTGGGACGTGTCCCAATTCGTGGATGGTGCATCAGCCGATCATCGAGAGAATAGGCTAGATCGGATCTTATAGTTTGAATTTTGTCGAGAAAGAATTTCGCAAAATCATTTGCAAGGTCAACAGGTGATACTTGCTGTTGCAGAACAGTGCATTTCCCCTTGTATAATAGAAGTTTGTCTATCACGTCAGCAAGTACCCGTGATCGTTTAGACGTATCGGCTACGATATCAGCAAAGTATTGTTTTTGGGACATTACATTTGCATGGCAGATCAATCACCATTTTCAACGCGCAGCCGCCGAAAATTCTAGAATCGTTTCATAAATATCATATTGAAGAAACACTCATCTCATGTCCTCCAAGGTTGGGCGAATACATTGTAAATGTATTGAATACGAATAAATACAAATATGAATACATGAATACATCGCAAAGCCTTCTTGCACTCAAGGGATGAAATACACCACCACCCTTGCTATTCTGCAGATTATGAGGTCTAAAACTTGAACCAAGAACATGAACTTTTGATGGTGAAGAAGTAATTACTGAAATAAAAAAATGCAGTTTCACAGAAACAGAAGATCTACTTTGTGTGGCCTAATGGATTTTATTTTTGGATTACATTTCGGTGCTATATATATAATTAAACTTTTTTCTGTTCATTTATTTTCAGGCAAAATGATTGGCTGAAATATTTCTTTTTTTTTCACAACACAATGAACCGAAAAAAACGTATTTAGGCCCGCTTTAAACCATTCCCCCAATATCTGTCCTGAAAATTACTTTGCAGAGTGTGAATGGAAAAGAACCCCTGCACGCTCATATTGTTTCAAAATAAAAAGTAATTAATATTTATCTCATCATATTAAAAAGACTTTCAAAATAAAATTTAATAAACAGTGAAATCCTTATCATGCTTTTTATTCCATGTTCAATTTGTTTATATGCAATAGGCGATCGTCTGCGTTCGTCGTTTTACTCAAATGAACTGTAAACAATGGCTGGTCATAATAATCCACAAACGAAACCCGCGAGAAAAACTTTAAGATTTCCAAATAGCTTGAATGAACTGTTTCTGGGACAAAGTTCAACCAACTTTATGTCATCTGTGTTTATATCGAACTCCACATGTACAAACTGTGTTTTCATTTTCTCAAGAAATGGTAAAAAAAAGAATTAAATTTAATTCAGTGTTGCTTTGAATGACAGCACCCTCCCATCAAGTGGAAAAGGAGATGGAATTTTTGTATGGGTTATGACGTTCCTTTTAACTTACCAATTCACTGGTCAATACAATTTTTATTGACACAAGAACATGTTTCAGTGATATGTATCGTTATTTCAAACAGAATTTTAGAAAAAATGTGTCTTTTTTTATTCAGTTATCACTAGGAAGCATGATGTGACCTTGTTTTTATTTTAACTCCACGAATTAATTGCGGTTCAAGTTTGATTACAAGGAATGATCGTTCGTTTCTGTCTATGTCTTGAGTTATAACCACAAAACAAAGGCCCATTTACACAGTTTGGCCTTTGTTTTTTGGGGGGTTCATAACTCAAGAAATAGAAAGGAACAAACGATCATTCCTGATATGAACGATAAATATTTTCATCTACGGATCATCATTTGGGTTTGGCTGGTGTTAATTTATTACGGAAAATAAATATTTTTACTGCGTCCATGTATCATCTTTTTTCCATCAACATCGACACGGTTCTATTCGGATATCACAACAAACATGAACAGTAACACAAAGGTAAAGTAATGATAAGTTTCAGTCAGTTGGAAAATAACTTTTAACCACGAACAGAAAGTGTAAAAATGATTAACTTCTTCCAGACAGTGTTTAAGAAATGACCCATCGTCCTTAAGAAACAGTGTTAAACCATCCGCATATTGACTTATGAGGTGTTCGGAGTTATTTATGTTCAAACCATCACTTGAATTATGCACTTTGTATCTTAATACTCAGAGATAAGGAGAAAGCGGATCACCTTGTCTAACACATCGCTTCAAATTGAACGTTACCGTCAAATACATCACAGTTAACAATATTGTTAAAAAAGGCGTTAGACCAATTTATAATAGACTGGCCAAAATTGAAAAACTTTGAAGTTTTTGCTATAAAATCCCAAACAAGGAATCAAAGTATTTTTCGAAATCTAGACAGGATTCGTGAAATTACTGGTTTTTAATATTTTTTGATTAGATCGAGAGTTACCCTCATAGACTCTCAATATAGCTTCCTTTCAGAAAACCAAACTGTATCTCAGATATAAATTTAGGTAATATTACTTTACAGTGGTTCGCAATAGCTGTGGAAGCGATTTTCGTGTCAACATTTATTCATGTATGGGTCTCCAATTCTTTATGGAGACTGGTGGACTGGTCGTAATCTACGCATGCGCGGTGATGTCCACGCATGCATTTACGAGGTAATAATAATCAGCATCATCAAAATTTTAATCGATGAAGCACCGGGTCGTACCCGGTGCTTCATTAATTAAATGTTTGATAATTACAAGTATAATTAGTGTTTGAAATCTAATATCATCGCGCCCGTGGAAACATTGCGCACGAGTTGAAAGTGACCAGTCCACGGCGGCCACACTGATTATTCACTTGTTTTGTTTGGGAAGAATGTTATTATACCGGTTCTCAGACACTTTGACAACTCTGACAAGAGTTTTGTATATACATAAAGTAGTCTAAATATGGGTCATTCCAGGTATTCTTAAACCTCTTTAACCCTTTACCTAACCTAACGGCCAAAACCGACCAGCGCTATTCTCAAAAATCGCCTATTAATTTCATTATTTTTTTCGCCGAGCTCGTTCCAACGAGGGGGTTTTTGAGACAAAAAATGAAAAAAATTAGTTATTCAAGAATTATTTTTGCAAGTGTCGTCTGCTTTTCAGGTTAGGTAAAGGGTTATTGCCAGTTATGTTAATACAATTATTATGGGGTTGATAAAAGTTTTAAAAGCGCACTATGGATCATACAAGGCAGCTTTGGTCCAGAAAACAAGAGAATACTCAAAGCTTAACAAGCACTATTCGGTTTTGCCACATACCCCTGTAGCGGGGTGTCCTGGTAAGATTAGTAGCGCCAAATGATTGATTTATTGGGGTTTTAAAACACTTTTCACAGTCATGGCCATATCGTGTTGAAAGAAGCACTAAGGCTCAGTGGTTACGGAACTGAACTTTAAACCGAGAGGTCCACGGTTTTCGATCCAGACCAGGGATAACTGCGTGAGGGCAAGGTGGCGATGTGTACTTAGGTGTACAGCACGTCGATGGTGCACGTATCTTCAGCCATTGCTTGTGTGGAGTTGGTACGTTGGGGGAATCTGACAGTTGCCCGCCGTTGCTCGGTGGTCTTCTCCGGGTATTCCGGCTTCCCCTACCTGCAAATTCTCTGACACGAGGTGATCCAGGCTGTCGAAAGTATCGTTAAACTCCAGTAAAATAAAAATAAATAAATAATCATGTTAAAACTTTCAACAGATGGAGGATAACCAGAATAGCAGGCATCTGTCGGACCCTCCAACTTACTTACTCCACATAAGCAGGATTTAGTATCTACTGAAAGCAAATTGTACCATCGACATGCAATACGACACGGAACACTGCACCATCATGCTCCCACTTGGCCGATTGAGATTAACCATTTACCAATGAAGCCGGCCGCATCCGCTCGCGTAATATACAAAATGTTGCAGATGAATAAATATTATTTTTTAAAAACATATCAATAAAACCATATCATGTGACCCCCTCAATAGAACGAGCTCGACGAGCTCGTTCCAATGAGGAGTCACCTGATATGGTTTTAGTGAAAGTGTTTGAAACAATTGGAAAAATAATATTTAAAATAATAAATTTTGATATCGTCTGCGTTGGGTAAAGGGTTATGTGTGTTGCCTAAGGGCACCACGTCGATGATGTGGTTGAGGATCAAACCTACGACCTTTTGATCTGAAGTTCAGTTCTCTAATCAAGGAGTCACCTTGCTCGTAGTAGTGCTAAATACCATGCTTGTTGCTTTTAAAATAATCTATGTTGTATTACGTGGCGACGAAACGCTCTCAAAGGTTTTGCAATATGATATATCTGCATGTTTCAATGAGAATCGTAATCGTAAGTACGGATAAGGGGAGACTACACCTGATAGGATGAACACAAATTCCAGTGACGTAGATCCCCAGTCGTAATTCTCATCAGTCGTTATTCGTTGACAGTTGTGCGAAAAGTCTCTATAATCTGTGTGAAACACAAAGACTATTGTTTTTGTACGGTTTCTTCTTCTCCTTCTTCTTCTTCTTCTTCTTCTTCTTCTTCTTCTTCTTCTTCTTCTTCTTCTCTTGTCCTCTGCCTTCTATGTTCTTCCTTGTCCGTACGATAACTCGAAAAGGAATCGGCCTGTCTCGCTGATTTTTGGCAGTCAGAAGTTCTCGGATGCCTATGTTTTTCAGGTCGCTAGAGCCACTGAGTATGGCTCTGTCGACCCCAGGGTTTTCACAGCCTCCAATTTCCTGATACAGTAAATTCTCCCAAAGCAATAGGATGCTATGCTATTCACACTGGATATAATGTAAACATCAGTGAAGTAACTGTCAAAAAATGAAATGTGACCTTGTTATGATAATGGGATGTAAGTTCCTGGAACAAAGTTGAGAGAAACCCTTTGCCTTGCAAGGAAATGAATTATAAATTATTCAGTTCAATGCTTTTAACCCTCTCAAGACTTCAATGTGGATTGCACATATTTTATTTTAGGCAGTATAAAGTTAACCCTTTCCATAAAACTGCATTGAATAATTGTTGAAACCTATCTTATTCAGTTCAATGCTTTTAATCCTCTCAAGACTTCAATGTAGATTGCACATATTTTATTTCAGACAGAATAACGTTAACCCTTTCCATAAAACTGCACTGTATAATTGTTGAAACCTATCATAAAACTGTCAGGGTGCCGGTAACAATGCAATACTGACATGGTCGACTGTACTGTTAACTGTGTTATTGCTATGACTGTTTAAAACTCATTTTGTTAGAGGAGTTCTATAGTCTTTCACTGAGCTCGGTTCGGTCTCACCGAGAGAGCAGAAACCTTTGGTGCCAAAGTGCCATAAAGAGAATGTCTCTGATTTGTGCCTTTCCATCCCTCCGGAGTGCAAAAGCAGGTACTCTCAGCCGAGAAACTTAATGTTTTTCGCTCTATTTTCTTAACATTTAATTATATGTGGAATGGGACAACCTTTCAGTGTGCCTTCCAAAGTAAGGGATTCTTAACCATTTAGCCAAGATATCGGCGAAAACTGGTCAACATTATTCACAGAAACGTCTATTCAGTTTTAATTACCTTTTCATTTTTGCTTGAAAAACACAGCTTATGACCCTTTATTGGATTGAGCTTATTTTTAGAGGATTATTTATTTATTGGTGTTTAATGTCACATATTTCTGCACAGTGGCTAATCATGACCACGACAGTTTTTCAGATGGAGGAAGTCGGAGTACCCGGGAAGAACCACCGGGCAACAACGAGCAACTGTCAGATCCCCCACATACTAACTCCACACAAGCAGGGTTAGCATTGGTTGAAGACGGGTGCACCATCGATGTACAGTACGCTTTAGTATACAGCGCCACCGTGGGCAATGGGATGAAGTGTCTTGCCCAAGGACAGAGTGAGGACCTCACGCCTTGCTGCCTGGACCTCTGCCAACTGAGCCACTGCGCCCCCATTTAAAGGATTAAAATGGAGTATTCAAAGGGAATATTTTAACCCTCCGAAGGTCTTAATATGGAGGCATTGTTCCGAAAGACTGCGAAATGCATTTTAATACACCTTAATGCATTTCTAAAGTTTCTGAATGTATTTCATCACTCAAATTAATGGGCAGAGCCAAAAATGTCCAATAATTCTTTTACTATTAGTGATGACCCCTACCTGCAAAGCCTCCAATACAAAATATTGCACAGATCGATTTATACCAACTCCAAACTGCTTAAAAGTAAACTGTCTGAATTGATTTTGTGAATATTGCAGGTCGCTTTTAAGCATTACCTTTGATGAAAGGTTAATAAAGGTTTTTCTTCTTGCATTAGAATATATAAAAAAACTCAGAAGTGATGTTTCTTTCAACAATGTGTTTTTTCCTAAAATCTGTTTTGGAATATTGTTGAGTCCTAATTAATTATTATAGAGGCCAAATGTAAGTTTCATTTGAGATAAGAACTACAAAATTTTTGTTAAACTTTTGATATGGTATGGTTGCACTAGAATCACCCCCTCCACATTTCATTTTACTTCTGCCTCCTCCGCCGTGATAATTCACTGTTAAACTTTACTGGAAAATATCCGTCTTTGGAATTTACTGACAAAGAATCTTTGAAAACGGATGTCGAAATATCAAAACGTCAACCTGCATTTTTTTCCCATAATGCAAATAGGAATTTAACCAATTCACCCTCATGTGACAGTGCTCGTTGAGTTATGTCAAACAGGACTGAATTGATTAAATTCTCAGTTGTATTAATGGAAAATGTAGACGCTTGAAATATTTTGACATCAGTGCGCAGAAGGTTAAGTTCATATTTCTAAACATTTGTCACCCCTGTTTCATCGTTATGACAAACAATGCAACGTGACTATGGGTGGGGGCGGGGGAGGTGTGGTTAAACAAAATTAGAGTGGATTATATTTTGAATGGTTCGCCAGCAACTCCATCGAAGGTATTTGAATCTTTTCTGAAGCGCCATCAATGAAAAGGGAATCTACTGTTTTGCCTGGGTATAAGAAATTTCATATTTCCACTCGCGTGATAGAAGCTCGTTTACCTATTTATCGGGGCCAATTCTGTATATTCCGATTTTTATTCGCACCGATCCCACCTATCACCACCCCAACCCTTCTGTATTTTTCCGTGCCAAGTTTTGTGACTTCCCCCACCCCCTCGGACCAGTTCAATAAAAAGTCAGCTTGTGACGCCCAATCAATCTGTTTTATTGAGCTCAAAGCATTCTCGGCATTTAAGCTGCTTTGTACCTTGAAAGATAACTCTATTACAAAAATATCAGTTGTTCTGCGATGTGTGTAAATATAATTCTGTAGAGAGTAATCGCTTCACTGGACTGGTTACGTAAAATAATTCATGAGAGGTTTTTTTTTTTAAGGTTTAACGACACATTAACAGCCAGGGTCATATCTTGTCGGTGACAGTTTTACGGGTGGAGGAAGCCGGAGTACCCGGAGAGAACCACCGAGCAACGACGAGCAGCTGCCAGCACTCCAACATCGTAACTCTGAACTCTGCACTGCGGCACAGGCAGGGTTAGATTGATTGAAGACATGCGCACCATCGACGTGCAGTGCGCCTTAGTACACAGCGTCATCGTGCCCCCATGTAGGCAATCGGGGTTAAGTGCCTTGCCCAAGGACACAACGTGGAAACACGAATCAGTCGCTGAAATGGTCACCCATCCAATTACTAACCGCGCTCGACGTTGCTTAACTTCGGTGATCTGACGAGAACCGGCTACCGCGACGACACCGCGCCCCTCATGAGAGGTGAGGGACGTTGTACAAACACTAGTGCGCGAATGCGCACGAGTGTTTTACAATATAGTCCCCCGCCTAGAATGAATTATTTCCTGTGAAGCGATTACTCTGTTAATTACTTTTCATTATTAACGATTAATGATTATATTATTTAACCCTTTATCTAACGTAACGCCCATTGCCCAAGTGGGGGCACGGTGACGCTGTGCACTAAGGCGTACTGCACGTCGATGGTGCACCTGTCTTCAACCAATGCTAACCCTGCTCGTGTGGGGTTGGTATGTTGAGGATCTGACAGTTGCTCGCCGTTGCTTGGTGGTTCTCTCCGGGTACTCCGGCTTCCTTCACCCGTAAAACTGTCACGGTCATGGTTAACCATTGTGCAGAAATATGTGACTTTAAACACCAATAAAATAAAATAAATAAATAAATCTAACGTAACGGCCAAACACGGCCAGCGCTTTTCTAAAAAAATCGCCAATTAATTTTCATTATTTTTTCATTTTTTTGTCTCTAAAACATAGGAACGGGCTCGTCGAGCTCGTTCCAAATGAGGGGTCATAACCTATGTTTTTGAGACAAAAAATGAAAATAATAGTTATTCAAGAATTCTTTTTTGCAAGTGTCGTCTGCTTTTCATGTTAGGTAAAGGGTTAAAAAAAAACAACCAAAAAACAATGAAGTCCCAATTACACCCACGGCAAAGCGTCTTCATTTGCGCGCACGGATACATGACACAATTGTTGATTGCATAATTCACCTGTGAAATTATCGTTTATAATCAAACCCGGAAATTCCAGTAAATCACACTTTGGAAAGTAATAAAAAAATATATATTGACAAAAGGATATAAATCACCATTGAATAAATGTTATGTTATCAAAAGAAATGTATGTCTGAGTGATAAAAACATCAGTCCCAATTTTGAAAGCTTTCTGTACACAAAGACTGGCGTTCCATGCAGTGACGGTGGAAAAGAGAGGCACGCGGTGACACCCCTTGCCTTTCCCCAGGGGGGGGGGGGGGGGGCAAAGTGCTCTGTGATGGGTAAAAAGTTTGGAAAAATCTTCATCTTTAAGAAGTATTCAGTGTTACAGTTTTTGTCTTCTCCAGTGAATTATAACTATTGGGTCTTCTTATGGACAAACCTGCCTTCAAAACTGCATTTTAGGAATGCAGTATGAACAATGGGGTGCCTTAGTAATGGCCCAGCTGCACTTTCTCGTTTATTCTTCCTCAATCTCATGGTTTCAACTCATCTATTCCTGTGTCATTCATTCACAACAGCTTGTAACACTATTATTTCGGGTCCTCGTGTTCAGGTCCCCCTGTATGTTCTTTGTGGGGAGAAGAGTATATACCCAAGTGGAATGGTTGAATTGATGGAGGTGCAATGTTTTGTGGCAGGGGCGCCGGACGCTCGGGGGCAGAGGTGGCAGCTGCTTTCCCTGCCTTCAGACGACGTTGGCCAGAGGGGGGCAGACAATGCCCTCCACAAGTTCTTCACTCAATTTTTGTCAATGATTTATTCTCAAAGTAAAGCTAAAATACAACCCAAATCCGTTTTGGGGAGCTTTCAATTTAATAGGGAAGTTGGACGAGATTGGGAGGATGTGTCCCTCTCAATTACAGAGCATTGTGAGATTTGTTAGAGCCTCCATCCTTTACTTATCTTGTCTTGTGTCTGTTGTTTTCGTGTATTAAAAGTTACAAAAAGAAACCTGGCTTTTTATGACAAGCTAATCAGAAGTTACAGTAATTGGCAAATGTTTAATTTTCCGAAGAAAAACAAAAATCGCACATCTTACCTCCTAGAAAGATGGTGAAAGGGCCGTTTTCTCCTATTTTTAAATGGGTTTAAACTGAGAATAACAGTCACACTTTCAGACTAATTGGGAAAAAATGCAAAAAAAACAACCCAAAACAGCTTCTGTATTTTTATTCTACTCTAGAGGGAAAATGCATGAAGTTTGTGAAATGATGCTCACTTCGATGAAACAACTGCGCTAGCATTTGGAATTCAATTTTTATATGAAATGCCATACCCTTAATGTTGAATTTATTGAAAACATTAAAAAATTAAGGGGAGCTAACTTTCCTGTAAACCTCTTCCAATGACGAACATTATCGGCTTTGAAAAACAAAGCTGCGGTATAATTAAACCGTACTCATTCTCTTTGGTGCGTCACCTGGCGGAGAAAAGCTTACATATAAAGTGATTCGATGCCGGAATTCACACAGCGAGATTTCTTGAGTGTATTATTTTTTGGAGGTAATGTATTAAGAACATACAGAGAGTAATCGCTTGACTGGACTGGTTACGTGAAATAATTCATGAGAGGTGAGGGACGTTGTACAAACACGAGTGCGCGAATGCGCACGAGTGTTTTACAATATAGTCCCTCGCCTGCGCTATTTGGCATTGATAGCTGGGCAGACATGAACAGCATTTTTATGCTTATTGTGGAGAAACAACTCTGCTTTGAAAGCCATGTTTGCATACAAGATTCCAACAACTACCATTTGGGTCTTCTCGAGATGTAACAGACCACTACGTAGTAAGTAACCTCTGCTTTTCTCGTAGCAGAGTTCATCATATATAACCCCTCCATGCTGATGATAAAAATCAAAACTTCAATTTGCATTGTTTTTCCATGATGCAAGTGTGAATTTAACCACTTAAATCTTTTTGACAGAGTTCAATGGTCTCTGTTGAACAAATCTAAATTGGTTAAATGCATAATTGTATAATGGGAAACATTTACTTCTTGAAATTTTGTCATCAGTGAACAAGGGGTTAACATTCAGTTCCATTAGAGTCCAACATCCATAGTTTGATCCACCTTAGGTATTGTGTTCCTCACGAGGAGTTGTCACCAAAATACAGATCTCTCCTCACCTCACGCCAACAACGTGTGACAGAAGAAGGAGAAGCATCGTCATCCGTCACAATCGGTTCTGGAGTATCCCAAAGCACAGGCATTGGGCCCTTGTTATTCCTGTGTCACATAAATGATCTTCACTCTGTTTGAAACCTCAAGCCCGCTTATTTGCTGACAATTGCATCTTATGCAGATCCATAAAAACACAGGACTACCATCTCCCATGGGGGTATCACATAATATGGTCTTGCTGAAATATTTTGAAAAAAATTGAAAGAAATAATTAAAATAACAAATTTTGATATCATGTTCGTTGGGTGAATGCAAAACCATTTTCCTGCCGATCGCGATTAATGTCACGCATGTTCTGCACGTTCTGATATGCGTAAATTAACACTATCATCCGATTAAGGGCTAACAGAAAACATTCCAATAATTACCCAGATGACCGAGTTACAACTATGTTATAAATTTTATTAAACTTCCTAATGTAATAATAAACCCTTCTGGAAATTTGTAATATCCAGACATAAAGACAACATCGGTGTAGCGGGAATTAAGAGAAATGATATCCTGAACTAAGACGGCAGAAACAAAAGTAGATTTATTAAATCGGTGTTTACTGAAGAAGACACACCTAAACTTCTACATGAATGGAAAGACATTCCATCCAAAATAAATGACATCGCTATTGAGGAGGTAGGTGATGAAAAAAGCTGAATAGAAACCTTCACATCTACAAATCAAGTGAACCAAATGGTATCCCGAACAAGGTAATAAAGGCATGTGCCACGGAACGCGCTCTTGTTTCAAATCCTATCTACCGGATTAGACAGTAGCATCCTATCTTCCGACTGGAGGAATGCGAGCATCAGGCCGATATCCAAAAAGGGAAACAAGCATATCGCAGCCAACTATCGCCATGTGTCTGTTACTAACGGATGCTGAAAGTTATTGGAACACTTTTTCTGTAAGGCACATCTTGTTTCACCTGGCGAAAAACAAAATCCTCAGACCTATCCAACATGGATTTCGTGGAGGCCACTAATGTGAAACCCAACTCATTATCAACATGCATGATATTAAATAGTTTGACCTGAAAAAAACAAAAATATCTTTCCATATCAGACATTAGTAAAGCATTCGACACTGCACCACATCGAAAGTAACTGTACAAGTGAAGAACTATATTGTCGAAGGGAGAATCAACCGCTAGATTAAATCTTTTATCACCTTACGCCAACACCGTGTGATATTAGAAGGAGACACATCGTCTGCAGTCGAATCGAACTGCCCCAAGGAACATGCCTTGTGCCCGTGTTGTTTCTCTGTCACACAAATGATCTCCCACCCTGTCTAAAATCCCAAGTCCGCTTGTTTGCCAATGTTTGCCTCTTATACAGATCCATAAAACACTGCACGGACGACCATCTTTTTCCTCAAAGCGATCTGGAATCCTTACGCGAATGGGCTGATGGGATAAAGTTTAACGACACAAAGTGTTACATCGTTCCAATCCCCAGATGCAAGGATGCCAGCACCATTTTACATTCTACGTGGTCAGACCCTGGGGCCAATACTATATAACTTTTACAAGTGTATTTTCTATAATTGTTTTGTCTACCTATTAATATAACTGACTAAAATTAATCATTGGCATTTTAAAAGATATGACAATTTGCCACTTGGCAAATTGTCATGTCTTTGAAAATGCTACTGATTCATTTCAACCCATTTAAAATCACAACTACAAAATACAGTTCTAGAAAATACAATTGTAAAAGTTTTATATTTTCTCCTGGTCAGTAGGACTTCCTTATGCGGGTGACTGCGACAGTCACCAGTAGAGATTAACAACTCAAATCATTGAAAGTTTCGACATTCACTGTGTTACATCTATTACTGAGAAAAATAAACAGGAACACGGGTTTTATTACACATCCATTAAACTTTAAACCCTTGTATGCAACGAAATCGCCGCTATGATATAAATGATTCTGTATTCAACGGGTGATGTACAAGCCGGAACTTTTTTACCGCACCGTTTAGGTGCGCTTCGAAAAGTTTCCAAATTTCGTTATACAATCATCGACCGTCTGTCGCATAGTGTGAAAATGAAAACGTCCAAAGCAAAATAAAGTCGGTTCACAAAAAATTAGCCAAAAAGGAGATAATATTTTTTAAAAACCCAAGCATTTCCAACCAGAACATCAACCCAGTCCCTTGGCCGTATCGTTTTCTGGATCCCATTATATCTAAATTGGTTAACTTTATTTCGGTAAATCTTCGTACATCTTGAGAGGCTTCGAACTTCTTTTAAAAATGTTTCTCCCAGCTGTTTTGCAAATCTGCACAAATTTGTACTTATATTTTTTACTAACAGTAATAGCCACCAAATGGTTAGGCGTGAATGGGCATTAGCCCATTCACGCCTAACCATTTGGTGGCGATTACTGTTAGTAAACAGCGATAGGAATTTCAACAAACACTGGTTCCGAAAAGGTTGTTTTGATTTTTTATCGATCCATATTATCAGCACAACTTCAGTCAATACAAACTCTTCACCTTTGCGTTTAATTATTGGAATTAAAATTTGTTTATTTGAATGAATTTTAATGCATGGGTTGTGTAATAAACACAGAACGCGATGTGTGTTTGAATCGGTGGGTGTTTTACATAACGAGTTGGAATGGCGTAGTCATTATTTCTTCTTCTTCTTCTTCTTCTTCTTCTTTTCTTCTTCTTCTTCTTCTTCTTCTTCTTCTTCTTCTTCTTCTTCTTCTTCTATGCACTTCCTTGTCCGCAAGATAACTCGAAAACGAATTGCCCTATCTCGTTGATTTTTGGCATGGTGATAGACAGTCAGAAGTTCTCGGCCACCTATGTTTTTCAGATTCCAGGGGCATTAGTGGTGTCTGTAGGGGTGTTTTGAAAGTGAGTCACGCCCATATCTCAGGCGTGGTATGACATATGGACCTGGGACCAACACCAAATGAGCCGACACTCGATGGAGATTCAAAATATGGGTCAAGGTCACTGAGGTCACCTAGGGGTCATTAAGTGCATTTTTCATAATTTCTGGAAATCACATTTTTTGACCTCTTAAAGCATTCCTGACGTCCCTACATGAATTTTGACGTAAAAAAGTGGGCGTGGCCAAAATTTTTGAAAGTGGGTCACGCTCATATCTCAAGCATGGTATGATGAATAGACCTGGGACTAACACCAAATGAGTCGACACTTGATGGAAATTCAAAATATGGGTCAAGGTCACGGAGGTCACCTAGGGGTCATTGAGTGTATTTTTTATAATTGCTGGAAATTACATTTTTTGACCCCCCAAAGCATTCCTGAGTCCATACATGCATTTTTACCTTAAAAAAGTGGGCGTGGCCAAATTTTTGAAAGTGGCTCATGCTCATATCTCAAGCACAGTATGATCAATGGACCTGGAACTAACACCAAATGTGTGAACACTTGATGGAGGTTCAAAATATGGGTCAAGGTCACGGAGGTCACAGGGGTCATTGGGTGCATTTTTTCAGAATTTCAGGAAATCACATTTTTTGACCCCTAAAGTATTCCCAAAGTTCATACATGCATTTTTTACATAAAAAAGTGGGCTTGGTCAACATTTTTGAAAGTGGGTCACACTCATATCTCAAGCATGGTATGATGCATAAACCTGGGACCAACACCGAATGAGTCGACACCCGATAGAGGTTCAAAATATGGGTCAAGGTCACGTAGGTCACCTAGGGGGGTCATTGTGTGCATTTTTAGAATTGCTGAAAATCACATGTTTTGACACCCTAAAGCATCCCCGAAGTCCATACATGCATTTTTATGTGAGAAAGTGGGTGTGGCCAAAAAAGGTGGTCGTGTATCATTGAGTGCATTTTCAGAATTGATGGAAATCACATTTTTGAATTTACTGCATTCCCAAGGTCCATACATGCATTTTCACTGTAACAAAGTGGGCGTGACCAGTAATTTTGAAAGTCGGGCATCCTGAGAATATTTCCAAGCAGTTTAGTTTAAACATTATTTATTTAAGAGTACAAAGTCATATAATAAAAAAAAAATGTTACATACATTGATGTGGAATCGGCAGGAAGCTATAAGCTTATACAAGGCCGTTTCCACCCAAGCAGTTTAAATGACGGCAGCTGCTGAATATCTATATACATAATTTGAGGTTTTAAGACAGCGCAGAATGACAATGTCTTGTGGTACTGCAGTCTGCAAGTAGACTACATTTGTCTTCACTGGGCATTGCGTTAATTACATCATTGTACATCCCATGGGGGGTGGGGGGGGGGGGGGGCATCGTTCTGCATAGGGAATTATTTGGCGGCTTCCTTTCATTTTTTGCTGACATATGGCGCATGCTGTTCCGTTAAACTGTCTTCGATCTCAGTTATTTGACTCTCATTAGCCTGTCTGTTCATTTTATTTTACTTTAATATGAAAAGAGGTGCAACCTACAAGCGAACGAAGTTTTCGGATAAAAAATAAGCCGTGCAATTCAGTTTATCCCCCCGCCCCCAAGAAAAAATGTGTTTGGAAATGTGTTACTCCATAGGGACCGGAAAATAGATCAACTATTGAAATAATCTTACTTGCAATGCCCACAACGAATAATCAGGTAACACATTGTTTTACCCCTGTCTGTCCGTATATCTGTCTGCACAAAGGGTAGATTGTTTGTCCGTCTAACCCCTCTTATAATTTTCAAGCTATTACTTTTTTTTATTTCACAGGATGTTTCTACATTTTCCAGATGTGTGCATATTGGTAGGATTTTGACTTGCCTCAATATTTCAAAAAAACAACTGGTTTTTAACCCTTTACCTAACCTGAAAAGCAGACGACACTTGCAAAAATAATTCTTGAATAACTAATTTTTTTCATTTTTTGTCTCAAAAACATAGGTTATGACCCCTCGTCGGAACGAGCTCGACGAGCTCGTTCCAACGAGGGGTCATAACCTATGTTTTTTGAGACAAAAAATGAAAAAAATAATGAAAATTAATTGGCGATTTTTGAGAATAGCGCTGGCCGGTTTTGGCCGTTACGTTGGGTAAAGGGTTAAAAGTCCATTTTTGTAAAATTTCACTGTATGATACGTGATTTCTTCGGCTAACTCCACCCCCCAATTTTGAAGCTAGGGTCTTTTTTTATTATTACAATATTTTAACTGCGTTCGCTAATATGAGTAAGGTTAGACATAGCAGAGAACAAAATGAGTAGCATGACCACGGATGTGGAATTAACCTAGAATCCACTGGGTAGTGAAAAAATCTTACGTTGTTCAATCAGAATTCTGTCTGTGTGAGTTGTCGGTTGGAATTTTAACGGAAATGCAAAACCGCAGTCAAAAACAAAATCCGTTACAACAATGCTTCGAATTTGCAACTGTTGGAATTTCTGCCTGAAAAATTTCCAATAATCTTGATTTTTGGTCAGATATTGGGAGGTGAGACACCGCTCCTACACCCTCGCCCCACCCCCACCTCACCCCCGTAGATACGTATCTGTGTGGAATGGCAAGTGTCTTCCTTGAAGTACCTACCACAATTATGAATGAAGGAAATGGAATATTCAGGTGGTGTGATTTTAACTCTTTTTATACTTCAATATGTGTCCGAAATCTAGCTTTCATTTAATGTAACTCATAGCTGTAAAAGGTTTTGTACGCTTCTGTCACATTGCCACACTGTACACAAAAGCCAATCTTGAGATCCAACCAACTTCGTATTTTCAGTATGCCTCGTTTAACCCTTTACCCAACGTAACGGCCAAAACCGGCCAGCGCTATTCTCAAAAATCGTCAATTAATTTTCAAAATATTTTCATTTTTTGTCTCAAAAACATAGGTTATGACCCCTCGTTGGAACGAGCTCGTCGAGCTCGTTCCAACGAGGGGTCATAACCTATGTTTTTGAGACAAAAAATGAAAAAAATTAGTTATTCAAGAATTTTTTTTGCAAGTGTCGTCTGCTTTTCATGTTAGGTAAAGGGTTAATGCTCTAGATACCGTTCAATCGCTCAGTCAGGAGAGTAATGACTCACTGGTTACGGCGTTGGACTTTAAAATCGAAAGGGCCACGGTACACGCCCCACCAAATGCAACTTCGATATGTCCTTGGGTAAGGCACCCAGTCCTGATTACCTCCGTTGGGGCACAGCGGCATTGTGTTCTAAGGCGTACTGCACTTAGATCGACCACTGCTCACCCTGCTTGTGTGTAGTTAGTATGTTGTGAATTTTGATAGTTGCTGATCGGCGCTCGGCATATCTATTCAGGTACTCTGGCTTACATTGCCCGTAAAACTGTCCAATATGAGATGAACTTCAACCTCTCTGTTGAAAGTGCTGTTAAACTCCAATAAAAATGGTCAGCCAAATATCTCAAGCACAGTATGTGATAATGTCACATATACATAATTTCTATCCCCTTCCTTTTGTCTTAACGATAACTAAAAAACAAATCATCTGTCCTGGGTCTGTTTGACATACTGGAAGCCTGTCACTAGTACTGGCCAGTTATGTTATCAGGCAACCTTTGGGAGTGGTCCATTGGGCCACAGAGTGTTTTATACCCCTAATTTCTTTGTAACAGAAAAGCATCATAAAGAAATAGCTGTTTTATATTTATATACTCAAGGGAATAATGTAAACTAGAGAAAAAGAATTTACTGCACCCAGTAAATTCAAGTCTGTGTGAAAAGGGTTAAAGTATCAGGAATAAACTATACAGAAAGGGAATTTATGGAGGCTTATTTTCAGGAGTAAAATATTTTTAAACAAATCAGAAATGGATTTTCGTTCATAGTATTTACAGATATTCATACTGGAATCAGAACATTTTTTTATAAGAAACCAGAAAAGGCATATATGTGACCAGCATTCAAAGGGTTCGATACACGAATCAGAAATGGACATTTGTGGCTCTGCCCACTAATTTGTTGATGAAATACGTTCATAAACTTTAGAAATGAAATAAGGTGTAATAAAATGCATTTCCAGTCTTTCTGAATAATATTCACTTGATTACTTTGGTGACCTCTTTCAGGCGGAACCCTATGTGACCTCCATGATCTTGACCCATATTTTGAATCTCCACTGAGTGTAGACTCATTTGGTGTTGATCCCAGGTTCATACGTCGAACCACGCCTGAGATATGGGCGTGTCCCACTTTCAAAAAAATTGGCCACCCCCACTTTTTTTTAATGTAAAAAGTGCACGTGTGTACGCCAGGAATGCTTTAGGGGGTCAACAAAATGTGATTTCCAGCAATTATGAAAAATGAACTCAATGACCCCTAGGTGACCGCCAAGAACTTGGCCCATATTTTGAATCTCCATCGAGTGTCGACTCATTTGGCGTTGGTCCCAGGTCCATACGTCATGCCCTGCATGAGATATGGGCGTGAGCCACTTTAAAAAATTTTTTGGTCACGCCCACTTTTTTAACGTAAAAATGTATGTGTGTACGTCACGGAATGCTCTAGGGGGTCAAAAAATGTGATTTCCAGCAATTATGAAAAATGCACGTAATGACCCCAGGTGACCTCCGTGACCTTGACCCATATTTTGAATCTCCATCGAGTGTCGACTTATTTGGTGTTAGTCACAGGTCCATATGTCATACCACACCTGAGATATGGGCGTGACCCACTTTCAAAACCCCACTACGGACACCCCTGATATCCCAGGAGTCTGAAAAAGATAGGTGGCCGAGAACTTTTGGCTATCTATCAGCCGGCCAAAAATCAACGTGATACGGCAATTCATTTCCGAGTTATCGTGCGGACAAAAAAGTGATGAAAAGACAAAAGACAGGAGAAGAAGAAGAAGAAAAAGAAGGAGAAGAAGAAGAATAAAGAAAGAGAATTCATGGAGGCTTACTTTCGGGAGTAAAATATTTACAGATATTCATACAGGAATCAGAACATTTTTATAAGAAACCATAAAAGGCATATATGTGATCAGCATTCAAGGGGTTTGATACACGAATCAGAAATGGACATTTTTGGCTCTGCCCACTAATTTGAGTGATGAAATACATTCATAAACTTTTGAAATGCATTAAGGTGTAATAAAATGCATTTCCCAGTCTTTCTGAATAATGCTCCCATATTAAGATCTTCAGAGGGTTAAAATACTCCCTTTAAATACTCCATTTTAATCCTTTAAATGGGGGCGCAGTGGCTCAGTTGGCAGGCTGCAAGGCGTGAGGTCCTCACTCTGTCCTTGGGCAAGACTCTTCACCCCATTGTCCACGTGGGTGCATGGTGGCACTGTGTACGAAAACGTACTGCACATCGATGGTGCACCAGTCTTCAATCAATGCTAACCCTGCTTGTGTGGAGTTAGTATGTGGGGGATCTGACAGTTGTTCATTGTTGCCCGGTGGTTCTTTCCGGGTACTCAGACTTTTTCCACCTGAAAAACTGTCGTGGTCATGATTAGCCACTGTGCAGAAATATGTGACATTAAACACCAATAAATAAATAATCCTTTAAAAAATGAGCTCAATTCAATAAAGGGTCATAAGGTATGTTTTTCAAGCAAAAATGAAAAGGTAATTAAAACAGAATAGATGTTTCTGTGAATAATGTTGACCGGTTTTCGCGTTATGTTGGCTAAAGGGTTAAGAATCCCTTACTTTGAAAGGCACTCTGAAAAGGTGTCCCATTCCACATAGAATTAAATGTTAAGACAAAATAAAGCAAAAAACATAAAGTTTCTCAGCTGACACTACCTGCTTTTGCACTCCGGAGGGATGGAACGGCACAAATCAGAGACATTCTCTCAATGGCACTTTGGCACCAAAGGTTTCTGCACTCTCAGTGAGACCGAGCAAAGCGCAGTGAAAGACTATAGAACTCCTCGAACAAATGAGTTTTAAACAGTCATAGCACTGACACAGTTAACAGTACAGTCGACCATGTCAGTATTGCATTGTTACCGGCACCCTGACAGTTTTGTGATAGGTTTCAACAATTATTCAGTGCAGTTTTGTTGAAAGGGTTAACTTTATTCTGCCTGAAATAAAATATGTGCAGTCCACACTGAAGTCTTGAGAGGGTTAAAAACATTGAACTGAATAACTTATAATTTATTTCTTTGCAAGCAAAGGGTTTCTCTCGACTTAGTTCCAGGAACTTACATCCCATTATCATAACGCGATTACATTTCATTTTTTTGACAGCTGCCTCCACTGGTGTTTACACTATCTCAGTGTGAATAACATAGTATTGCTTGACGAGAATTTACTGTATCAGGAAATTGGAGGCTGTGAAAACCCTGTGGTCGGCTGGGCCTTACTCAGTGGTCTAGCGACCTGAAAAACATAGGTGGCCGAAAACTTTTGACTGTCCACCAGTATGCCAAAAATCAGCGAGATAGGACGATGCGTTTTCGAGTTATCGTGGGGACAAGGAAGTGCATAGAAGACAGAAGACAGGAGAAGAAGAAGAAGAAGAAGAAGAAGAAGGAGAAGAAGAAGAAGAAGAAGAAGAAGAAGAAGAAGAAGAAGAAGAAGAAGAAGAAAAGAAAAAGAAACCATACAAAAACAATAGTCTGTGTGTTTCACACAGACTAACAATCAAATTAGAGAGAAGTTGCTATAGCTGACAGCCTGACACACATTTACTCTTATCAGCTGTCAGATCAGAATTAAATTCCATCCCCAAACCAAGTTGAAAGAAACCCTTTGAGTGGCAAGAAAATTTGTTTATATACAGATCTATCTTATAACACTTGATTAATTGTAGTTGAATAAATAACCCTTCATCTTTCATTGCATTTTTTAATTTTTTTTTTATTCTCAATCATAACTCAAGACAAACAGGTTTCGAGACGTGTGGTAAGTGGCTTTCTCGAAACACTTATCACAATAATGAATTAATGAAATGGAATATTTAAATGGTCTGGCTTTATCCCTCTTCATACTTCACCGCCCTCTTCATACTTCACCGCGAAGACCAAACAACATCATAACTTATGACTGTAAAACCTTTTGCACGCTTCCCGCCATATTGCCGGTCTTTATGCAAATGCCAGGATTCAAGATTCCACCATCTTATTTTATGTATGCCTTGTTTAGGGCACTAGATTTTCTTAAGGGTAGGCCTTTAAACGAGCTTTTGGGGCTTTTAAATTTTTTATGGCACCATCCCCGATATAGAGTCTATGCACCCTCTGTCGGCTCGATAACTCAAATACAAATCGTCCTATCTCTATTCGTTTTGGCATGCTGGTTTCTAACAGCCAGTTTGCACTCATCTTTGTTTTTTCAGCTAGTTTGAGGCCTTGTGTGTAATACAGTAGGCTGATTGCCTTAACCTTTTACCCAACGAATCGTCCGCATCCGCCCGCGTAATATGCAAATACAGCTGCTGAAAAAATATTATTTTTTGAAAAATGTCAACAAAACCATATCATGTGTCGAGCTCGTTCCAAAGAGGGGTCACATGATATGGTTTTGTTGAATTTTTTTTTAAAAATTTTAAAAAATGATATTTAAAATAATAAATTTTGAAATCGTCTGCGTTGGGTAAAGTGTTAGAGGCTTCTAAATCATAATAAATATTTCCTATGATCGCCCAAAAATGACAGAGTTGTTGGTGGAGCCATTACTTTAAAGTGGATGTATACATGGGACTATACCGACTGAGTTACAAATTGCGGGAGATTCAATAATGGTCCGCCTGAAAGAGGTCACCAATGTCATCAAGTGCGTATTATTCAGAAAGACTGGGGAATGAATGTCATTACACCTTAATGCATTTCAAAAGTTCATGAACGTATTTCATCACTCAAATTAGTGGGCAGAGCCAAAAATGTACATTTCTGATTCGTGTATCAAACCCTTTGAAAGCTGGTCACATATATGCCTTTTCTGGTTTCTTATAAAAATTGTTCTGATTCCTGTAGAAATATCTGTAAATACTATTAACGAAAATGCATTTCAGATTTGTTTAAAAATATTTTACGCCTGAAAATAAGCCTCCATAAATTCTCTTTCTGTATAGTTTATTCCTAATACTTTAACCATTTCCACGCCGACTTGAATTTACTGGGTGTAGTAAATTCTGTTTCTCTAGTCTCTACACATCGTTTTAACTTGTGATAACTTCGAGATTATTAATAAAATTACTGTTGTGTTTTCATCACTTTTAGTATTAGTACAAAATTGCAGCCACTTAGCCTCTATTGTAATATTATTTACTACTTACCTGTAAGCAGTTTGTCTCATCACAGGTGTTACTTGCAATAAATCTAATCACATCTAATCTAATTTCAACGTTTATGAAAAACCATCAAAGATGCATTGTGATACCGGATCTAAAGTATTAGCCATATTACAGCAAAATCAAGACTCGTAAACCATCAAAGATGCATTGTGATACCTGATCTAAAGTATTAGCCATATTACAGCAATATCAAGACTCGTAAAAACAGTTCCCTAAACTTGTTTTGTCATAGCAAGCATCCATTTTCCCAAATACTGAAGACTGTGTGCGAGCTTTGTCAAAATAATTTTTGTCTGAGTTGGCATGCAGATGCTCAAAATGGCGACAACACATTTTATTTATGTATAGAGAAGAGGGAGTTTGTGCCTTGGGGAGTTACGAACAGGATAGATGTTTTGTCACAAAGACAGTTGAAACGTCCAATCGCAGGACGAATCCCCTCAATCCTTTACAGAACTAAAAGGCCATAACCGACTACCACTAACCATAAAAATCACCATCCAAATTCAGTTATTATTTTAACAGCCAGACATTAGGACTGATGTCTGGCCACCTGCAATTCCGAACCTAGGATTCCAAAATTTTCCGACATGGTGCGGCTAGAGTTACAATATCCCGGTAGCGCTTCTGGATTGTTGACTGCCAGTACGAAAATACAACCCAACCCAGTATACTTCTTTACGACATTAATAAACGAAACAAACACGAAACATAATTTACTGTGATGAATTGACGATAACATGGTCTGAGGTTTGCTTATGTTCAACCGAGACGCGAAGCGTCGAAGTTGAACATACGCTCCGAGCCACAATAACGTATACGTTTCAAAAAGACACCACCCATAGCCCAAAACCTACATCGTGAACCACGAGAAGCTTATTTACTAAACTTGTGATTGTTAAAATTTGCCTTGTTCAAGGCAACTTTTAACGATCACGGGTTTAGTAAATAAATTTCTCGTGTACCCACAACGGCGCTGCATAAATAATCAATAAACCAGATAAACTCATTCCATCTTAGTTCAAATCGTAAATCGGTTTGTAATTTTAACAACATTGCATCCGGAACACCGTCTCTTGCGCGGGTGAAAAATCCAGGAAAATGAAGCGGCTTGCTTGTCACACCGTTGCTTAAGCAATTACGAAACGGGCGTCGTCATTTCAAATATTTCGTTTAGTGACGTCAGACGTAACATTTGCTACTGGAGCAGTAAACATAACATAAACTACGCCCGCTCTCACCCAATTAGAGGGCGAGGATTTTACTCTTACTGGAACATTATAAGTTATTGTGATGAATTGACGATAACATGGTCGAGGTTTGCGCCTCGCAGTTTATGTGCAACCCATGCGCGCAGCGCAGAGGCTGCACATAAATTCCGAGCCTCAGACCTCAGACCATGTTGCCATCAATTTATCACTATAGGGTATATGTTCCAATAAGGCGCTACCCATAGCCAAAAACCCTTAGCGTGAAATGAACACGGCAAATTTTAACGATGACAAGTTGAGTAAATAAATCTCTCGTGTACCCCATGACATCACTGGAGAAATAATCAATGAATCAGATAGAGGTCGAGGTCACTACATCTTTTTGTAATTTAAACAACACTTCACTCGGAACATCGTGTGTTGACCGTATGAAAAATCTAGAAAAATGAAGCTGTTTGCCAGTCACTCCGTTGGTCTGTTTTTAAGTCACTCCGTTGATAAAATAATTGCGAAATGCGCAACCTCAAATACTTCGCGTGGTAACGTCAGACGATAACATATGCTACTTGAACAGTAAACATAGAAAACAAACAAACTACGTGAGCTATCGTCCAATCAGAGGACGAGGATTGTAGTCTTATTTGAACATTCGTTTATTATTAATATCATTTTAAAGAATTACTTTCGGGCAACGAAATTCACTCTTCAATATAATGATAATAAATAAAAGTTTTTTGAGCACATAACTTCTTGATTGCCATATTCTAAATACGAACACTTTTCTACAAGGATGTATGAAACATAGGGCTACAAAAAGGCTACAAAAGACCCGAGAGACAAGGTTATGGGAGGCCACCCTCATAGCTTCGCACCTAGTCGTCTGTCTATATTTTGAAAGCTACATATCGCCATCGGAAGGAAAGACCGATTGATTCCGTTGGTCAAGGATCAGGAAAAGGATAAGTTGAGAAACGCGTTACTTCTGGTATTCTAATGTATCATTATTAATCTCTACGTCACAAACGAATGTAACTGACCACATGAAACACAGCACCCCAACGGAAAGCAACTCTATATAAATATTTTAACAAAGAAGGCAGAAGGAAAGTTTCTGCAAATGGGTAGCCGGATTGAAACCGAAGGTCCATGAACATATATCTGATTTGTCTTTGAAAAAGATTATCGACAAAGCTTTGCACTTAGGTCGTATTCCAAAAATTGCCAGTCTCTGTAAAATTGTATGTGTGTATGTGTTGAGAGCTGCTTGAATCCTGTACTCATATTCAGTCTCTTGAAGGCTTGAAACCCATAACGCATGTTTTGCATATAATAATCAAAAGATCGATAGCCCTATAGACCTACGAAGATTCGAAGACTCGAGTTCATGTCGACATCCAATCGGCTTCCCGATTCCTGTATTTTTCACTAAAAGACGACAGCAAATAAATCGTTGCCCGAGTGCTAGAGTGTTCTATGTCCCCTACGGGACATAGACCATTCTATTACTCAGGCGACGAAATGTCTTCTTTTGAAGAAATCGTGCCTAATGAACGAAAAAATCGTTGCCTGTTGCGTTCTCAGTTCAGTCTTCTGATCGGTAGTCTTGTTTTGCTTACAAGGTACAGTACGGCCACCACGGACTGGTCACTTTCCACGGGCATGCAATATTTCCACAGTCGCAATAATATTAGATTCCAAACACTAATTACAGGAATAATCATCAAAAATTTAACGAATGAAGCACCAGGGACAGCCCGGTGCTGCAGTAATTAAATTTTGCTGATGTTAATTTTTTTTTAAAATAATATTTATTCATAACCCTATAGACCCGCAAAGGTTTGAAGATTCTTATTCGATACCAACATGGATGGCCTGATTTGGGATTAAAATCGAATGGGATTCCCGATTCGTATCTTTTCGAATGGGGTAACTTATAGCTTTCACGAAGACGCAATAGCAAATAAATGTCTGAAAAGATGAAATCGTGCCGCTTAAACGAGAAAACAGTTGCCTGTTGCGTTTTCGGTTCAGTCTTCTTGCCGACATATTTCTCCGTCTTACAAGGTATATTCCTGCAGCAGTATATGACCTCCAAAACTCAGGTAATCATACTATCTGTGGCACGCACAAGATCCAAGTATATGCATGGAAATTAGATAATTTAATAAAATAGCAAGTGACTTCACAAAATTGTTTCACGCTGTTTCTGTTTCGACTCGGATTCGATATTAATTTCAATATAGAACAGACCGATTGATTTCAAGATTGGATCGAGGATAGAAATTCCAATTCGCTGTGTTCTAGATAGTCTTCTAGATTTTCTCTTAACCCTTTACCCATCGCAGACGATATCAACATTATTATTTTAAATAGAATTTTTCAAATATTTAAAAAAATCAAGAAAACCATATCATTTGACCCCTCATTGGAACGAGCTCGTTCCAAAGAGCGGTCGCATGACGTGAATTTATTGATTTTTTTTTTAAATAATGTTTGTTCAACTTCTCAATAACATTGGCCCAATGCAAATTTCGCACAAGCATACTGCCTCAAAATGGTCGCCAATACAGGGGCTACACACGCTACAGCTACAGATTCGCTCTTAGAAAACTAAATTTGCAAAATTTTCTCGTGTGAGTGGGGTGGGGGGAGGGTGGATGGATGGGGTGGGGCTAGTTTTAACAAGGAACCTCTGGTCGTTGTCCCCTCTGTCCATTCAGGGAAGAGGGGGGACGGGCAATGACCGGAGGGTCCTAATTAGGACTAGGTGAGACCCCCGAAATAACACACAACGGGAATTTCAAACATCATCTTTAGCCGCCCACTCCCCCACCCGAAAAAAACTTGCTAGGGCACCTACTCTGTTATAAAATCCTGTCTACGCACCTGCAACAGGTAATCCAAACAAAGCAATACTGAGTCCAAAATCCAGGTTAGAGCATTGAATTTAAACCGAGATGTCGACGGTTCAGTCCTGGCCCGAGGAAACTGCTTTGGGGCCTTGGGCAATACACTTAATCCGATTACCCACGTGGTGGCACGATGGCGGTGTATATTAAGGCATACTGCACGTCAATAGTGCAATTTCCTTCAACCACTGCAAACTCTGCTCGTGCAGAGTTCATAAGTTAGGGAGTCTAGCAGTTGTTTGCAGCTGTTCGGTGGGTCTCTCCGGCTCCCTCCATCCGTGAACATGTCTGGCGCGGTGTGACCCTGGATTTTGAAAGATTCGTTAATAAACTCCAATAAACAAACAATAAACTTATATACATGTACAGTTAAAACTAGAAGTCATGTCATGAACTGTGCGCTCCTCTAGGCATAATTGCGCGTAGGAATTTCGCGCAATTGCGTTATCGAACGGCATCCAAAGCACGGCAGGTTCTCCTAGTTCCTCATAGCAAATACAGGCAATGTTTCTGCCAATGGACCTCCGGGTTACCCGGAGGTCCATTGGCTGAAACATTGTTTGTGCACAGACCATATGTACAGAATTTTATAGCCTTACTATGGCCACAACGCGTAGATTAACGTGCAGATCGACGTGATATTTGTGCGCATTTCATGACAGGACTTCTAGTTTTAACTGTAGCACTGACCTGCCACAAAATATGTTTTCACATGATTTAGTATAGGGCCAGTGTGCCGACCAAGTGCGAGCGACTGGTCATTTTACTGCGACCTGAGTCAATGGAGTGCAACCTTCACCTTTTCCGGTATGAACTGGCGATTTCCGCAAGTAAGCTCAATTATAACCTTTGCATGCCGTTTAACTTGTACATCCCCTAAATGGACATCTAGAAAAATTAAGAATACACATTGTGGTTGTTTCTCGCCTTCATTGAATGGTATCATTGACATCATTTTACATTAACAGTTGAACAATTGCAGTAGATAATAAAAAACGGTTAATGATAGGGTTGCACGGTATATCGATAAACCGATATATACCGGTATTCAAACCAATATCGATTGAATACCGATGTAATTACAAAAATATCGGTTTATCGTAATTATTTATTTACCCATAATTTAATTTTCAAGATGTCTTGAGTTTTTTAAGTGTAGCCCCGAATAAATAATATTATCCCTTTACCCAAGGAATCGTATGCATGTGCTCACGTAATATACAATTTCAGCAGTTGAAAAAATCATTTTCAAAAATTTCAACAAAACTATATCATGTGACCCCTCATTGAAACGAGCTCGTTCCAATAAGGGGTCATATGATATTGTTTTGTACAGATTTTGGGGGAAAATCTGATAAACTAATTTTTAAAATAATACATTTTGATATCGTCTGCGTTGGGTAAAGGTTTTTCGAACCGCATCATCAAGGCATGCTAATTCGTTCCGACTGTGATGCCTGAAGTTTCGATTGTGGTACTTATGTTTATATATCTGAACAGTTTTCGATATACCGGTATACCGCGGTATTTTTTTGAATACCGATACCGGTATTCAGTTTTGAATATCGTGCAGCCCTAGTTAATGAATCATCACAAAAAATGCTTGGCAACAACCGGGTGAACCGATGCTGTCGTCATTCGATTGCCCACAGTCGGCCTATTTGGGTGGCCGATTCCGATCATGGATTGAACACTATTATGGTCGCGTCATCCACCGAAAAAGACCTATCGTCATCGTCGATTACCTTGGAGAATAATCTCTGTATCTGTCAGGATGCCCCTTCGTTAGTGAAAAGTGAAAGATAAGCTTGTCATGAAAACGGCACTGTCAGGCCTTTTTATTCTCTGTCTGAGAATACTTTTTCATGTTCCCTCCTTAAAACTGGGATCAAATGAAACAAAAACATATTCCCAGGTTATTTATATTCCCAGAGACAGTTATTAGATCAAATTCAAACGAATTGGACAGCTTGAGAAAATAAAATCGTGCGTCGAACATGAAACGGCTGAGTGCTTTTTGAAGGGTTTCAATCTCGTGAGATTTTTATCATTTTTAGTAATTTCCAATTGCCGTGGGCGATTTTCGTTCAAGTACACACAGCGGACAAAACAATCAAATACTTTGTTTACACGTGTTTACAACAACAGACACCTGCTTTTGAGTCTGTATATAAAAGCCATCGGGGAGTATACTTTCTCAGAGAATCACGAAGAACAATTTTGGAAAAGGTATGTGATTACCTAAAACATTAATCTCACTCACTCGTTACCATGCAAGTATCTTTCGCTTTTTTTCATTCTCATTGCTTCTGTGCACTGTTGTTTCTCGAAACGAGAGAAAAAATGTTCGATACTTTAATATTGCACTAAAATTTTATTTTGTTAATATTTTTTGTTGATTTCATTAATAATGAACATTTCCAGTTTTCGAATGTTCCTCTCGAGTATTTTTGTGTAAATTCTTCAAATACCGTCCAAAATATTCACATAACACGAGCGGGACACATATTTATTTATTTGTCTGAGGTTGTTGCGACACTTTCATGTCGTATCGGACAGTTTTTACTGCAGTACACGGAAAGCACTGGGCATTATTGTCCCATTAACCCTTTCAAATGTTATGTATAAATGATTGCGAACAGTTAGAGGTTATTACTTGGTTAGTTTCATATTGGCAGAGATATCAACCCGAGGAAATTTCATATCATCCTGATGAGTTCTGAGGCTGATGAGAAATTACCGATGGGCTGATGTCTTGGCCAATATGAAACCAACCAAGTAACAATAAACAACCCTTTCTTCTAAATGGTTGATAGGCCTAGTTTGGTAATTACTAATGAATTAAGAGGTTTGGGGATTATGGATAAAGAATAAGTTCTTTTGAGGGTGGATCTGTTAATTAATCTTAATCCAATCAACAGATATAACGTCCCCTGAGTTCTAATGTGTTCTATGTGACAGTTGGTCGCCAGTAGGCTGTGAGTAGGCTGCCAGTAGGCTGTCAGTAGGCCGCGGCTGCCAGTAGGCTGTCAGTAGGCCGCGGCTGCCAGTAGGCTGCCAGTAGGCCGCCAGTAGGCACATAGAACACATTGGAGCTCAGGGGACTATAAGTTGGTATTAATGACAAACAATGAGAAATATAAATTTTCATATCAAGTTAATTTGAGAACAATGATGAACAAATTGTCCGACTTACAGTACATGGAGAGTGAATTGCAACCAAATCATCCGCGGAGTGCAGTCATCACCCAAGCTATAACTTTCAAATTGTGCACAAATCGACAAAAAACAAAAGCACTGTTTCAGCCAATGGACCTCCGGGTTTAACCCGGAGGTCCATTGGCTGAAACTTTGCTTGTACTGGTTATGCTTGGCAACACGTTTGCAATTATTGCTCGGGTGGGATCTCCATTCTGCGGGTGATTTAGTGATAATACACTCTCCACGTACTGTACTGTTACACATAATACACAAATATTCACTTAATGTTTTGTTGTTAAGTGCAGCCCTACAACAGTAAACATGACTGTCGTTAAAGAACAATAAATAAATAAAACCAAATAAATAATTATAAAAATTCTCAGATCTCTTACAGTTTTCTGACAGCATTATTGTTTCGTCCGACGTTTCTTCTTCCCCTAGTTCAGCTATCCGAAAGCCTCGGTTTCCTGACTGGGGAAGCCGCGACGTTGAGATGCCTACACTACCTCTTCTTCCGCTCTGATGAATCACAGCCTACAATTCTGAATTTTAGTTTGTGATGAATTTTCCATACAAATCTTTTTTTTCTTCTCTTCATCCACCTAATCCTTGGTTTTAATTCCTCAAAATATAAAAAAAATCTACTCCCATTTGGCCGATAACGCCAATTTGTCTAATTCATTTCTTTCGACGAATAACGGTGAACGTTCTGTTGTGAACAAAATGGCTGTACCTAGTAACTCACCAAGGGGAAAACTGTAGCTTGCTTCATATCTGCCGAGATTGGCGTCATACAGCCGAGATTGATGTCATATCAGCCGAGCGATGACGAGGTGGCACAGTATAAAACAAATCAGTCAGGAGCATCACCAATGATTTTATCCCACAGCCATATGGGCAGCAAGATTAAATTATTACTGAACCTCACCATAAATACGAAGTAGATCCGACCACTTCACTGTAACTTGGGCTAACTACTGCTTGTTGGTATTTACGGCATTGTAAACATTCCGACTGCATTCTACGCATATTTAAATTTTTCCTTGGAGAGAGCACCCTGCGACCCCCTGCACCAACCCACCCCGGTCGGGGTGGGTTGGTGAAAGCGAGTCCGGTATGTTATCCCCTTGAAGAATTGCGCAGGACAATCAAAATGACTGTCAGCATCAGCTTTTGCTTTGTATATTACACAATGCGATGACATGACCGTTGACAACTTTGCCAGTGTAATCAAGTTTAGGGCTGTCGCGATTATTCGATTAGTCGACTAACCGTCAACTATTGAAGTAGTCGACGGTTTTTATTTTTAGTCGATCGTCGTTCATTTTCAAAGTGGTACTCGTCTTCTACACGTCGGGGCTAAATTGCATTGTTTTGTGAAGTGAATGATCAATGAAGGTGAATAACTTTGAAATATCTAACCATAGTTAACACTCATACCCGGAAGACTTTTTACGACTGTCACTGTGCAACAAAGAGCACTCACACTCACTGGAGAAGAATAGATTCTTCTGAATTTCTCCAATTTTGTACACACGAACGCACCCATTGGAAAACCCAAAGCATAAAAGAGAGAAAATTATGACAACAGTCAGAATGTCAGATCGCTTCTCAATGTTCGGAAATTCGGACCAAGGTCATTTTTACCAACTGACGAAGGAATGCATAGATCTCAATGTTAGAAATTTCGAGAAACTTATTACAGAAAGGAAACATATGCAGGGACGTTCTTTGATAAATTCATTTTAATTCATCGGCTTCAATCTAGTCCTAACTTGGACCCACAGTCCGTAATATAATTTTTGGGGTTGGTACGTCCTAGGACGTACCAACCCCAACAATTATATTACGGACTGTGGGTCAAGTTTGGACTAGCTTCAGACGGGACCGATTTGTTGTTCCCACAACCCCACTTCGTCTGAACACACTTGTGCCGTTGTCATTTTCAGAGTTTTACGTACAGAAAAACGATTTGCTAAAAATCATGAGGACCGACTATTAATCGACTAACTGTCGATTACTGGTCACGATTAGTCGATTAAAAAAATGATAGTCGCGACAGGCCTAATCAAGTTATGGCACCCATTTATGCAGCAGTGTGGCATTTCCGTTAATATGATAGCAATTTTGATAACGCGATTAAATGGCATTACAATGTAAACCAACGCACACTCTCCAATAATTCTAGTCACCAACCGGAAGTAATTTATATCAGCCTCAACAGCGCAGAAGAGTTCAAATAATCAGGTGGAGATAACCTATTTATCTATAGAGCCTATACCATCTTTTGAGTCAAGAACAGTCGTTTTTAGACTTTGACTATTCAATATACATCGGACCCTGACTAATGCTTACTTTATATCTTCTACATGCTATGCACCCCTTCTGAGTAGATATGGAAATTATTTCTGGATTGAGGTCGGAAAGTTAACATTTTTGAGACATGACATAGCCAGGCGTGGATGAATGCCTTTTCTCGTCCTTACAAGTTAATGATTCGACAACCAGTCCGGAAGTACAATGGCCATGGACTGGTCGTAATCCATGCGTGGGCAGTGATGTCCATGCACGTGGTTACCAGGTAATGAAAAATCATCATCCGCCAAATTTTAATTAATGAAGCACCGGGTTGTACCTCTCGGTTTGAAGGTCAATGCAGTGACAGCTGGGCCACCGTGCTCCCCAGTGGTGTCTTTAAATCTTTCCACAGTGGAACCGGCCATATTCTTTCATTTTGTCTGTTCACAGGCGTAAACAATCATTACGTGGTGTCCAAACAGTTCACATCATCACTTCAAAAATAGAAAAAGTTCTCTCCACAGTGAAGATAAATCCTTTTGGTTTCACTGGTGTGATAGAAGTTTTATTTCACGGAAATTTTACGTCTTTTATGGACAAATATATAATGAGAGTCTATTTTCTATTACTTTCGTTAGTTTTTTGAATATCATCCGACAGTCCAATGAACTGTTGAAAATAAATAACGGAACTTCAGTTTTGAAAATTAATCATAATTCAATGGAGACTAGGCGTGGGGGTGGGCAAGGGTTGGGCGGTAAACTAATTCCCAGTTTAACTCCCCCTTTTTCTTAACTTTTAAATTTTTTAACGATTACACACAACTACACCCACGAATATTAAATAAATAAATAAATAAATAAATAAATAAATAAATAAATAAATAAATAAATAAATAATACCCGCTAAAAATCTGTAGTAGATTCGAACCTACTGTCTTTAGTAGATTGTTATAAACTAACTTTCAATTCAATGTTCATTGGTCTATACTTCGGCGTGTACAATAGGCTGAAGGTGAATACAAGAAAATGTTAAACCTTTGAACCCGAGCGGCCGCTTTTCCGGCCAGCAGCATGATACGTCACAACGTCATTATATAGGATAACTGTTCAGTAAATGTGTGCGATAGACCAAACAATATTTTCAACGTGCAGCCTCGGGGCTGCACGTTAAAAATATTGATTGGTCTACCCCAAATAATGAATGCGGACTCTTTTAATTGATGCCATTGAACTGGCATGGAAGATACTACGAGAGTTCAAAGAGTTAATTAAAGAATCAACACCTGAAATTCATTTTTATCATTTATCTTGCAACCCTTTTCAGAATCGGTGTTACGGAATGTTATTTTTACCTGCGTCGCCAGCGGCAGAGCAGGTCTAGTAACCGCTCGACTCCGTCCGTCCGTCAGTCCGTCCGAAACAAATCTTCCGTCAAAGTTTTCTTGGCTTCTATGAAAGGGAATGATTTTATATTTGGTCTGCTGCTTCATAATGATGAGTTGTATCGTGTATCTAATTTTCAGATCTGCCGCTCGACTCCGTCCGTCAGTCCGTCAGTCCGTCGGAAACAAATCTTCCGTCAAAGTTTTCTTGGCTTCTATGAAAGGGAATGATTTTATATTTGGTCTGCTGCTTCATAATGATGAGTTGTATCGTGTATCTAATTTTCAGATCTGCCTTGCGGCCACTTCCTGTTTGCCGATACTTTGAAGTCTGTTCATCTCTGTAATCAATTGCATGAAGCGACGCAGGTCCAGGCCCGGTATTGGTCTTAGCTTGTTTAGATGGAATTTTCTTTTCCAGAATTGCCCATTATAAAGCTCCGCTGATATGACTTCAAACTCGGCTGATATTACGCCGATCTCGGTCGATATGAACCAAGCAGCCAGAGTTGTTCCCCTGATGAGTCGTCACTTTGCGCAACCATCGAAGCCGCCACTCATCGAACGCAATCGAGAGGGGAGCACGGTGGCTCAGTGGTAGACTTTGGACTTCAATGCTAGAGGATCCGAGTTCGATCCCCGTCCGGGACGATCCACGTTGTGTCCTTAGGCAAGGCACTTTATCCCGGTTGCCTACATGGGGGCACGATGACGTCGTCGTGTACTAAGGCGTACTGCACGTCGATGGTGCACATGTCCTCAACCACTGTAACCCTGCTTGCGCGGAGCTTGATCAGAGTTAGAATGTTGAGGAGCTGACATTTGCTCGTCGATGCTAGGTGGTTCTCTCCGGGTACTTCTGTTCCATCCACCCGTAAAACTGTCACGGTCACAATTTGCCATTGTGCATAAGTATGTGACCTTAAACACCAATAAATAAATAAATAAATGAATAAAACACAATCGAGAAAACAGGTATTATATAATGGAGTTTTTGATTGACGACTCAATAAGAAAGGAGAAGGTAGGAAGAGAAGAAAGAATAGAGTTGTACAGAAAATTAAACCCAAACTAAGATTCAAGTCATGAGTAGACATTCCTCGAAGTGGAAGAAGAGACAGTTCAACTGTCCAAACGTCGCTGCTTCCCCGTTAGGAGAAGGGAACTCTTCGGACTATGCTTGAATGCAAAACATAATAACACTGAAAGCAAACTGTAACAGACATGCGACGTTGGTAATTTCAAATCAGCCTACGACCTTCGGGCTCGGGCTGAAATGATGTGACCGCGAGCTGATATCTCGACCGATATGAGGCTAGCCAAGTAATACCTCTAAATATCACCAAGGAATAAAAAAATTAGAATTTTCAAACGATTATTTTTTAGTTTTCTAAATAAATTAATCTCAACTATGACCCACGTGACTTTTGTCGGTTAACCTCAAAAGCCCCCATCCTAGCGTTTTTTCCACCAATAAAAACATCTTTTAAATTTCGTTATTATTACAATTGTGCTTCCAAGACATCACTTATAACACCTCGTTTTAATGAGCTTGTCCCAATGAGAAGTCGTTGGAGATAAATGGAAATTTAAAATTATATTGGGTAATGTTGTCCATGTGTAGTCGTCTTGCCCTGTAAGCTAAACGATTAATGGATCAATTGTTTCTGAAAAAAACGTCATTCTGACGCCAATTATTTAGTAACCCGTTGAACCGTGATGGTACCTTTCACGTCAGTTTAGTGTCATCAATTGGCAGAGTCTATATTTGTTACTGGCGGAAGGTCAATCAATATTTTCCACGTGCAGCCTTGTGGCTGCACGTCGAAAATCTTGTTTGTTCTACCACACAAATTCACGGAGCAACTATCCACTTTGTGAATCAAGTCGTATCATGATCCTGGCCCAGGAAGGCGGCCTTTCGTGTTTAGAGGGTTAAAATGCGACTGCCCCTCTAAAACGATCGTATCCGTTTTCTAACACGATGGGCTTGAGACAAGATGGTTAAAACTTCAACATACCTACTACGATTGTCAATTATTTATGAATGAGCTCATATAATATATACATACAGTTGTTCTACTGTACAGTGAAATTTATTTTATATGACAAGGACATATTTCCTCATCGTTAGATCATTTCTCACAAGATGTCGATACAAAGGACTATCCATGCGTGGGAAACAAATGTTATAATTTGAATAAATTATGAAGCCATATTATTAAGCACTCAAAAGTGGGCATATTACTACCGTTACTTATTCCCAGTTCCTTATTCGACATTCGTTATCAACCGATTTTAACGGTTGATAACGAATGTCGAATAAGGAACTGGGAATAAGTAACGGTTGTCACGTCCGTCTCAAAATTTGTCACGACAATTCCATGGGATACATATATACTGAGGAACTTCCAAACAGGAATTATTGATTTTGCTGATGTTTCGCTCTAAGTATCAGTTCGAGCAATGGCGTAGCCAGGGAGAAGGGGAGCCAGCCTCCCAAATCTTAACGCCCCCTAAATATCTTGAATTCTACGATCTGCTTGAGGCGTTAACTAATGAAATTACAGGTGGCATATCATGCCTGGTGAATTTCGACGTTCTTTCGAACAACAAAATGTCTCAAAATAACGTCATTTGATGCATATTTTTTCAAAACTTTATTTGTAGATAGACCCATGCCTGCTCCTTCTCCCTTTTCATAACATCGGGACTCGATCTTCTTGATATGTCTGCCGTATAAAATATCTACGCCCCCCCCCCCCCCCCACCCGCAAAAAAATCCGCGTGGCCACCTCTAATATAGATACGTGGCTACGCACCCACCTGAGTTCGGATGGCGGAATAAGGTTGTAGCAAACCCAGTTGTGATAGTGGAGCATTTTATTTTATCTAACAAGAATCAACCCTCGACAATTGAATATGCACCTCTTTTTGATAGTCGATCAGTAAATACCTGTGCCATGACACCTTTCTGCAATAAACAAGAACTGGCTATATTGATATTGTCCTTTTATAAATTATTAATATTTTAATTAATATTAGGAGAACAGCCCCGAAATTTTGCGACATTAAAATCTATGTATTTCCAACATTTTCTGGCAAGAAACTCAATTTCGGAAAAAGTCACAAGTTCTATCCCCGTCCGGGACGACCCGCGTTGAGTCCTAGAGCAAGGCTCTTTAACCTGGTTACCTACATGGGGGCACGATGACGCCATGTACTAAGCGTACTGCACGTCGATGGTGCACATGTCTTCAACCGCAGTAACCCTGTTTGAGCGGAGCTTGAACAGAGTTAGAATGTTGAGGAGTTGACAGTTGCTCGTCGATGCTCAGTGGTTCTCTCCGGGTACTCCGTCTTCCTCCACCCGTTAAACTGTCACGGTCACGATTAGCCATCGTGCATAAGTATGTGACCTTAAACTCCTATAAATAAATAAATAAAAAAAATAAATATTTCGGAAAAAATGCGACATTGCACCTTTTTGCTTTAACCCTTTACCTAACATGAAAAGCAGACGACACTTGCAAAAAAAATTCTTGAATAATTATTTTTTTTCATTTTTTGTCTCAAAAACATAGGTTATGACCCCTCGTTGGAACGAGCTCGACGAGCTCGTTCCAACGAGGGGTCATAACCTATGTTTTTGAGACAAAAAATGAAAATATTTTGAAAATTAATTGGCGATTTTTGAGAATAGCGCTGGCCGGTTTTGGCCGTTACGTTGGGTAAAGGGTTAACCCTTTACCTAACACAAAACCAGACGACACTTGTATACACAATTCTTGAATAACTAAATATTTTCATTTTAATTTTCAAAAACATAGCTTATCACCCCTCATTGGAACGGGCTCATTTACCTCATTCTAATGAGGGTCATAAGTTATGTTTTGCGACAAAAAATGTAAAAAAAAAAATGAAAATTGAATGTTGACGTTTGTAGAGCTGTAGGTTTTTAAATTTCTTGTTCTTTTTCGTTTTTGGTTTTTCAGGTGGAATAAAACCTCGGTCGGTTCGGTTTTCGGTTTGTTCATGAGGCCAAATAAAATTCAATAAAACTCATTCTTATGTCCGGAGTCATAACTGAATGGCAGTGAAATTGAGTGAAACTCAATGAATGCCCGAAATAAGCTATAATACATGAAGAATCAGGAAGGCCAATATAATAATTACCTAAATATACAGAACTTTTATTGTGCTTGGCCATTTTTCGAGGTCTGACACCTACACGCAACTTGAGGAAAGCTGCAAACACAACTAAACTGAAATGTCGAAAATTCACAGAACGTAGCCTTCCCAGAGTAGTGAGAGTACCCAGACACTGCCCTTGGCAGTGTCTGGGTACTCTCACTACTCTGGGATGGCTACATTATGTGAATTTCTGCAGCAAGAGAGTATTTAATAAAAAACGAAAAACCTTAGATTACGGGATGTCGACGGTTTCGGTTTCAGTTTTTAAAAAAAACTAAAAACCTTGGTGCGGTTTCGGTTAACCTACAGCTCTAGACGTTTGTGAATAGCGCTGGCCGATTTCGACCGTCACGTTGGATAAAGGGTTAATGGGTCGAATGATCTGTAACAGGATAGTTGCTCCCATTTTTCTAAACGTTTATCTTCTGATCGTTGTCGAAAGAGCAAAAATTATCAAAGTGTTGTACTTTTCTATACAAATAGTTCGATTGTCACAGTCAGTGTACACGCTGATCAGATCTAATTGTTAACCGTATTACGCAGGGCGTGGTGGATCAGTAGGTAGAGGTGCAGGCTGCAAGCCGAGCAGGTACTCGGTTCGAATCCCACCTGTGGCTACCGCGTTGTGTCCTTGGTCAAGACACTTCACCTCCATTACACACGTGGGGGTACAGTGGCGTTGTGTACTAAGGCGTACTGCACGTCGATGGTGCACTTGTCTTCAACCAAAGCTAACCCTGCTTGCGTGGAGTTAATATGTTGGGGAGCTGACAGTCGCTCGCCGCTGCTCGGTGGTTCTCCCCGGGTACTCCGGCTTGCTCCATCCGTGAAACTGTCGTGGTCATGATTAGCCATTGTGCAGAAATAATTGACCTTAAACACCAATAAATAAATAAATAAATAAATAAATAAATAAATAAATAAATAAATAAATAAATAAATAAATAACCGTATTACACATACGTGTATCATCTTCATTACTTACACCATATTTCATTCCCACTTTCAAGGTACCTTCCCAATTTTAAATAATCGTATTGTTAAAAACACTGTATTTGGGTCCAAACTGGATGTGCGCCATTACAGTGCTGGGCGGTTTTTCGGTTTTGTCGTTCAGTTCCGGTTTTAGCGCCAAACCGAAAAACCGAACCGCGCGACCCAGAAAAACCCGGGCGATCGGTTTTAATGTGTTTGTGCATAAACTGATCAAACTACGTGTACCTTACTGGAGGGGGACTGGACTAGTGACCCCCTATGGACTCTAGTCACTTAGTCTCTCCGGCATAAGAGCGAATACGTCGTGTTCTCAATATCACATTTTCTATCGGACGGGGCCAACAAGGGAGAACATATAACAACGAAAATACAACATTAATCAAATAAACTTCATTCCTTTGTTACTCAAATTCATGGTTTTTTCTGTCTCAATAAACTTAGCAACAGTACTGTTCCCCGAGAATCCCTAAACATAATCAAAGGGAAATTAGTCTGAATTCAGTGGAGATACTTACGGACAGGGTTTTTTGTGTTGAGTGGTCTCGTACTATTGCTGTTTTTTCCCCAGTTAAGGAGACTGAAGTGTTGTTTGCAATATGTTCGTGTTCTTAATCCTATTACAAGTGACCCCCTGGAAGGTATCATTTCATTCAATACTGTCAACGGCGAAAATGGGCGAAACCATCCTAGTTTGTTGGGAGGTTTAGCAATAATTTAATCCAACAGCTCTATTGAACCTCCCTTCAGATATTTTCTCTTTACATCGTCTACTCATCCACGACCAATTTTTTATCTTCACGCAAAAATTTATGCACACTGTGTTGAAAGGGTTAACACAAAAAAACCTGAACCGAAACCGAGGTTGTGCCCTGAAACCCAACCGAATTTGAGAAAATCAAAACCCTCCATCTCTATTGTGTTATTAATATAGGGCATAATACAGTTCTCATAATTGTAAGAGTTCTTTTAGGACGATATACGCGCAACATTTTTTTCAACCTTCGGAATTGCTGCAAGAAAAGTTAGCACTAAATCATTCATATTCCAACTACACTTTAGAAAATTTAGGCTTCAACCTAGAAATAAATATTACCCTTTTGACATCTCAAAGACATCAAATATACATGATTGCCATCCCCAATAACACTGTTTCAACTGTGTAGATATATAGAAATCTCATGATGGTTCTTAAGCGAATTACCCGATCTGGCGCGGATCTAGCTTCATAAGGTTGAGAAAGAAAATTTTTAATCCTAGGGTCCCAAAACCCCCATTTCCATGCATCTGAGCGGATATTTTGAGATTTTTCAGGAGATGTATTTGACAGATTTCACACTTTGAGAGCCGTTAAAAGACATCGGTAAAGCATACAGGTGTGGTCTATTTATCAGCTTTGGTCGTAACGACCAAAGCTGATAAATAGACCTCACCTGTTTGGTTTACCAGACGTTAACAGCAATTATACTGTCTGTGGATTATCTTGTCTGTGCGTGGATTTGGTACTTGTATGTCTTTAAGATTACAATATATTTCTGTAAACCGATTTTTTAACAGATTGTATACATTTTAGCTTTTGTTGCCACTTAAGTTGCAAAAAAAAAACGATCCGAAATATCGAAACAGAACCAGTACGAGAGAAACGTAGCTGGCGGAAATATGGGGGTTGCTCTGGATCCGCCCCTTGTTTCACCAGTCATTTGTTGTGTTAAAATATATGCATACAAAAAACATGGCCCGCCAAAAAAGTGGGGTGGGGAGGGGGTGTGGTGGGGAAGGGGGGGGGGGGCTGAAGCCCCTGTTTAGTGTTTTTGCACAACAGTAACACAAAAACAATCCGACTGGAAAGTCCAATCCAATTTCTTTTTGTAGGTGACGTTGAATACCCTGTCATACTAAAATGAGACCTCAGGTAAAAAAAGGAGACCGCCCGCAAAGTACAGGGGTTAGAGTCCCAAAATGAACGCTATCTGTTATATTGAGTACACCAAATATACATTCGAAGTTTGGTACCGATATTTTAACTTTAACCCCTAAAGGAGACGCAAGTTAGGATATTCAATATATATCCGAACTAATTTTAACCCTTAGAATTCCACTTTTAATGTATAGCGCGACTTCCAACTTGCGGTCTCAAATTTCGCAACCAGGGAGGGACAAACATATTCGCAAGTAAACTATTAATCTTGAAAACATCAAATAAATGCGATAGTATACGCTATATTATATATAAAATTTATGGTGGTAATATCTTGATTTTAACCCCTTATGTTTTATGTTTAAAGTCTGATAGAAAATCACATTTGCGGTCTGATTTTCTACCAGTCATAGATACACAGATTATGCGGAAACCCTTCCCTGAAATGAGCCATTTAAGTGGATTTGCCTATTGTAACTAGGTGTGAATAACAATAAAAACTCCACCCATCCTTTATCGCGGCTTGAAGAAGCAAATTTTGAAGATTTCGAGCTTGACTTGAAATAAATATAGGTTATAATTTATCGACACTCCTCATCTTTTACCTGGTCTTGAGATCGGCAACTATAATACTTGGCAAATTTAGAGGTTTTTTTTTCTACAGTGAATTGTGCTATTGTTCCTTTTCAAAAAAATATCAACTAAGCATGACATTCTTTAAAAATAATTTTTTTGTGAACCACACCACTGACAATACTTGGAGAGAGTGCCGGAGCAGTTCCTCTCAAAATCTCCTCGACGTTTTGTCCCAAGTCGAGTTTCGTACAGAGACGATTGGTCCAAAAAGCAGATCTTTTTTCGGGGGGGGGGGGGGGGAGGGGAGGGGGTAGGGGCATAATACAGTTCTCATAACTGCGAGAGTTCTTTTAGGACGAAATATGCGCAACATTTTTTTCAACCTTCGGTATTGCTGCAAGAAAAATTAGCACTGAAGCATTCATATTCCGACTACACTTTAGAAAATTTAGGCTTCAACTTAGAAATAAATATTACCCTTTTGATATCTCAAAGACATCAAATATACATGATTGCCCCAATAACACTGTTTCAACTGTGTAGATATACAGAAATCTCATGATGGTTCTTAAGCGAATTACCCGATCTGGCGCGGATCTAGCTTCATAAGACTGAGAAAGAAAATTTTTAATTCTAGATTCCCAAACCCCCCATTTCCATGCGTCTGAGCGGATATTTTGAGATTTTTCAGGAGATGTAAGTAGTATGTCATGTACCTGATCGTGCCCCATTACCCGGACTTTTGGGGGTGCAGCTAGTGTTAAATTCCCATAGGAACCGGACTTTTGGGGATGCAAAAGTACGGCTCCTTGCAGCTAGATCCGGTAAATAGTGTACGTACTGCATATATAGTATGCTATGGCAAGTATAGTGATATATGTATGCATGGGGCTATAGGTATATATTATGGGTAAGTGGTGGAAAGATGATGGGGAAATTGGGTTTTCTTGAAAGTTTTTCCCGCGAAACGGTTGACGTTGCTATTGACGTCGTGACGTCATGATACGCGCGACGTCATAGAGATGCTGACCGCTATTATTGTCCAGTATACAATCTGACATAACGTAATTCGGGTCAGTGGATGTCAGACTTCTCGTAAGTGTGTGTGTGGGGGGGTGGGGCGTCTGGTAGTGCTAGTATATATCCATGTTAGTATACTCTTAGCCCTTGAGTCTTCATATTCATTCGTATTCAAAACTCATACCTTGTTCACTCTGTACAAACTCTATCACCTGAATGGCTTTTTGATTTGATTTGATTACATAAAACAAATGTTATATATTTTTTGTTTATTAATAAACATTTGAAGTTTTATTTGATTTGTTGTTTTTAGCCTAAACATTTTTTTTTTAAGTGGCTTCTATGTTGAATAAACATAATGCATATTCCCTTCTTAAGGAGTAAATTTTGGATTCTCCACAGTAAATTTTCCTCACTTACCGTTCTCCACAGTAAACATGGCAGCTCTTCAGAAAGAGGATACATTTTATCACAACGTGGCACACAACAAGTTTTATTTGAAGGTTACATCTACAACAAGCATGTCACTAGGAAGTTTTGTCAGCACTGGACATGTGCTGTAAAATCATCCAACGGTCGTTGCACAACTGTTAATGAATTCATCAGAAACACCACAGAACACAACCACCCACCAGAAAATATAACAATTACTAAATTTGTCAGCAATATGAGAAAAAGAGCAAGAGAAGAAATAGCTCCCCTGTCAATGATTTACAATGATGAAATTGGACAGTTGAGTCAGTCAGGCCAGGAAGGCGTGATACCAAGCTACCCAAGTATGAGAAGTGCTCTTGATCGTCACAGAAAAACAACAATTCCAAATCTACCATCAAGTCATTGTATATTTTCTCTATTTATTTATTTGCTTTTTGTGTATCATTGTGTATTATTATGTGTAGTCCAGATATTCTATCAGGTTAATTTGTTATATATTATCTCTATTTATTTATCTGCTTTGTCAATCACTATTTATTATCTTGCGTATTTGAAAGATTCCATTTCATTATTATTTTCATTTATTTTATTTTTCATTGTATGTTTTCTCTATTTATTTATATTTGTGTATCATTGTGTAATATTATTATGTGTTGTCCAAATATTCTATCAGGTTAATTTGTTGTATTGTGTATTTGGAAAATTTCATTTCATTATTATTTTCTTCATTTATTTATCTGCCATGTTGCATATTTATTAGCAATAAACATCAAAACCCATTTAATTTTTTTTTTTTAAAAATCCCCTGATGATGAAAATGGTCATTGAATGAAATTAATTCAGAACAGATCATTAACACCAATAATAGTTGTGCAAGGGTGGTGTTTATATAGTCATTTAGACTGTGTGACAAATGGGATGTGTAACTTATGGGATGGTACCGTCCCCATAACTATCCATTCTATTATTAAAGTCATCCATTCTATTCAATCAAACGACATTATATTTATATAAACAAACTTTATCTCATTCATCACGATTAATGAGTACACATGGGTATGTAATGAATTGTTAATGAAATTGAATGCTTTCAATAGAATGGATGATTTGAACAAAAGATTGTTAAATTCCTCTATTTATTGAAAATAAATAAATCAATTGAGTTCTATATCCCCCAAGGACCCTATATTCATCTATTATGCAATCGAATGTCCCAATAATTGAATCTTTCTCTTTTTTGAAATCATCCATTCTATTGTACACCCCTCGAGCAGGAATAATTTAATTCTTGTGAATGAAATTGAAGTCAGTATACCAATATACAGTAAATGAAAAGTAAAGAAAAGTTTAAAATTATAATGAAGAAGAGTCTTCAAATAGACACGAATGAAAAAAGACTCCGTGGGAAATATCAACATAAAAAATCAAGAATTTTTTCTTTCAGCAGAAAGGGCATAACTGATTTTAAATTTTATTGGCGTTTGATATAATTTATTAGCGAGTGAGATTGGAGAATTTACCAATATTTTGATAACTGTTAGGACCAGAGAGAAAAAACGCAATTTTTTGGACATATCAAACAAACAGAGTCGTGTGGCGAAATTTTTTTGTCAGTATCATCTGGCTTTTTTTTAGGCAAAATAACACTGGACTAGAAAAAAGCTGCTAAATTTCTCTCCAGCTCTATTATTCAAGCAATGACCGTCTATGCAACTAATGCTCAATGTGAGTGTGTGATTTTAGTTTTCAGCATTCTCCATGGAGCCAACAACTTCCCTTTCTGACAACGAACCAAATAATAATATTAACTAACCCCTTCCCCCACCGATCTCAACTGGAATAGTTTATAACAAGAATATAATAAAACAAGGGCATTGTTCAAAAGCAACACAAGGCTTACAACACATGATTAAAAATGAGAGAATTGCATATCAAATAAAAGTTTTATTGCACCCAAAATGATATTAACCCTTTACCTAACGTAACGGCCAAAACCGGCCAGCGCTATTCTCAAAAATCGGCAATTAATTTTCATTATTTTTTCATTTGTTGTCTCAAAAACATAGGTTATGACCCCTCGTTGGAACGAGCTCGTTGAGCTCGTTCCAACGAGGGGTCATAACCTATGTTTTTGAGACAAAAAATGAAAAAAAATAGTTATTCAAGAATTTCTTTTGCAAGTGTCGTCTGCTTTTCATGTTAGGTAAAGGGTTAAGGTAATTGTTGTAATTGAAAATATGTGATAGAAGTGATTTATATAAAACAAACATGTGTATAAGAATGCAATCTGCAAAAGGTACACAAAATAATATCAAGGTAATCGTTAGTGCTGAAATGGTTAACCGGATAACCGGTTTGAAACCGGTTACCTACCTAACCGATTAAAAAAAACGTCAACCGGGTATCCGAAATATTGATAGTGATCGTCACTCCACGGTTAAAACGTAGTAAATCTGCCGCTTCTCCTTTGGGATAGATTACACCTCGAAGCACCGGTGTATATATTGAGAAATAATCGACTTTGGCGTTCAAGACTTCGTTAATGATCGGCAATTTCCGTGAGTTCTGAGTAACCGAAGAAACTTTTCCGTAGTATGTATACAAACGAACGTTGTCGAGTACTCGACAACGTTCGTTTGTATTCACACTACGGAATAGTTTCTGAGAATACTGCTTTCCAATTCATATAACTTTGATCTCAGATTCGGTGAAATAGTGGCTACGGTTAACCGGATATTATCCGGTTATAGCTCTCGGTTAGTCGGTTGTGAAAATGAGCCAACCGTTTCAGCCCTAGTAATCGTTGTAATTGAACATATGTGAAAGAAGTGATTTATAAAAAAAAACATAACATGTGTATAAGAATGCAATCTGCAAAAGGTACACAAAATAATATCAAGGTAATCGTTGTAATTGAAAAACTGACTGTGATTGAAATGATTTACAAAACATAACATGTGTATAAGAATGCAAACTGTAGAAGGATATATAAAATAAAGTACATTTGTTGGTAAAAACACAATAAATAACAATACCTCTTAAACACTAAACACCAACAGGGGGGGGGGGGGGGGGGGGGGTCAAATTCACTCAATGACATACAGCCGTTTTTTTAATGTGTGTGTGGCAGGTGTAAAAAAAGAATGCAAGTCCGTGGGAAAAGCAGTCCCTCCTCTCTACTATTTCACGGTATTATAGTCCTAGGTCTAACATTTCTAGGAATAGATATCTACAGGACCTACATTCATGGGAAACGCAAGCCCTAGGACTAGTATTCTTAGAAATGTTAGACACAGGACTATAATTCCGAGGTATTGAAGTCCAGAGGAACTATTTTTCCTACGGACCTGCATTACTTTTAGATTGGCCTCCCTACTATGTCGGATCTGTTTTCAGGATTTTGTGTTCCCTAAGATGTGGGTTAGGTAAACAATACCCCCCCCCCCCCCAATCACCGTTTTTCTTCAGGATAGGATTCCCACACAGCTTTAAAGTTTTCTTTCCACAAAAAAATCAGGGTTTCCAACAGAGGAAATTAATGGGACATTTATGAGTTGACCAAGGGCCGTCGCTAACAAGGGCAGACCATGCTTCGGAGGGTGTTTTTAGAAAAGATTTGAATTCGACGGTCTACCCCCTCCCCCCTCCCCCCATTTCCTTGCATGTGAACGGAAATTTTGAGTTTTTTTAATGAAGCAATATACAAAAACTACAACCTAACCCCCCTATGTTTTATGCCACATTCGATATATTTCGAGGGCCAGCTTTTGAGAAAAGTCGAATGCGCGTCCCCCCCCTCCCCCCATTTCCTTGAATGTGAACGGATATTTTGAGGTTTTTTAGTGAAGCAATATACAAAAACTACAACCTAACCCTCCCTATGTTTTATGCCACATTCGATATATTTCGAGGACCAGCTTTTGAGAAAAGTCGAATGCGCGTCCCCCCCCCCCCCCCTTCACCAATCGCCTGTACAGGATACCGTGACCACCCTTGACGACATATCATGATCATGGACTGGAAAAAAGCGACATTTTTCTTTTGAGTTAAGGGAATAATGGCTTGTTTACCATCAGCTAGAAAAAAACCTGTGTAGACGACAGTTCACAGTTCAAAAACACCAAATCTACCAACATCCCCTTCTCCCCCTCCCCTCCCCCCATTTCCTTGAATGTGAATGGATATTTTGAGGTTTTTTAATGAAGTAATATACAAAAACTACAACCTAACCCACCTATGTTTTATGCCACATTCGATATATTTCGAGGACCAGCTTTTGAGAAAAGTCGAATGCGCCCCCCCCTCCCCCCTTCACCAATCGCCTGTACAGGATACCGTGACCACCCTTGACGACATTTCATGATCATGGACTGGAAAAAAGCGACATTTTCTTTTGAGTTAAGGGAATAATGGCTTGTTTACCATAAGCTAGAAAAAAGCATGTGTAGACGACAGTTCACAGTTCAATAACACCAAATCTACCAACATCCTCTTCTCCCCCCCCCCCCACCACCACCTCTTAAAATACCCCAGAATAATAAATATCGAATTGTTCAGTATATGGAACTCTCAAAAAATAAATCAACTCTCTAATAGTTAATATGATCACCCCCAACATGTTAATTTGGAAAAAAATCATGTGAATTCGTGTTTCTGCTTCAGGACAACTAACCATAGTGCCAGTAAATAGAAACCGAAACGTATAAATGCACTGTTTGGGTCCGTAGAGAAGTTAATTTGGACGGAAAGAAGAGGCGCTAAAAGCAACATTTTAAAGATGTCTGATTTTTACACTGAAACCAGAGTTGATGGGGACCTATATTTATGGGCTCCATGGGCACTAAGAACGTGAAAGTTAACCTATGGATGGGGGTTCCATATGTGCACTTTAAAGACATTAGAAATGGGAAAAATCTGTCCTTCACTAGGACAGACATTTTAAAATTTTTAGAAGTGCAACAAGAAACGAAGCATGCAATGGATGAACTGATGAGGGAAGCGGAAACAGAAGACGAATGGGTGAGTAAAGAAATGTTGTTATCGGATTTTAGGGGTTTTTTTCTATAGTTTTTTTCTCACAAATATCGATATAATATACAGAAAAATCCAAAGTTCATTGATTAACCGGTTGAGTGCTGAAAGCCATTTTGGGCTTTATTCTTAAGTACAGGAACAGCATCTTAAAGGCTTCATAATCTGTAGATATGATTCATTTATCAATGGAGTAACACTTTTCCACCTCCTTGGATTTTTTTTCCCTTCTTACAATTTATGGAGAGTGCTTATTTGGCACTCTCCATAAATTCTAACAACGCAGACACGTGAACAAATTTTCGGGACCAAAAATAATAAAAAACAAAACCAGGTAACATGAGAACAGAAATGAATGGATAATGAAAATACAGAATTAACAAATGTTAAGATAATAAATGAAATGTCCTAACATCTCAATGATACATCAAACGATCTGGAGGGCGTCTCAGCCTGCCTGATCGTCTGAGTGTTTGCTGAAGTTCAGAATGTTCATCATGCCTATGCCTATGCGTGTATCTTTCAAAGAGAGCACGAAACACCTCGTGAAGTTGTTGTTCAAATCGAATGACAAGTACTCTGAATATTCTCATGACTGTCCGATAGAGTACAAGTAATATGAAAACTGCCAGACCTTAAGAAAATATAAAAGAAAAGAAAAAAGATTAGCGGTATGGTAATGGTCATGAATGTTCAAACAGTACATATAACCTCTTACCCAACGTAGATGACACTTGGGAAGAAAATTCAAATTAATGACTAAAACATCTCGGTTTGGAGTCTCAAAAAATAACAGCTTCTCACCCCTCATTGGAACGATTTCGACGAGCTCATTCCAATAAGCGTTCATAATCCATATGTTTGAGAAAAAAATAGGGAATTTGAATTGAGATTTTTTATGAGTAGCTTTGGCTGTATTTTTTTGTTTGTTTTGGCTGTTAGTTCGATCAGGGCTTAGGACTCACATTCAAAGGATACTGGATTAGAGTTACATTTAACATTAAATCTCGTAAAATGCTATATAGACATACATTTAAAAAAAATATGAATAGGGTGTGCGAGTGCACAGGCAATGCATCAATATACAGTTAAAACTAAAAGTCACGTCACGAACTATGTGCTTATCTTAACATAGTTTCAAGAATCAATTATGTGAACCTACCCCTCCCCCCCCACACACACACACACTCACCCCTCTGTGTGGTATTAAATACAAAAATGCATTAGATACTCTTGGTTACGCACAGCAAAGCACAATAAATGTATCAGCCAATGGACCTAGAGGTCCAATGGATGAAATATTTGTGTGTGTGTGTGTGTTTGGTGCGTGTGTGTGTGTGGGGGGGGGGGGGGGGGTGAATGAAATAGTCTTTCGGCAGTCATAAAGCTTAGTACGATGTGCTATTTCTGTTCAGTTCGTGACAGGACTTTTAGTTTTGTAACTGTATCTCATCTCAAAAACATAGGAGTCATTATTAACAAAAATTAATCAATTTTATCTGAAACAGAATATTCGACCAAGGATATGTCGTCAACAATATCTCGTGGCACCCTTCTCCTCCTTCTTCGCCTCACACAGACCAGACATAGTATCAGGAACAGAACAGTCACTGTTGTTCCCAATGATGCGGTTACTGGAACGGCCCAATCTAGTGAAAAAAGGGAAAAAAGAAGGAAATGTTAAAACCACAGGTTATTACAAAATCTGGACATGCCCCGATGCAAGACTGTTCCATATAAATGGGCGCGGTGCGAGGATCGTAAAGTATATAATGAATCTTTACTCAATGTAACAGGAACAAACGGCCAGCGCTTTTGCTTTTCACAGAAAATTATCATTCAAATTAAATTATGATTTCGTTTTGTCTTAAAAAAAAGCTTATAAACCATCATTGGAACGAGCTCATTTTAATTTGGGGTCATAAGCTATGTTTTTTTTTAAGACAGAAATAAAAAAAAATAATTTTTTTTTATTCATACAGGAAATGTCTGTACAACTTCCCTCTGCTATCCACGTTCGGTGGAGGGTTACAATATTGGGAAATGACCAAATAATATTCCATTTTGCACACAAAGTCGGGGAGTGTGTGCGTGCGTGCGTGCGTGCGTGCGTGCGTGTGATATATATATATATAGAGAGAGAGTGAGAGAGTAGAAACATTATTCACCTTCGATTTCACAAACTTTTCATTGTATGACAACAGACCACTGAATGACACCCTCCGATTTAATAGAGTGAACATACAGTACGTGGAGAGTGTATTATCACTAAATAACCCGCAGAGTGGAGATTCCACCCGAGCAATAATTGCAAATTCATTGCAAAGCATAACCAGCACCAGCGAAGTTTCAGCCAATGGACCTCCGGGTTAAACCCGGAGGTCCATTGGCTGAAACATTGCTTGTGTTTTTTTTCGATATATACAAAACTTGAAAGTAATAGCTTGGGTGATAACTCCACTCTACGGGCGATTTAGTTACAATCCACTCTCCACGTACTGTATGAAAATACCAATCAAAAGGAGACAAATCATTTCGAATAGTGAGATTTAAAAATATATATGAAAGACAAAATGTGAATTGGCGGAATCCCATCATGACCTACCAGCATCTTCTTACGGACAATATATAAAGTGTTTTTTAACAAGATTAGGGGAATTACTGATATTAATTATCCCAGCCACCCCCCCCCCCGACCCCGTAAAAAAGGAATAATGATAAATTTAATAGATTTTACCTTCGACAACTGATGAGATAGATGTAGTGCTCGCATTGGCAGGCTCTGTCAAAGTGGATGAGGATGGAACAGTGTTTGAGGCAGTTAGAGCATTTGCTTGTTCATATGTGCTCATTTGCTCTGTGCTAGATGTAGTTTGACTTGTCGGTTGTTCATTTGTGGTCATTTGCTCTGTGCCAGATTCTGAACTCTCAGTTGCTGTACTTGTTAGTGTAACTGAACGTCCCCGATTTGTAGTCTAAAAAACAGAGTAAATAAGGAATGTCAGGGTTTTTTTTTAACCCTTTACCTAACGTAACGGTACAAAAAACCGACCAAGGCTATACAAGAAAATTGCCATTCAATTTGTTTTATATTTCAATTTGTTGGCTTCCAAAAACATAGGTTACGATCCCTCATTGGAACGGTTGCGTTCCTTCCAATCAGGGGTCATAACCTATGGTTGGAAGCAAAAAAATGAAATTTTTAGTTAGTGTCGTCTGCTACTAGCGTTAGGTAAAGGGTTAAATTAATAGAATCGCAGACAATTGTTTTTTTTTCAAATTAGTCAGGTATAAGTAGGGCCCTGAGAATCGAGTCATGTCAGGGATTCGCGAATCCAATCGAATCGACGCACATCGATTCACCTCCAAAGATTTGTTCAAATATCAAAGAACTTTAACTGCTCCGGGGGTGGGAGTTGGGCCATATTCGCGTCAATTTCTTCAACAATATCACAACTACAGTATCGTTCACAAACTGTCGATGAAGGTGCAATATTCGTCTAGACAATCACGCAACTTCACGACAATTAAATTGTTCACAATGACAAATATGTTTGGCTTTTTTTACACCTGTTGTTGCCATTTATCTAATATATCTTGTCGACAGAGCTCAAAGAGCGCCGTTAAACAAGATATAATAGATAAACAGCAATGCCACATTTATTAACAGGCAAGGTAACAAGGCATTCTACCTAATTCGAAACTCGAATTTGCGACTTAATTTTACGTTGTTGAGCGTCCATTTGCGTAATGGATAATATGTTACGATTGTCCGAGGGGGAGGGGGGTGGGGGGTGTTGGTGGGTGTAGTCTTAACATTGACTTCAACATTACACAGTATAAAAAAAATTGCACAGCACATAAAAAGGCCTGGACAGAACATACGAGATATGACTCGTTAACATTTATGAGAGAGTGTCTACCCCTGTTAAATGAATGACTTCTCACTGGCAAAAGCGGCTTTCCCACTAAAGGGGGTGGGGGGGGGGGGGGGTGCTCGTATGCAATATATTTATATCAGATAGAACAAAAATAAATTAACTCTGTCACGGAAAGAGAGGTTAGATACGTATATTCCTTTAACCCCTATTATAATACATCGAGTAACCACCCTTCGACGGTTACTTATTGAGAGACCTGTTGGGCTAACTAGAGCAAACGTAGACCTTTAATCTGTTATATATATAACAGATTAAATGCCTATGTTCTCGGGTTCGACGATTTACCCCATAGAACCCCATAGAACCCCATAGATACCCCATAGAACCCCATAGATACTCCATAGAGCCCCATAGAGCATGACAGGTACCCCATAGATACCCCATAGAACATCATGGAGTGATAAACAAACATTATCGCACCCTTCAAGTGTCAGTTACTCATTTGTTGACGGAAGTTACTTCACTTGGTCGAGTTCTTGGAACCAAATGCGTCTGACTCTTGGATAATGAAAATTAATCGCCAAAAATCCAATATATAAAATCGTTATCAAATATTACACTTATAATCATATAATAAATATTTTATGATTATAAGTGTAATATTTGATAGTGGTCTTATATATTGGATTTTGGGCGATTATTTTTTATTAACTAAGAGTCAGACGCCAGTGGTTGAACGAATACTGGACTTTTCGCCGAAAGTACATTTCGCCGGCAAAGATAGTTCGCTGGAACTTAAAATGTTTAAATAAGACTTTTCGCCGAAAGTTTTTTTTTGTCTCGATTAAAAAAGACAGTTCGCCGGGACATCAAACGTTTAAAAGAGACAATTCGCCGATTTTTTTTTTCCAGCAAAAAAGACAGTTCGCCGGAACATGAAATTTTTAAAACAGACACTTCGAAGCTATTAGTTTGCCATTTAAACAACTTTGGGTTATCTGAAGCGTGGAAAATTACCCGATATGTTCAGAGAAAAATATCCCCTCCTTCACTCCCATAGCATTTGTCAATGCAGGCCCTTACCGCAAGGATGGGCGGGGGCATCCCCAAATATATCGTTAGATGACGCTAAGTGAATCAATCTCAATCAGACGATCTGTGTAGTCCAAACTTGGACCCAAAGTCCGCAATATAATTTTTTGGTTTGGTACGTCCACATGATGTACCCAACCAAAAAGTTATATTACGGATTTTGGGTTCAAGTTTGGAGTAGGCCTACCTCCTGTGCAGCCTCCGGCAGAAATATGTGCAAGTAGGGGGAGGGGGTTAACGTATTGTTTAAAAGGGACGTATCTTGGTGTCAAGGGTTAAAATATAAAAATAAAGGAGGAGTGGTCCGAAAAGCATGCGACAGGGGAGGGGGTTAACGTATTGGATAAGGGGGCGTATCTTGGGGTTAAGGGTTAAAATATAAAAATAAAGGAGGAGTGGTCCGAAAAGCATGCGACAGGGGAGGGGGTTAACGTATTGGATAAGGGGGCGTATCTTGGGGTTAAGGGTTAAAGTATAAAAATAAAGTTAGGTCCGGTACTCTTCTATGGGGTATCTATGGGGTGCCTGTCATGCTCTATGGGGTTCTATGGGATATCTATGGGGTTCTACGGGATATCTATGGGGTTCTATGGGGTTATGTGGGGTTTCTATGGGGTTCTATGGGGTTCTATGGGGTTCTATGGGGTAAATCGTCGAACCGATGTTCTCTCGAGTTACATGAAATGATCAAATCCCGTTGAACGATACATTTTGTGCGCAAAGTGCCCCCCCCAACTATATCCATATTAAAAGACCCCCCCCCCCCTTCCCCGTGGGAACCCTGGGAAGTAAATCAGTGCTTGTTTACTGTGGTACACGAGTTCTGTTTTACTGGTAAAGCAGGACCCCAGTCAGCAAAGCTTAAGTTGGATGCCCCTGAAATGGGTAACATGGGACATAAACGTTTGACAAAAAAAAACCCAACAACTTTATTTCCATGTTGCAGTCACGATTAGCCAGTGTGCATAAATATGTGTCATTATACACCAATAAATAAGAAAAAATCAAAAGGAAAAAAAAAGAGTACACTTATTAATGAGTTACACATTTAGGTTAAATCTGGTATTGAAATAGCGGGGGAGGGGGCGGTCGCAAATCCGTTAACACTTACCCAACAAGGAACACCTGCAGAAATAAAACGAGTGACTGAAATGTACCAAACCTAAAATTTTTATTATTGACGATGGGTCCAAATTTGAACTCAGTAAACAATTACTGTTTCATACCCCCTCCCCACCTTCCCTCCTCCATAAAAGTTGTTTTAGGTTGACCACCCTTCCCAACCCCTTTGTACCCCATACCATACATGGTCCATTTAAAAAAAAAAAACATTTCAACACTCACCCACAAACATTTCATTCCGTCGACGTACACTGTCACACCGGCTGATGAAAATGATGTCACCAGACTGTCAGAGCATTTAATGTTGGAATTGCGTATGAACATTTCTCCAAGTCCGGGGAAACTCTCTGGAATAAGCTGCACATTTTAACGTTGTCTAAAATCAAAAGAGTCGCCGAAATATCTCCTTCCAATGTAAGTGAGTCGAGGTTTGAACATGTAATTTCCAATTCGTTGGTAGAACAGGCATCCCTCATGTGTTCAGTTAATACAGAATTAAACAGTAAAACGATCATAAAACGCGAAAGATATATGAAAACAATTTTCAACAGATTGCGGTCGATTCAGCACAATTCACAAGCCGTTAATGAGGTCAAACATTTTAAGAGATAGCTGATCCTTGTGTCAAGGGTCAAACCACAGTATCAACTCTCTTTATCTGGGGTATCAGGTATCAGCAATCGCGTGAACAGCCAGGGTCACGTTGCGTCGAGCAAATTTTCGGTTCGGTGAAGCCGGAATACCCGGAGAGAACCACCGAGCAAGGGGCGTGCATCTGCTAGACTCTCCAACGCACTAACCCGGGAAGGGTTAGCATGGGTTGAAGGCATGTTCACCATCGATGTGCAGTACGTCCCCCCCCCCGAAGGCTGCGGGCGAGGGAGGGGGTGGGGGGGTGTTGGCTCGCTGGAAGCATCCTGCCCAAGGACACAACGCAGTTGCCGCAGGTGGGATTCGAACAGAGGACCTCTCGGCTTGCAGCCTGCACCTTCACCAACTGAGCCACCGCGCTAACCTAATTATTATTTATTAATTTTTATTTTTAATGATGTCTCTATTCTCTTGTGAATGTATTATTGAATCATATTAAACCCATTTTTTTTAAAGTGAGTATCTGTCTAATTGAAATAAATTTACTAATCTTGTGCATGGGCGGCTGAGACAGTTGGTATCATGGGCGGATGAAAGGGCGCGGGGATTTGCCATGTAACTCCCCCCCCCCCCTAAAAAAAAAACAAAACAAAACTTTTTCAACAATTAGGGATAATCAAACAGGACATATTCCGATACAGTACACAACCTCTATCGCCACACTAGCCTGGAAGACTGTCCTAACAGAGAGAGCGATATAATTCTGCCTGCGGCGCTGTGGTGGTTATATACTCATAGTCTGCAACTAGTCATGAAATCAACTACTAGAGTTGACTGTTCAAAAAAATAGTCATAATAGGCATACATTATAGTATTGGTATAAATTAGTCCGTGATATAAATTTTGGTACGTTCAAAGGATTACTGAACCCCCAAAAATGATATAATGGACAAGGGGTGGGGGGGGGGGGGGGGAGAAATTTGGAGTTCGGTAGAAACAGACGCATGACTCCCGTTTCCAGAGTTCCATATAATTTTGTTCTGTTTTCATGCCATACACGCTGCCCACCACTCCCACCAGAATTATTTCCATTCTAAATTCATGCGTTTTAAGAGCAGATGTAAACAGGGTTTTTTTTTGCTCTCTCTCTCTCTCTCTTTAGGCTAGCACATCGTACGGAGGAGTCGGGGACTTGATCTGGTGAAGCCAAAAAAAGTATACAGAATCGTCAAAGGTAACAGCCGTTCCTTTCATGTTTCTCTCTTTACAAATACGAACCTTTCACCCCCCCCCCCCCCCCCTGAAACGTTTTCTTTGGAATTATGTGTTCTATGACCAGAGAAATTGTATCTTGATTGACTCACATAGGTAACAAATTACTTTTTTTTCCTTCCTAGGCTTCCGCTTCGGACGGACGACTCGTAGAAGTTGCTGGCAAGAAGTCAGGAGAATCATTAACCCTTTACCCAACGTAACGGCCAAAACCGGCCAGCGCGATTCTCAAAAATCGCCAATGAATTTTTATTATTTTTTCATTTTTTGTCTCAAAAACATAGGTTATGACCCCTCGTTGGAACGAGCTCGTCGTGCTCGTTCCAACGAGGGCTCATAACCTATGTTTTTGAGACAAAAAATGAAAAAAATTAGTTATTCAAGAATTTTTTTTGCAAGTGTCGTCTGCTTTTCATGTTAGGTAAAGGGTTTTAAAGGTAACAGACTCTTTTTTTTTCCTTTGGTCGATTATGAATGATTGGGAATCATTTAACGTGGCTACTGGCAAAATACTTCTGTGTCGCTGATTATGAATGTCTGGCAATCATTTTAACGTACTTACTTGCCACAAATACATGTGTCTGACCATTTCTAAGTCAAGGCTATTTGTAAATAAGAGCATAGAAGATTTATAAATATAAATTATTGGATTGTTAAGGCTAAAAAAAATAATGTTTTGATTCTCAGGCCCTCCCTCGTTGGATTTGAACCTCCTCATTAGACATTTTTATTATGTCATGTTTTCTTAAGAATTTGTGAAAACATGGAATGGTCATTTTTTCACATTTCTCGACATACAATTATTTAGCTGTGTTTGCAGTAAATTGTTTTTTCTTGTTGCAGTTTATGGGAGAGTGCCCAGAGGCACTCTCCCATAAACTGTAACAAGGCAAATTCTGATATACTGGATCATGATTTAATTATTTATTTATTTGCTGGTGTTTAAGGTCGTATATTTCTGCACAATGGCTAATAATGGCCGCAACACCAATATAAACTTCAGTTTAACAATCATTTAGAGCCATGTTTCCCATTTTAAAGGACTCCTACCCCCAAGCATTGGTTACTGGGGCCTATTCAAATGGATCATGATGTTTGACAGATCTATACCATTAAAAAGAACAATACAATACAAAATCCTTTTAGCTGTTATTACGGTAGTTAGTTATAAAAGGTATACTATAATTACACTAAAATACAACCTTTTCTCTTTTTCAAGTGGAAAGACAGCAAAAAAATTTACTGAGTATAGTCAACTATTTACATGAAAAAAAAAAATAAAATATAAAAATAAAATCCTCCCTCCCTCACTGATTTGAAAAAAAAATTGCCTGAGAATCAATTCATTTTTTTTATTTGGCCTAATAGTCTTTATCTTATTAATGAAGAAGCACTGAGTACCCTAGGGTTTGATGAAAAACCTCAGCCCCCCCTTCTCCCCACCCCCAGCCTCAGCAATTGATCGAAGCGCGGCGCTACTCTGTGGCTTGTGAATAAGCAATTGCGATCTACCGAAGTGAGCTAGTGAAATTCCTCCCACCTCCCAGTGAAAGAGTCTCCGACGTGTAAGGTTCGCGGATTTTATTTTTTTTCTCTCTATCTTTTCAGAAGAAGAGGAAGATGATGAAAATCGTCGACAGCGACGAAGATATCTTTTAAACAGAAAGATAAAACAGCCAACAACAAAAGGTATGGCATATATATTTTAATTATACACATAAAAAACGCATATACAGCATTGTTCACAGGTGATTTCATTTCTAATAAAGTACAAAGAAAACATACAAATGATACAGAGATTACATATTGACACCATATAGAACAACGGACAACACATCTCTCTTTATCATTAACTTTAGATTAAGGGGCTATTTCAATGTCGCAGTGTCCAAATGCCAATGTTTTAATACCATCCGATAAAATGTATCGTTTGTCATCATGAGCAGAAAGAGCAATTTTATTTACACTTGAACAATACAGTTCGTGATAGTTACTGAGAATGCGATTAGATTGACAGTACATCAATGCGCTGTTTGTTCTAAATAGACATTCACTGTAAAAATCAAACTTTAATTTATTAGATGAATTATGAACCCCTTTTGCACGCACTTTCTCAGTGATACCATATCTATATTCATACATCTTAGGTTTCAATCCAACAAATTCAAGGATTGGTTTAGAATCTGTTTCATCTTTGAAGTAGCCAACTTTTCCCATATTCTTTACACTGAAAGCGATATGGTCTTTCGGATACCTACTTGTGTCAAAATAGTATAAATCATTTGCAATGTCTTGGTAAACATCAGGTGTTTGGATTTCATATGTCAGACTATCAGTATCTGCATACAACAGAGAGGCATTTTCATCATATTTCTGTTTAATGTAATTATGGTGAAAAATGTACATCAACTGTTTAGATAAATCTAAGATACAAAAACCCGTGTAGACTTGTCTGTTGAGCACCAATTTAATCTTTTTGCATTCAGTTGCAACTAGATCCTCATTGAAAATTTTAAATCTTTCAAATGAAGGCTTCGCGATAAATCGCATGAGTCTTTCTTCCTCATGAATCAAATTAATATGCCTCCTCTGGAGAAGGTTGTCGAGGCATTTGCCATAAATTGAATTGTTTAAAAGCTTGAAAAAACTCTTTTCAAAATCATTGGAAGACTCTGCTCTTTTTCGAGTGTTAAAATCGATGTACGGTTTCAACCAGGGACTCTGACTGAATGCAATAGCCCTGTGAATGTGTTTGATTTCCATGCCTAGTTGTAAATACAATTGAAGGTTTCTATAGAATACTATATATTTATCCTTATTAAAAAGGGTTGAAACTAATTTTTCGGGAACTTTATTGCCTGTTTTTGTGAAATATTTATCATACAATTCTCTGGGATATGGCGACAGATCCGTGTACCTGCATGTCCTTCGTTCCACAGCAAGAGGATAATCACTATGGTGTTGATGTAAAGCCGCTGGATATTCTAGATCTACTTCAAATATGTATCCAGTATCAGCATCTGGTTTTATCTTGCTGATATCTAAGGACCGAATTTCGTTTCGGTCTAACGTTTTGAAACCACAGAAAGGGCCATATAAATTATTTGCATCTAAACTTATGATATATTTATTTGGCAAACTGGGGTCATATGATTCTCTTATGTACGGATTGTTGGCTTTTGAATATCGCTTGAACACTGAACAAATTCCACCTCTCACCCCTTTTTCAAAAAATAAATAGTGATCCGGATTTGTGAGCAATTCTAAAGTTACACCCGTTTTTTAAGCATTGCAGACCAACTAAAACCAGGTAGGCTGAAAAAATGAACAGGGTCGAGGTCATAGTATGTCATACACAAATTTCTGAACTGTTCAAACACGCAGGCCAAAAGACTAACATCAGTCGTGAGGTATACAGATCATGGTAATCACCTAGAGTTTTCATTTCAAATGCACTCCAGATTTTTTCAGCATGCTCATAGTCATCATCTGTAATATGTGTCTCCGTGAATTTATTATAGAAAAGTTCTTTTTCAGGCAATTTTTGTTCCAGAAATCTATTCATAGAATTAAAATAATCATATCGATAAACCCCTTTACGCTTTAACATGGCACACTGTTCCATTGTAAACCCTTCATCAGCTAACAACTTAAATCCATCGTGGTCAGAGGCGCACAAATTTTGAACCAAATTATCCAAGGACGCACTCATAAACTGATAGGAATCTAAAAAAACGGAGGTTCCCAAGCGAGAACGATATATAGCGTTCCATGTTGTTTGGAATGCTAGTAATTTCTTCATTTTTAACCCTTTACCTAACGTAACGGCCAAAACCGGCCAGCGCTGTTCTCAAAAATCGCCAATTAATTTTCATTATTTTTTTCATTTTTTGTCTCAAAAACATAGGTTATGACCCCTCGTTGGAACGAGCTCGTCGAGCTCGTTCCAACGAGGGGTCATAACCTATGTTTTTGAGACAAAAAATGAAAAAAAATTAGTTATTCAAGAATTATTTTTGCAAGTGTCGTCTGCTTTTCATGTTAGGTAAAGGGTTAAATTTACCAATGGCTTGACAAATAATGTGACCATCAAAATTTCGTAAGTTGTGAAATATCACTGGTGTGAATTGACGCTTCTTCATTTGAAAATTGCACCTGTTGCAAGCAGCCCCTAAATATTTACCAGTTAAATGACAATGGTCTCTTGTCTTTTTATTGTTGAGATAAAATGGATTGTGGAAAACTTAACATTCAAAGGTTTGAACAAATTTTAGTTTTTCTTCAGCAGTTAAAGACGTAGGTTTAGACTGACTTAGAATTTCAGTAATTTCCTCATGCTCTTTAATTAGTTTCTCAAGGAAATGCTCAACAAGATTTTTCTCTGAATTGTAAATGTATGTAACTTTTGTAAGATTTGGATCCACTGTACACACTCTTTTAATTCCATAACTGCATGGTTCTAATTTAGAATAATTTGTAATTGATGACTGATTTGGATTTGGCTGGCAGTTTTGAATAGGTTTATGTATGCTATGCACTCAAAATCACAGTACAGGACAAATGGTACCTTTTGTTTGTAGTGATCTGTGAATGACAAAAATTTGTCCTTTTCTGTTGGCATTTCTGTTTTTTGACTACCATGAACAAGACATTCTACAATGTGTTTTTCTTTTATTTCTTTTGTTGTAAAACCATGGAGGCAATAAGGGCAACAAAAGTAACGCCTGTGTCCATGTTGTTTCGATTTACTATTATACAATAGTCTATCTAAATTCTTAACACACACGTAATAAGCAATTTCACCTTCCTTTAATAATAAAAGGTTTAGGGCTGAAACGGTTGGCTTATTTTCACAACCGACTAACCGAGAGCTATAACCGGATAATATCCGGTTAACCGTAGCCATTATTTCACCGAATCTGGGATCAAAATTATATGAATTGGAAAGCAGTATTCTCAGAAACTATTCCGTTGTGTGAATACAAACGAACGTTGTCGAGTACTCGACAACGTTCGTTTGTATACATACTACGGAAAAGTTTGTTCGGTTACTCAGAACTCACGGAAATTGCCGATCATTAACGAAGTCTTGAACGCCAAGTCGATTATTTCTCAATATATACACCGGTGCTTCGAGGTGTAATCTATCCCAAAGGAGAAGCGGCAGATTTACTACGTTTTAACCGTGGAATGACGATCACTATCGATATTTCGGACACCCGGTTGACGTTTTTAGCTCACCTGACTTTCAGTCAGGAGAGCTATAGTGATCACTCACCGTCCGTCGTCCGTCGTCCGTCGTCCGTCGTCTGGCGTCCGTCGTCCGTCGTCCGTCGTCCGTGAACATGGTGTTTGCGTCTTCTCCTCCCAAACCGCTGAACCAATTTAATTGATATTTGAGATAATAGTTTGTTATGACATCGCAATTTGATTTTGTTCAAATCAAGTTGCCCCGCACGTGGGTAGGGCCACACCCAAAAAGTGTGCTGAAATCTTAAAAAATCTTCTTCTCATGAACCAGCGGTAGCAGAGACTTGATATTTGGTGTGCAGCTTCCTTTTGAGGTGTAGACTCAGATTTGTTCAAGAGAAGTTTGTGGGGCTATACTTGGCGTCGTTATGGGAGGGGCAAAATTTTTGGCCCCGCCCAAAATTTCTATCTTCCAAACCGAGAGGCTGATTTGAACCAAATTTTATGTGAGGGCTTATTGGGTCATAAGTACCTAATTTATGCTGATTTTTTTCCCCGTAGCCCCATGGGAACCGCAGGAGCTAAAAATAGAAAAAAATTAAAACTGCACGGCACCGAGAATTTTTATTTGGTGTGAAGCTTCCTTAGGACCAACAGAAAGAATTGGTAAAAAAAAATTGCCATCGGTTTTATCATAGGGTACAGTTTCGGGACTTTGAAAAAGTGCTGAGTCAGCACTTTTTAACACTGTAGGCAATGGGAAAAACATTAAAAAATCTTCTTCTCCAGATCCAGCAGGCAGAATCTTTTGATATTTGGTATGCAACATTGGAGGGTGGATCTGATTCAAGTTTGTTCAAATCGGCCCCCTGGGTTCATATTTGGGCTCAGTATAGGAGCCCGATTTCGAACTTAGTGCATTTCAGGCAAATTTCTTAAAAAATCTTCTTCTCCAGATCCAGCAGGCAGAATCTTTTGATATTTGGTATGCAACATTGTGGGGTGAATCTGATTCAAATTTGTTCAAATCGGCCCCTTGGGTTTATATTTGGGCTCAGTATAGGAGCCCAAATTTGAACTTAGTGCATTTCAGGCAAATTTCTTTGAAAATCTTCTCAAGATCCAGCAGGCAGAATCTTTTGATATTGGGTATGCAACATTGTGGGGTGGATCTGATTCAAGTTTGTTCAAATCGGCCACCTGGATTCATATTTGGGCTCACTATAGAAGCCCAAATTCGAACTTAGTGCATTTCAGGCAAATTTCTTTGAAAATCTTCTTCTCAAGATCCAGCAGGCAGAATCTTGTGATATTTGATATGCAACATCCTTAGGGGGGTGAGATTCAAGTTGGTTCAAGCCATGTCCCTAGGTCCATATTTGGGCTCACTGTGGGAGCTTGAATTGTAACTTTGTTTGAAATGAGGAATTTTCTTAAAAAATCTTCTTCTTCAGATCCAGCAGTCGGAATGGTTTGATATGTGGTGAGTAGCATCCTTGGGGGAGGGGGGGGGGGGATTCAAGTGTGTTAAAGCCAAGTCCATGGGTCCATATTTGGGCTCCCTGTGGGATTATAACTTAGTCAATATGAGAAATTTTTCTTTAAAAATCTTCTTCTTCAGATTCAGCAGTTGGAATGTTTTGATATTTGGCATGGAGCAACCTTAGGGGGCTGAGATTCAAGTTTGTTCAAGCCAAGTCCCTTGGTTCATATTTGGGCTCACTATGGGAGCCTGAATGACAACTTAGTTCAAAATGAGGAATTTCCTTTAAAAATCTTCAGATCCAGCAGATGAATGCTTTTGATATTTTTTATGCAGCATCCTTAGGGGGGTAAGATTCAAGTTTGTTCAAGCCATGTCCCTAGGTCCATATTTGGGCTGATTGTGGGAGCTTGAATTGTAACTTGGTTCAAAATGAGGAATTTTCTTTAAAAATCTTCTTCTTCAGATCCAGCAGTCGGAATGTTTTGATATTTGGTGTGCAGAATCCTTAGGGGTGTGAGATTCAGGTTTGTTAAAGCCAAGTCCCTGGGTTCATATATGGGCTCCCTGTGGGAGCCCGAATTATGACTTAGTTCAATATGAGGAATATTCTTTAAAAATCTTTTTTTAGATCCACTGGTCAGAATATTTGGATATTTGGTTTCAGCTTTTATTAGGAGGAGCAGATGTAACTTGTGGAAATCAATTCTCTGGGTTGATATTTAGGCTACCATGTCAGGTGAGCGCCCTCAGGCCCCCTGGGGCCTCTTGTCTTTAAAAGTCTTCTTCAGATCCAGCAGTCGGAATGTTTTGATATTTGGTATGCAGCATCCTTAGGGGGGTGAGATTCAAGTGTGTTCAAGCCATGTCCCTAGGTCCATATTTGGGCTCATTGTGGGAGCTTGAATTGTAACTTGGTTCAAAATGAGGAATTTTCTTTAAAAATCTTCTTCTTCAGATCCAGAAGTCGGAATGTTTTGATATTTGATATGCATCATCCTTAGATGGTGAGATTCAAGTTTGTTCAAGCCATGTCCCTAGGTCCATATTTGGGCTCACTGTGGGAGCTTGAATTGTAACTTCGTTCGAAATGAGGAATTTTCTTTAAAAATCTTCTTCTTCAGATCCAGCAGTCAGAATGTTTTGATATGTGGTGTGTAGCATCCTTGGGGGGGGGGGGGGGAGATTCAAGTTTGTTAAAGCCAAGTCCCTGAGTCCATATTTGGGCTCATTGTGGGAGGTCGAATTGGTTCAAAATGAGGAATTTTCTTTAAAAATCTTCTTCAGATCCAGCAGTCGGAATGTTTTGATATTTGATATGCAGCATCCTTAGGGGGAGGGGGTGAGATTCAAGTTTGTTCAAGCCATGTCCCTAGGTCCATATTTGGGCTCATTGTGGGAGCTTGAATTGTAACTTGGTTCAAAATGAGGAATTTTCTTTAAAAATCTTCTTCTTCAGATCCAGCAGTCGGAATGTTTTGATATTTGTTGTGCAGCATCCTTGGGGGTGAGATTCAGGTTTGTTAATGCCAAGTCCCTGGGTTCATATATGGGCTCCCTGTGGGAGCCTAAATTATAATTTAGTTCAATATGAGGAATATTCTTTAAAAATCTTTTTTTTTAGATCCACTGGTCAGAATCTTTGGATATTTGGTATAAGCTTTTCTTAGGAGGAACAGATGCAACTTATTGAAATCAATTCTCTGGGTTGATATTTAGGCTGCCATGTCAGGTGAGCGCCATCAGGCCCCCTGGGGCCTCTTGTTTTTAATCGGTTAGGTAGGTAACCGGTTTCAAACCGGTTATCCGGTTAACCATTTCAGCACTAAAAAGGTTGACATGTTTTGAGACCTCCGCTATGGGTATTTTAGTTATGCGCAATGGAAAAACTTCACATTCCTCATAACCAAAAATATTCACAGATATATTGTTTTGCTTTTCAAATATAGACACCTCATTTATGGGGACAGGACAATGTAAACCCCAGATATTTAACTTTTCTAGATGGGGTAAATATTTTGACACACGATCAACATGGTTGTAAGCTGGAAAAACTCCTGCTAAAACAGACCAAATGAAACACATGTCATCATTGTTTTTAACGTTTATAATAGAATGTGTATTGGCCAGGCGTGTGGGTGTGGGAAAATAATTAGATGCCGAGACTGGGGTATATTTACTGACATTGATTTCCAGAACATCTACATATTTTATTCTCCAACCACTACCCAAATGAATAAAAGCATTGCACGATTCGAACATTTTCTGGAAACAATCATTGAAAATAGTATCCTGAAGGTCATTGGCATGTAATGAGGTAACTGTTTTACTCCTGAAATGTGATTGAACTTCAGTAACTTCATTGTCACCTTTGTCCCTGTAAAGAGTTACTTTGGTGTTTAAATACCATTTCAATCCTGTTGTATTGGATAAATGTTTTGAAACAATATTTCTGATTAATTGAAAATTGTTCGAATAAAATGACAGAAGATCTTGTTTTTCACTTTCTGTTTTTGGTCTAATTAATACAGTTTTCACAATACCATTCAGTCGACTGTCTACCTGGTCTTCTGTTAACAGTTTTTGTTTCTTAACATCTTTTGGATTGTTTTCGTTGCCGCTTCCTGGAATTGAACTGACAGATTTTCTTTTCCTCTCAAAAACTTTGTGAACAATTTTCTTGTGTTGGCGAAGCATCTCAGATGATTTTAAAGCATTTCCACTTAAATCACACTCAAAAGTTTTACCCTCATGATTTTTGGCGTGTTTTCTAAGATTGTAAAGATTCAAATATTCTTTAACACACAAAGAACACTTTGGTTTAATCTTTGGCTCTGAGGAAGTGTTATCCATATCTGGTGTAAAGTGTTTAGTTGGCTGAGCTTTAATGATATCCAAGAGTTTATGAAAGTCATTTTCCGATATTGACTGTAAATCCTGAAGGAATCTAGGATTTGTATTTCTAATCATGTCATCCAATAGAATATCAAAACTGTCAGCCATTTTTGCTTATCGGGGTTTTTTTAACTGTAAATATAAATCTCAATGCATACCACTTTTATACTTATAACATGTTAGTACAAGAGTGTTATATGACTTAGCAACGGTAACCAATGGTGTATAAATAACATTCAATTATTTCTAACAGTCCATTTCTTCCAATTTGTTTTCTTAGGTTTCTTTCTACTTACTTTAATGGGTTTTCTTTCAACATAAGATCTTTTTTGTTTTTTATCTTTGTAATCCATGACTGTCCTGATTATTCAGCCATTGCTGCAGGACTCGTAGCTATATACGCCCCCGAAAACGCTCTCGTCGCGATAAAAGATTTTTTACAAACACCATGTGTATATAACCCATATTTATAGAGTGTTAAAACATTCTGATGGTCCTAAGATTTCAAAACATTTCCTGCAGCAATGGCTGAATAATCAGGACAGTCATGGATTACAAAGGCAAGTCAAAAGAAAATTTAGAAGGCTAAAAATGGCGGTATCAGGAATAGACGATTTATGGGATATGCACCTGCTGTCAGTGCAAAATCTGAAACATTACAATAAAGGTTACCAATATTTATTAGTTATTATTGATGTTTTTTCAAAATATGTCTGGTGTCAACCTATTAAAAACAAAACCACAGTGGCTGTTCTAACTCCTTTAACCCTTTACCTAACATGAAAAGCAGACGACACTTGCAAAAAAAATTCTTGAATAACTAAATTTTTTCATTTTTTGTCTCAAAAACATAGGTTATGACCCCTCGTTGGAACGAGCTCGACGAGCTCGTTCCAACGAGGGGTCATAACCTATGTTTTTGAGACAAAAAATGAAAATATTTTGAAAATTAATTGGCAGTATTTTTTCATTTCAATAACTTGAAATCGGTTTTGTTTTTTCATTTTTTGGTGTGTGCTGTTCAATGTTTTTTGTGTTTTCACCATTTGGATCACTTGTTTGCTTTTCCATATCAAATTCGTGCTGTGATTTATCTTTTTCCTCTTTTGAAATTACCGGTGAGCTTGATTTCTTGTCAAATAGTTGGTGTTTATAATTCGTGTGACTTTCAACATTACTGTCATTCTGTTCAAATCCATTATTATTTATACCATCACATTCATTGCTTTCCACATTTGGAAGTATCTGTGAACTGGATTTCCTACTTAATAGTAACTCATATTTCCTTTTTGGAATTAAAATTAACTCTCTAGCCATTCTGTAAATATTTCTGTACGTTTTTTAAAATTATAGATAAAATTGAATTACATTTCTTCAAAAGCTCACGCCGTCTCTGAATACTATTCTTCTTCTGAACTAAGTCTCTAAGATATTTTTATATACTGCCAGTTTTCTTAATGTGACCTCAGAAAGATGTTCCTTCTAATATATTGAACACACTCACTCAACAATAAAATATATTTGTGTTTTGGACATTGATTCTATTATATTTCTTATTTGCTTAGAATTTGCATTCCTCATAATTTTCATCAGTGGAAAATGTTCCTCCATATTTTCACTTGAACTAGCTTTTCACAAAAATTGTTACGTCCTCGCTTGGAAAAATATGTGTTCTTAACTGATAATTTTTATCTGTCATTGGGTGTATATCAATAACCAAATAGCCAAATGTTTGTATAGTTGCCAGTTCATATGCTTGCATGAAATATTTTCCATTTGTTGGAAATAACTGTCTTCCTAAAGTGTAAACTTGTTGTTGGTCTCTAAAATGTTTAAATAGAACAATATAATGACAGTTCAGTGATATAGTTCTGATACATTTCCCTTTTGGAAATATGTTTTGAGACAAGAAAATTACATTTACATTTGAATGATGACAAATTACTGTAAATAAGTTTAACATATCAACATTACTGCTAACATCAGTTAATAGATCATCCAAAATACAAAGTGTATGATTTGTTGTGTCCTCTCCAAACCAGTCATCCATTATTCCTCTTGATGGAATTCCTTTGTGAAAAGTTACATTTGAAGTTGTCTCAATTTCTTCGAACAGAGGTTGCCAAGCACGGTAATAGTTGTACACATTTTCTATGTTCCTTGAAAACATACCATTGACATTTTCTATCACTCTTTTAACAAAGTAGCTTTTCCCACTCTGCGTTGGTCCCACAATTAGAATATTTGTAGGTGACTGAAATGGTGTGAGACTATCAGTTTGCCACCACGCCCCTTGGTGTTCAATTGACATTCTTACATTACAATGACACAAAATTGTTATTACATGTTACTTATTCAAAAAATAATTTCCCTGTTCTGTGTTATTTCAAAATATCCAGGGAATTCTGCATAAACTATACACGTTGCTGTCTAAGTTAGTGCCTCGTCAAACTTAATATCTACTCTTACGTTTGCTGATTGTAACAGATAAGTATATTCAGCATTAGGATAAAGCGGCTCTAAATTAAAACAATACAATGTGTACCCCTGGGGATGCTCAATCCGATCTATATTATTACCGAAATTTTGCTGCCAGTGATCATTTGCTTTAAACATGCTTACGAAAGCAGAAACAGCCTGATCTGAATAGCCATTATTTAACGAAGAATACTTCATTTTAAAGGGACAGCCATCCACTGCCACTCCATCAGACAGGAGTGATATCTGTGAAACTTTATAATTCTTGAAATTAAAAGGATTCAAAGTGTATGACCCAGCTGCTGCGCCGCTGGAGACCAACCCTACAACTATTTTCGTTGGTTTTACTGACTGAAATATATTGTCCCACACAAAACTAAGTTGACCCTTAGATATTGATGCCATTTTCATGTCTGTTTTAACAAATGGATACTTAGGGTTAACTGTTTTCAGTATTTCTGATTGACCATAAATAACAGCTGGATTAACCTTTATTTTACATGCTTTAAAAATAATGTCTTCAATAATAACGTCATAGTCAGCATTAGGTTCCTTTGACATTAACCCTTTACCTAACGTAACGGCCAAAACCGGCCAGCGCTATTCTCAAAAATCGCCAATTAATTTTCATTATTTTTTTCATTTTGTGTCTCAAAAACATAGGTTATGACCCCTCGTTGGAACGAGCTCGTCGAGCTCGTTCCAACGAGGGGTCATAACCTATATTTTTGAGACAAAAAATGAAAAAAATTAGTTATTCAAGAATTATTTTTGCAAGTGTCGTCTGCTTTTCAGGTTAGGTAAAGGGAAAAGCGTGATTTTTGTCTGTAGAGTCTCAATTGAACATTCACTTGATTCAAAATATACCTGTTCATCTGGAACATGTCATGAAATAAAGGTCCTTCCATTTCCAAAGACTGACTGTTCAGTAAATAATATATAAATTTATTCCTTTCGTACAGACCAGTATTTCTTGATTTGGGTTCCGTCTCATCCATATGTCCTGCAGTATCTGGGAAAAACATTTGGCTTTGCATTTGTGAATTCATTGAATCTGCACTTCTGTTCAGAATTGACTGTATATATGCCTTGTAAGCATAATGAGGATTCCCTGAGACTACCATGTTCCCCTGTATCGCCACATCAACCTGTGACCATACCGATTGTAAAAACAGATTAACTGGAGCTACTTTCTCTGTTGCAGGCAAAGTAACACCTCCACTTTTTTTTAATTTTAATTTTAATGTACAATCTAGATTTTTTCAAGTTCAAGTAGTCTAAACCATTTTGACTTGACACATTGAATTCAATTGGAGAATCTCCTGATATTTGAGAAATCGGTCTGTATTCTTCATAATAAATCTGTTCCACGGCTGTTTGAGTAGGTGGTATATCAAACAATGATAACTCACGAGGCTGTGCTTCCTTGAACACTTGTTTATCTAGCATTGCCATTTTTCGTAAAGATGTCCTTAACTGATTTTTTTAACTGGACGTCTTTGTTTATGCTTTCCTCTTGGATGACTTGAACTTACTGGTTTTCTTGTTTGATTTCCTAAGCCTTTTATGTGTTTTCCTCTGTGACTTTGCCTTCGTAAACGTTCTCTCTCTTTTTAAATCATCCTTTGCCTGCTCAATAGTTTGTTGTGTTGGAGAAACAATATTAAGTGAATAGGGTTCTGTGGATTTTGTGCCCTCGTTTACGGATAGTTTCACAGGAATCATCAATTTCTCGTTTCCATACATTGAGGTAATTTCACCTTTCTGCATTCTGTCATAATGAGTTATCCATTTTTGTGGATTTGGTACATATAGCGTTTTATTTTTCATACTTAAAATGAAGTGTTATCGCAACAGGTTCTGTCAGAAAAGTGGCATAATCATCAAATTCATCTTTAATATATATATCGATTTGGGTAGTCTCGTGTATTCTGATCGGAATATAAGGTATCACGTAATTTGTTGTAATCCAAGACTTATTCCTATTGGAGAATATTCTCCCTAATAAAGGTTTTTCTTCAGAGTTGACAATGGAATCGTAGATTATATTAGTGTAAACAAATATTTGATGATATTTGGATAAAGTTCTGTTGTCTGTTTTTCCAAAGTATTTGAAATCAAGAAGACCATCTTTAACAGTTGAATGGAAAATCATTGGTTTATTAACCCTTTACCTAACCTGAAAAGCAGACGACACTTGCAAAAATAATTCTTGAATAACTAATTTTTTGTCTCAAAAACATAGGTTATGACCCCTCGTTGGAACGAGCTCGACGAGCTCGTTCCAACGAGGGGTCATAACCTATGTTTTTGAGACAAAAAATAATGAAAATTAATTGGCGATTTTTGAGAATAGCGCTGGCCGGTTTTGGCCGTTACGTTAGGTAAAGGGTTAAGATGAATTTTGAATCTATAAGGTTTATTGTCTGTAAATATGTGTTGATATTTATCACTTTGACAGTAGACAAATTTTTCCATTTCTGCTTTTTTTATTTACTGCTGATATCTTTTATTTCTTTTTCTGATACCCACTCATTAAATTTAGGGGGCCAGCCATCAAACTTCACAAGCCACTCAGTTCTACCATTACGTTTCCTTTTTCTAATTTTCTTCTCAATTATCCATAACGAATCTTCACTCTTGTTCACCTTCTGTAATTCTTGTTCATAAAACCAGCCTTTTATTTCCTCTTCCTTAAAGTTAACTAATCTGTAGAGAGGAATATTTTGTTTAAAGAACCTTTCCTTTATTTTAAAAACTTCACTACTCCATTGCTGGTGATATGATCTTCTAAAAGGATGTTTCAAAAAAGATATCCTCATATTATCGTTCACTTTAAATTTATATTTGACTTTTCTTTGTGTCTTTTTACTTTTTAAATACTTTAAAGCCCATATATCTGCTTCATTTTGTTTGTTAACTTTTATTGGAGGTAAATAATTCAATGACCGATGGGGAGTTCGGTTGTAGTTATCTATAATATCTTGCAAAATGTCATTATATTTATATGTTCTGTATTTTGTAAAATATTTATACATTATCCCCTTGATTGTTTTGTTTACTCTTTCACCTACAGATGCTTTAACTTCGTTTTGAGTTGTAAACAATTTAACATTCTGTTCTTTTAAAAAACCCTTGACTAGCTTATTGCTAAATTCTAATCCTTGATCAACCCGTATTTGATTTGGTCGTCTATTTGTGTTTTGAAAAACAATTTTTAACCCTTTACCCAACGTAACGGCCAAAACCGGCCAGCGCTATTCTCAAAAATCGCCAATTAATTTTCAAAATATTTTCATTTTTTGTCTCAAAAACATAGGTTATGACCCCTCGTTGGAACGAGCTCGTCGAGCTCGTTCCAACGAGGGGTCATAACCTATGTTTTTGAGACAAAAAATGAAAAAATTTAGTTATTCAAGAATTTTTTTTGCAAGTGTCGTCTGCTTTTCATGTTAGGTAAAGGGTTAAAGGAGTTAGAACAGCCACTGCGGTTTTGTTTTTAATAGGTTGACACCAGACATATTTTGAAAAAACATCAATAATAACTAATAAATATTGGTAACCTTTATTGTAATTTTTCAGATTTTGCACTGACAGCAGGTCCATATCCCATAAATCGTCTATTCCTGATACCGCCATTTTTAGCCTTCTAAATTTTCTGTTGACTTGCCTTTGTAATCCATGACTGTCCTGATTATTCAGCCATTGCTGCAGAAAATGTTTTGAAATCTTAGGACCATTAGAATGTTTTAACACTCTATAAATATGGGTTATATACACATGGTGTTTGTAAAAAATCTTTTATCGCGACGAGAGCGTTTTCGGGGGCGTATATAGCTACGAGTCGCGCAGCGACGAGTAGCTATGTAGCCCCCGAAAACGCTCGAGTCGCGATAAAAGATTTTTTACAAACACCATGTGTATATAACCCTTTTATCTACACACCCACCTCCCCCACTCCCGTAATAAAACAAGTTTTGATTAACAAATGCAGACCACTAAAAATAATCTAGCCTTCAACCAGATAATCACTAATGTGAAAAATATCTGGTTATTTGTACTTTCCGACGTTTGACGTCACATTTTGAAAAATGTTGAAGAAACTGAATTCCCAGTGACGTTTGAACGTCAGGATAATTAAAGTCTCGAAGGGTGAAATAATCGCATTTGAAAAAGTGTAAGTTACTAATTTTTACTCTTTTCCGTCAAATTTTATTTTTACAATTCAGTAAGTTTAATTAATGGCCTTCTTTTTTATTCAATACATTTCGATAAATACGCCCCGTTTTATTTGTTTCGATCCGCGGCAGCGATAATTAGTTATTCAAAGTGTTGAATGAAATAGTACGTCATGCAAATGAGATGGGCGTGAACGTTGTATGCTTGCGATATCACGTGACTTTTATTCTTACTGCAGTAACGATAAAAGATTTTTTATTGACGGCGAGTTTTCGATAACGATAAAAGATAAAACGTTACTGTTTTTACGTATAAAGTAGATAAAGTTTGTCAACACCACTGTATGCTGATGGATTTGATAGATTGTAGTAAAACCTCTCTAAAAATTATCCTTTTCCTTGTCACTAGACATGCTTACGCCATTTCCTTGCTCACTAAAGTTTGAACTCTGTTTTTCCAGGCTGATGTTAGAATATTATTTTGTTGCCATTCTGAAGTCAGCAATAACTGTTTATTGACTAACATTACACCTGGGTGCACAGACTTCCAAAAATTACTTTCCACAAATAACTGAACTGTCTCGTTTCTGTCTATATGTTCATATGCTTCGTCAAAATAATATGTAATTTTTTCATGGTTTGGCCATATTAAACATTGGTGTTCATGTTGGCTTGCTCTTGAAAAATTACATCCATAACAATCTTTAACTGTTAGTGTATTTATTTCATTACAGACTCTGTCAGTGTGTAAACACAGTAATTTATTCACTACTGTTATATATTGAGAGTTTTGTTCCACTGTGTCCATTTTAGGATTATGTACCCTTCATGATTGATAAAAGGTAGGAAACACTCATTTGTAAATTACAAATTTCATTCCATGTTTCTTGGTCTATGTATATTCTTTTGCATCCCTTTTTAATACAAACGCTTTTTTGGCTCACAATAATTTGCACTTTTTGTTGATCTGAATAATAATTCCCTCTTGACTAGTGAAGTCCATATCATGTCGATGAGTTAAATCTCTCAGTTGATTATCTATTTGTGCTTGTGTCATACTTATAGACATTATTTATTCTTTCCTTTCAGGTTGGTAGATGGATAGAAAAATACATAAACAGACTTCCTTCAGGTTCCTTAAAGATTAAAAAGTGATAGAATAATGCATGGTGTTGATTCTTTTTATTGCCCTATATATACCTTCCATTTTTCATTGAATCATATTACTAATCAATTACAAATGAGGGGTGTACAATAGAATGGATGATTTCCAAAAAAGAAAGATTCAATTATTGGGACATTCGATTGTGTAATAGATGAATATAGGGTCCTTGGGGGATATAGAACTCAATTGATTTATTTATTTTCAATAAATAGAGGAATTTAACAATCTTTTGTCAAAATCATCCATTCTATTGAAAGCATTTAATTTCATTAACAATTCATTACATACCTATGTGTACTCATTAATCGTGATGAATGAGATAAAGTTTGTTTATATAATGTCGTTTGATTGAATAGAATGGATGACTTTAACAATAGAATGGATAGTTATGGGGACAATGGGTATTCGATTATCCCTCTGTTCATAAACAATATAGAACAAAGAAAAATTGTATTTGCACACTGGTCCAAACCTTGAACATTACATACTACTACTATATATGCAGTACGTACACTATTTACCGGATCTAGCTGCAAGGAGCCGTACTTTTGCACCCCCAAAGTTGCACCCCCAAAAGTCCGGTCCTATGGGAATTTAACACTAGCTGCACTCCCAAAAGTCCGGGTAATGGGGCACGATCGGGTACATGACATACTACTGATGTATTTGAAAGATTTCCCACTTTGAGAGCCGTTAAAAGACGTCGGTAAAGCACACAGGTGAGGTCTATTTATCAGCTTTGGTCGTAACGACCAAAGCTGATAAATAGACCTCACCTGTTTGGTTTACCAGACGTTAACAGCAGGGGGGGGGGTGGTCTATGAGGAAAGGGTGCCCTTTCAAGTGTTTTCGAAGGAAGATGTAAACGCTGTTCAAAAAACTTGAAATTATTTTGAACTAACTTCTAATGAATCATCAGTAATAATGCTTTGAGATGTGGTATTCACATGCTTTTAGTGAGAGAGATTCAACTTTGTTTACCGAATGTTTCTTGTTCATGTTCTAATCCGAAGAGATTGCTTGATATATGCACAAAATAAGAATGCTTCATGGGTATTTTCTCGCGTGCTTGTGCTTGCACAAAGGGTTTTCTTGTTTTCGCTCGACTTCCCTTTGAGAAAATACCCTGAAAATAGGAGCGTTGGAAACATTTTGAACTGGAGGAGGCACGATAATATCACTGTACAGTCGCTGTGGACTGGACGTAATCTACGCGTGAGTTGTGATGTCCGTCCGCGCATGTGTTTACCAGGTAATAAAAATCATCATCTACAAAATTTTAATTAATGAAGCACCGGGTTGTACCCGGTGCTTCATTAATTAAAACTTTTTATGATTATTCCTATAATTAGGTTTCGGAATTTAATATTATTGCGTCCGTGGAAATATTGCCCACCCGTGGAAAGTGACCAGTCCACGGCAGCCATATGGTAGGACACATACACGCTGATATATATCAATGGAATTCCACGTACATGGTGGCATGGTAGGAATATATGGGTAGAACGTACATCTACAGTTGAGAAAAGTTCCCATTCTTGGCTCCATATTTTACACTGTTTCGCCTGGCGGGGACATTTGTTAGATATAGAGCCCAGAATGTGCACTTATCTCGATTTTAAAGACCGTGGATGAGACAAATCGTGCGAGGGAGTCTTCGGTCACACCTTAAAAGGACTAAAGAGTGCACCCCTTCCTGTTAATTCCCAATAAGATTTCACTGCCACGCTTCAATCTCTGTCACACCTCTCTCTCTCAACTATTTTGAAAAAAAGGTTGGTTGACACGTATCCCACCCCCTCTAAGCACTCACAGCGGTCGCAACGTCCGTGCCAGCATATACATCCTATTACATTTTAGCTCCACATAGACACATATGCCCTATATGTCAAACAAGTCGGCGGATAGTCGCACGATAAGTGTTCTGATATTTTTCTCAATGATCTGGGAGAACTTTCCAAGAATAAACGTCGGCTTTTGGTATTTTTTACCGAAGAAAAAATTATTTATACCAGTATTTATACCAGTACTGAGCATACACGACCAAGTTCCATTTTTTCAACATAATTATATCAGATGTTGTTTTTTTTTCTTGTAAATAAAATTTTAAATTGGAAACAATCGGTCACATATCGGCCTGTACAGTACAGGAAGGAGAGGGGAGGGTGACTTCATGGCGAATCACGGTGTTTTTTTTATTCTAACGAATCTGGACACAAAGTCGAGAAGAAATGACAAACTTTCAGTTCATGGGCCACGAGATTGAACACGGATGGTCCTTGAGCTGAAAATTCCAAGGATATTTTGTGTCTTTTTCAGAATTCGTAAAAAAATTCCTGTTGGAAAAACATTACCATGACGATTCAGTAGTAATCCACCCTCCCTGCGTTCTGGAAAAATGCAGTCTTTCACTTTTGAGGCGAGTTGTCGCTTCTGAGCGTCATCGCATCTACAATTTTCGTTTTCTGCAAGTGGACAACAGCTCGCCCAGGTTCCACCTTGCAAACGATTAACCCTTGATTAACGAATCGGCTGTATCAGGCCACGTAATATCGAAATTGTCATGTAAAAAAAAAAATCAAAAACACTCATCAAAACCATATCATGTGACCTCTCATTGGAACGAGCTCGTCGGTCTCGTTCCAATGACGGGGTCACATGATACGGTTTTGTTGAAATTGTCTTTCAGAACTGGGTGAAGATATAATTAAAATAACAAAAATTTCGATATCATGTGTGTTCTGAAAAGGTTAACATCTAGTCGTGGGAAATAGGCCAAATAATACGTCGCGTGCACGGAAATGTGAATAATAAACTATAAATACATAATAAACTATGTCGGGACTCAACAATAGCGCTCTTAATTCATCTCGAGGTGAAATGAAGTGGGAAAAGTGTGGGGGTGGGGGGTGTGGGGGTGGGGGGTGGGTGAGGGGAGGGGGGGAGACAAATACAGACGCTACATTTAGCATCGCGACGCCCCTGGAGGTGTGTGTACTTACGGTTCGACAAGTCAAGTTTAGGAGGGTTTCGATAGCGGAAACCGACAGTTCAATACAATGACGTTGTCCTATCATCTCGGCGTTGAAATTTTCGTACGCTATGCCCGCTACACAGCTGAATTCTATCTTTCCAAGTCAGTTTGGTCTTTGGAAGAGGTGAAAAGGTGACTCTCACTATATAGGAGGTTAAAATGAGGATGTATTTAACATTCTCAACAGTATTTCAGAATACTGTAAAAACACATAAAGAGCAAAAAAAAAAAAAAAAAAAAAAAAAGAAACCTTGAAAAAAACCTACAGGCAGTTTTATGAATTGATATGGTAGTTCGTGCACCCACTTTACAACCTTCATCTGAAACTGAAAAATAACGCATACTGGTACTGGTCTTTCCTTCAAACAAAGTTAGGTGAACAAGTGGAGATCGTGTCATACAAACGCCAATCAGGTAGCTAAAATATTAACTTCATCGGTTAAAAAGTTGGTATAAAATGTTGTTTCTAAGTCATACAAAGGTGAAGCCGTGGCGCTGGGGTGGCGTCACCACCCCTCCCCCCAAAAATTACATAAGATCCACTCGAGATAAACAATACTTCAAACAAACATGGACCCACGGCCGCAATATCATTTTTGGTGTGGTACGTTCACAGAACGTACCTCACCAAAAATCATATTACGGCCTTTGGGTCCAAGTTTCATCGATGTAAACATGCGTTAAAGTTCTCATGTGATGCTGTAGTATAAGTAACAGAGAATTACCCGATGCTGAAATACTCTCATCGGGATTCCCTTTCTCGGAAGCTTCACAGAATTGCGATCCAAATTAAAACATTTTTTTTTCTAGGACTCTGCGAATCCCAAATTTAGAATCGAGTCAAATTTCGGATCCAATCAGACATGTTTTCGAATCAAATCAAATCTCGAATAAAATCTCAACGCTGCTTAAATTTTAGACACTGGACCTTCTAACAAAAATAAATATTACCAGTCCCAACTTAAGTATTGCATACAACAGTAAATCGTCCGTTTGTTCAAGTGTACCAAAAAACGGTATATTCCAAAAATCGGAATTGAAGCATCCGGGAGAAGAGTATCATTAAAATCTTGTTCTATCTCCAGGCCGCCAAGTATTTTATTCAACGACCACTGTTTGGGCAAGCCAGTGAAAAAGCGAAATATTCTAGAGCGGAATAAAAGTGATTTTGGAAGCGAAACCTTTTCAAACTCTTCTTCTATCTCCAGGTCTCCTGTACAGGAGGGTGGGGTAGGGGGTCTGTACAGGAGACCTGCAGACAGAAGAAGAGTTCAAGACGAGACATCTGACAGGATTTTGAGGAATATCTCGACGATTCGAAAATTTCCGAATTAGAGTGTTTGGAATCGAAGGGTTTAAGAGGAGGCGCCTGATAGTATTTTCAGAACATTTCGACGATTCGAAAATTTCCGAATCAGCGCGCCTCGATGTGTTTGGAATCACTGGAACAATTTCAAATGGAATCGAATTTCGAACCTTCACAGAACCCTACCGCCGATACCTAGCTGATGAATAAAATAGCTACGAAATTCGATTTGATTCGAAATCATCCCGATGATTCGATTCGAGACCATCCGATTCTAAATTTTTCGAATCGTCGAGATATTCTCAAAATCCCATCAGATGCCTCGTCTTGACTTCTTGTTCTATCATCAGGTCTCCTGTACAGTGGACCTGATGATAGAAGAAGAGTTTGGGAAAGGTTCGCTTCCGAATTTTCGAATTTTTAGATGAGTGGCCGTTGTATACAATACTTGAGTTAAAACTGGCAACATTTACGGTTGCAATATTTACAGTTTGAAGAACCCCTAGAACCGATTTTGATATTCGATTCGAAACGCTCTGCCCGATTTGATTCCAGAGTACATTCAACCCGAATTTTGTGATTCTTAATACCCTAAAGGCTTGTGGATTTAGCCGTTACATAAAGTAAGTGGTTAATACTTTTTATCTAACAATCATATTGATTTGGGCCTGAAAAACACGAAAAACGGTACACACTCAAAACTAAAGTGTTAAAACCTTCACTTTCAAGGTGTTAAACCCATTCTAACTCTTAGGGTTTGATTTTAACACTCAAAGAGCAATGTTTTAAGCACTAAGCACTTAGACATTACAATCGTCAGTCATCTGAACCTTGAATGGATGGCACTTCCCATGTGTCTAGCATTGGTGGTTCTTCCAGAATCGTCCATAATTTGATTTGCGCTTGGTGGGTACATAATTAGAAGGACACAATGCAGATGACGCGGATCAGGCTCGAGAGTTCGAGCCTGATCCGCGTCATCTGCGTTGTTTCCTTTTAAGTGTCCCGACATTACACTTGTCAAGTGGTATTATCGTAACACCTGTCAAGTTCTGGGATATCTACACTTGAACAAAGTGCTAGTTCAGTACTTTGTTCAAGTGTAGATATCCCAGAACTTGACAGGTGTTAGCACTTCAAGTGTAGTTTTTAACACTTTAGTTTTTAGGGTGTATGTATCACATAATGTATTCCGATTTCGTATCATATAGACGACTCATTCTGATTCCGTATCATATAGACGACTTGTTTCTGGTAATGCGACGGGCTATCATAACAAGCGCGTGAATTCATTTTATGTGCGTTTCAGTGATCAACCCAACATTATGTCCCAAAACTGTTTTAATAATTTAAGATTTAATCTGTTTATGTGACAGCATTGTTTGATAAATGAATTATCATGATAATGTGCATGTCCTGTGATTTGCATCAGATTCTCGGTGGTGTTCAAAAATGGGATCACAACTCGTCGGCAAAGGTGGCTCGTTGAGATCCCACTCTGGACACCACCTCTAATCTGATACAAATCACAGGACATGTACATTATCATGATATACCGCGACACTATTTTAGAAATCAGTTCTGGAAAATTTTGGGAGGACAATGGAGGTAGAATTTAAATAGACAGTCATGATTTGTTTTGATGGATGTGCCGTGACAGGAATGATTGAGTATTCGTTGGACCACTAACCAATGATGAACAGAGCTTTTTCTGTTAATATTTAGTGAATTTGTTAATTCGGGACTCGATTATTTCCTGTCATGCTTCCAATCCCTTTCCCCACGGATGTCAGTTGTTTTTAAAAAATTAAGTATTGCAATTTCTATTTTTTTCAGATGCAGCTAAACGTATGTTTTTTTGCCATGGCCATGGCATTGGCTAGTGGAGTTCCATTGGAGGAAATATCACACTGGGCCAAAGATTATATGAATGACATCAATACGGTCGAAGGAAGGTTTAGTTTTCGTATTACGGGCTCAATATCAGTATGGACTGTCAAGATAATATTTTCGAAGCCAACTAGAGATTTTAAGGTAAGCAAACCAATTTCGACGCCTTCTTCTAACTAATTCTGCTCCATTGGAATCGAGGTGGCTCAGTAGTTAGAGAAATGGACTTCAAACCGAAAGTACAATCGCTCCATCCTGACCATCGGTAACTGCCTTGTGTTGATGGCGCTGTGTATTAACTGGTAGTGTGTTGGAAGCCCATAATTGGGCTTTATCCTGAAGTGCCGGTACCGCAATTTAAAGGCTTCATATTCTGTGGATGAGCTTCATATTATTTTTGAAGTGATTATATTTTAATCTGTTAGGATTTGCCTTGTTACTATTTATGGGAGAGTGCCCACTGGCACTCTCCCATAAATTGTTACAAGGCAAAGATGCACAAACAAATTTTAAGGACCAAAAATAATTTAGCACTCTACCTGTTAAGGCATGTCGCACTAGAGATTTCAAGGTAAGCAAACCAATTTCGACGCCTTCTTCTGACTGATGCTGCTCCATTGGAATCGAGGTGGCTCAGTAGTTAGAGAAATGGACTTCAAACCGAAAATGCAAGGGTACCATCCTGACCATAACTGCCTTGTGTCATCGGGAAAGAAACATAATCCTGATGACGCTGTGTATTAAGGCATACCGCACGTTGATGATGCACACGCTCTCAACCGCTGCTAACTCTGCTTGGGCAGTTGGGGAGTATGATAGTTGCTCGATGATTTTCCCCGGGTACTTCGGCTTCCTCCACCCGTATTGCCGTCCGACTCGATGTGATCCTGGCTGTCGGAGTGTCGTTATAAACAATAAACAATGCTTCTACACTAGTTTGATTACAAACTACAATAGACGTGCTGCCTGGAGAAAAAAACTTCGTAGTCTGCACATTATGTAGCCCTTTCTACCCGAAAGATCTTTTTCAGGTCCATGTCCGAAGTTCATAAAATAAATGTCAGGGCATTACATTTGCATGACAGATCAATCAATATCTTCCACGCGCAGCCGCCGAGAATTCTAAAATTGTTTCATAAATATCATAATGAAAAAACACTCATCTCATTCCTCCAGGGTTGGGCGAATACATTGTAAATGTATTGAATACGAATACTTTGAAATTTTATGAACGCGAATACGAGTACACAAATTCCAAGTGTATTTGAAGACGAATACGAATACTTTACAATGTATTCATGAATACAAATATGAATACTTGGATACATTTAAAATTATTTTTTCTAAATGGATGACAGTTTGGTAATTCCTAATGAATTAAGAGGTTAAGAGATTATGGATAAAGAATAAGTTCTTTTGAGGGTGGATCTGTTAATTAATCTTAATCCAATCAACAGATATAACGGCCCCTGGGTTCCAATGTGTTCTATATGCCAGTAGGCTGCCAGTAGGCTGCCAGTAGGCTGTCAGTAGGCTGCCAGTAGGCACATAGAACACATTGGAACTCAGGGGACGATAAGTTGATATTAATGACAATGAGAAATATAAATTTTCATATCAAGTTATTTTGAGAACAATGAACAAAATGTCCAACTTTCTATTACACATAATACACAAATATTCACTAGATGTTTTGTTGTTAAGTGCAGCTCTACTACAGTAAACATGAGTGACGTTAAAGCACAATAAATAAATAAAACCAAATAAATAATTACAAAAATTCTCAGATCTCTTACAGTTTTCTGACAGCGTTATTTTTTCTCATTGTTTTCACAAAGTTAGAAGTTTCCCATTCTGTTAGTTTAACTACCCTCATGAGAAGAGGTCAGGGTTGGGGGCGAATACATTGTAAATGTATTGAATACGAATACAAATACTTTGAAATTTTATGAATACGAATTCAAATACGAATAATTACATTGTTAATGTAGTTATACGTTTTGGGTCCAAATACTCAGTTCCCATTGGTCAGCTGGATGAAAACTTCATGACCAAATGTAGATCATTTTCCAATGAATACATTTGGTCGAACTATGACCCGCATTTACGGTAGAGCGCAGATGACAGAATGTAATTCTGGCGGTGTTTGGGCGGGTTTATAACTTTTAGCGCCTCTCGCAGTGACCAGTGATTATGGTTTACTGATATGTTAAATAAATTGTTTTGAACATTCCAAGTTTTGTTGCGAAAACTTGACAAATTTGGTTCAGTGCCGAAAACCGGCGCTCAACTCAGAGTTGTGCGCTTTGTTTTTTGTGTGAGGGTGGTTTTTCGCCTCGTTCGTTCGTACATGTTTTATTTCGTCTTTCTGCTTTGTTGTTTGGTAAAAAGTAGTTTAAACAGTTACGGGGTGTAATTATAAGAATTGAATGCAATTTTTATAATCTTTATTGGAGTATGAACGTGTGGGAATGGGTAATTTGTACCCATTCCCACACGTTCATACTCCAATAAAGATTATAAAAACTGCATTCAATTCTTAAATACATAAATTCCAAATACATTTGAATACGAATACAAATAGTTTACAGTGTATTCATGAATACAAATATGAATACTTGAATACTTTTCAAATTATTTCTCCAAATGGATGATAGTAAATTAAATTGAAAAAAAACTTGAATATCTTACAACATTGGCAATAATTGCATACAAATATCAATGCCTGTGGAACCAGCTCTCCAAACTCGAGCTCGTTCCAATAACACCCATACACATGAAAATATGAAAAAATAAAAAATAATTTTGGTCTTTGGAACACTTTGTCAGATAAAAGGTTAACTAAGTTTCGGCATTGAACTTCAAACCACACTTCGATCCCCGCTAGGGCTAAATGGGTTGTGTCCTTCGGCAAGGCACTTTATCAGGACTTCCCGCATGGGGGCACAGTGGCACTGTGTACTAAGACATACTGTACACCGATGGTACACTTGTCTTCAACCAATTCAAACCCTGATTGTGTGGAGTTAATGTGTTGTAAAGTCTGGCAGTTGTTCGCCGTTGCTCGGTGATTCTCACCGGGTACTCCGGCTTCCTCCTCGCGTAAAACTGCCTGGCACGAGGTGACTGGCTGTTGAAAGTGTCTTCAAATCCAAATAAATAAATGGTTCTTCATTGCAACAAGCTCATCAAGCTAATAATGAGTTTTTGGTTCCGAACACTATGTTGGGTAAATTGAGGGATAACTGAGTATACAGTTAACCCTTTACCCAATGAATCGCCCGCATCCGGCCGCGTAATATGCAAATTCAGCAGTTGAAAAAATATTATTTTTCGAAAAATTTCAACAAAACCATATCATGTGACCCCTCGTTGGAACGAGCTCATCGAGCTCGTTCCAACGAGGGATCAAATGATATGGTTTTGTTGAAATTTTTTGAAAAATTTGAAAAAATGATATTTAAAATAATAAATTTTGATATCGTCAACGATGGGTAAAGGGTTACTCAATTATGCAACTACTGTACTGTCGGAATTAAGTTGTAATAACCACAATAATATTTCAGCTCCATCAGTCTTTGCCTTATTTCTCCTAATACTGTAGAAAAAATTGAGATTAGTGTTAATTGGATATTGGAGTTGTTTAAGGATTAGGAATCTTTTCTGTGACCAGACTGACATCCTTTGTCCTAAGAATAATCTTAATAATTAGTATTTTATCTAACCATTGTCTTCATCGGGAATCCACATCAGACCTGATCATCTGCAAGGAAACAATTCTTTGAAGACCAAGACGAAAAAGCTATTATCAATCAGCCTTTGCAGTGAATAATTGGTCGCCGGACATTTCACCATCGGACATTTCCCCATCCGGACATTACCCCATCCCATTTAGGCCGGACATTTCCCCCTCGGATATTACCCCATTCTGCTTAATAGAAAAACGGACAATTCCCCACGCGGGCTTTGCACCATCCATTTCTTAATTTTTTGTGGGTCCGTCTGTTTGAAATTTTCCTATTGAGTTGTTGTGTATCATTCCTTTTTATTGAGCTGACATAGGTAATGATGTTTGAATTGTTCGATTGATGTGCTTTTATCACTATAATTGACGGGATTAAACCTAATCAGGATTTAACAGCATTTATATATTTTTATTTGTTCTCTCTGAGAAGCTACTTTTGTTCAAAGATGTTGTCGAGTTGATTGATAAACAGTGGTGTCTTCATTAAAGGAAATGTCAATGAATGCATCAGTGTTTATCAAACAACTCTATAATTTATTTATTTATTTGGTAACAGGACAAAACCCCATCAAGACAAAACCCCCTCGGCCAAAACCCCCTCATTTTTTGAATTGGTAGCCAAAACCCCCTCAGGAAAAAAACCCCTCAAGACAAAACCCCCTCGGCCAAAACCCCCTCAAACCCTCTGAAGGCAAAACCTCCTACCTCAAGACAAAACCCCCTCATTTTTTGAAATGGTAGAAAAAAACCCTCAGGCCAAAACCCTCTCAAGACAAAACCCCCCTATTTTTTTCCTGTGAACGAAATGACAAAACCCCTTCAGGTTATTTTTTTAGTGATTTCATCCTGAGTAAAAAATTTATTTACTGGTGTTTAAGGTCACATATTTCTGCACAATGGCTAATCATGACCAAACAACACTATAAAAAGTGTTTATATAACATTTGTGTTCTGTTTTCGTAGCAATTTAGAGTTAACTTTTTTGTTGAGATGATTGATAAACGGTCATGTCTTCACTGATGTGAAATTCAATGAATACATCACTTTTTTTCACACAAGTGGATTGAACAATATGGATGTTTTCATTGCAATTTTAATATTTGTTCTTTCCGTCAAGCTACTTTCGTTCAAAAATATTGTTGAGTTGATTGATAAACAGTCGTGTCTTCATTGAAGTAAATGTCAATGAATGCATCAGTGTTTATCAAACAACTCAACAAGAATGTGTAAGAGATTTATAAGCAAACATATTTATATACATATATACATACACTTGTAACCAGATAAAAATTCTTGTTTTTTTATTATTGATGTTGTGTTTTCATTGTTGTGAAATTCAGATTGTGCTAAAATGTGCTAATGCCTATACCATATGCCAAGAATTTGTTTTTTTCGAGTTATAAAAGAATAAAAATGAAAACTTTTTAAGAGTTACTTGTCACTCATTCACATGTGGAAGCTCTCAGCTACATTGGCATGGGGTAATGTCCAATGGGAAAATGTCCACCTCCGATAGGTAAAGTCTGATGGGTAAATGCCCGCCCTCGATGGGGAAAGGTGTTAATATCCTATGGAGAAATGTCCACCTCCCATGGGGAAATGTCCGCCTCTGATGGGGGAATGCTGATGGAGAAATGTCCGCCCTCGATGGGGAAATGTCCGGATGGGGAATTGTCCGATGGTGAAATGTCCGGATGGGGAAATGTCCGATGGGGAAATGTCCGCGCACCGAATTAGCCTGCTGCACTTAAAAATATTGTAACAGATATAAATAAACAAATATATTCTATTATTAAATATGTTAATTTAATGTTTTCAAATTTTAGTTTAATATATTGAAAAAATCAGGCACCTCAGTTGTAGTAGTTTAATTCTCGACTGTTCTCTGATATTGATAATCACCATTTCTATACAGAATATTCTATATATACCAGGGTGAGGCCACCAAAAATTTGCCAGACGTGACGTGGGGGTGGGTGGGTCTCTTGCGTGCGCCAAAAATGTAAATTTCCAACTTGTGCAATTTTTTGAATTTTTTAAAAATATATCAATATATCAGCTAATATATACCATCATTTGTGTTTCAAACCTTAAAGATGATGTTGTACATCACACTCTTAACATAAATACAACATCAGGAGGCTTTATATGTGAGGATATTGGGCTTAAACTGGGAAAATGTCACACGTTAGTATGGGGTGGGTGTCTTGCTTGAAATGTAGAAAATGTGCAGACAATATTTTGGGAACAATTCAAATTTGTTCCCGTATATGTACACCTGCTCTGGGCAAGCCTGATAATGAACAGCTTGTCATTTGTAGATTGGGGTTCACAGCAGCCCACAGAGGTTTAAATTGGTGGTACCAGTTTAACCCTTTACCTAACACGAAAGGCAGACGACACTTGCCAAAAAATGATTGAATAACGATTTTTTTCATTTTTTTGTCTCAAAAACATAGGTTATGACCCCTCACTGGAACGAGCTCGACGAGCTCGTTCCAATGAGGGGTCATAACCTATGTTTTTGAGACAAAAAAGGAAAAAATAATAAAAATTAATTGTCGATTTTTGAGAATAGCGCTGGCCGGTTTTGGCCGTTACGTTGGGTAAAGTGTTAAGAACATTATGAAACACTCCCTAAAGACAGCTGTGCCTACTAAGTTTATAAGCTTATTTTGGATTTTAATGGGAGAGTGGGGGTGGGTGTCTGAGAACGATAGTAGAAAATTTGCAAGTAGTGGGTGGGTGGGTGTAAAAAGGAGCCGAATAAAAAATAGGACGTCACGTCTTGCAAATTTTTAGTGCCCCCCCCCCCCCCACACCCCCTTGTATATACTGTTAAAAAAAGTATGGAATATCCAAACGGATGTTGATATTTTCGGAAAATGGTATTGGATACCAGGGCTCAAAATACCCTTTTTTCTATGCGTAGCAAAAGGCTACACATTTCCGAAAAATGAATAGCATTTCGTTTAAATTGCATAGCAGTTCTTGTATACCGGAGTTATGCCATACTGTCTTGATCTGAACTCTTCTTAGCAGATAGAATAATGCCCATGATCCATTTCTGTGCTTTTTCAAATGGGCTGCGACACATGAAGCACTAGCTATGTTTTTCAACTGAACTGACTTTAACAACAGCATGGACTTTGATATTTCCAAATGCGTAACATCTCTTAATTTGATGGGCTTAAAGTTATTTTGACTGGGTATTTTATGCAAAATGCAGAAACAATGCAGGACGAACTTAAACCAATAAAATTCACTTTACATATGAAGTTGCTAATGCGAGACGGAGAGTTAATCTTATATCAGGAGTAAAGCATCAGTGAACTAGCTTGCAAAGTTTGTTGCAAATTTTCATTTTCACATTTTGCAATACAAGATATTCAACTGCAGCCTATTAGGCTGCAGTTGAATATATTGTATCGCAAAATGCTATACACAATTTAAAATTGTGTAGCTTTTAGCATGTTTTGCATAGCAAATAGCGATGCAAAACCACTTATTTTGAGCCCTGTTGGATACGCGTGATTGGACACATCAATATGTTACCAAGTTTAGTGTGGTGTCTTCCCACTAGACCAATTCTCTTTAGACAATTCCAACCAGGCCAATTTCCAAAAGACCAATTCCCCTTAGACCAACTACATAATGTTATTGATTAAGGGTTGATTAAGGATAATTAAAAAAAACATTTATTTACTGATAAGCACTTTATTTGATAAAAAAAATATTTATATGCATAACATACAAAAAATATAGGTTTATAACATTTCAGCATAGTTCAGTACATATAACATTTTACAATAAATATAGATTTATAACATCGATACACACAAAGGATTGTGTTTGTTTTGTTATGGAAATCAGCTCAACATCTGTTTACCACAAAACAATAAAAAGAATCACAGCCTTTGAAAATATATGATTACTATAACAATTGTTATGAAAAATCTGCCCAACATCTATAAAATATCAACAAGCCAGAAAATAAGCAGACTATCATCTGAAAAATGGGGTCTCCAGAGGGTGAATTTGGTGATGCTACCCTGCACAGCAGGGTAGCATCACTAAATTCACCCTCTGTGAACCTCAACCTGAATCAAGGTCTCAAACATAAACAGAAAGAGGTACCCAGAGGATAAACTGGCCCACTGTATGGGATAGTATCAGAAAGTTCACCCTCTGGGGACTTCATTCTGCAAATGACAGACTGCTTATTTTCAGGCTTGAATATCAATAACATTAAATACATTTATAAATATTTATAAATATATCAAATTATTGATATAGAATTATTTTAAAAGTAGAACACATCAGTTGGTCTAAGGGGAATTGGCTTTTTGGGAATTGGCCTCGTGGGAATTGGTCTAAAGGGAATTGGTCTAGTAGGAATGAACCGTTTAGTGTGAATCATGAATGTCACCGGCCCACGAAAACTTCGTGCATGTTTTTCGAACGAGCGCCGCGTTAATGTCTGTGGGGAACGTTTTGAAATTTTTATTTGGCTTTTTCGGAAGTCTCATAGTTCTTTTCTTGGTATAATCTCATTCATCAATAGGTTCTGGTCGATATGTATCTTTTGATGTATGCGAAGACTAACGCGTGGCGAGCGATTACGTGTCGTTGGCATGTTGTAAGCTGGCAACAGTCAGACTGCAGTGGCTCAAATTCTCAACGTTACTCAATCGGTGATTAGCAGATTGTGATCACGCTACCGTCAGACAGGCAATGTCGATGACAGACGTCGGTCAGGTCGTTCAAGGGCGACAACTGCTAACCAGGATCGTTTCATCCGAACCGCAGCATTACGTAACCGCCATCAAAGGGCGTCAGGCATTGGACAGCAGCTGCACCGAGAGACAGATGTGCGAGTCAGTGGCCAGACTATCCGAAATCGCCTACACAGTTGGAATTTGTACGCTCGACGACCTCGAATAATTCTACGTTTGACTGAACGTCACATCGCAGCAGGGCGTAATTGGTGTGGAGCACGACAGCGCTGGGACAATCGTCGGTGGAGCAACGTCATGTTTTCCTATGAGTCGAGGTTCATCCTCGACTTCCACGACAGGCGAAACAGAGTGTGCCGGCGGTGGCAGTGGCTGCGGCGGAATGAACGATGCCATGACGTAATCGTAAGGCAGCAGGATCGTTTTAGTGGTGGATCGGTTATGGTTTGGGGAGGCATAACCATGACAAGCAGAACAACATTACATGTCATCCAAGGGCGTGTCGAGGTCAGTATTACCATAACAACATGTTAGCAGCTCACGTGGTGCCATTGCACGACGTCGCGACCGTCAATTCATTTTCCAAGATGACAATGCAAGAGCACACAGGGCCCGTGTCGCTGCAGAGTTACCCAGGACAGAACATCACTACACTGCCTTGGCAAGCACTAAGTCTAGACCTTTCACCAATCGAACAAGTCTGGGATATGCTTGGCAGGCGCCAACGACAACGCCAACAGCCTCCTACCAATGTCCGGGAACTCGCCGCTGCAATGCCGGAAGATTGGAATAACATCAGTCAAGCTGATATTGGACGGTTGGTGAGGAGTATGCCACGTCGGATCCGCGTTTGTCTCGCGAACCGAGGAGGATTTACATGGTATTGAGGTCTTGGACTGATTGTGGTAAATGCTCCGACTGACCGTCGATGTCTTCTACAGTCCAGTGCGTGGAATGTGCGCTTATCAGGCACCCAACTATCGCTGAAATCATTCACCAGATGTCACAGTGCAATGCCTCAACAGTCGTTTCGATGAAAATATAAACATATTTCTTCATATATCTCACTTTTATCAAATATCCCCTACTTGTTTTTGAATAGTATATTAAAAATAAGAAAAGTATTCAAAAAGTATTCAAAAGTATTCATGAATACACCTCAAATTTGACTGTATTCGAATACAAATACGAATACGAATACTTTAAAATTGCATGAATATTGAATACATCCGAATACTTGAAAAAATGTATTGAATATGAATACCCCAACCCTGATGCCCTCTACATATTGTATTACAACCACGCCACTAAGGTGAATATCAGTGTGTGGGTGCCCATCAATCATTGCGCCCCTCCCCAAGTCCGGAATGTTTCCTAGACGACAAAAATAAATGGTTTAGTTCAGGTTACACACAATAGAAGGACCAGGTCGTTCGGCCGGGATTATGTTTAGCTCACCTGACTGAAAGTCATGGGGGGTGGGGGTGGGGGTGGGGGTGGAGGTGGCTTAAGTGATCACTTTATGTTCGTCGTCCGTCCGGCGTGAACTTTTCATTATCGACGTCTCCTCATAAACTACTGGGCCGAATTAAACCTAATTTGATCTACCTGCTCCTTTTCATATGCTAATTCAAATTTGTTCAAATAAAGCGCCACGCCCACAGGGGGCACCATTTCTCTGATAGTACCAATAAATTGTTTTCCAAATTTAAAAATAAATTCTTCTTCTCCAGAACCATCAATTAGAATCTTTTGATATTTGATATACAACATCTCGGGGGGGGGGGGGGAGGTGGGGGTGGGGGTGGTTCAGATTCAAGTTTGTTCAATTCGAGTCATAACTTAGTGCAGTGTGAGGGAATTTCTTTAAAAATCTTCTTCAGAGTCAAGTTTGTTCAAATCGGGTCCCTGGGTTAATATTTGGGATCTCTATTGGAGTCCAAAGTTTAACTTAGAGCAATATGAGGAAATGTCTTTAAAAAATCTTCTTCTTCAGATCCATCACTCAGAATCATTTCCTATTTGATATCCAACATCTCGGGGGGGGGGGGGGGGGAATCAGATTAAAGTTTGTTCAAATCGAGTGCCTGGGTTAATATTTGGGCTCCCGAATTTTAACGTACTGCAATATGAGGAAATTCCTTTAAAAATCTTCTTTAGATCCACCAGTCAGAATGCTTTCATATTTGGTATACAGCATCTCTAGGGGTTCAGATTCACGCTTGTTCAAATCGAATCTTTGGGTTAATAGTTAGGCTATGGGAGCCCCAATTTTAACTTAGTGCAATATGAGGAAATTTCTTTAAAAATATTCTTCTCAAGAACCACCAGTTAGAATCTTTTAATATTTGGTATACAATATCTCTCGTGGGGGTCAGATTCAAATTTGTTCAAATGGGGCCCTGAGTTAATATTTGGGGTCTCTATTGAAGCCCGAAGTTTAAATTAGTGGAATATGACGAGATTTCTTTTAAAAACCGTCTTCTTCAGATCCACAAGTCAGAATCCTTTCATATTTGGTATATAATATCTCTAGTGGGACCAGACTCAAGTTTGTTCAATTCGAGTCTCTGGCTTAACCCTTTACCCAACGAATCGCCCGCATCCGCCCGCGTAATATGCAAATTCAGCAGCTGAAAAAATATTATTTTTCGAAAAATTTCGACAAAACCATATCATGTGACACTCTTTGGAACGAGCTCGTCGAGCTCGTTCCAAAGAGGGGACACATGATATGGTTTTGTTGAATTTTTTTGAAAAAATTTAAAAAATGATATTTAAAATAATAAATTTTGAAATCGTCTGCGTTGGGTAAAGGGTTCATATTTGGGCTCTCTATGGGGGCGGGAGGGAGGGAGGGGGGGTAGTTCAATTCCATTCCTTAGTGTTTTTCCATAAAATTTGCCATATTTAAAATAATAAATTTTGAAATCGTCTGCGTTGGGTAAAGGGTTCATATTTGGGCTCTCTATGGGGGCGGGAGGGAGGGAGGGGGGGTAGTTCAATTCCATTCCTTAGTGTTTTTCCATAAAATTTGCCTTTTAAACTGCAGTGACATAACAACCCTTGGAAGTTTGGCAGTTCTTGTCTACAGCTGATAGAACTGGAAGCAGTCAGGAATACTATATGATAATAATCATCTGACATGGACACTAGAGTTATGAATAAATTCATCATTTCTTTCCTCTGTAGTGTTGATGAACAATGACTAACTGAATAGGACCCAAAATACTTCTTTGAGCCACCTGGTTAAGTGCGCGATTAAGGCCCCTTGATGCCTCTTGTTTTAATTTATTTCAATATTTTATTTTCTCATACAGTCGCTTAACTCATTACCCAACGTAACTGTCAAAACTTCCAAATGCCATCTATAAAAATCGCCATTAAAACTTTTATTTCATTTTTCATTTTGTGTCTCAAAAACACGGCTTGTGACCCCTTATTGGAACGAGCCCGTTTTTCAGAAAAAATGAAAATTTATACTTATTCACCAACTTTTTAACATGTGTCTTCGGATAAGGTAAAGGGTTCAATGTATTGGCTTTATTCGCGGTATACATTATTTTCTGCCAGGAAGGAAGTGTCTTCAGATTTCGTTTTCAACAAATATAACTTTTTTTTGCCAAGAGCTCATAAAAAGATTAGGATCGGGCAGAGAAGTTAAGATCAGCCAGAAAACCCGAACCATTTCATTTTCCCCTCAACCGCCACTGTGTTCATGTTTTTTTTAACCATAAAGCTACAGGAATGTTTTTTTCCGCAATTTCTGTGTTGTGGATGTCACTAAACATGATAAATGTTGAAAAAAATATTTTTCTTTGCTCACTCGTGTTCCTTAACCCTTTACCCAACGTAACGGCCAAAACCGGCCAGCGCTATTCTCAAAAATCGCCAATTAATTTTCATTACTTTTTTCATTTTTTGTCTCAAAAACATAGGTTATGACTCCTCGTTGGAACGAGCTCGTTCCAACGAGGGGCCATAACCTATGTTTTTGAAACAAAAAATGAAAAAAATTAGTTGTTCAAGAATTTTGTTTCCAAGTGTCGTCTGGTTTTCAGGTTAGGTAAATGGTTAATCTCTTAGACGGCAGTTTTGTTTTCTGAAATTAAGAAACAAACACGTAACTTTGACTATCAGTAATGATCCTTGGCCATATTCCGGTGCACGCGCTCATGGCAGTAGTCCAATTCCACAATGAGCTGTTATGTGCTGTTTATTTACCCACTTCTCGTGGAGTTTGCGCGCATACTACGGCTGTTTATTCACACGCAAATATTCTTTCGCGCCCTGTTTACAGATAATCCAATCAATAGATAATTATTTCTCCATTAAAACATTAAGATATTAACCCTTTGAACACGAGAGGATGTTTGTCCGGCCTAGGAAACTGAAACCTCAAAATTTCATTAAGCAGGGTTGTTGCTGAGTGAATGTGTGGTGTAGACCAACCAGAGCTACACGTTGAAAATATTAACCCTCTACCCAACGTAACGGAAAAAAAACGGCCAGCGCTTTTCACAAAAATCGCCAATTAATTTTCATTATTTTTTTAATTTTTGTGTCTCAAAAACATGAGCTCGTTCCAATGAGGGATCATAACCGATGTTTTTGAGACAAAAAATGAAAAAAAAAGTTATTCAAGAATTTTGTTTGCAAATGTCGGCTTCTTTGCGTGTTAGGTAAAGGGTTAATTGGTCTTTCCCCATATAATGATTATGGACTCTTCAAATTTCTGCCATTGAACTGATATGGAAGATACCATCAGTGTTTAAAGGGGTAACATAATCTGTGAAATTACAAAGCGTAATCATAAACCTACAGGTGTGATGAGTATTCAATATCAGTAGTTTGTTTATAAACAAGTCTAACACTATTGCAGTTTCAGTAAAGATTCTTTTAAATTAGAGTTCCCGGTTCCGTACGGTGGTCACGATACCCGGGAAATCTATAGCAAGGAACCGAGAATCACGCCTGGCACAGTTTGCGTGTTGAACTGAAGTTTTCCAAACTGAAAAAACTACACAACATAACTTTAAGATTTCGCCAGCAGCCCTTCCACGCCTGGTCTTTTTACAATCCTTCTTCCTGAAGAACCTTTTTCACCAAATCGCTGTAGCTCTCTATCAGTTCCGGAGGACTCTTTTCTTCAACAGCAAGATCTTCACTCGCCACAAAGTTCAAACTCCTCTTCATTTTCAGAATCACTAGTATCACTCACTCTTTACTTCCTCCTTCAACATCAACCTCTTCTTCACTGCCCTCACCAGTCTCCTCTGCCTAAAGCAGAGGAGACTGGTATTGGAAGTGAAGAGGGAGTTGAAGCCTGGAGGTAGTGGTGATAACACTAGTCATTTTTAAAATAAAGACAAATTGGAAGCGTGTTTGGATTTTCATACTTCTCCTTGGAGGAGAACTTTTCCGTATAGATGGACAGGGCAGATTGCCAATAAAATATGTTCATTTTTACGAAAATAAAAGCGTCTGGTTTATTTATTTATTTATTGGTGTTTAAGGTCACATACTTATGCACACTGGCTAATCGTGACCGTGACAGTTTTACGGGAGGAGGAAGCCGGAGTACCCGGAAAGAACCACCGAGCAACGACGAGCAGCTGTCAGCTCCCCAACATCGTAACTCTGAACTCTGCACCGCAGCACAGGCAGGGTTAGATTGGTTGAAGACATGCGCACCATTGACGTGCAGTACGCCTCAGTACACAGCGTCATCGTGCCCCCATGTAGGCAATCGGGGTGAAGTGTCTTGCCCAAGGACACAATGCGGTTGCCGCAGGTGGGATTCGAACCGAGGACATCTCGGCTTGCAGCCTGCACCTCTACCTACTGAGCAAGCGTCTGGTTGCTCTCGTAAAGTTACTTGATATTATCCGGGACATTTCCAGGTTCTGGGTGTAATTTCATTCCCGTTCCCTATACTTTAGAAAACCGGGAGTATATTAAGCCATAGTTTAACCCTTTACCTAACGTAACGGCCAAAACCGGCCAGCGCTATTCTCAAAAATCGCCAATTAATTTTCATTATTTTTTTCATTTTTGTCTCAAAAACATAGGTTATGACCCCTCGTTGGAACGAGCTCATCGAGCTCGTTCCAACGAGGGGTCATAAACCTATGTTTTTGAGACAAAAATGAAAAAAATAGTTATTCAAGAATTATTTTTGCAAGTGTCGTCTGCTTTTCAGGTTATGTAAAGGGTTAATCCAGTTCTCGACTGAGAAACATCTTCTGCATGGATTCAAAGAAAATGAATTTTTATGGTACTTTCAGATTCAATCGTCTGGAAGAATTCAGTTGATCAGAAGGGCGAATCGCCTCTTCGCTTTTCCGATTAACCGAAATAGTCCATATAAAATATAAGGGATGGACTTTTTCAGGACATGACTGGTTCAAGATTATAACAGGACCGAATTCCTCACTGAATTTGACTGGTGGCTTAAGAACTTATTATGGCGATGATCAACCACTGACTCGCTTTAGGGCCAATGTTAGGATTTATTAGCAAAAATCTTGTGGCAATCTCGTTGGCTTCACATAGACGTGTGCAGTACATGTATGCACAATAGTCCAGAACACATATGAACATAGACAGGTTACATCAACTTAAGAAATACAATTTTATAAAAATAGCTGTTATCGTCTGTTTGCGGGAAATTAAGCATGGGCTTTTCTATCCTCATTCCTCGTTTGGTAAACAATAATGAGAAATCCGTTCGCAAATTTTTGATACCCATTAAATTATATAAATACCAAAACCTCACGAAATAATCAGAGTCTCCCATTTGTTTTAGATATTGTTAGTCGGTGTGGAATAAGAGACAATAACGTCTTGTTTGGCGGGAATGAATCCACAGAAGTAATGTGTATTTGAGAATACTTACCGTATTGGGTGAGTTGAAGTGAAAGTGACCAAGACTTCTTTAATTAAATTTAAGCAAGCACGTATCGAAATGTTACAACATCTGATCAGGGAGTTGAGCTATGATTGACTGTAAATGCTTTTTGAAAGCGAGGAATTATGTTTTGACCATGGTTGTTGAAAGGTTACAATGTCTGTTGGAGGAGTCTATAGCAATAACAAACTGTATACGCTTATTTGAAGGACAGATGCGTATTTGGCTTCAGCTGTATATGTCATAAAGTCTGGATATTAGGGTGGGGGGGGGGGGGGGGGCGGTGTCTCGGTAGGTAATGGTGCAGGCTGCAAGCCGAGAGGTCCTCGGTTCGAATCCCACCTGCGGCAACCGCGTTGTGTCCTTGGGCAAGACACTTCACCCCCATTGCCCATCTGGGGGCACGGTGACGTCGTGGACTAAGGCGTACTGCACGTCGATGGTGCACTTGTCTTCACCAATGCTAACCCTGCTGGTTTGGAGTTAGTATGTTGGGGAGCTGACAGTTGCTCGCCGTTGCTCGGTGGTCCACTCCGGGTACTCCGGCTTCCTCCACCTGTACAACTGTCATGGTCATGATTAGCCACAGTGCAGAAATATATGACCTTAAACCCCATTAAATATATAAATAAATAAATAAATAAATAAATAAATAAATAAATAAATAAATAAATAAATAAATAAATAATAAGTCTGGATATTTATCAGAGCTAATTAATATGTGCAGCTATTATTGGTTTATACGGATTTATTTTATTTTCCTGAAACAGGATTTACAAATTTCAAATAGGGACACTAATGGATTTTATGGGAGCGTGGTGGCTCAGGAGTAGACTGTTGGACTTCTATGCTAGAGGTCCCGAGTTCGATCCCCATCTAGGATGACCCGCGTTGTGTCCTTGGGCAAGGCACTTTATCCCGATTGCCTACATGGGGACACAATGACACCGCGTACTAAGGCGTACGTACTGCACGTCGATGGTGCACATGTCTTCAACCGCTGTAACCCTGCTTGAACAGAGCTTGAACAGAGTTAGAATGTTGAGGAGCTGACAGTTGCTCGGCGATGCTCGCTGGTTCTTTCCGGGTCCACCGGCTTCCTCCACTCGTACAACTGTCATGGTCACGATTAGCCGTTTTGTATAAGTAGGTGACCAATAAAAAAACAAAAAAATTGGATTAACTTTCGGTGCTATATATGTGAACGATAAATATTCTCATGTACGGGTCATCATTTGGATTTGATTACTTTATTACGGAAAATAAATGTTTCTACTACGTCTCTGTATCATCTTTTTTCATACAACTTCCACACTTTTTCACTCGGATATCACAACAGACATGTTTGCATACATACATTTTATCGCTAAAGTGAAGTGATCTGGGTCGTCGTATCACGTCGAGTTGAGGAGGTCAGATCGCCGGATCAAACGAGCTGCCATAATCACGTCTTCCGGGGACAAGGAAAAGATCGTCAGACAGTAGTGATATTTAACGGTTAAATTACATAGTCATATAATAAAGTTTAAGAACAGTAGCACAGAAATAAAGCAATGATAAGTTTCGGTCGGTAGGAAAGTAACTTTTAACCACGAACAGAAAGTGTAGAATTGATTAACTGTTTCCCCGTCAGTGTTCAAGAAATGACCATCGTCCTTAAGAAACAGTGTTAAACCATATTGACTTATGAGGTGTTCTGAGTTATTTATGTTTAAACCATTACTTGAGTTATGCACCATGAATCTCAACACTCAGTATAAAGAGATAAGGTAAAGGTGGATCACCTTGTCTAACTCCTCGCTTCAAATTAAACGTTACCGTGTAATACAACATAGTTAAAAATATTATAAAAGGCGTGAGACCAATTTATAAATGACTGGCCCAAATTAAAAAACTTTGAAGTTTTTGCTATAAAAATCCAAACCAAGAATCAAAGTATTTTTCGAAATCTAGACAGGATTCGTGAAATTACTGGTTTTTAACTTTTTTCGATTAGTTCTAGAGTAACCCTTGTAGCCTCTAGTAGCCTCTTCAATATATTTCCTTTCATAAAACCAAATTGGTTTAATTTAAATTATTGATGAATGGGTCTCCCATTTGTTATACAGTACAGTCACCCTGGACTGGTCGTAATCCACGCGCGGATGTCCACGCATGCATTTACCAGGTAATAAAAATCATCATCAACAAAATTTTAATTGATGAAGCACCGGGTTGTACCCGGTGCTTCATTAATTAAATTTTTGTTGATTATAACTATAATTAATGTTTGGGATCTAAAATTATCGCACCCGTGGAAACATTGCCCAGAGGTGGGAAGTGGCCAGTCCACGGCGGCCGAACTGTTTATTCTTTTGTTTTGTTTGGGAAGAATGTTATTATACCGGTTCTCAGACACTTTGACATCTCTGTCAAGACTTTTTTCTATACATAGAGCAGTCTAGACATGGGTCATTCCAGGTATCCTTAAACCACTTTAATGCCAGGTATTTTAATACAATTATTATGGGGTTGCTAACAGTTTTAAAACCGCACTATGCATCATACAAGGCAGCTTTAGTCCAGAAAACAACAGAATACTCAAAGCTTAACAAGCACTATTCGGTCGTGTCACAAACCTCTGTAGGGAGGTGTCCTGGTAAGATTAGTAGTGCCAAATGAATGATTTATTGAGGTTTTAAAACACTTTCCACAGTCATGGTCATGTCGTGTTGAAAGTAGCACGAAGGCTCAGTGGTTACTGAATTGAACTTCAAATCGAGAGGTGCACGTTGTGTCCATGAGTAACACACTTAATCCCGACTGCACACGCGAGGGCGCGGTGGCGGTGTGTACTAAGGAGTACTGCACGTCGATGGTGCACGTGTCTTCAACCGTTGCTTGTGTGGAGTTAGTACGTTTGGGAGTCTGAAAGTTGCTCGCCGTTGCTCAGTGGTTTTCTCCGGGTACTCCGGCTTCTCCCACCTGCAAATTCTCTGAAACGAGGTGACCCAGGCTGTCGAAAGTGTCGTTAAACTCCAGTAAAATAAAAAATAATAAATAATCATGTTAAAACGTTCTACGGATGGAGGATAGCCAGAATAGCAGGCATCTGTCGGACCCTCCAGCTTACTTACTCCACACAAGCAGGATTTAGTATCTACTGAAAGCAAATTGTACCATCGACATGCAATACGACAAAGAACACTGCACCATCATGCTTCCACTTGGCCGATTGAGATTAACCAGTTACCAATCAAGCCGACCGTATCCGCTCGTGTAATATACAAAAAAATATCAATAAAACCATATCATGTGACCCCCTCATTGGAACGAGCTCGACGAGCTCGTTCCAATGAGGAGTCACATGATATGGTTTTACTGAAAGTGTTTGAAACAATTGGAAAAATAATATTTAAAATAATAAATTTTGATATCGTCTACGCTGGGTAAAGGGTTATGTGTGTTGCCTAAGGGCACCACGTCGATGATGTGGGTGAGGATCAAACCTACGACCTTTTGATCTGAAGTTCAGTTCTCTAATCAAGGAGTCACCTTGCTCGTAGTAGTGCTAAATACCATGCTTGTTGCTTTAAAAATAACCTATGTAGTATTAAGTGGCGACGAAACGCTCTCAAAGGTTTTGCAATATGATATATCTGCATGTTTTAATGAGAAATCGTAATCGTAAGTACGGACAAGGGAAAACTACACCTGATAGGAAGAACGCAAATTCCAGTAACGTAGATCCCCAGTCGTAATTCTCATCAGTCGTTATCCGTTGACAGTTGTGCAAAAGGTCTCTAATTGTATAAACTTTTGTATAGTGTATCATGCTAAGTTGTACACATCATGACAGGCGACCGACTATGCGTATGTCGTTTGCGCGAGACACTATGTCGTAAGCACGAGACAGTAAGCCGTACACACGGCATAGTATGTCGTTCACACGCATTGTATGTCGTACTCGCGACATTTTATTACACATCCATTCAACTTTACACCCTTGTATTTAACGGAATAGCCGCTATGATATAAATTATTCTGTATTCAATGGGTGATGTACAAACCGGAACTTTTTTCCTAGCACTGTTCATACTAGTTCCCTTTCCATCGAGTCATAAGTTACGCTTCGAAAAGTTTCCAAATTTCGTTATACAATTATCGACAGTCTGTCGCATAGTGTGAAAATGAAAACGTCCAAAGCAAAATAAAGTCGTTCATAAAAAAAAAATTAAACAAAAAATGAGATAATATTTAAACCAAAACCCAATCATTTCCAACCAGAACTTTAACCCAGTCCCGTGGCCGTCTCGTTTTGTGGATCCGTTATAACTAAATTGGTCAACTTTATTTCGGTAAATCTTCGTACATCTTGACATGCTTCGAAATTCTTTTAAAAATGTTTCTCCCAGCTGTTTTGCAAATCTGCACAGATTTGTACTTATATTTGTACTAACAGTAATATCCTCCAAATGGTTAGGCGTGAATGGGCACCAGCCAAAGAGAAAAAGCGATACGAATTTCAACAAACACTGGTTCCGAAAAGATTGTTTTGATTTTTTATCGATCCATTTGATCAGTACAGCTTCAGTCAAAACAAACAGACGCTTTGTCTTTGGGTTTAAACATCGGAATTTAAAATTTGTTTATTTAAATGAAATTTAATGCATGGGTTGTGTAATAAACACAGAACGCGATGTGTGTTTGAATCGGTGGGTGTTTTACATAACTCGTTGGAATGGCGTAATCATGTTTCGCTCGAGCCTACGGCTGTCGCGAAATATGACTACGCGATTCCAACTCGTTATGTAAAACACCCACCGATTCAAACACACATCGCGTTCTGTCTATTTAGCTCGGGCACACTACTTAGTATGCCATGCACACGACATAGAATATCGTGCTCACTGCTTAGTATATCGTGAGTGCCCATACGAAGGACTATTGCTTTTCACACAGGCCTTTAGATTACCCCAATTTCGCATCTTTTACAGGTCTTCCCAAATTAGAGTAGATGTGAAAGCATCAAGAAATATATATAAATTCTCTACAATGAAAACTTGAAGTCCTGTCACGAACTGTGCGCTTATTTAGGCTTAATTGCGCGTAGGAATTGCGCGCAATTGCCATATCGAATGGCATCCAAAGCACGACAGGTTCTCCTGGTTACTCATAGCAAACATAGGCAATGTTTCTGCCAATGGATCTCCGGGTTACCCGGACGTCCATTGGCTGAAACATTGCTTGTGCACAGACCATATGTACAAAATATGATAGCCTTACTATGGTCATAACGCGTAGATTAACGCACAGATCGACGTGCTATTTGTGCGCATTTCAAGACAGGACTTCTAGTTTTAACTGTATGCCTACTCTGCATTTTAGAATAACTTCCATCACAATATGACTATAGAAACACAAAGACAGACATGCCAATAAAACATAACAGGATAAAACTGTTATTTCTGGTTTTAATGTCCCCAAATTAGGGCAAAACAGTGTCCACCAAAATAATTGAATTTAAAGGCCTGTTTCACATCAAAAGTGTAGCAGCTGACCTAAAAAGGCTTCTAGGTTTTGAATGTTCTCAAAATTTAAAAAATCGAGTTTTTTGATGATTGTTTCTATAATTAGTGCTTGGAATCTAGTATTATTGCATCCGTAGAAATATTGCCCACCTGTGGAAAATGACCAGTCCACGGTGGCTGTACTATATCTCCGTTATCGGCATCAGAGGTGTGTCAGGGTCTGGATGATCAACATGTGGGGGTGTCATTGAGGGTCTCATGTGAAGTCATATCGTGGTGCATTGTGGTCACGTGGACGCTCATGGTAACCACGAGCTGCCATGTTGCGACTTCATTGCCATAGTGGCGCGTGGTGTTAGTGCGTTTGTTTGGGTAATAAATATTCTCTGATGACCAATCATTGCTAATGTTTTCCATCGAAGTTCACAATACAAATAACTTTGTTGGGTATGAATTAATTTATTTCGCTATAATTAGTATTAATTGTGCAAAATGTGTTCTATTGATAGATTTGGCAGGCCGTTCTGGAATGTGAAGACCCGGATGGACATTGGTACATAATAAAGAACCATCCCTATAAGGAAGTATTTGATAACTACCTTGCTATGAAGTTTCAAGCAACTTATGACGGCTCAAGTCCCATTGGATCTGGGAGCGAAGCCTTACGTGTTGGAAATGACGTCTGCTCATCACCTGACTCTGGAACTGGTGGCAACACCGGGACAGGCGGAGGCACCACGAAGGGCGGAGGCACCACAAACGGCGGAGGCAGCACCACAGGCGGAGGCACCACGACGAGTGGAGGCACTGGCATGGCAGTTATGGGAACATGTAGTTTAGCAGTTGGTAAGTAAAAAACCTGACCTATTCCATGTGGCAGAAGTCAAAATTAACATTTGTTACTTCTATTCCACCGGCATCTGGACAGATAAGGTTGTCAAAAAGGATTTCAATATTTTCGATGGAGCTGCTGGCGAACCATTCAAAATGCAAATTAACCCATGTTATAAGTTACCGGACGAACTTAAAATGGGAACAATATTAGGCGATGTTTTAGACGAGCATAATATTGTTGGGCTGAGCATCATGTGACAATTAGGGTATAATATATTGTCTGGTTTTCTAGGAACTTGGAACTGGAATGAAATTACTCTCAGAACCGGGAACTGGGATTTTTCCCTGGTAATATCAAGCAAATTTATGAGGGTTATATGACGCAATTATTTTAATGATAATGGGCATATTTCATTGGCAATCTCCAATCCACAAACGGAAAATTTATTTTCCTAAGATAAGTTTGAAAACACAAACCCGCTTCAGTCTCGTCTTTATTTTCAAAATCATTCGCATTATCACCTTTACCTTCTCCAATTAACCCTGTCCCTACCATGAAGATTAATCAACACCTACACAAACGTTTCTGTAATGCCTAACAACTTTCATTTTTGGCCTCAAATATTTTTGAGGCAAAAATTGGAAAACTAAAAATTAAATTGATTGAAATATTTTTGAGGCAAAAATTGGAAAACTAAAAATTAAATGTTGATTTTGTGAATATTGCAGGTCGCTTTTAAGCATTCCCTTTGATGAAAGGTTAATAAAGGTTTTTCTTCTTACATTAGAATATAAAAAACAACTCAGAAGTAATGTTTCTTTCAACAATGTGTTGTTTCCTAAAATCTGTTTTGGAATATTGTTGAGGCCTAAATTTTTTAATTATTATAGAGGCGAAATGTAAGTTTCATTTGAGATAAGAACTACAAAATCCCTCCACATTTCATTTTACTTCCCACTCCTCCGCCAGTTATAATTCATCAAACTGTTAAATAGCACGTCGATCTGCGCGTTAATCTACGCATTATGACCATAGTAAGGCTATCAAATTATGTACATATGGCCTGTGCACAAGCAATGTTTCAGCCATTGGCAGAAACATTGTCTGTGTTTGCTATGAGTAACCAGGAGAACGTGCCGTGCTTTGGATGCCATTCGATAGCAGTTGTGCGCAATTCTTACGCGCAATTAAGCCTAGATAAGCGCACAGTTCGTGTCGGGACTTCTAGTTTAAACTGTAGACATGAGTTACCCACGTCGAAATATACAAATCGAGGATCTGATTCGACGTCCATCGCGAATTACATCATCGATCTCGACATCAAATCGAATGTTCGAAACTTCGCATGGCCTTATCCGGGCTTGGAAAGATGGCACGAGTAACAACAGATTTCTAAGTATTACGAATAGTAATCCTGTAGTACTATGGTCCAATCATCCCTAAAAATTCGGATGGATTGGGAAGGGGATGAGGCTGATTTTTTTCGCACCAATCCCACCTATCACCCCCCCCCCCTCTTCTGTATTTGTCCATGCCAAGTTTTGTGACTTCCCCCAACCCCTCGGACCACTCTGTTCAATAAAAAGTCAGCTTGTGAAGCCCAATCAATCTGTTTTATTGAGCCCTAAGCTTTCTAGCCATTGAAGCTACTTTGTACCTTGAAAGATAACTTTATTACAAAAATATCAGTTGTTCTGCAATGTGTGTAAATGTAATTCTAGAAAATATATTGGCAAAAGGATATAAATCACCATTGAATAAATGTTATGTTATCAAAAGAAATGTATGTCTGAGTGATAACAACATCAGTCCCAATTTTGAAAGTTTTCTGTACACAGACACTGATGTTTCATGCAGTGGCGGTGGGGAGGGGAGGCATGCGGGGGCACCCCTTGCCCTTTCATCAGGATGCCAAAGTGCCCTGTGATAGGTAAAAAGTTTGGAAAAATCTTAATCTTTAAGATGTATTCAGTGTTACAGTTTTTGTCTTTCCAGTGAATTATAACTATTGGGTCTTCTTGTGGATAAACCTGCCTTCAAAACCTCAATATTATGAATGCAGTATGCACAATGGGGTGCCTTGGTAATGGTCCAGATGAACTTTCTCTTTTGTTCTTCCTCAGCCTCCTGCTTTCATGTCATCTATTCCTGTGCCATTCATTCACTACAACTTGTAACACAATTATTTCGGGTCCTCCGCGTGTTCGGCTCCCCATGTATGTTTTGTGTGGGGAGAAGAGTATATGCCCAAGTGGAATGGCTGAATGGATGGAGGTGCATTGTTTTGTGCCAGGGGCGCCGGGCGCACGGGGCAGACGTGGCAGGTGCCTTCCCTGTCTTCAGACCACGGGGGTGAGAGGGGACAGACAATGCCCTTCCCAAGTTCGTCACTCAATTTTTGGTTAATGATTTATTCTCGAAGTAAAGCCAAAAGTATTTTCTTTTATCATTGAAAAAAACTGCAGCTGCACTATTTGGCATTGATAGCTGGGCAGACATGAACAGCATTTTTAACCCTTTACCCAACGTAACGGCCAAAACCGGCCAGCGCTATTCTCAAAAATCGCCAATTAATTTTCAAAATATTTTCATTTTTTGTCTCAAAAACATAGGTTATGACCCCTCGTTGGAACGAGCTCGTCGAGCTCGTTCCAACGAGGGGTCATAACCTATGTTTTTGAGACGAAAAATGAAAAAAATTAGTTATTCAAGAATTTTTTTGGCAAGTGTCGTCTGCTTTTCACGTTAGGTAAAGGGTTAAGCTTATTGTGGAGAAACAACTCTGCTTTCCAAACCATGTTTGCATACAAGATTCCACGAATTACCCTTTAGGTCTTTTGGAGATGTAACAGACCACTACGTAGTAAGTAACCTCTGTTTTTCTCGTAGCAGAGTTCATCATATATAACCCCTCCATGCTGATGATAAAAAATCAAAACTTCAATTTGCATTGTTTTTCCATGATGCAAGTGTGAATTTAACCAATTAAATCTTTTTGACAGAGTTCAATGGCCTCTGTCAAACAAATCTAAATTGGTTAAATGCATAATTGTATAATGGGTAACATTTACTACTTGAAATTTTGTCATCAGTGAACAAGGGGTTAACATTCAATTCCATTAGAGTCCAACATCCATAGTTTGATCCACCTTAGGTATTGTGTTCCTCATGAGGAGTTGTCACCAAAATACAGATCTCTCCTCACCTCATGCCAACAACGTGTGACAGAAGAAGGAGAAGCATCGTCATCCGTCACAATCGGTTCTGGAGTACCCCAAAGCACAGGCATTGGGCCTTTGTTATTCCTGTGTCACATAAATGATCTTCACTCTTGTCTGAAACCTCAAGTCCGCTTATTTGCTGACAATTGCATCTTATGCAGATCCATAAAAACACAGGACTACCATTTCGTCGCATGGGGGTATCACATAATAGGGTTTTGCTGAAATATTTTGAAAAAATTGAAAGAAATAATTAAAATAACAAATTTTGATATCATGTTCGTTGGGTGAAGGCTAAACCATTATCCTGCCGATCGCAATTAATGTCACGCATTTTAAGATGTTCTGCATGTTCTGATATGCGTAAATTAACACTATCATCCGATTAAGATCTAAGAGAAAACATTCCAATAATTACCCAGATGACCGAGTTACAACTATGTTATAAATTTTATTAAACTTCCTAATGTAATAATAAACCCTTCTGGAAATTTGCAACATCCAGGCATGAAAACAACATGGTATCTTGATCTAAGACGGCAGAAACAAAAGTAGATTTATTAAATGAGCAGTTTAAATCGGTATTTACTCAAGAAGACAGACCTAAATATCTACCTGAATGGAAAGACAGTCCGTCCAAAATAAATGACGTCGCTATTGAGGAGGCAGGTGATGAAAGAAAACTGATTAGAAACTTTAACGTCAATAAATCAAGTGGACCGGATGGTATCCCGAACAAGATACTCAAGGCATGTGCCACGGAACGCGCTCTTGTTTCAAGGTCTATCTACCAGATTAGAAAGTAACATCCTATCTTCAGACTGGAGGAACGCGAGCATCAGCCCAATATCCAAAAATTATCGCCGTGTGTCTGTTACTATCGTAAGATAAGATAAGATAAGATAAGATAAGATAAGATAAGTTTATTCAGCAAAAACATCAAGGACAGGCAGACTGCATGATATACATAATAATAACAATAAACGTAAAGATAATACATAGATATATTTTGATACGAAATTATAGTATCAACTGTTGTCGTAGTATGTCATATACAGAATTAGCCGTTACCGGCAACCACGTCATGACTGCTGATGGAGCTTCAGCTCGCGTCGTTTAAAGAAAAACAGGATCATATTACAGATGATGTTACACAGCCTGGGATCATTATTTTCCATCAAGAATATGAATTTTTCTTCTGCGTTCATCATAGAGAAGTTCTGATTTACAAGCACTAATCTGTGAAAAACGCTATTCCGGATAAACCCATATTATGCACATTCCATCACGAAATGCAATTCAGTTTCTACCGCTGCCGAGTCACATGGTCTGCCAAATCTTTCGTCTACGGGAGTCGAAGGCTGCACATGTCTGCCCTTTTCGATCATTAGACAATGATTACTGATACGTAATCGAGTAAACGTATGCTGAAAGTTATTGGAACACATTGCCTGTAAGGCATATCTTGTTTCACCTGGAGAAAAACAAAATCCTCAGACCTATCCAACATGAATTTCGTGGAGGCCACTAATGTGAAACCCAACTCATTATCAACATGCATGATATTAAATAGTTTGACCTGAAAAAACAAACATATCTTTCCATATCAGACATTAGTAAAGCATTCGACACTGCACCACATCGAAAATTACTATACAAGTTGAAGAACTATATTGTCGAAGGGAGAATCAACCACTAGATCAAATCTTTTATCGCCTTTCGCCAACACCGTGTGATGTTAGAAGGAGATACGTCGTCTGCAGTCGATTCGGACTGCTCCAAGGCACATGGCTTGCGCCCGTGTTGTTTCTCTGTTACATAAATGACCTCCTACTCTGTCTGAAATCTCAAGTCCGCTTGTTTGCCGATGTTTGCCTCTTATACAGATCCATAAAACACTGGATGGACGACCATCTTTCTCTTCAAAGCGATCTGGAATCCTTACGCGAATGGGCTGATGGGATAAAGTTTAACGACACTAAGTGTTACATCGTGTCAATCCCCAGATGCAAGAATGCCTGCACCATTTTACATTCTACTTGACCAGACCCTGGTCAGTAGGACGTCCTTATGCGGGTGACTGCGACAGTCACCAGTAGAGATTAACAACGTAAATCATCGAAAGTTTCGACATTCACTGTGTTGCATTTATTACTGAGAAACATAAACAGGAACACAGGTTGTATGCTACAGGTAAGACATCTCATAGAGTATCTCTCCACAAATTCTGTTCCCGTCTGTAACTGCAACAGTTACCTAACCGCGCCATTAACCCTTTACCCAACGCAGACGATATAAAAAATTATTATTTTAAATATAATTTTTTCAAATTTTTCAAAAAATTTCAACAGAACCATATCATGTGACATCTCGTTGGAATGAGCTCGACGGGCTCGTTCCAAGGAGGGGTCACATGATATGGTTTTGTTGAGATTTTTTGAAAAAAAAAAGTTTGTTCAAATGCTGAATTTACATATTACGCGGGCGGATGCGGATGATTCGTTGGGGAAAGGTTAACCCTTTACCAAACATGGAAAGCAGACGACACCTGCAAAAATAAATTCTTGAATAACTAATTGTTTTCATTTTTTGTCTCAAAAACATAGGTTATGACCCCTCATTGGAACGAGCTCGTTCCAAAGAGGGGTCATAATCTATGTTTTTGAGACAAAAATGAAAAAAATAATGAAAATTAATTGGCGATTTTTTAGAATAGCGCTGGCCGGTTTTGGCCGTTACGTTGGGCAAAGGGTTAACCTGCGTCGCGGATTCCCGCTGTCCTTGACTTAGCGGAGAGATTCCGACTACGAACACTGTGCAAGATGGTTTTGTTCCCTCGGCCTAATGAAATCGCCTATTAAGAAAATGACAGGTTGTATCACTCCCCACCAATAGTTCGTGGTTCTCCCATTAACGCATAAATGGTAACATAAACATGACCTATCCATGTAGTTATTAGACTTCAAACAGCATTGATGGGTGATACCTATCATTTACTTATCCCGACTTTTCCTCCCCAGCACCCTCTGTATGGGGATCCATACTATTGTTAAACAAGTTTTGTTTTTCTGTGTAATCTGTGGTTACACTTATACCATTGTGATGAGGGGTCATTCTGTTCTTGGGAATGGATATTTGTGGAGAGCTAAACTGCACCCTATGACCTCGGCAGTTTATTCTTTTCAGTACTTTCTGATTTATTACTGCTATTTTAACTGATGGGTATTTGAAGATCTTAAGTTGTGTCCAAAGGGGTAGGGATGGGGGTTCGGATGACATATTATGTCACAAGGACCCGTCTTCATATCGTTAAACTTCGGACAGTTATGTTTTAAAGCAAGTCCAAAATAACCAGTATCTCGACGTTCTCATTGGCGATAATCTGAAATGGTCCGCATACTTCAACAAACTTTTGTAACAAAGCAAACTCAACCCTTGGGTTCATCCACAGAAAACTTGAGCATCGCAACCAAACATATATGTCAATATCTAACCTCCTACAAGTATCTGGGGATTTCATTGGTTCAAAGACGTCACACGCAGACTGCATATAAAACCATATACTGCCTGTCAACATCAATATACGCTGACAACTATGGTAATCTCCCCTTTGTTCATTGATTATTCAAAATGGCGGCAGCCGATAGACGCTTCAAGTTGAAAGATTGAGTGTTGGAAGCCCATATTTGGTCTGAAGTGCAGGTTAGGTAACTGAAAAGGCTTCATATTATGTGGATGTGTGTCAGGTTACCTTCGAAATGAAACTGTTTGGTATGTATGAATTTGCCTTGTTACAATTTATGGGAGCACTCTCTCATAAATTGTAACAAGGCAAAGACACGTGAACGCATTGTGAGAATTCTCTCATTTAATTTTGATCGCTGTTGTTATTAGTTCTGTGCATCAATGCAGCAGTCGGTAAGATATATTCGTTACACAGTTTGTTGGTGGCCTAATATGGTATATATGGTGTCAGATAATTCCATATTGGATTCGCTCTCGTCCAATATGAAATTAACTGACACCATATATACCATATTAGGCCCCACAAGAAACTGTGTAACTAATATTACAGTTGAAACTAGCAGTCCTGTAACTGTGTACTATTTAGAAGTAATAGCGTGCCGAGTAAGTGCACTGTTGCCCCTATCAAACTGCACCATTAGCGTAACCCAATTCCTGTAAAAAAAAAACAAGCTGCCAAACTCTGTTCAATTCCACATAAGTGAATAGAGATCATTAACATCATTCCTTACCTCTATTGGGATACATGAACATGTAATGACGTAAATATATATTAAAATTCAACTACATATACAGAATGAAGAGGGTGGATTACTAGTGAATCTCAGCACCATATATTCTCAACTCGAAAAGTATTTTTTATTTTTCATTATAGCACAAGAAACACTTGTAAAATTTCATCAACCCGTTAGTCCATGTGATGAAAGTTTGTAAGTGCTTTGTGTGTTTTATCCTCAAAAAGTATACATAATTGCTAAGTGAAAATTTATCCTTCACCGACCGTAGGTTCAATATGTTTTTATTACACGCCTCTTCTATGAAATCCCAATCTACAGTAACACTAAACCGTGCGGAAAATAAAAATCTGTTCCGCACATATGTGCGGAACGGAAATCGTTGACTGACTATTTTTTTTAAATAAAAACGAAATTTCACTGGAATTTTCTACAAATCGTGCAACGTAATCACAATTTGAATCGCTAGCGATGGTTGAAAATCGTCCACTGAGTTCCAATGTGTTCTATGTGCCAGTAGGCACATAGAACACATTGCAACTCAGGGGACGAAATAATAACACGGGTTTCCCTCGCAAATTTGGTTGGTGATAAAATGTATTATCTGTGTTAATAGTTGTCAAATGAATTGCCGAGTGTCCTTCTAATAATTGTTTTATAGACGTGAAGGCGTGTAATAAAAACAGAACGACACACGCGTTTGAAGGGGTTAATCGATATGGCACTTGTGTCATCGCGGAAAGATAAAACGAAACTCGAGGCCTGCGGCCTCTTGTTCTATCCTTCCGCGCTGGTAGTCGTGCCATATCGATTAACCCATTCACAGGCGCGTGTCGTTCTGGGTATTTCGTGTTTGACTTCACTACCGACCTCGCTAATGACACATTATATTTTGAATTGCACGGCGCAAACGGTCTGGTGTATTTGAGTTTAACTGCTTCATTTTTCTGCAGTAAGGATAGCCTCAATGAACGAAAATTTTCGGCGCTACATGTAATTTTGGACAGGACTTCTAGTTTTAACTGCCGTCAAATCCTTACTCGACTCTTATCGACTGTTTGGGACCCTTGACCAAAGAAGGATCTCACACGTCTTGAACGTAAGTAGTTGGGGGTGGCACTATAGCCCCAAGCATTTTTAACACTGAGTTTTCCATAGGGTCCATAGGGTTAGTGTTAAATTGTGTAACTTATAGCCCCAAGAATTTATAGTTGTGAAACTTATAGCCCCAAGAACTTATAGCCCCAAACCTGAATGCACTGGTGGCACAGTGCATTCAGGTTTGGGGCTATAAGTTCTTGGGGCTATAAGTTTCACAACTATAAATTCTTGGGGCTATAAGTTACACAATTTAACACTAACCCTATGGACCGTATGGAAAACTCAGTGTTAAAAATGCTTGGTGCTATAGTGCCACCGCATCATGCTTTATGACCAGATCCTATAGTACATTTCTGGCTTATAAGTTTCCACTGTACATTAATTTATTTTTTGTAGTTTGCAAATTAATTTTTTGTTTAGCTTAAAATGTTTTTGTGGTTTGCAATATATTTTTTGTGTTTGCAAATTATTTTTGTGTTTCGCAAAATAGAAAAATAATTTGCAAACACAAAAAATATTTTCTAAGAAAATATATTTTGTGTTTGCAAATTATTTTTACAAAAAGCTTTTTCATAATTTTATGAAAAAGTTTTTTGTGAAAATAAATTTGCAAACACAAAATATATTTTCTAAGAAAATATTTTTTGTGTTTGCAAATTATTTTTCTATTTTGCAAGTTTTTATTTTGTAAGGAAATATTTTATGTACCCCAGACCTGGATTTTTTTCTCTGGCAAACCAATGTCTCTGGGAGTTTTCACTGTTAAATCTGTGTTTGTCACCACTGTTTTTCCCCATAGACAATCCTGGAGGGGTAATTGCAACATTTTTTTATTCCAAACTTGTTTTAGGATATCTCTCATTGATACAACTCTCATTATCAACAGTCACTCACAGAATGGGTAATGGAACTGTGTCTCTCTTTCTGAGACTTTTATTTGTTTAGAAAGAAAAAATCTCTTTCCAATATTTTGTAGCCTTGAAAAAGGCTGTTCAATTCTGTATCAGATAAGATGTAGAAATTGTCATTTCTCCCTTCCTTCCCGTCTTGTTAAATATCCACTCAAGTTACATTTGTTTGTCCCATGGGTATCTCTCCGATTTTAAAAAATGACACAATAGCGCCGGTACTTTGAGTTTTTCTGAATGCTTATCAACTTACAATATCAAGTCGATAGTCCCTAGTTGTAATGTAAATTCATATTCACACAAATCATATTTCATATATTTGTACGAATACGAATTTGCAAATACAAGAACACTATCTGTTATTTGAGTTGTAAAAAATTTACTGTCAATCCTATTACAAATGTAGTGAAGAAAATACACCAATACCTTCAAAATGATTCAAGTAAAATATCCAATATAAGCGATGAAGTAATTGTAATCTAAAAGTTATCCGAACAATTATACTCCTATGATAAAACAAAATGCGTATTGAATTGTAATGTTAGGTATTCGAGTCGATTTTTCCTGGAAAATAAACATCACGAAACACAACGTCATTTTCTGGGAAGTGGTTTAAATATAGCGCGGCTTCACTGAAAATAACCACTGCTTTGCAAATCAATACTGACTTAACACTGCGTGTTATATCGACACCAGAATAACTCCCGAAATATTACTTTCCATCAATGAAATGTGATCGACCAACTTAATGTTTTAAATGAATGAGTTTCCCCACGACTTATACCATGCATTTAACAAGCAGAACAATTTATTATTTTTGTAGAACAACGGGTCAAGCACTCCCAACATATCCGTACTTTTACATATTTATTCGAATATCTTCGCTCATAATTATTCTATCTGGACATATTATATACCATCGTAAAGCTTGTCAACTGCAGTTTAAGATGGTATCTTAAGCGATACAATCGGTTCGGAACTTAAAATGTTATCGACTGTTATCTGCCAAAAGAAACACAAAACCATATTCAACACAGGCATCCCATAAAATGCACTGACACACTATTTAAATGTACATCCATTTGGTTACAAACAGTCTTGCTATCTATTGCACTCAATAACCTCTGGATACTATACACCAGTTGTTAAATGTGTTCAGTGTTAGAGTCGATTTTTCCTGGAAAATAAACATCACGAAACACAACGTCATTTTCTGGGAAGTGGTTTAAATATAGCGCGGCTTCACTGAAAATAACCACTGCTTTGCAAATCAATACTGACTTAACATTGCTGTTATATCGACACCAGAATAACTCCCGAAATATTACTTTCCATCAATGAAATGTGATCGACCAACTTAATGTTTTAAATGAATGAGTTTCCCCACGACTTATACCATGCATTTAACAAGCAGAACAATTTATTATTTTTGTAGAACAACGGGTCAAGCACTCCCAACATATCCGTACTTTTACATATTTATTCGAATATCTTCGCTCATAATTATTCTATCTGGACATATTATATACCATCGTAAAGCTTGTCAACTGCAGTTTAAGATGGTATCTTAAGCGATACAATCGGTTCGGAACTTAAAATGTTATCGACTGTTATCTGCCAAAAGAAACACAAAACCATAAAATGCACTGACACACTATTTAAATGTACATCCATTTGGTTACAAACAGTCTTGCTATCTATTGCACTCAATAACCTCTGGATACTATATTGCTGTTGTTAAATATTGACTGAAAGATACACTAACAAATAAAATATTTACCATAGGAATTGTCCCATAGAGTGAATGGATTACATTTTATGACTTTTCAAAAGTGTATAAGAAACATTTATTAACAGTATAATTCATTGGGTATTAAATGCACATTTAAATGCACATTTAAATGTACATTCAAAAAGTATAAAAGGAGGAAGAATCTTAGGTTGATTCACACTTGGGTTTTTGACTTCAAGAAGACAAGACATATTTTCAAAAGCTAGAAGACGATAGAAGAAAAAGATGAAGAGAGCCATTGAAGAATATAGTGAGACAGAGAGTGAAGTAGATAACAAGAAGCAGAGAGTAGAGTCAGCTAAAGATATGTACACCATTCACCCACTTCTACAAAGAACATCAAGAAAATTCCGTTCCAAATGCCATGTATGCAGAATAACATTCAAACAATTTAATCAGAAGAATCCATTTGACATCCTTGGAAAAGTCTTTGACAGTTTGGTAGACGATATTAAAGAAGAATGTGGTGTAGAAGACAACGATCCAATGAGAATATCAGTTAACCACCCAGGATTAGAAATAGGTATATTTATTCCATTTACTAAGGCTTCGGCTATCACTGGTAACACCATATTAGATGAAATAGAAAAAGTTGTACAATCAAATGATAACTTTACTATCCATGATGGGCAATTATCTTTGGAAATAACACACACTTCTCTACCACAAGGGTCTGGGCGACACGCACCAATTTCATTTTCATCTGTTGATAAAATGGTGGGAAACAAGAAAAGTATTATTGAAATTAAAAATGTTAATGATTCAATGTGTCTCGCACGGGCCATTGTAGTGGGAAAGTGTCATGTTGATAGAGATAATTCTGAACTTTGGCAAAAGAAATGGAAAAATATTAGAAATTCTGATAGACCGACACAAGAGTTGGAAGCTAAGGCATTGATGGACAAAGCAGGTCTTGATTATAATATTCCTTGTGGATATGAAGAATATTATAAAATACAAGACCTGCTTTACCCAGAGTATGTCATCAAAATTCATCCACAGTATGCAAAAAGTGAATTTTTATTCAAACCTCCAGTTACCACCACTGATAGTAAAGTTATTCATATTTACCACCATGACCAGCATTTTGACACCATCACTACAATTACAGGGTTTTTAGGATGTTCATACTATTGTGAACTTTGCAGTAAAGGGAGTAATAACAGAGAACGTCACATGTGCCCTTTTGGTTGTATTTGCTATGCTCCAACAAAATGTATTCCTGAACATCCCATCACCTGTTACACTTGCAATAGACAGTTTAGAAGTCCATCATGCTATAATAACCATATCACTAGAAAGGGAAAAGAAGAAAAAACAATTTGTCAATTAGTTCAAAAATGTAAAACATGCAATTCACTAATATATCCAACAAAAGGAAAGCACATCTGTGAAGGATTCAAAAAATGCAAATATTGTCAACAAGTAGTTAATTCTGATCACCAATGTTTCTTTCCAAAATACACTTCACCCGAGGATGAAAAAATACCAAACATTCCATTTGTATTTTTTGATTTTGAAACCACACAAGACTCAGGAGTTCATATCCCAAATTTCTGTGTTGCTCATCGTGCATGTGGGGGGTGTATTTGCAAATCTATAGATCAAGAATGTATTTCCTGTGACAAATTTGGATATAGGCAATCAATATTTAAAGGGGAATCTACTTTATCAGATTTTTGTGAATGGCTTTTCAGTAAGGAACATAAAGGGACAACAGCTATTGCTCACAATTTAAGAGGTTTTGATGGACAATTTATTTTAAGACACCTCATTGAAACTGGTACAACAACTCCTGATGTAATTATGAATGGGAACAAAATTCTTTCACTTAAAGCTTGTAGTATTAGACTTATAGATTCTTTAAATTTTCTTTCAATGAGATTGGCACAATTTCCCAAAACATTTGGCTTGACAGAATTAGCAAAAGGTTATTTCCCCCATTTGGCAAACACACAAGCCTATCAAAATTATATTGGTCCTTATTTAGATTCAACATTGTATATGCCAGATTCAATGTCTCCATCAGATAGGGAAGATTTTATCAAGTGGTACAACCAAAAATTTACTAGTAATGCCAGATTTGATTTTCAAAAAGAAATGGAATTATACTGTAAATCAGATGTAGATATCTTGCGTAGGGGGTGTGGGGAATTCAGACAAAAATTTATAGATAGTGATGGCATAGACCCCTTGAGAGAAGCATTTACCTTAGCCGATGCATGTACAAAAGCTTGGAGAAAAAATTCACTTCCAGAAAACAAAATGGCAATCATTTCAGACATAGGTTACCCTGCTAAAGTCAAATACTCTGTTAAAGCCATTAGATTTTTACAGACACTTGCACAGGAAAAAAACATACATATTCAACATGCACTTAATGGTGGGGAGGTTAAAATAGGGGGATATTATGTTGATGGGTTTCACAAAGACACAAATACAATCTTTGAATTTTATGGATGTATGTGGCATGGGTGCATAACATGTTACAAAGACAACAGACATGAGAAAAATCCAGTCAATTTGTTAAATTACCAAACTCTCTACAACAATACACAGGAACGCATACACCATTTAAAATCATTAGGGTATAACATGAGAATAACATGGGAACATGAACTTGATGATTTTTGCAAATCAAATCCTGAAGTAAAATCAACATTAAATTCATTTTTTCCAAACATGGATCCTATTAAACCACGTGAAGCATTATTTGGGGGGAGAACAAATGCCATTAAATTACATCATAAAATAGACCAAAACACAGACAATGAAATAAAATACATAGACATCTGTTCACTCTATCCTTATGTCAATAAACACAGAGAATATCCAGTAGGTCATCCACATATACTCACAAAAGAAAACATAGACATGAATAATATAAGACAGTACAGGGGACTTATCAAATGTAAAGTTTTACCACCACAATCTCTACACATGCCAGTATTACCAATTCATTGCAACAAGAAAATGGTTTTTACACTTTGCAATACATGTGCAGAACAAGAATTAGACAAATGTGAACACACACCAGATCAACGCAGTATTACAGGTACATGGACATCTATTGAACTTTTTAAAGCATTGGGAATGGGATACACATTACTTGACACTTATCAGATTTGGCATTGGGAAGAATGGTCTTCAGAAATTTACAAACATTATGTGAACAAATATTTAAAAATGAAACAAGAAGCCAGTGGATATCCAGATTGGGTGAAAACAGAAACAGACAAAGATACATTTAAGAAAGACTATGCACAAATTGAAAACATACATTTGGAAAATATTGAAAAAAATCCAGGACAAAGATCATTTGCTAAAACCATGTTAAACTGTTTATGGGGGAAAAGTGCACAAAACAATTTAAAAACAAAAACAGAATACATACAAGACCCATCCAAATATTTTGACCTGATACAAGATAAAGACATCATTATAAAAAATGTTGAATTGTTTGATCATGATAAATGTATTTTAGTCAATTACACAAAATCTACAGATGTTTATGAACCTCACAAATCAGCTAATGTTGCAGTTGCATCTTTTGTCACAGCTTATGCACGAATGGAATTATATAAAGTAATAGGACGTTTGGGTAGACGAGTATTATACTTTGACACAGACAGTTGTATTTACATCCATAACCCCTCACTTTGGAATCCACAAATTATAAACAGTAGGTTAGGTCAATGGACAGATGAACATCCAGATGCAAAAATTATTGAATATGTAGGTTTAGGTCCAAAAAATTATGGTTACAAATACATTAAAGATGGTCAAATACACACTTCATGTAAAGTTAAAGGAATCACATTAGACTACAATACATCACAGAAAGTCAATTTTGAATCCATGGTGGAATGTGTACAAGACAGACACAATTATAAAATGAACATTGAATACACACATAGAATTAAACGCAACAAGAACAGACAAGTCACAAGTGAAAGACAAACCAAAACATTCAGATCTGTGTACACAAAACGTTTTGTAGTGGATAAATATGATACAAGACCTTATGGGTTTAAGGTATAAAAATTACTCTTTAGAATTCTCATTTCAAGTTTGAACAAGACCAGACATGTCACAATTGAATTACAAACCAAAACATTCAGATCTGTGTACACAAACCATTTTGTAGTGGTTAATATGACACAAAACCTTATGGGCCTAAGGTATAAAAGAACCCTTCAGATTTCTCATTTCAACTTTGAACACTGAGCAGGCAAGATGTCTCTACCACTCAATCCTACTTATCCCATATACTTGTCAGAGTTAAGAAGACTTTCAAGTTTTAGTATGACTACAAACCCTATTTTAAAATCCAAGAAAGAAGACTTAGCTAAAGCTGGATTTTTCTATGTGGGAGATGGTAAAGTAAAATGTTTTGTATGTGGACAAGGTTTAATGAATTGGGAAGAAAAAGATATTCCTTTGCAAGAACATGTTAAGTGGTCACCAAATTGTTCTTATATTCAACTGATAAGAAATTGTCAATTATACAATCCACCAACAAGTATGCAAACACCCCCAGATAAAATATTATCAGTGATGGATTATGGATTCACTTTAAATCAAATATTTTCAACAATGAAAAAATATGACAAGTGTTTAGATGATTTTCCAGATTCTAAGTCTTTATTTGCACTCATGGTGCTAAATGATCAAAGTACATCATTTAGTACCATAATTGCAAGACAAGCTGCAGGACAATTCAAAACTAAGTTTGATAAAATGTTTTCAGATAATGCAGGAAATGATTTTCCTGACCGTCCTGATGTATTTTGTGCATCAGGTAATATAGTACCTGATGGACAAAATACATCAGAAGAGACAAAAGAATCATCACTTTGATTTCAACCATGGAACCAGTAAGACGTATCTTAGACAACAAGATTACACGTAAGGCATTATTATATGCATTTCAATTGATCACTCCTGGTTATCTAACAATAACAAAAGAGTTTATTCATAATCAATTGGGAAAAGATGAAATGTATGGGGAATTTTGTAATGCATTACAAATCATGAATGCTTTTTACAAAGATAATATAGAAAATATTTGGACAAGAGTTGTGTGGGGTAATATAATTTATGATAAAGAAATCATTAATTACTTGTATAGACAATGTGTACCACAAATAGATAGAAGAATAGATTCTTCAGAAACTGTATTTGAGTTAAAAGCACCCTTAAAACGAATACCTACTAAAAGACATGAAGAAGGTATGGAATCAGAAAGTATATAAGTGAATGATTTGACAGCTCTTATTCACACAAATACAATTATGGCATCGAGTGAATGTTTATTGTTTCAACACCCTTGTAATATCTTTATTTCGGGGCCTAGTGGTTCAGGAAAAACAGAATTTGTCAAAAAGCTTATTGATATGAAACATGACTTATTTCAAATTCCCCCACAAAAAATCATTTGGTGTTATAAAGAATGGCAAAATACATATACTTTACTTAAAGAAAGTGAAGATATTAAATTCATAGATGGTATCCCTGATGATGAATATGAAATTGTCAGTGATGTCACTATTTACCATCTTGTAGTTTTTGATGATATGTTAGGAGATAAAGATGAAGAAAAAATTAAATTATGGTTCACACGAAAAGGACATCATAGAAATGCAAGTGTCATTTACATTACACAAAATATGTTTCAACAATCTAAATCTAGTCGTACCATAAGTTTAAATGCACATTATATGATTTTATTTCAAAATACCAGAGATAAAGGGCAAATTAAAGTATTGGCAAATCAAGTTCAATTACCACATTTAAATGCATGTTATCAAGATGCAACAAGTATTGATCATGGTTATTTATTAATTGATTTTCATCCTAGAACTCCTGAGTCTTTGAGATTAAGAACTGATATTTTTCATCCTTGGGTAACACAAAATGAACGTGGTCCCATCATTTATACAAAACTATAAATTCCCCATGTTCTAATGAGTTGATGTTAGTTAGTCAAAGTTTGTCAACGACTACACATCATCATGGTATCATTCATACAATCTTTGGAACAACTTGGTCAAGAAACAAGTCCATTTGCAAGACAAAAATTACTTAAGAAAGGTTTTAAGAAAATTTTAAAATGGTTTACATTAGCAAGTAGAATCATACTGAATAAGAAAATTAAATTGCCAAAACAAACTTTAACTTATATGGATAAACATAAACAAGATCGTGAACAACTTGCAAATCCCAGAGTTGATCTTGCAACAAAACGAAACATTATTTTAAAACCAGGAGGTGGTGGATTTTTTGGTGGTGTTATCATTCGTAATTTAATTCGATGGGATGGTCATAAGACAAGTAGATCATTCTATTCACCATTCAAAAAAACAAAGAGTAAGAAACAAAAGTCACCTAAAAGGAAACGAAAATCCCCTAAGAAAAGATCAAATAATTCATCAAGCTCTAGAGAGATAAAAAATCAACGAAAGGTAGGACCTGAATATATGTACACAAATTTTGAAATTGCACCTCATAGATCTCCATCTACAAAAACAAAAGCATTACTTGTGAAAAATCTTCAAAGACAAAGAAAAGTATCACCACTTAAGTTAACACGTGTAGTGTCAATAACAAAAGATGGTGTTAAAAAAAATCATGAACCAATGTATTCTGTAATAAAACCAAGTCAAAATGTACTGCATGACCCAATGGGTTCTAGACAAAATACAGACCATGTACCATTAAAAGAAAAGATTCCCACAATGGCACGTTTTACAGCTTTAAATACACCTAAACCTGTTAAAGGGATAAGGTCTTACTTTAAATAATATAAAGTTTGCACATATATAAATAGCATTACATTTTTATATTTGTTTCATTTAATCATTAGATTCTATAAGAGCAAGATGGTGAGACAAAATAAGAAACAAAAAATTCCTTTAGTTAAAAAATATGGTGGTATGTTAATAGGTTTAAGTCAAACTCCTCCAGCATTTCAAAAACAAATTATGAAAAATGCACCTAAAGAATTAATTAATTGTGTGTCAGAATGCTGTCATAATCTTTTAAAAGGCAACAAACATCTAACAAAAAGTCAGAAACAAAAATTACATCCAAAGCGTCAACAACTACGAGCACTCGCTAGTAAATCAATAACTCTTAAAAAGAAAAAACAAATTTTAAATCAAAAAGGTGGTTTTTTACCATTACTTGGTTTACTTGGACCTGCTATAGGAGTTGCAACAAATCTTGCAAATAAATTAGTCGATAAAATATGAAAAAGATGGCTATTGTACCTTATCAAATGTTAGAAGATATGCAACGTTTTAGAAATGAAAAAGCTCAAAGACCAAGATTACCCCCTAACCCACAAGTTACAAATACTGCACAACTTCAAAATGATTTATCATCTGTGTTAGGAAATTCAGAGTTGTCCGAAAGTGAGAAAGAACAAAAGTATGGGGAAACTTTACAAAAATTTCAAATGTCACATAAGAAAGCATTACAACCAACATTGGTTCCATTGCCTGAGTCAGGAGAAAAATCATTATTTTTACGAGATCATATTATAGAAAGTGTCCCTGTTACAATGAGACGTAAAGCAACTTCATTATTATCTGCTTTATCATCTCATCCACACATGAGTTGGGATGATCAGGGTGTATTAAGTTACGATGGAGAAGTCATAAAAGGTTCAAATATCATAGATTTAGTCAATGATGTTCTTAGACACCGAAAAGGTTTTAAACCGAGTGGATGGGAAATGTTTAGTCGTGGATTAAAAGATATAAATATCCCTCAAGATTTTGTTGGTAATCGTGAACGTTGGTTATGGATGAATAGACAACCTATACCCAAACCCAGTAAATATCAAAGTTCTCCAGAAGATAGTTGGTCTGAAACTCCTCAATCCTCCCCTCCAAAACGTAAAGTTCGTCGAGGTCATAGAGTGCAGTGGAGTGAAGACACACCAAAGTCAGCACTAAAGCGTAAATTGACAAAACGTAGATTATCTGAAAAATGGGAAGCTTATTGAATGATTTATTAACTAAAATATATTACAATACAAAACATCCTGCTGGTTATGGTGGTATACAAAAATTGTACAAAGCAGCTCATAGTAAAGATAATTCCATCACAATTGATCAAGTGAAAAAATGGTTGAAAGGAGAAAGAACTTATACTTTACATAAACCCATCCGTAAAAAATTTTCAAGACGTAAGACTATAGTGGGTGGTATTGATCATCAATGGCAGATTGATTTAGCAGACTTACAAATTTACAATCTTACAATGATCAATTTCGTTATTTAGTTTGTGTTATTGATGTATTTTCCAAATATGCATGGGTAATACCCATTCACAATAAATCAGGAGAGACATTAACAAAATCTTTTCAGAGTATTTTAAAAACTTCTGGACGTAAACCTTTATCATTACAATCTGATAAAGGTTCTGAATTTAAAAATAAAGATGTACAAAAATTTTTAAAGAAACAAAACATTCATTTCTTCACAACAGAAAATCCTGAAACCAAAGCTAGTATTGTTGAATGTTTTCAACGTACATTGAAAACACGAATGTGGAAATATTTTACACACAAACGTACATTAAGGTACATTGATGTGTTGGAAAATTTAGTTGATGGATATAATCATAGTTTTCATCGAAGTATTCAGAGAACTCCTGCTTCAGTATCATTAGAAAATGAAGTAGAAGTATCTCAACATTTGTATGGTAAAAAAAAGTCTAAAAAGAAAAAAATACAATTTAAAGTTGGTGATATAGTACGTATTAATAAAACCAAACGTACATTTGAAAAAGGGTATTTACCAAATTGGACAAAAGAGTTATTTAAAATTACTCATGTAAAACATACAATACCACCCACTTATAAACTTGAAGATATGGGTGGTGAAAATATACAAGGGACATTTTATCCACAAGAAATTCAAAGTATAAAAGATGATAAAAAATATATAATTGAATCAATTCTTAATAGACGGTCAAGACGTGTGGGAAAGAAAATTATTAAAGAACTTAAAGTACATTGGGAAGGTTATCCAAAGAAATTTGATAGTTGGATAGCAGAATCAGATTTGATATAAAAAGAATATGTCATTAAATGAAACTTCATTACCTAATGAAACCACAAGTGTTGATGTACAAAGTCAACAAAGTCAACAATTTAAAATTTGTGGAAATCGTGTTGCAAAAAATCAAGTCACTTATTTCACACAGATTATTATCATTTATGGTATTATAATTACTGCCATTGCACATTTGAGTTTACAAAGCCCTGATAAAGAATTGTGGTTAGTGTTATTAAGTAGTTCATTAGGATATATTCTTCCAAGTCCAGGTTTAAAATATTTGAAACAACCACAAGATAAGAAAAATGAATTCATTTTACGTAACACTTCTCAGTGATAGTTCTATGGATATGTTTCCAAATAATACCCAATGTTGTTTTCAAACACAATTATCTAAACCCATTCATGTTGATAAAGAACATTGGGAAGTGGGATTAGTTGAAGTAATTTTACCTTCGGAAGCAAAAAATATTACAGATGAAGAATCTGTTTTTAAAATCTTTGTGACAGATAGCAACATATCAAATCGTATTAATAAAACGAAATTGAAACATACATTTCACAAAGGTGTTGCTGGTGTTGAATTAAATATTTTATCAGGTGCATATTTAAATGGCGCTCATGTCATAGATGCAATGCAAACAGAAATTCAAGAAAAACTTGGAGACATATTTAAATCATTTGATGTATTATTTCATGTTGGATTTTCAAGTCTCCAAGGGCGTGTAAAAATAGTAGGAAATAGTATTGGGAAAGTGGGTATTAAAATGTCAGAAAGTTTATTACAAAAATTGGGATGTAAAGATAGTTATTCTGTCATTTTTCCTAACACATCAAAAGGTGCATTTAAATATAATGTGGACTTAAATGTGGATTTCAATCAAATCTTTATTTATGCTGACATAGCAGATTATACATTTTTAGGTGATATTGAAGCACCTATTTTACGTGTGATTCCATTTGAATCACATAAAGAGTCTCTACATACTCATATAGAATTTGATAATGTACATTACGTACCAGTATCAAAATCTTATTTTGATCAGATTAGTATAAATATAAATGGGAACACTGGTAAACCCATTCAGTTTGCAAGTGGCAAGACAGTTGTCAAGTTGCATTTTCGACAGAGACATAAATTAAATTTGTAAAAATGATGCCGGTGTATCAAGGTGTACCACGGCAATATGGATATGGATTAGGGTCTATTTTTCGCACAGCAATAAGAACAGCTGCACCATTTATAAAACCAATTGCAAAAAATGCATTTCAAACCTTGAAGAGAGATGGATTAAGACATGGTTTAGAAATAGCAAATGAATTGATAAAAAAACGTAAAGCACCTAAAGACATTTTATTAACTCATGGAAAAGATCTTTTGAAATCAGTTGGTGAATCTGCTTTAGGTATAAAAAGACAAAAACAAGAACGAAAACGTCAGTCTGTGGTTCGTTCTCGTAGAGGTAAGACACGTCAAAGACAAGCTTATTCAAAACGAAAATCAAGACCACTTGATATATTTGATTGAAAAAAATCATGATGTTACATGGATCTTGCGAACATTTTGGTAGTAGTTTTGATCCAGATAATGTATCACCAACATCAAGTGGTATAGAAAATATTGGTGAAATTGAACAATTTCCTATTGCATCTTTAAATAATTCTTCACCAATAGAATTTTTAATTCCAAGACAAACAACCAAGTGGTTAGATCTTGCAGCATCTACACTTGAAGTTCAATTTAAAATTACAAAACAAGATGGGAGTGTTTTGGCTGGAGATACACAAATTGCTCCTATCAACAATTTTTTTCATAGCATGTTCAGTAAAATTGATGTTACACTGAATGGCAATCTTATCACCACCAATACAGATCTTTATCCTTATAGAGCATATTTTGAGAATTTTCTTAGTTATTCAAAAGATGTGAAAAAAACACATCTAGCTGCTAGTGAGTTGTGGTATAGAGATACTCCTGGACACCTCACGGAAACAAGTAAAGCTTCATCGAACAAAGGTTTGACTGAGCGAGCTAAAATAATTGGTGGTAGCAAAAATGTACAACTAAGAGGAAAACTGCATTTAGATCTGTTTGTGCAAGATAAGTATTTACCAAATGGAGTTGAGATGAGAATTAAATTGCATCGTGCTCCAACTAAATTTTGTTTGATTGGTAGTGAACATGGAAAAATAGAAATTCAAAAAGCCATATTCAGAATACCGGCATTGGATTTATTTCCAAAATTTGCGAATGATCTTAATGCACAAATAGATCGAACAAATTATAAAATGCCCATAAGACGTAGTGAAATTAAAACTTTTACTATTGGAAGTGGTCTTCGTTCAAAAATAGAAGACTATCTGTTTCATAAACAGATGCCAAAACGAATTATTCTTGGTTTAGTTAGTAATAGAGATATAAATGGAGATATTGGCAGTAATCCATTTAATTTTCAACATTTCGATTTGAATAAGTTGGAAATCACAATAGATGGACATTCCATTAAAGCACGTCCCTTTGAACCGAATTTTGAAGGTGGACTTTATCTAAATTCATATTTATCATTGTTTGAAGCTATGGGCTATTTTGGACAAAATCAATCATTTAATTTATCTTTGCAGGATTATGCAGAAGGGTATACCCTTTGGGGTATTGATTTGACACCTGATCAGAGTAGTAGTGGGCCCTTGGCTCACCCAATAAAGTCTGGCAATCTTAGGTTTGAACTTCAGTTTGCTCAAGCTCTTCCAGAGGTGATCAACGTTGTTGTCTATGCAGAATTTGATAGTGAGATAGAAATCAACAAATTCAGAGAAGTGATATTTGACTATTAAACAAGATGAGTCAGTGTGAACATTGCAAGATGTGTAAAGAAAAAATACAAACATTATTTCAAGAATGTGTAGTGATAGAACTGACAAAATCCATTCAACAGAAAATGAAAAATATCTGTGAAGAAGAAAATCGAACCAACACAACAACATTAATAGATATGAACATTGCAGAGTGTTTACAGAAAGTGTGTCCAGTGACTATACTATATAATCTACACAAGAGAGCAAGAAAAATAAACTTATTAGAATATTGTGCTCATATAGACTTTGAAATAGACTGCCAAAAAGACATTCAAAAGTGGGCAGATTTAGTGAAAAGAGACTGGTCATATTATACAGGATATCTTGATTAATGGCTCCGTGCCAGCCTTTTTCAAGGCTAAGAAGATGGAAACCATACAATTACAAACTATACTTGACAGTTCTCAAAGGTTATCATCCTTAAAAGGAAAAGTGTGTTCAAAAGACTTGTTACCAAAACGAAAACCTAAACACAGACAAGCATATATTGTGAACACAGATTCATCAAAAGAACCAGGAGAACATTGGATAGCAATATATTTTAAAGACAATCATTCTGCTATCTACTTTGATTCATATGGTTTACCACCATTAGATAGAGACATATACAATTTCATAGTGAAAAATACAGATTCCTGGACAATAAATACAATGAGACTACAAAGTGAATTTACTGTTGTGTGTGGAATGTACTGTATATTTGCTTTAGATCATCTTGCAAGAGGATATGATTTAGAGACAGTTCTTACTATCAAATTTGATCCAAGAAATTTTCAAGAGAATGATAGAGATGTTCGACGATGGTTTGAGCAAACTTATAGACATTATTTGAAATAACTGTAATAAATATCAGGTGTCAAAACAATCCCACAGAGGTAATTTTTTACATCTTTTAGTTTTTTAAGTTTTTTATTAAAAGTCAATCATCTATTATATAATTTTCGCCAGACATTTGTGTAACAGAGAGATAGGGTTTTTAGTTATTTTTTATATTTGTTTCAAGATCAGATCACTTGAGTGATATCAGTTTTTTATTTGATACCCAAGATTGTTTTCAAAAAACAATCTTGGGTATCAAATAAAAAAGCTAGCATAAAAAAGAATCTTGATGTAAATAGGTTTTCTCATGGATAGGCAAACTCAGATCTCGGTGTATATATGTTCAGAGTTCATTTCAATATAATGATTCAACTTTAAATACAGTTTTGTCTTTTGTTAAAACCTTTGTGATAGTTTAGTCGATTTTTGTTAGGTTAGTCCTATAATCCCGTTTTTATCACCGTGTCCCTATTATCTCCCACCAGTAAAAAAGAGTTAAGAGTCACTTCTCTTTTTCACTGTGAGTATTAGGTTTTAATATTGTATGCATACTTATCGAAAACTTTTATAGTGTAACCTGATATACAGTTTATACTGTAGAGATAATTTTGATTGCTAAACATACAATGAATACTATTCTTACTATAGAAAAAACAACTATCACAGAGAGTTCGACCACAACGCGAATCACTAAGTTTTTTTATTTTGTGCATGTGTTCTTGTGTTTTATTGTAAGCATAATTTCCTTATACTTACAACAAAACACAAGAAGACACACAAAATTTCCCCATTTATAGAAGTTGTATACACAGGGTGGAGAGATGACAAAACCCAAAACCATATGGATAACCCCTAATATAAAATGATTTTAAATTAATAGACATTGGGTCACACTCTAGGGAGGGAACTGTTTTTTGTCTTTTCATAACAAAGACTTGATTGTGTACATGAGAAGATCTCTTTCTAATAGTGTGGGTTGGCCCTGAAAAGGGCCGTTTTTAAAACATCTTCAGTTCCGTAGAGAGCTGTTTGGTAAAGCCATCTCTGCTTCGGTGAAGAATTCACCTTCCCACACGCCTATGGTTGTTGCTAGCATCTCTTCATCTGTAAAGCAATCTTGTTCCCATGCATAGCTTCGTCCTACAAGAGCTTCCTCCTGCAAATGTACGGGGAGATCAAACCAGTGTTTAGGTCGATTCTTGTACTGGATCTCCCCGAACGGACGTGTGGCGGCTTTGACGAAAGGGTGGTCTTCAATCTTCTTAAGTTGTTCTTCCATCGAAAGTGTTGCCGACCACCACTTTCTCAAAGCCGCCACACGTCCGTTCGGGGAGATCCAGTACAAGAATCGACCTAAACACTGGTTTGATCTCCCCGTACATTTGCAGGAGGAAGCTCTTGTAGGACGAAGCTATGCATGGGAACAAGATTGCTTTACAGATGAAGAGATGCTAGCAACAACCATAGGCGTGTGGGAAGGTGAATTCTTCATCGGCTCTCTGTTTCTTGGTTCTCTCATAACTCTCTACGGAAATGTAATTGATCTTCGTTGGCTCCATGTCTTTTTCCTCTCTGTCAAAAGATGATTTTCTTTAGTCAGACGATGAAATGTATCCAAACCCTCAACTCACCTTCTTTCTATAGACAATCTGAGGATCGAAAATGCACTGAAGAACTCTCATGCGACAATTCGATCGAGTGTGGGAAAAAATCCAGGTCTGGGGTACATAAAATATTTCCTTATAAAATAAAAACTTGCAAAATAGAAAAATAATTTGCAAACACAAAAAATATTTTCTTAGAAAATATATTTTGTGTTTGCAAATTTATTTTCACAAAAAACTTTTTCATAAAATTATGAAAAAGCTTTTTGTAAAAATAATTTGCAAACACAAAATATATTTTCTTAGAAAATATTTTTTGTGTTTGCAAATTATTTTTCTATTTTGCGAAACACAAAAATAATTTGCAAACACAAAAAATATATTGCAAACCACAAAAACATTTTAAGCTAAACAAAAAATTAATTTGCAAACTACAAAAAATAAATTAATGTACAGTGGAAACTTATAAGCCAGAAATGTACTATAGGATCTGGTCATAAAGCATGATGCGGTGGCACTATAGCACCAAGCATTTTTAACACTGAGTTTTCCATACGGTCCATAGGGTTAGTGTTAAATTGTGTAACTTATAGCCCCAAGAATTTATAGTTGTGAAACTTATAGCCCCAAGAACTTATAGCCCCAAACCTGAATGCACTGTGCCACCAGTGCATTCAGGTTTGGGGCTATAAGTTCTTGGGGCTATAAGTTTCACAACTATAAATTCTTGGGGCTATAAGTTACACAATTTAACACTAACCCTATGGACCCTATGGAAAACTCAGTGTTAAAAATGCTTGGGGCTATAGTGCCACCCCCAACTACTAACGTACACACCGTCAGGGACGTCGCGACAGGGGTGGGGGTGGGGTGGGGGTCTCACCCCCCCAATATTTGTCAAAACCTCAATAGTTGGAAAATCGGAGGGCAAAAATATCAACAGTTAGAAATTTTTAAAAAAATACTGAATATACGGTATAATTCACTAACAAACCTATTTTTCCGACTGGAGGACCATAATAAGGAAATGAAAATTGGGTCAAAGAATTCCGACTCCACGCGGCCTGCAGTCTGAATGACATCAATTAGAAGAGTCCATAATCACCGTTTGGGATAGACCAATCCATATTCTCAACGTGCAGTCTTTGGGCTGCACGTTGAAAATATCGATTGGTCTACCCTACAAATTCACTGAGCAGCCATTCTACTTTTTAAATATATGGTGTGTCATGATCCTGGACCGGAAAAGCGGTCTTACGGGTTCAAAGGGTTAATAAAAAAGTACTTGTTGTCATGTCAAGTGCCTGTGAAATGCTCTAGAAACACAAAACTCCCACTTTCCCAAAGGCGATGTTTCAAATTTGTCCGTCAGACAGTAGGCGTATGAGCCACTGGGGACAATTCGGGCAAAGCAAGATATTGAAAATTTGTATCCAACTGGAATTAAAAATGTTCCCTACAAAAAAATCACTGAATTTGGAACTGAAAATTAGCCTTATAACTATTACAAGAACCCATTAAAACGGATCTGAGCACATCAATTTTTCAAAATTTTCTAGGGGAGGACCCCAGACCCCCTGCTAAAGATTCGCGCCTTTGGCGCTCGCAGTTTTGCACCTACCATCCTACGGTGCTTATGTGTTGGGATTCCCAGTTAGAATTTCAAAGGGTCTAACCCCCCCTCCCATTTAAAGGCCTCTAGCTACGTCCCTGCACACCGTCCAGCTGCTGGGTTTGTATGTGATGACAAACACTGCTAAAGTAGTGTTACATCCATGATATCACAACTGTAGTGGAAAGGGAAGCGCCCGATCCTTCTCTTAAAAATAGTGAATGAGCTGGTGGCCATTCCCTTGGCAGTCTTATTCACTTCAGTCACAGATCTAGTAAAAGTTCAAATACCAGACAAATTAAATTAAACCCCTATTATACAAACATTTTTTTAAAAAATCATGTTTTCAACGAACAACTGTAGACTGGAGTTCTTTGCCTGATCGTGCTGACTTGTACAACCAAGTTGGCAGTTTCAAAACTACTACTTCTAGCAGGACGCGCATACAGATCAACAAGCGAGGACACACACATGGTTATACAATTTGTTCATTAACCCTTCACCTATCATGAAAAGCAGACGACACTTGCAAAATAAATTCTTGAGTAACTATTATTTTCATTTTTTTTGTCTCAAAAACATAGGTTATGACTCCTCATTGGAACGAGCTCGACGAGCTCGTTCCAATGAGGGGGTCATAACCTATATTTTAGAGACGAAAACAAATATAATGAAAATTAATTGGCGATTTTTGAGAATAGCGTTGGCCGGTTTTGGCCGTTACGTTAATAAAGGGTTAAACGAGATAATTTCCAGTATTATACAGATACGGGAGAAACACTTACATATGTCTTGCATCTATGATAAAAATGGACGTGGCAGGAAAAATGTTAATGGAAATATCGCTTATTTTCAAGTTTCTCCGACTGGTTTGTTTGTCTGCGTCTTTACGTTTACTTATCTGTTAAAACATTTTGTTTCACAGCGGGAGGTTATTTTACGAATAATAAACATGGAAAATGCATGCCTGATGACAGACGAGATGAAAAGGGAACAATAATTTACCTTTTCAATCCACAAATGAGACTTAAACTCAATTTGGTTGTTGACAAGGATATGGTGTCATATCTCTTGCGTAGAAAAGATAAAACACAACATTCTGTTTTGACTGATTAAGGTTGATTCGAAGGGGATGGGGACCGATTTCGTGCATCGTCAGTCAAAAAATCCACAATGACTTTGAAGTATGTACAGTACAGCCGCCGGGGAGTTGGTCAAAATCCACGCGTGGGGAGTTTTGTCCAGAGGCACCTTTCTCAACCACTAATCAGTCGTTTTAAACAAATATTCAATAAAAGAATTTGGGGGCGATTCCATTGTTTTATGCCGGAGATTCACTGTTAACACATCGTCCCCTGAGTTCCAATGTGTTCTATGTGCCAGTAGGCACATAGAACACATTGAAACTCAGGCGACTACATGTGTGGAAATATTACCCACGCGTGGAAGTTGATAGTTCCTCGACGACTGATGTGTTCATAAAAGCGGACGGAGAATTTCGATCTCATCGCGACAAGGTCGAACTTATTTTTCTGCATTTCTCCCTACAATCGTCTGAAAAGAAATGTGAGAACATTGAAAATGAAAATCCATTTTCGTTTGTTATTGGTGATCCGACTTGATTTCACAATATTTTGTTTTTGAAGTCAGGACCCAATAATAAGCGTGTCCCGATGTAATCGCGCTCTGATTGAGAAAAATTCACCTTTATAATCACACCAATGTAGTTAAATTTCGTTTCTTAAGCTAAGTTCACAACCTCCATACAGAGGAGACACAGAGCATCTTTGGATAAGTGGGTGAGGACGGACTGAAATGTAACACTCTCTTAGAATATCATGAAAGAGGTTGTGTGACCTGAGAGGCGATCTGGTGACTTTAGGGAATTGGTGCACCATCCTTGACTTATCTCGTCGTGAAATTCGACTTTCGATAAAGTTATCTTATTCCTTGAAATTATGAGGCGATGAAGGTCCAAATAAGAATCATGTAATTATTGAGAAAACATCTATGTGATCAGTAGAAAATAAAGCGAAGTTTCCTTTTATTACTTTTAATAAACGAAAACAACAGACATCTCTCGCAGTTGTCTGTTGGTTTCGTTTATTAAAAATTACTAAGGGAAATATGGCTTTTTGGCAAGCTGATCAGAAGCAACTAAGTATCTATCCACTTTGGATCTTTGTTTAATAATAATAATAACACTGGGCGGCCGCTGATTTGTTGTGGTTTTCAGGTGAGAAGGCCTTGGTTACCCATGTACTCCCAACTGCCTCCCTATTCCCACGCTTCTACTCTCCCCCAGCACTCTGAGACGAACTGCTTGATGACATCTCTTGCCCCATTCTTCCCAATCTCTCCGATTAGCATATTAACCCTCTACTTTGAGTCTCTCACTAACCACATGTCCTTCATTCTCCCATCCCACTACTCCATTATACTCTCAGTATAGCGAATGTGTTTTTACAGTAATTTGTAAGTTTTTATCCTTCCCAGGAAAACAGTTAGCAAATCTTAACTCCTAGACTTTAATATTAATGGAAAGTATAGTGGCTTTATTATTTGTTGATATAATGAACAGAAAATAGTTATAGAACATCTAAAGATGATGGAATGCAATGTCACGGCCCAATAAGCAAGTTTACTTATCGTGTAGAACCGACTGGATAACACGAACAGCAAATTTTCTTCTTCGGAGTAGGGCTGTCGCGATCAATCGATTAATCGATTGTTGATCGGTCACGGGGAAATCGATTAGTATTTTTCGTTGTCGAATAATCGGTAAATTGTATCCCGTTTTAGATGTTTAATAATTAAAAGAAAATTTGATGAAAAAACTATTGTTTCAAAAGGCATTGAGTTAAGAACATCGATGTTAAACCCCAAGAAGCCGTTGGAAGCATTTGTCTTCCAGGTACATTCATCAAAGCTTTGATGTTCTGAATCTTTGAACCGTCAGTGTAATAATCAAGACCGGTCGGCAGTTGCGCAACTGCCGACTGGTCTTGATTATTACACTGACGGTTCAAAAGTTCAGAACATCAAAGCTTTGAGTGTACCTAAAAGTTGATCGTCTTCGTTGTTTACTTGAGGTAGGTCAGCTGACTTGAACTTCATTTTTATCGACTTCAAAGAGATGGAGAGGGGTGTGTGGGGGGGGGGGGGGGGGGTCATCTAGGAACGATTAATCGATTATTATCGATTATTTGCGACGATTAATCGATTCCTAAATTGAAAAATCGTGACAGCCCTACTTCGGAGTATGTTCGCCAACATAACTCTTTTACACTAGTATCAATACACCGAAATTTGAAGCAACATTTCCCTACCATGCAACTATGAATCTAACCAATTCAATCTTCTCTCACAGAGCTCAATGACTCAAAGTTTTTCTCCAAAGTTCAGTGACATCTCAAAGAATAACCACTGGGAGGTTGGGGAGGGAGTATATACAGGGTACTTGCTTCCTCTTGTACTTCAGTAACCGGGTGCGTAGGAAGCATATTGCCCATGGGGGAAAGGGCATTTTATGATACATATCAGTGGTGGCCCTTGTGTCTTTGGGGCATGGTAGGAATATAATACACAGAGCTATGATGGCGTCTCACGATCCTCCTCAATATTTCTACCCGACGGAAAAAAATTGTTAAATGCGGAGCAAAATTATCTTCATTTTTCTAGACGTTAAAGTCAAACGAGACAAACTTTGGCCTCATCTTTAGAGTAAATAGTCTGTGCACCCTGTTCCTGGTAATTCTCAATAGTCTGTGCACCCTGTTCCTGATAATTCTCAATAAGATGTGCGTCCTATTCCTGATAATTCTCAATAAGATGTGCATCCTATTCCTGGTAATTCTCAATAGTCTGTGCATCATATTCCTGGTAATTCTCAATAAGATTGCAATGCCGGGTTGATAAAGATAATATTGGCCTAACTCACTAAATTATACCTCGAGTGGAGAGAGCGGATTACTATTCTAAATGCAGGTCGGTATATTAATGGGTCGATCTGGATAAATCCACTGGTCTTCATACTACTGGATTGCAGTAATGTTAGCAGAAAAACGTCGCCACTCCACTGGTTCACCCTAAAATGGCGCCAGAACAATCAGCACGATAACTCCATCCAATCCATGCCGTGTGGTGGCGTGAAGACTGCTATACTTCATCAAACTTCATGGTGTTGTCTTAACACGAAAAGTAGTTGCACGATATCAAATTTCTAATCTCGATACTTGCTTTTTTTGTCAATAACAGCTAAAATATGTTTTAAATATTCAATTTGTATTGCCGCGAAAATATGCACATCAACAATATATTCATTTTTACAGCATCATATTAGCGCCGTTGGAATTAAATGTTCTAAATTGTTAACCCTTTACCCAATGTAACGTCCAAAACCGGCCAGCGCTATTCACAAAAATCGCCAATTAATTTTCATTATTTTCATTATTTTTTTCATGTTTTGTCTCAAAAACATAGGTTATGACCCCTCTTTGGAACGAGCTCGTCGAGCTCGTTCCAATGAGGGGGGTCATAACCAAGGTTTTTGAGACAAAAAATGAAAAAAGTAGTTATTCAAGAATTTTATTTGCAAGTGTCGTCTGCTTTTAGTGTTAGGTAAAGGGTTAAACTGTTATAAGAGTTTTACGAAAATTTTATAATTTAGCTGAACTATTATAACAGTTTTCCAAACTGTTATAAAAAATTAACTAAACCGTATAACTATTTAGCTCCACTAAACGGTTATATGTTATAACAGTTAATAATTTGGGATATTAAATTTCAATAGCGCTAATAAGGTTCCGTACGTTTTACACAAACATCAAAGTACATTCTTTAACCCTTTACCCAATACAACGGCAAAAAACGCCAGCGCGATTCACAAAAATTACCCTTCAATTTTCATTATTTTTCGTCTATAAAATATAGCTTATGACCCCTAATTGGAATGCGCTGAACGGGCTATATGTTTGACGCAGAAACTGAAAAAAAGAATTATTCAAGAATTTTGTTTGCAAGTGTCGTCTGCTTTTCGTGTTAGGTAAAGGTTTTAAAACCATTGGCGATTGCGAGTCGACGGAAAATTGAAAACTTTCGACAAAGTTTTTCTTTAATTTATAGCAACATCCGCACCCTAAACTGGCTGCGGTTGAGACACTTTTCTATATGTGACCAACAGGGTCGAGGGGAGGAAATTCGGACCACAGGGTTAATTCTGTGACAGGCCCGCTTTCGAAAGTGTCGGGATACTGATGCCGATGCCGAGGTTCTTGACGTGAAGAATTCTTGAGGTGAAAACACCGGGTCTGGTGCATATGTATATAGATAACAGTCTATTAACCCTTTACCCATCGTAACGGCCAAAACCGTCCAGTGCTATTCACAAAAATTGTCATTCGATTTTCATTATTTTTTCATTTTTTCCTAAAAACATAGCATTTTTCCTTTTTTTCCTCAAACACATAGCATATGACCCTTCATTGGAACGTGATCGTTGAGGGCGTTCCAATGAGGGGCCATAAGCCATGTTTTTAAGCAAAAAATGAAAAAAACAGACATTCAAAGATTTTGTTTGCAAGTGTTGTCTGCTTTCATGTTAAGTAAAGGGTTAGTGGATTAACCATCTCCGCGAGGCGCCCCCATTCCTTTACGAGTATTCCAATACGGTGGGCAACTTATTTTTCTGATTCTCGCTCAGGGATCGAGGAGGGGGGAGACTTGGTCCGGGAGTCAGAACTTTGGAATCAGAATCCTGGATTCCTTGTCCAACCCCGGGCCCCCAAAGTTTCGGGCCCCCACCCTCTCCGTGGCCATGTATGTGACCAACGAGCCTTCCATCAATCCCATTGTGAAGACATGAGTAGTTTTATCGTTGTCTGTTAGTGGCGTCAGCGGAACTGTCTATCATTCCATTTACTGTGTCGTCTTTTCGAAGATGTTTGTGGACGCATTTTACAACACCAGTGCTTTCCCTTAGACATTACAGATTTTTGCAGTGCTTTTTACAATGCAGCTATATATTGTAATATTGCTTTTGTACATCTCGGGATAAATTTATACCGACGCCCACGTCTGAAACCACAAAATTCATGTTCGCGACTAAAGACGGCTTTATTTCAACATTTCAGGTTTAGTTTCATACTGGCGTTTATGGCCATCTACTGACCACCGTCAGGAATCAAATGTCACAATCGTCTTCCCTGAGACAACAGTTAATTGGAAAGTGGAGCTACAATTTTCAAAACCTACGTACGACTTTATTGTAAGTAGACTCTTCTGCACATAGGGATGGGATGAATAGAGATTTGGTTACAAGCCTTTTTTTCCAAGCGTTGAACTATCACTGACAGGACATGAAGTTTTCGGAGATCAAATAACACTCGCAGTACGCAGCTTTCTGCTGTAGACTGCGATTGTTATTTGGTCCCTTCCTTTTTCAATATTGGATTGATTTCCCACTCTGATCAACGATGAGATTGGGGGGGGGGGGGGGGGGCATTCAAAGCACAGCTATATGCTGTACATTGCGATTGTTATTTGGTCCCTCCTTTTAAATACTGGACTGATTTCCCCCTCTAATCCACTATGTGATTGGGGGTGGGAGGGAGCACTTGGTGGTAAAAGGGCTCCTCTCAAACACCTACAATCGGTAAAAAAAAAAAAAAAAAAAAAATAGTACCTATTATTTTCTATTTTGTGTGTCAGTGAATAAATGGTTTCTCTGCTGACCTATCAGAGGTTACAAGCCTTTAATCGAAGCGTTGAACTACCACTGACAGGACATGAACTTTTTTGAGATCCAATAACACTCGTAATATGCAGCTATATGCTGTATGTTGCGATCGCTATTTGGGCCCTTCTTTTTAATATTGGACCGATTTCCCCCGATTTTCCCCTCAGATCTACGATGAGATTGGGGGGGGGGGGGGGGGGGGGGCACTCGAGGCACTGGGTGGTAAAAGGGTTACCTTCAACACCAACAGATTGGTTGAAAAAATAGAACTTATTATTTTCTATTTTGTGTGTCATTGAATCAACGGTTTTTCTACTGACCTATCAGAGGTTACAAGCCTTTTTTCCGCGCGTTGAACTGTCACTGAAAGGATATGAAGGAGATTCTAAGAATCTTATTGTTGAAATTCCATAACCTTGAAGGCTAATTTTGCGTTCACCAACAAGGACAAATATGTCAATGGAACTTTTCGTAGATCAAATAACACTCGCAATATACAGCTATGTGCGGTATTTTGCGATTGTTACTTGGTCCTCTCCTTTTTGATATTGGACTGATTTTCCCCTCTGATTTACGATGGGACTGGGGCACTCAAGGCACTTGGTGGTCATAGGGCTGAAAAAAATAGAACCTACTATTTTCTATTTTGTAAGTCATTGAATCAACGGTTTCTCACGGACAGGATAATGAACTTTTCAGAGATCCAAAAACACTCGCAATATACAGCTATATGTTGTAGATTGCGATTGTTATTTGATCCCTTTTTTTTTTAATATTGGGCTGACCTGTTTCGTCCGTTCTCCTCTACGAAGACCATTTTAGCGGATTCAACCTCACCACAAAGTAAAGCGGCCATAGAAACTTAAAACGGATTACATGATACCGCCTTCAAAAAACGCCATCTTAACCGCACCATGAAATGTATTGTTTTTTCTTGTATAATTCCATTGTTAATATTGTTTGTTTTCCCAAAATTGAAACCTCAGATAAGAATTGTTGTGTATTACCGGGTGTTCTATAAGGTACCGTGTAGATATTTTCTAATAGTTGTGATGTTTTTTTCAAGCGAAATATTACTCCATGATCTCGTTACAAACGAGGATGACTCATCAGAAATTTGTCCTTCAGGGTGTTTGTCGATCAATGAACAAAACAATCAATATGGCGAACATCACATTTGGTAGTTTGAACTGTCGAGGTCTGTCTTCCGATACTGTAAAACTCAGTGATGTCTTCTCACGGTGTAGGAAGGCATTTGATATCACTCTCTTGGTAGACACTCATACCTGTAGTGATATGGAAAATTTATGGAGAAACGAGTGGGGTTACGAGGCAATTTTCAACTCCTACACTAGCTCCAGTAGAGGGACTGCGATTCTATTTCGAAACACTTTAAGCTACAAAATACACGATAGTAGGAAAGACCCTGGTGGTAATTTCATTGAACTGGACATAACTATATATGACCAAAGGCTCACGTTAGTGGCTCTGTATGGTCCCAACGACGATAAACCTCGTTACTTTACAAATCTGTTTGATATAATTGAAGAGATGGGTAATGACGCAATACTAGTTGGAGGCGACTGGAATGTCCCGATTTCTTATGAGGCTGACACAATAAATTACAGACATAAAAATAATAAAAAATCAAATGAAACAATTAAAACCTTAATTGAAAAATTCGATTTATATGATGTTTGGAGGGAGGAAAATCCGAGTGCGAAAAGATACACATGGAGGGGCCCAGATAATAAAATGGCCAGATTAGATTACTTTTTGATGACCTCCAATTTGCAATTGTTTTTAAAAAGTGCGGACATAGAATTTAGATATAGGTCAGATCATAACCCAATAACTCTAAAACTATCTTTCGTAAATCAATCGAAAGGGAAAGGAATATGGAAATTTAATAACAGCCTTCTAAATGATGCAGAATATGTGTGTATAGTGAAGAAGGTAATAGCAGAAACTGTTCTACAATACAGTAATAATAATAATAATAATAATAATAATAATAATAATAATAATAATAATAATAATAATAATAATAATGGATTCTCCATTAGCGACCAATTATTTTGGGAAACGCTTAAACTCATGATAAGGGGCAAAACAATTCCTTATTGTGCATCTCTTAAACGGAAGTCCGAACAAGAAAAATCAGAAAAAGAAACAAGAATAAAAACTTTGCAACGAAGATTAGACGAGGGTGATTTAAATGTCAGGGAAGAAATGGAAACTTTACAACAAGATTTAAAAATAATTAGGGAGAAAAAATTCAAAGGCGCTATTTTGCGATCGAAGGCCAAGTGGAAAGTTGAAGGGGAAAGAGCTACAAAATATTTCTGTAACCTTGAAAAACGACACTACACTGAAAAAATAATCAGCAAATTAATTAGGGATGATGGTTCTGAAACACAAAACTTAACTGAAATTCTTTCTGAACAGAAAATGTTTTATGAAAAACTATATACATCTAGCAATCCGGGAGCAGATGAGACGAATAACGAGAATAATTTTTTGGACAGTAAGAACCCTTTCCTGAATTTTTTAAATAATGATGAAAAAATTTCTCTAGAGGGCGATTTACTTGAGTCGGAATGCCTCCACGCATTGAAAAAAATGGCAAATAATAAAACACCTGGTTCTGACGATTTCACTGCCGTGTTTTACAAATTTTCTGGAAAGACATAGGTAGCTTTCTAGTTAAATCCCTAAACTATGGTTATCAAGCAAGAGAGCTCTCAATTATCCAAAAAGGAAGCATTATAACGTGTATCCCAAAACAAAACAAATCAAAACTGTACATGAAAAATTGGAGGCCAATATCGCTAATAAATGTCGATGTAAAAATTGGATCAAGTGCAATAGCGAACCGCATAAAAACAGTTCTGCCCAAAATCATTTCAGAAACCCAATTGGGTTTCATGAAAGGTAGATATATTGGCGAATCTACTAGGTTATGCTTCGATGTAATTAAGAAATGTGAGCAGAAAAACATACCCGCGATCTTAGTTATTATAGATTTCGAAAAAGCTTTTGACTCATTAGAATGGAGTTTCATTGAACGCTCACTAAATTTTTTCAACTTTGGACCATCTATCATAAAATGGTTTAGAACGTATTACAACGGGATCTATAGTTGTGTTTTGAACAATGGCCATTGCTCAGATCGATTTGCACTAGGCAGGGGTGTGAGGCAAGGTGACCCTTTATCACCCTATCTGTTTTTTTCTGCGCTGAGATTCTCAGTGCCTCGTTAAAATTCAATCCAGAAATAAATGGAGTTAATATAAATAACTCCGAATATCTAATAACACAATATGCGGACGACGCAACGCTGTTCTTAAGCGATGACGGCAGTAGGTAATAAAGGCCGATTCTGGACCACTTTGTACATGTACTGTACATGTACGTGTACCGCCATAGGGATTCAGTGTTAAATTGTGTACACGTGTACAAAAATGTCGTTTTTTCGTGGTGGTTCAGAATCGGTCATTGTTTTTGAGGCCCACAGATCGCACTTTTCACGTTCAAACACCCGTTGGCGAACGCGTACGTTCGACACGTTGCTTAAAAAGTGAAAAATGTACGAAATTGTTAATGTACACTTTCTTAAAAATTTTTGTCGACGTTCCCATCGTGGATTAGACCTTCGATCTATCGTTGATGAACGCGAGCAAAAAAACGCTTTGCTGGTTCTGGACCAGCATCAAAAAACGGTTTGCCGATTCTGGACCACCTACGTTCGCCAACGGGTGTTCGAACGGTTAATGTGCGATCCGATCGGTGAAACCCATTTGCCGATTCTAGACCAGGAAAAATCGACCTCAAAACGTTTTTTCGACGTTCGCCAACGGCGAAAAGTGAGCGTAAAGCGCCGTTACTCATCGAGGATTTTTTAAAATTTTGTTTTAAGACCGATTTGGGCCTCCGGTACATGGAAAAAGGTGGGTTTGCCGTTTCTGAACCACCACGTTCACGATCGCGTTTGGGACGGTCCAGGGTGCGATTTGATCGGTGAAAACGATTTACCGATTCACCCCGCGAGTTTTGTGAGGCGAATAGTGATAGAATCGGTTTTGAGGAGTTTTTCAATTTTGTACTCAGTGTAAATAAATAGCTTTTTTCATTCAATGATGTCGACTATGAAATCGAGTCCGATAAATTGTATCATGATAGACACTCATGTTTTGTTCCGGTGTGAATGAAGGTTTTCGTTTAATGATGACATTGAAACTTGAGTTTTAGAAAATTAGAACCGATGGAATCATCTGTTGACGTTTTGTCACAGCGAAATTTGTAAGATAATTTTAATGAAACAGTTCGTAGAATTGTTTCATTCAAATAAAAATTCCACTATAAAACCTTTTCACTTAGATGAATTTAAGAGATAAAATTCTATTATAATAGACACTCATGTTTTGTTTCGGTGTGAATGAAGGTTTTCGTTCAATAGAGTCGACTATAAAATCGAGTCCGATAAATTGTATCATAATAGACACTCATGTTTTGTTCCGGTGTGAATGAAGGTTTTCGTTTAATGATGATTGAAACTTAAGTTTTAGAAAATTAGAACCGATCTGTTCACGTTTTGTCACAGCGAAATTTGTAAGATAATTTTAATGAAACAGTTCGTAGAATTGTTTCATTCAAATAAAACAGTTCGTAGAATTGTTTCATTGAAATAAAAATTCCACTATAAAACCTTTTTCACTTAGATGAATTTTAGAGATAAAATTCTATTATAATAGACACTCATATTTTGTTTCGGTGTGAATGAAGGTTTTCATTCAATAGAGTCGACTATAAAATCGACTCCGATAAAATTGTATCATAATAGACACTCATGTTTTGTTCCGGTGTGAATGAAAGGTATTTTCGTTTTAACAATATACAATAAAAGCGCGTTTCCACTCAATCAGGTTTAAGAGGTGACTGAATTTTAATTTACTTGTTATAATGTTCGGAGATATGAATGGACCCTTTTAACGGATATAATTATTCTCAAATGCGTTAAATCAGAAACCGGTTTCTTATACGCTAAAACTTTCAAACTTTTTCAAAGTTCTCCAGTTCGTTACGGAGTGAATAATCGGTGATGCGATATTTAACGCGTTCAAGGCAAACGCATTTATAGAGGTTTATCTTGTAAAATGTTTTTCCTCAACTGGTTTTAGTTATTATATTAAAGGCAGAAGATTTTTATTTACTTAAAACATAAAACATAAAAATAATTATATATTTGATTTTGAAAATAATAAAATAACTCAAGTTAGCATACTCAAAAGGAAATATTAATAATTTAGAAAACGAAAATATGTTTTTACACATCACAGATTCCAAACGTAGAGATCAACTTTTAAGCGAATATGAACGTGCCAAAAAGAGCATTCAATTGGCTGACAGAAGCAGACGTCTTGGAGAGATGGAATTGAGACGCGAAGCCACAAAAATATTTAAACCCGTGACGGAGGTTCAGGAACGAAGTACGAAGGAGATAGTTGAAGAATTGAGACCCATAAAAGAGAGTTCTTTGAGAATGGGTTCGTTGCCCGGTAGTTTTACAAAACAGTATTCCTTTCAATCTACACCGGATTACGTTCCCATGAGAATCGAAACCGACGTGAGTGAGAGCGACGATACAGCTTCGACTATCACCACTGATAGAGTCGCGTCGTCCGAGGATGGTGGTAAGAGAGATCTGTTGTATGGAATTTATAAGGATTCTGCCGGTAGAACTTTTGTGGGGGACACAGAAGTGCAAGAAGATGATGATAATTTAATCGTCGGTTCGAATAGGTACGAATTAACTCCTGGACTGCGCAAATTGCTCCTTTTCGACAAGCCTGGAGATTACACAGAGCAGGATTTCGACAATTACGGTGACATTCTGGTTCAGACCCACGCCATGAAGAGAAATAACGATGCCAGAGAGACGAGACCCAAAGCCAACAGAGGTTACAAGTGGACGAAGGTGGTGAAACCCATATGGGATATGAATAAGAAGTTCGTCGAGTCGGTGACTGGCAAAGGGGTGAAAACCACTTTTCTTCCGAGCGATTCTGACGCTCTGTCTCAGAGATTGAGTTTGTTGATGGCAAGTAGACGCGCTGGTAACACTGGATTAGATAATGAGATAGTCAGCATATGCGATGAATTGTTGAGGCAGCAGGTTTTGAATAAACGGGATTACAAAAGACTGATGAAGAATTGAAGGATTGATATATAATAAGTAGAGAGAGAAACAAACATAAATATATAAAATAAAAAGAGTAAATTTTACACTACAAAATAATAAAAGTAATTTAAACAACAAACGATTTACCAGTGAAAAAACAAAATATAGATTATAAATATGTTGGTGATAAAGAACAGGGGATACGTCAGAACTTACGTTCAAGGCGGTTCTGGCATCGTCGATTCTATAATGCGAGCGTTCACGAGCGATGCAGGTAGAAAACTCGCATCGACCGCATTTGAGGTCGGTAAGAAGACGGCTTTGGATGCTGGTAAGAAAGCCGCTTCCGAAGCCAGTGGTAGGATAGCTTCTGTGGCTGGCAAGAGGGCAGCCGACGCGTTGATGGACAAGTTGATCTGTCCGCCGGCGAAGCGAACTACGTTAGAGCGAACGGCGAAAAGTTGGAAAGATTTTAAGGATGCTGTGGTACACATACAAGATTTGGCCTAAATGACGAGTGGATCTGGATTGAAGAGAACTCGCGACGGTGTAATATAAATAAATAATAATATTTATAAAACTGAGTTTGAAAAAAACATAAAAATTGTGTTTGGAAAAATCTAAAATAACAAAAAATAAACAAAGATGAACATTAAAGATATGTCTTGGAACGACGTCGCGACCAAGAGGTTGAATAACGAGTTCTTTCCCAAAAGAATAAGAGGCTTGATAGTGGGAAAATCGAATTGTGGAAAGACCAATCTGTTGATGAATCTGTTGTCGCGACCTGACTGGTTGGATTACGACAGATTGTTCGTGTTTGGCAAGAGCTTGTTTCAACCTGAATACAGATTGCTTCGAGAGTGCATGGATCGTAGATTGCCCAAGGACGTCATAGCCAGAATCTTTGACAGTAGGGAGGAATTCGACAAAAGTGAAGCTTCTCTTTCGAACATTTTGGACGGTGCGGCGATGGAATTGATGAAGAGAAATGCGTCTTCGAATGTCGAGTGTCGATTTTATGAGAACCCTAGCGACGTTCCGGATCCTAGAGAATTGAAATCGGAAGATAAGAATCTCATGATTTTCGACGATCTGCTTTTGGAGAGACAGAACCGATGCGAATCGTATTACGTTAGGGGTCGTCACAGCAACATGGACTGTTTCTACCTGTCACAGAATTATTTTCGATTGCCCAGATATACGATTAGGGAGAACGCTAAATTACTGTGTCTCTTTCGCCAGGATCTCAAGAATCTCAATCACATCTACGGCGATCACGTTGCAAACGACATGAGCGTGGTGCAATTCAGGAGATTCTGCAAGAGGGTTTGGGATGGAGGACTTTACAATTTCATCGTGATCGATTTGACTAGCGAATTCAATCGCGGAAAATATCGGTGCGGATTCGACAAATTTGATATTCCTGATGATAATAAGACAGAGAGCGAAAATAAAATTAGAAAATAATTAAATCATCAAATAATTTAGTTTTGAAAATAAAATAAAAATTAAAATATAATGTTCGAACAAGGAGAATTGTTAGAACGGATAGCCGAGAATACGGCTGCAAAACAATCCATTAAAATCGGGGGAGTGGCGATTCGACTGGATTCGCAATGAAATTCGAACCTTCCATCGAATTGAATAGAGAGAAAAGATACGAGATGGCGTTGGTGAATCTGGAGACTTATTATTCCTTTCCCAACATCACCGAAAAGAATAACTCGTTCAAGTATTCCAACGGAGTGGATTGGTTGGAGATTCGAATTCCCAAAGGAAGTTACGACATAGACGATTTGAACAATTACATTCAGACGCGAATGAAGACGGATGGAAAGGGAAGCAACAAGATCAGACTCGCTCCCAACCCTAATATCTTACAGACGATGTTGGATTTGGAAGATAATTTTCGAGTGGATTTCAACACGGACGATTCTATAGGCAAGATGCTGGGATTCGATCGAAATATGCATCGAGGCCACGCGGCATCTGAAAATACGGTTGACATTCTCGCAGTCAATAGCATTCTGGTGAACGTGGATGTGATTGCTGGAAGCTACGTGAATGGTAGCGCTCAACCGACGATCTATTCCTTCTTTCCAAACATGTCGCCGGGTTATAAGATCGTGGAAAACGACCTCGAAATTTAGTTACGTACCAGTGATTTTAGACACGTTGTATAGTCTCAAAACCACGTTGATGGATCAAAATGGTGAACTGTTAGATCTTCGCGGAGAGAGGGTGACGATACGATTTTACATAAGAGAAATATAAAAAAAAAAAAAAAATATTGTGTATATATATAAATAAGAAAATAAAATAAACACAATATTAATTTACAAAAATTGTTTAATATATATAATTATCATTAAAACAAAAAAAACAAATGAAAAAAATATATTTAAAAAAAAAGAATTATGACACAATACGTGGTTAAAAACGTGAACATATCCGCAGGACAGAGGAAGAAACTTAAGAGAGCGTTAACAACTCGAGGCGAGGTGGTGAGATTCAAATTCACTCACGAAGATCTGACGAGTGGCGGTCAGGATTCGATTGCCTGGACCAGAAGTCAAATCAAAAGGATGGAGAAAGTGATTCGTGATGGAAGAGGGTTGACGGTGAGATTGAGTCCTGCTTAATTGAGATACAATTTGAGAATGAAAGGCGGTTTCCTACTGCTATTGGCAGGAATCGCCGCAAAAAGCATTACCCTTTGCCGCAAAAGCATTACCGTTTCTCGGAAAGACTCTTGGCGTGGGAGCTCTCTCGGGACTCGCGAGTTCGGCAGTTGAGAAATTAATGGGTGGCAGCGGACTGTTTTTGAAGAAGGGAGGAGCTGTGTGTCGCGTCCACGTAGACGACGGCAGTGAAGGATTGTATCGAGAACACGTTAGAGGTGGCAACTCTTTGAGTGGAAATGGTCTCTATCTGAAGAGTGGACAGAATGTTGAGCGACTCAGCAAGGGTTTGTTGTTTGGTGAGAAATCGCCATTTAAGAATATACCGATTTTGAGTATGTTATTATAATGTCAAAATTATATAATTATATAAAATATAAATCATAGAAAGTACAAAAAATAATATAAAATGGATAAAAAGGTGGAAAAACAATTAGACGATAATGATGAATATTGTGAGATAGAGTGCGAAAAAGATGTGGAAAAACGATGAGACACTAATGATGAATATTGCGGGATAGTATGGGAAAAAAGATGTGGAAAAACAATTAGACGCTAATGATGGATATCTTAGGAAAGAACTGATAAAAAAAGTTAAATAAAGATCAGGATAGATTGTTGAAATTTAAAAGAATGAGACGTTTTCCACCGTCACCACTACCTTCTGAAGAGAATGGTAATGATGCGAGTGTTACCAAGAGATGCACCACATTCGTTCATAATTATGATTTGGATAAACAAATGTGTTCTTATAAAAATGTAACATATCACAAAAAAAAAGAAAAGAAGAATCGACGCCAAATTTGAGAAAAAAGGAAACGTTATTATAATATATATGTGCGATAGTGAAGAAGGAAAACAAAAACAAAAAAAACAAAAAAATAGTAATGAGATCTAGAGATGATCAACCTCTCTAGATCTCATTACTTTTTTTTCCCTTCTTCTTCGCTAAAAATCAATCTCTCTATTGTTTATATTTCCAAGTGCGTTATTAGCATGTTGACGCTCGTGTCTTCTCCTTTTTCGAAAATGTGTTGAATGTTTATCTTTACTTTTTTGAGTTTTTTTACATCGGTGAAGTGCTCTCACCACCCAATTTGTTCATGTGTTCGAGTGAGATTTTTGGATATATGTAACTTCCGTAGGGCAACGACAAATCGTCCTTGTCGAATTCTCTATCTTTGGCGATGACGATTTTTCTGTAGATCACTTTGGCACTCATAAAACAAATCGAGCGTGGCTTCATCCACTTTCAATGGTATGCTATATTTGTCGTGTTTGTGCTCTAAGCCCTTTGTCTCGACCTCGTTCAATTCGATGGAGTTGTGTCGTTGTAATCTATAGATTTTATAACCGAATTTCTTAAACGTTTCAACTCGTTTCAATTTCAATTCGCATCTTTTAGGTGTTGTTATGATCGATTTTTGATTTTTTTGTTTTATGAATTATTGCAAATAATGTATATTTTTAAATTTTGTATTTAATAATTTGTTAAAAAAGTTTTTTTTTTTTTTTACTCTTTATATATATATAAAAAAAGTTTTTTTTTAATTTTAATTTTCTTTAATGTGAAAAATTTTTTTTTTGTAAAAGTGTTTTTTCTCTTCATATATATAAATAAAAAGTTTAAATTTTAACATCCTTTTAATCATGACCGTGACAGTTTTATGGGTGGAGGAAGCCGGAGTACCTGGAGAGAACCACCGAGCAATGACGAGCAGCTGCCAGCTCCCCAACATCGTAACTCCACACTGCAGTGCAGGCAGGGTTAGATTGGTTGAAGACATGCGCACCATCGACGTGCAGTACGCCTTAGTACACGGCATCATCGTGCCCCCACGCGGGCAATGGGGATGAAGTGTCTTGCCCAAGGACACAATGCGGTTGCCGCAGGTGTGATTCGAACCGAGGACCTCTCGGCTTGCAGCCTGCACCTCTACCAACTGAGCCACCACGCTCCAGTGGGAAGGAATTAAAACATATATGTATAAAAACAATTTTAAAACTTTTTAACAAATTATTTAAATACAAAATTCGAAAAAAAAATATTCTTACAAATGGAGCAAACAAATAAAAAAATGGAAAATTTAAATGAGAAAACCGTACCTCAGTTAAACGAGATTTGTAAAATATTAAAAATTCCACCTTTCAGAAATCATAGAACCAAATCAAAAAAAATTGAAGTCATACAGGAATATTATTTGCGAAACGATGGAAAGAAAAAAATCAAAAGATCGGAAGTGGATAAACTTAAACAGTCAAAAAATGCATCGGTTGTGAAAAATGAGAAGACGACTAAACGAAAAGCCGTTGAAGAACTTCAAGTTTCAAAAGAAAAAAAACTAAAACGAAAACGAGTGATGCACTTCAGAATCTAGTCAAACGAGATATATCGAGCGAAATTCGATGAACAATCAACGAAGGGAAAGGAGAAGCATATGTAGCACGACTCATCATCGAACTATTCCAATCGAAGCCCGCAGAACGGGAGAGTGTGATCAAAGGCATTTTTAAAACTTTCAATGTGGTTCCCTCGTTCAAGAAAGTCGATCCAAAATTGTTCATGGAATGGGTGAAGAAAGAAGTATTGGATTTGTTTCATGAACACATGAACGTGGGACAAAAAATTAAGATGATACTCCATTGCGTGATGAATAAAATCGACGTGAAGTCCAGCGAGAGCATCGTGAAAAATGCATATTTCAGATCTAACATCGAACCTGTACTTCGAGGTTCAGATTTATTGGACGTTTTCAAAAAGATGAAAGACAAGATGTTGACATCTCTTGCGAATTATCAACATGAAGGTAGTAATTGGACGTTCGATGAGGTGTTGAAACTCGAAATTCATATAACTAAAAAACGATTTGTTGAAAGGGTCTTCCTACGTGAAATTACCATATTTCTTAGCTAAAAAACACTCCGTGGTCAACGTGAGAAGAAAAGATGATCAGTGTTTTAAATGGGCAGTCACCTCCACTTTATACCCTGTCAAAATGCACTCCAATAGAGTTTCTCGTTACGAGGAGACTTCTAAAAATCTCGATTGGACCGGAGTGACTTTTCCAACGCAGCTAAAACACATCAAACGTTTTGAGGCTCAAAATCCCACCATAGCGGTGAATGTCTTGGGATACGATGATGAAAAATGAACGATCTATCCTCTCAGACAGACTTTGTATCTCGAAAGACAAAAGATGATTATTTTATTATTGATTTTGAATGGCAACAATCGTCATTATTGTTGGGTTAAAAATCCGTGCCGATTACTGTCGAGACAAAATAATAAACATGAACATGAGATATGTTTATGTTGCAACTGCATGAACGTGTTTAGCAGCAAAAAATCGTTAGCGAAACATCAGGAATATTGCAACGAAAATCAAGGTGTCGCCATCGAAATGCCCAAACCCAACACCATCGTGAAGTTTGAAAATCAGAATAGAAGGTTGAAAGTACCATTCGTCGTGTACGCCGATTTTGAATGCTTCACTGTTAAAATGAGTTCCTGCCAACCCAACGCTCTTCAAAGTTACGTCGAAAGATATCAAAAACACATGCCTACGGGCTATTGCATTTACGTGAAATGCGCTTTCGACTCGCAACACGACATGGGTCCCTTCACCTATATGAAACAGTGCGAAGACGACGACGTGGCTCAAAGGTTCGTGGAAGAGTTAGAATCGAAAATTCAAATGTTATACGACAAATTCAAAATTCTGGCGAAAATGATCATCACACGAGAACAGCAGGACGAAAATAACAGGGCCACCGAATGTCACATATGCAGACAATCATTCGACGAGAATTCGGAGGAAAATAAGATGGTCAGAGACCATGATCATTACACAGGTCTGTATTGCGGTCTGGCTCACAGCAAGTGTAATTTAAAATATCGAGATGCCGTTTTCTATCCAGTGATATTTCACAATTTCTCGAGTTACAACAGTGATCTGTTCGTGAAAAATCTTGGCACCTCCCACGAAGAATTAAATTGCATCATGAACAATGAAGAAAGATACATTTCCTTCATGAAATGGAAGGTCATGGAGAAGAAAAGAGTAATCGATGAAGAGACGTTGGAAGAAAAAATGAAATCCATTCGTAGAAGCATACGTTTCATCAACAGTTTTAAATTCATGTCGACCGCTCTGGAAAAAATAGTCGATAACATGAGCAAGGATAAATTTAAATTCACGAACGAACATTTTGGAGAACGAGTAGATGTCATGTTGAGGAAAGGAGTCTATCCTTACGATTACATGAGTGATCTAAAAAAGATTCGATGACACCGCACTACCTTCGAAAGAAGATTTTTATTCGAAATTATACAAAGCTGACATTTCTGATGAGAATTACGAACACGCCAAAAACGTGTGGAAATCATTCGATATGAAAACCATGAGAGATTATCACGATCTCTATCTGAAGACTGACGTTCTGCTCTTGGCAGACGTGTTCGAAAATTTTCGAGACATCTGTCGTTGAAATTATGATCTGGATCCAGCTTGGTATTTCACTGCACCTGGTCTGGCGTGGGACGCTCTGTTGAAGACCAATGAAGTCCAATTGGAATTATTATCCGACGTGGACATGTTGCTCATGTTCAAAAGGGCTGCGAGAGGTGGCATCTCGATGATCTCCCACAGATATTCCGAAGCTAACAATCCCTACATGAAAGAAGGTTCCGATTCAAAACAATCGAATAAATACATACAGTATTGGGACGCTAATAATCTGTACGGTTGGGCTATGAGTCATCCTTTACCAATTGGAAATTTCGAATGGGTGACGGAACCGGAAGAGATGCAAAAATGGAGAGACTATCCTTGCATTTTAGAAGTCAATTTGAACTATCCGAAATAATTACATGATCTACACAACGATTATCCGCTGGCTCCCGAACGAATGGAACCGATCGAAGGAGACGAGGAAAAACTCATTCACAATTTATTTAACAAACGTAAGTACATCGTCTACAGCAAGAATTTGAAACAATACGTCGATCATGGGATTAAATTAGTCAACATACATCGCGTCATTCGATTCGACGAAGAGCCTTGGATGAAAAAATACATCGATGTCAACACGAATCTCAGAATTCGAGCCGAGAACGATTTCGAAAAAGATTTCTTCAAACTCATGAACAACTGCATGTACGGTAAATCGATGGAAAACATCAGGAAGAGAACCAACGTTCGACTCGTCACATCTGAGAAAAGAGCTAAAAAATTAGTGGCGAAACCCAATTACAAACACCGAACCATATTCGACGAAAATCTAGTGGCCGTTCACATGCAAAAGATGCACCTGAAGTTCGACAAACCGTATTATCTCAGACCGATCATCTTAGATTTAGATATCAGCAAGCGATTGATGTATGAGTGTCACTATGATTACGTCAAATGAAAATTTGGTGATAAAGCCAAACTACTGTTCACCGACACGGACAGTTTAGTTTACGAGATAGAGATGAAAGATGTCTACAGAGATATATCTCCGGATGTGGCTGTGTGGTTCGACATGAGCAATTATCTCGTCGATCACCTGTCCAACATTCAATCGAACGACAACAAGAAGGTGTTGGGTAAATTTAAGGATGAGAGCGGCGGTAAACAAATCGTCGAATTCGTGGGCTTGAGACCTAAACTGTAAGCTTATCGCCTAGAAGATGAAGAGATCAAGAAGTGCAAAGGGGTTAAAGCGTGGATGGTGAAGAAAAACATGTCTTTCCGAGAGTATAAAGATTGTCTGTTAGGAAGTGGTCCGGTGTATAAGACTATGAAATCGATTCGAAGCAAAAATCACGACTTGTATACCGAAATAGTCAACAAGATTTCGCTGACGACCGACAACGATAAGAGATTCGTGTTGGACGATAAAATAAGCACTTTGGCACACGGACATTGGACTTTGGATCTAATTTTAGACGATAGGATTTCAGATATGATTGAGGATGATAGGATTCCAGATATGATTAAGGATGATAGGACTGCAGAAAATAAAGAGGAATTAGACGGATTCAAGATTATGGAAGTTGATAAAGACATCGAGAGAGTTAGTTTAAAAAGAAAAAGAAAAACATAAAAAAAATAATGGCATTTTAGTGAATTATAATAAAATAAATAAATTTAAAAAAAAAATATACACATTTATGAATAAGAAAATAGAGATATCTGTAGAAGGTGTCGTCTTACCTAACGAACCCCTATCCAACATCGATCTGTTGAATGTGATGAAGGATTTGAAAATCAAAGATTTTCTAGGCGTGTTTTGCAGAGATGCCTTGCGGAAGAGAAGACCTCGACAATCAGAATGCGGAATTTTAAATCTAGATGATTTATCAGGTGAAGGCACTCAATGGGTGGCATGGTTCAAGAATGGGAAGAAGAAGAATTATTATTTTGACAGCTACGGAGTCTCGCCGCCGAAAGAACTAAAGAACTATTTCAACAAATCGATGGTTCGTTACAACACGGAACGAGTGCAATTGCCAGATCAAGTGTTTTGCAGTCACATGTGTCTCTACATTCTCAAGAGATGGTCTGAAGGAGATCGGTTTCAAGACATTCTCAATGATTTACATTAGAGAAATATTTTTTTTTATAGTATATATAAAGGTAAAAAATTATTTAAAAAATTTTAATCGAATAAAAACGAAAAATAAAAATAAGTGAAATAATTCATTTTTTAATAAACTGCGTTTGAAATATATTTTAAAACTGAAACCTCAAAACAACATGCCAGTCGATAAATTTGGTAGAAGTGACGACGAAAGTTGACCCAAAAAGAAGAGGAAGACACTCGAAGTCGGTGATGGTTACAACGTTGCCAACTTGGACGAACGTTACGTTCGGAGATACGAACCTCGAGAGGAACCTTTGAACATGAACGATAAGAAGCTCTACAATCTTCCCGAGCTGATAGATCTTGCAGATGCTGCGACTAAAAAATACGTAGACAGGGGGAACGCGGATTTCGAACAAATCATGCTAGATAATTACGTGGATAAAGCCATGACCGACGATCTCGATCTGAAATCCAAATGTTTGGTGAACGTCGTGAATCCCATAGATTCCACTGATGCTGCGACCAAGAAATACACGGACGACTCTCAAGCGCGATTCAGCGAACATCTGAGAAGTAGATATGTTCAGAAAACGATGCACTCGGAATTGAACGCCAATTCTAACAAGATAATGAACGTAGCCACTCCCACAAATCCCAAGGACGTGGCAACCAAACACTATGTAGATCTGGAACAGAGAAAGTTTGACAGACGAGAAATGAAATCGGATCTGAATGCGGGATTCAACAAGATATTGAATCTGTCGAAGGTCAATGGCACGGATGCAGACTCAACCGCAGTCAACAAGGGCTACGTAGATTCTGCCGTGATACAATCACAAGAATACGTAGAATCTCAAGTGGACGATCTCTACCTGAACAAACAATCTGGCGGAACCATGGAGGGTGGCATCAATATGAACGGTCACAATTTATTCGGTCTCGATCACGATCCCGAATTCGATTCCAGCGCAGTCAGCAGGAAGTACATGGTCGACAACTCAGTCTGGAGAAAGGGCGACATCATGGAAGGTTAACTAGACATGGGCGGACACGCGCTCACGAATCCGTGAACATGACGGACGCCTGCACCCTGATTTCAGTGGTGGAAAAAGTCAAATACGCTAGACAATTGATCACCGTGTGGGCCGAGGAGGCCGGCACGTTAGAGGAGGGAAAAACCGAGTGGTCTTTCGGAAATGGAGGTAGCGGATCGCAACATGGTCACGTGGGATATCCCATGCCGTTAGGAGGTGAAATCATATGAATGGGTCTGGCTTCCACGGATTTGAATAACAGAGTGGTCGTCAATCTCATGGTGAATGGAGTAGAGAGCGATAAGAGATACAGTGTTGAAAAGACTGAGAATCAACACGCGAATGTTAGCACGTTCGGCATGCCTCTCAAAGTGAACGCCAGAGACAGGATTAATTTCGTTACGAAAACCAATAATCATGAAGCCGCCACTTCCATGGTGAGTCTACTGATCGAACTAGATCCTTTGAACAAACAGTGAACGCGTGGAAATAATTAATTAAAAAAAAAATAATGAGTGATTATTAAAAACAAAAAAAAGTAATGAGATTTAGAAAGATGTTCAATCTCTCTAGATCTCATTACTTTTATTTTTTTTGTTTTTTTGTTTTTTTTATAATTACTCATTACTTTTATTGAATGATCGACATCTTATTTCCATCCGATTCGAATTGTAATTCTCTGTCCGACAGGTCCAGGGCGAAGACTTCGGTTTTTCTCGGCACATTCCTATTGAATTGCATCTTGATCTGAATGTCTAAGACGCTACTCTTGAGTCATACACTCTGTTTACTGATGTCGAATACGAACATGGGATACATCGACTTGTATTCGCCGGGAGATATGTTAGGGTTGCTCATCAATTCGTCTAGACCGTGATACTTCTTTCTAAAATCAGCGGCATCACCGTACACCGCATGTTTCTCAAATTGCAGTGATCGAACAGCGACGCATTCTTTTCCTGAGACCCGTCCCTATCGGTCTGAAATGCAACCACGATGACACGTGGTCTCTCAGAAGCGGATTTCACCATCAATCTCCAAATGAAGTGATTCATGGAGGATGGAATGCAAGCCCTGTCGCACTGTCTCATTCTAAATCCCATGGGTAATTTACTCTTGGATTCTATGATCTTGTAGAGACGCATTTTTTCCACGATCGAAGGCTCCACGTGCGGAACAAACCACGATATCTTGTGTAGAGTTATCTTACCCGCACCAGTCACAGTGAGTCTCACTATTGCGTCGTCGTTTCCTTTTCGAATCAACGTCAGATTGTGTTTGAATCCGTACATGATCTTGTTGTAATCGTCTGCGAATCTGAAGATGTGTTTCAAAGGTATCCTGAACGAAAACGTTCATTTAGGTCTGGACGTCTTGACGACGTAGTCGAATATCGCGACGTCGCCGGCACTAGCAGGGCCGAAGGTGTCTTTCATCCACAACTGATTAAGTCTTCTGGATTTCGAAAAATCATCCGGATACGTCAAGAGTCCAGACATCGTGGTGGCCTGCCGAGGATGAAACACAGATTCTATCTCTTGTCCGGATAGCAAGTATTTTATATTACTGAATAGATGCATGATGCCATTATTGGCTAGAGTAACCGTGTCGTCGTCGGCGCAGTCGCTCCCATCTTCCTTGGTTAGACGTCCCTGCACCACTATGTAACTCTCGCTAGGATGGACGAATAGATCTTGGGTTTCGACATTGATTCTTATCTCTCCCGCATTGTTCAAACTCATTCCGGTTACCGGTTCGTATTCGTGAACCTCATATTCTTGAATACTTTCATCTTTCACTATGCTTTGTACTATATCTAGTATATTTGCCATTTTTAAAGGGTTTTTGTTTTTTTGTTTATTAATTAGCTTGCTTTTTTATCTAAAAATAGATTTAATTATTTTTTATTATTATTTTTCTCTCCTATATATATATGTGTAAACAAGAAAATGTTAAAGAGAGTAAATAAAACAAAATTTTGTTTCAAAACTTTGTCTTCTGCAATTGTTGTTCGTAAAACTTTCCGATGATCTCTTCTCCATCCAAAGCTTCGATTTCGTAAGTCACTGGATCGGTGTGAAATATTTTGATTATCACGAAGATTTCCGAGGTCCATCGAGGAGTATAACCCTTTTCGAAGTGCTTCTTATCAGCGTAGATTCTCACTCGATCGCCGACCGCAAATTTCGGCGTTCTAGACTTCTTCCTGATCTTAGATCTCTCAGGATATAGATTCGCGTAGACCCGTTTTTCGTTTCGAGGATCGCTAGCTTCCGCGGGAGTCATCTTGATCGATCTGTGTCACGTGTTGTTGTAATCTTTGACCAGGCCGTTCAGAGCATATATGTATTTCTTAGTCGAATTCGCCGTGAAGTATCTGTGCATCTTTTCCTTCATCGTTCGATTCCAACGTTCCACCACGCTGGCTTTCTCTTCGTTTTCGATCGAGTAGAGGTCGACTAATCGATGAACGTGCTTGTTGTAGAATTCCTTTCCCTTGTCCACCCACAATGTATTTGGTTTTCGAGAAGACGAGGCGAACACGCTCTTCAGAGCCTCGGCGATGCAAGGTCCCGATTTATTCTTCAAAGCTCTGATCCAGTCATATTTGGAAAAAAACGTCGATGACCGTCAATAGATATTTGACGCCCTCGTTCCACCTCGAAAACGATCTCATGTCGACCAAGTCTGCGGACCAAATGTCCTCCAAACCCTTCACAAACACCCTTCTCTTTCGAAATTTACGCACGATGGGTTTGTGTAACTCCTCGGCCAAATCGCTCATCAATAATCGTTTCTTCTTCTTTTCCGATGCGCTTTTTTTTTGAATGCCCCATCCGAATCGACGTTTCACACCGTTCAAATTGCCGACCAGCGAACGTTCTATCTTCTCTCTCCTGGTCGGATTCGATATACCTCTCAATTTCGCCAACATGTTTTTATCGCAGACGTCATTGCGAGTCTTGGTGTCGGGATGTCCGGCGTAGCACAGATCATGATCATACGCGGCCACGTCCACCTTATTCACGGGTTTGCTCCAAGATTTAGGAGTCAGATCGACGTTGAGTCTCTTGTTCAATTTCGTTTCGGGTCCCGTGAAACTGTGACCTGGCAGATGCATTTCGAAAGGTAGATTACTGATCATTTTATTCACGATGCCTTTACCTTTGCTCGTGTTCTTTTTTTGACGAATCGAGTCTTGATCGAACCACTCACGTCGCAAATTCCGCGAAGCATCTGTCTGTCGATTTTATTTCGTACTTCTCGAGAATTACTCATTTCGGTAACTCTCTTACACTTTACGCAATACATTTTTTGAGAGTTATTTAAATTAATTTCCTTTTTATTTTATATATAAATTTAATATTTCGTTTTTAAAAATTCTGTTCTTATTATATATATATATTTTTTTTCAATCGCTGCTCTTGAGTTCTATCATCTTACTAAATTCCTCCCTGGCCTCTTTCCTCCCCCTTTCCACGAGAGAATCCTTCATCTCTTCCTTCTTGATCTGATGAGTCTTGATTCTCATGGCTTCTTTCATGGCATCGTATTTCGTTTTTTTGCCCAATATCGTGAAGTATTCTCCATCCGATATCCTACCATCTTTCAACGCCATCGAGATCATTTCGGATATCATGTTGATCTTGAAGTTGGCCAAGACGCGAATCTTTTTGTGTTTCCTAGCTTTCAGATATAATTTCCTACTCAAAAAGTTTCCTAGCGTGCTAAACAATCCGGCGGCGAGAGCCACTCCTTCTACGGTCAAGACGATCGGAACGCCGACCGCGGTCGACAACAATCCGATGCCGGCCGCGTGTAAACCCATGGAAATCGAGATGAGTGTCGTGTCGACCGTGTTGACAAATTTCAGGAAACGCGAATACTTCTTCTTGAGAGAACGGCAAGAATCTCTCTCTTGAGTCAGATACAATTGGATTCTACTGATTTGATCGATGCGATACCTCTCTCCTCTTTCTTTCTCTTCTAGCGACGGCAAAACGTCTTTCGGCTTCACATCCTCGTCGTCATCTAACGTCGGATACAGATAGATAAAAAAATTTATTTGTGTATTTATTTTTATTTCTATTCTCCCTTATTTATATCAACGAGAAAACTTAGACGTATGCTTCCTTCAGCAATAATTTCATGACGCATCCCCTGTCTTCTAAAGTCAGACTTCTACGCACCAATTTCAGTTCTTCTGAATTGGTGGGCTTATCTCGCCCGCTACAGAAGACTAATCTCCTCCAAAACGTGATCACTTCGTCGATTCGAATGCGTTCGAACGCCGGTTCGAAATACTTGACGACCATATCTTCCCTTTCCATCGTCAGACACGAATGATTCTTGTGATCGAAGTCTAGATGATCCCGACATCCGACGCATCGTTCTAACAAGAGGCGACCTATTTGTTCATTCACGCAGAATGCATAGGCTCTCATCAGTATTTTTAAAAGAAACCTTGCTCTCAAAATCTGGGAATTGTTCATGATTTACGTATATTTTATTATCTATTTCGATTCGATATTATTTTTTTAAATAACTATTTATATATTTTTTTTCTCTCCTATATATATCAATCACTTTTTTTATTTCCTCTCGACAAAACCGATTCTATCACTATTCGCCCCACAAAACTCGCGAGGTGAATCGACAAATCGAGTTTTCGCCGATCGGATCGCACCCTGGACCGTACCAAACGCGATCGCGAACGTGGTGGTCCAGAAACGGCAAACCCACCTTTTTCCATGTACTGGAGGCCCAACTCGGTCTTAAAACAAAATTTTAAAAAATCCTCGATGAGTAACGGCGCTTTACGCTCACTTTTCGCCATTGGCGAACGTCGAAAAAACGTTTTGAGGTCGATTTTTCCTGGTCTAGAATCGGCAAATGGGTTTCGTCGATCGGATCGCACATAAACCGTTCGAACACCCGTTGGCGAAGGTAGGTGGTCCAGAATCGGCAAACCGTTTTGTGATGCTGGTCCAGAACCGGCAAAGCGTTTTTTGCTCGCGTTCACCAACGATAGATCGAAGGTCTAATCCACGATGGGAACGTCGACAAAAATTTTTAAGAAAATGTACATTAACAATTTCATACATTTTTCACTTTTTGAACGACGTGTCGAATGTACGCGTTCGCCAACGGGTGTTTGAACGTGAAAAGTGCGATCTGTGGGCCTCAAAAACAATGGCCGATTCTGGACCACCACGAAAAAACGACATTTTTGTACACGTGTACACGATTTAACACTGAATCCCTATGGCGGTACACGTACATGTACGTGTACGTGTACAGTACGTGTACAAAGTGGTCGAGAATCGGCCTTTATTACCTACTGACGGCCATTCATTCAATGCAGTGTTAAGTATCATGGATGAATTTTCCAAACACTCAGGCCTGAAGGTGAATTTCGATAAAATACAAGTGATTTGGATTGGATCAAAGACGGGATGCGGTGAAATAATTCCAACACGCTACAAAGTATATTGGAATCACCAAAGTTCATTCACAATTTTAGGTATTGAATACGATTTATATGGTGACAGATTTATTGAGAAAAACTATTTGAAAAAAATGGAAAAAATTGAAAACCTATTCAATGATTGGTCTTTTAGGAAATTATCCGTAATAGGTAAATCCTGTGTAGCGAAGACCATGGCCCTTCCAATATTAATACACTGCCTAAGTGTTCTTCCTGACCCGGCAGAAGAAATTCTTCACCGAATGCAAACTATTTTTTTTTAAATTCCTGTGGTCTGGAAAACAAGACAAAATAAAACGAAACATTATGATAAATACGTTTGAAAATGGTGGAATTAAATTCCCCCACCTACAAACTTTCAGTCGGTCGCTAAATCTAACGTGGATCAAGAAATTATTAGACCCTCTGGTATTTGCCCCCTGGAAGACACTTCTGTTAGACGATCTAGAGAAATATGGCGGATGTAAAGTGTGGTACCTTCGTAAAGAAGGATTGGAAAAGATAAGTAAAAATCTTAACTCTTTTTGGAAAAATGTGTTCAGTGGGTGGTCGGCTATTGGCGGCACGGAACCGCCAAATGTTCCAGAGATACTGTCAGAACCACTTTTCTTCAACAACAGTATTAAGATTGGGGGCAAACTATTTTATAATCAACATTGGTGTGACCACGGCGTCTTCTTTCTTTCCTGTTATACACCGAGTTTTGCGCGAAATTTGATTTAAAACCACCCTTCACTGTCTTCCAGGGAGTGATAAACGCGATTCCGAAAAGCTGGAAAAGGCTAATTAAATCCCTTCCAAGATATGCTGACATTACAAACAGTCGTGTCGAGAAATTGAATATCACACAAAAAGTAAATCGAACGTTCTACACACTTTTCCTTGAGCTAGTCAGTGAAAATCCACAAAAAGCTCAAACTAAATGGAACAGCGTGCTGAACATTTCTCTGCAAACTTCAGGTTGGGAAGCGATCTACAAAACTCCGTTTGTGACCACAGATGATTCAAAGCTGCAAGCCACGCCGTTCAAAATTTTACAAAGAATTATATGTACAAATTCCATGCTTTTTAAAATGAAACTTGTAGAGACAGAACTGTGTACCTTCTGCGGTAACACAAAAGAAATTATAAAACATTTATTTTTTGACTGCCCATTCTCTAAAAGAGTTCTACTGAATATATTATTTAGGGGATAACTATGTTGTATTTGATTGTTTGGGGCCGTAAACGATGGTTTTACTGTCGCAAATTGAGTTTTGCCGGCGACAGTAAAACCATCGTTTACGGCCCCAAACAATCAAATACAACATAGATATCCCCATTCTAATATAATTCGACTGAAAACGGAGATAGATTTGATCTCCCACCTATAAAACAACGCCTTGTTGAAGACAACATTGTCAACAATTTAAAACTAAAAATACAGTCTTCGTGACGTCATTTGGGAGTTCCGAACCAAATCACGAAATATATTTTACGCTGCCACAATACAAATAATTCCAAACGTTTTAGTCATTTTATCACCAATAACAAAATATATTTATATTTGTACTGACAACATTTATCATGTTTAAATGTTTGTGACAATCTGAAAACAAAATACGCCGGCTGCTTTCTTTATTCAAAGTTTAGAGTTCACCTTGTGATGTTTCAGTCGGCGTCGGAAAGCACTCGAGGATTTCCCATTAAAGTTAAAAAAATTGATATCTTTGATTGGAAGCCCTTGTTTATAATTACTTATGGTTACAGAACAGTTGTTCATTTCAAACTGTTCTGGGAAGTCTTGTGGAATTGGGCTACTGCTATTGACATAATTGTTACAGAACGAATAGTTCACCTCTCTCAGTGCGTTTCTGTACTGTAGCTGTACATATGGAGCCACGAACGCAGGTAACAAATTAGAAAATGAAAGGACCGCTTGCACTTGAAGTCGATGTTATAACATCGCTAGCGGATCGGTCAGAAATTTTTGGCCTTGGACAATTAAAGTTTTTATTGCCAGTTGTCCGAATTTTGGTTTTCTATTTCGCACGTAGCGTCCATAAATTCTTCACCGAACGAAAAATTGCTATTTATAAATTATCAGAATATCACTGACTGGTTCCACACGGTTGTCGTCAAGCCTGTCGGAATCAGTTTTTTCAACTCTCATTTCATTACTCGGCAGTCTCTGCCAAACCTCTTCCACATTAATATTAAACTTTCCAACTTCATCCATATTAATTACAGTTAATTACGAGAAAGATAGAAAACATTTTTATTTTACAGAAAGTCAACGCGTTCACAGCGTTTGTTTACCTTGGATATGGTAGTCAATGAATCTGAATGGAACGAAAATAGAACGCCCACGAATACATCTTGACTTTCCTGAAATAGTTTTTGAAAACACAAAATTTGCGACAGGTTACGCCGATTTTACTGTCGCAAATTTGATTGATTAACCAATCAAATTGCGAGATTTATAGTAATTGTATTAGAATTTACATTTAAACAATCAAACCATGCCTCCAATCATTGATCTCAGTATTCTTTTATTTAAACAATTTATTCTCTAATGCAGAACAACGGGGTGTACCCCTAATTACTCAAGTTATATTGAACGGCTGAAATATTATAAACAGATCGAATTAATGTCTTTATATGTATATTCCGCCAAAAAGAAAACTAACATTCAAGAGAGGTGGAACTCATTAGCTACTGTTGTTTGACCTTGCATTAGTTTTTGAGCAATTTTAGCCAAAACGCCGATGTAAAGTTAATTAAAACAGACTATTTTTCACGTAACTCTCCTTCCAGACTATCGACGAGACAGTTTCAACCTTACTTCCATGAGATTGAGACAGAAATACCGCCTACGACAAACACTCCCGAAGTGACTACTGTTTCATTGAATATGAGTTTTTTTTCTTTTTTTTCATTTACACAATTGTGCATATTCCTGTTGCTTATTTTTTGTAAATCACCTATGTGAATACACAACTGTATCGATTATCACTGTACATTTCTAATGTAATACTATATCTGAATAATATATATATATAAAACAAAAAAATAGAGATTTGGTTCACTACAGTATAAAAATATTGTTTTGTTTTTCAGCATTACTTTGGTAGCCTACAGTACGTGGAGAGTGGATCGTAACTAAATCACCCGCGGAGTGGAGTTATCACCCAAGCTATAACTTTCAAATTTTGTACATATTGATAAAACACGTACCCAATGTTTCAGCCAATGGACATCCGGGTTTAACCCTGAGGTCCATTGGCCGTGCAATTATTGATTGGGTGGAATCTCCACTCTGCGGGGGATTTAGTGATAATACACTCTCCACGCACTGTATTAGCTTCATACATTCATTTATATTCAGCTGTCATAACAAGAGGAACAAGTTGTTTTTACAATATAACGAAGTTTCAATGAAGATAGATATGCAGTTATAACAAGATAACTAAGCTGTTATAACAAGATAGTTACAAGATAGTTAAGTTGTTGTAAAAAGATAGTTAAGTTATTATAACAAGATAGTTATGTTGTAAAAAGATAGTTAAGTTATTATAACAAGATAGTTAAGTTGTTGAAAGAAGACAGTTAAGTTATTATAACAAGATAGTTAAGTTGTTGTAAAAAGATAGTTAAGTTATTATAACAAGATAGTTAAGTTGTTGTAAAAAGATAGTTAAGTTATTATAACAAGATAGTTAAGTTGCTGTGAAAAGATAGTTAAGTTATTATAACAAGAAAGTTAAGTTGCTGTAAAAAAGATAGTTAAGTTATTATAACAAGATAGTTAAGTTGTTGTAAAAAGATAATTAAGTTATTATAACAAGATAGTTATGTTGTTGTAAAAAGATAGTTAAGTTATTATAACAAGATAATTAAGTTGTTGTAAAAAGATAGTTAAGGTATTATAACAAGATAGTTAAGTTGATATTACAAAATAGTACCAAAGATAGCGAACTTCTGACAACAAAATAGCTAACATGCTGTAACAATATAGCTAAATTGTTATAACAACTTAACACGATTTCTAGCAATCAATGTTTCAACCAATAATTACGGTAGTATATCATGTTGCGAGAGCCTCTCATGTGGTGGACCTCTTGTAGGATCTCCTGGTGATTTCTAGTGGGAGACGCCAGAAACAGGGGGCTGAGGGATGTGCATGATATTAGGGAATGGGTCATTATTCTGCTTGAGAGTTGCTTCAAGATTCATTTCCTTGTGAAATGGACCCCTAACCACCACTGTCTTCTGTGCTCATGTCCCCAAAGACACTCATATGTCTCCATTGCAAGATCACTCTTCACTTCCCAATAATCACTAAACCACCACTGTCTTCAGTCCACGAAGCGTCGCCAAACCATCGTCTTTTGTCCAGTACAGCCCAAAATCGCCACTGTATACAGTCCCCAAGTTCTCAAGCCATATGATCCCGACTGTTAAAAGTGTCTTTAAATCCCAATACATATCACATATGCATAATATATACTAAAAGTCATGTGCATACATACATCACTGTACACACCACACCGTGTTATAGAATAACACTTCCCACTTAATGGGATATCTTTTAATTGTATATCCCTGTTAATTGAATATAAATTCCAAGCACAAAACCATTTACAATACCTTCAGTTCAAATTTGTCCTGTTAATTGTATATAGGTTATAGAGTTAACTCCTGTTAATTGAATACAAAATCTTGTAACATGTCAAGATATTACCCTGTCTCTCCCCAGTTTTCCTATGTTTATATACCTATTTGGCCTCGGTACATGCAATTCAGACATTTAATCTATTATATCTTGTTTGACAGAGCTCATGGACCTCTGTCAAACAAGATATAATAAAAGAAATGCTAAGTTTATCTCTAGAATACAGGAAATTGACACAATCCCTGTTAAATGAATACTCCTGTTAATTGAATAATTTTCATTGACAAAGTAGCTATTCAATTAACAGGGTTACACTGTATAAACATGATATACTATTGACCACTTCTCTTAATATCGTTTCCTTCATCAATCGATTCTTCCGGTGTCCCCCATAAAATCTCCCATGAGAACAAATTCCCTGGCCGCCAAATGAGGCATTATGTCAACATAACATGCCACTTAGCTATCTTATTATAACAACTTAGCCATCCAGTTATAACAACTTAGCTGTCTTGTTATAACAATGTAGCTATCTTGTTATAACATCTCATCTCTCTTGTTATAACAGTCTGGTTATCTTGTTATAACAACTTAGCTATCTTATTATAACAACTTAGCTGTCTTGTTATAACAGCATATCTATCTTGTTACAACTTAGCTGCCTTGTTATAACAGCATGACTATCTTGGTATAACAACTTAGTTGTCTTGTTATAACAACTGATAAACTATTGTATGAAGCTCATACCCTGTCGTACCCAGCCACAACAATAAAAAAAACACAGTCACTTACTAGCGATGGTTTATGAATGCAGGAAATTATAAAGGAATGAAGTGTGTTTTTGTTCACACGAGGGAACACCATCTGGGGCAACGTCTGGGAATTATTTCGTTATTTGAAACCGAGCTATCAATAACAAACCGGCTTATATGTCGGGTCTTAAATATTTCAATGCACAGAACACTTTCGCTAAACAAATGAGAAAGAGATGCTTTTAAGCATCTCAGCGGGTGCCCTCAAACTGATCGTTTTCATAAGTATTAAACAAGATCATTTGTAAAAATCATTTGTAAAATCTAACATATATTCAATTTGAAATCACGCAAGTAAAGCATTTTATATTCCATAAGTATATTTTATTAAGAATACCAAATTTCCTTTTTTTGGACGATTTGGACTCACAAAATCAATAAAACTGTTATCAGAGAAAAATGAGTTATACATTCACAAAGTGTCCAGATAATACAAATCCAGAATGTTGTGATCTTTTGTTATTATTTTCGAGGGTTTTTTTGGTATCAGTAAATTTAAAATACATAGCAACCCGTTACAATGAAAGGCGTGAGTCACTTCGAAGTCTGCCTCAGTAACTGCTAGAGATGGGCGGTGTTGGAATTTTGAGTTCGGTATCGGTTTCGGTATTTTTGTGTGGGGATACCGCGGTATCGGTTCGGTATTCGGTATGTGATTTCAGATTCACTGATATTACCAAAGGGGAATCCATGTCAGAAAAATACAAAATAAGTTGTTCTTGTATCATTCTATCACAGTGCTACACATGCCATTGTTGATGGGCTCAACATTGTCATTCTTTTGTCAACACAGATCATATCTACAGTAATTTGGTGACTTGTTCTAAATACGCCTTAACTTTTCAAGCCCCACTTAAGGCGTCTGTAATCATAGAATCATAGAATGTGTGTCCTGAAGATGTCATCGTTAGGTGGGCCTGATGACAGTTGTAAAATCTGGTCAGTGATTTCTAGCCAAGTCTTGGCTGCCTGTTAAGGCAGCCAAGACTTGGCTAGAAATCACTGCTAAGCAACTGGACATGTACAGAATGTTGCGATCTTTTGTTTTTCTTTTTGGTGGTTTTTTGGAGAGCAACATGTTACCGTGAAAGGCGTAAATCACTTCTAAGTCTGTATCAGTAACTCTTAGTCGTATGAAATAAGTTTAACCTTATTTTTATCTCCTACAATCAGCGAATCTTCATGAAGGGAGAATATATTCGACAGATGTTTGGACTTAGGCCACACAAAGTAGATCTTCTGTTTCTTAGGCCATTATTTGTAACATTTCATGCGGGCGAGCATTTTTTTATTTTATTTTTTATTCTGTAATTATTTCTTTGCCATCAAAAGTTCATGTTCTTGGTTTATGTTTTAGGCTTCATAATCTACAGAATAGCATGGGTGATGGTGTATTTCATCCCTTGCTGAAGCATTGCAAAGCCTTCTTGCACTCAAGGGGCAAATTTATCAATTTTATTAACTTGGGTAAAATATCAGACATAAACCATTTAATTTTTTTTTAACCCTTCACCTAACCTGAAAAGCAGACGACACTTGCAAAAATAATTCTTGAATAACTAATTGTTTTCATTTTTTGTCTCAAAAACATAGGTTATGACCCTTCGTTGGAACGAGCTCGACGACAAAAAATGAAAAAAATAATGAAAATAATTAATTGGCGATTTTTGAGAATAGCGCTGGCCGGTTTTGGCCGTTACTTTAGGTAAAGGGTTAAAGTTTATATTTGTTATAAAAAGAGAGCATGCGGCAGCCAAAAGGACCATGCGGGAGGGCCTGAGAAACAGATTTTCAATTTGTTTAGGCCTTATCTTGTGATTGTTTACATTTTTTAAGCGCGGTTGTTTCTGATATGTTGGACTTTATGACTTTAAGAGAGAGCTCTCCATTATTTTATATTACAAGTTGTGAAGTTGTGCCAATGAGTTGTCGAGTCATTACGTGGCCTGAGTGCTAGAATATTCTATGTCCCCTATGGGACCTACAGTTAAAACTAGAAGCCCTGTCATGAAATGCGCACAAATAGCACGTTGATATGCGCGTTAATGGACGCGTTATAGCCCAAGTAAAGCTATCAAATTTTGTACATATGGCCTGTGCACAAACAATGTTTCAGCCAATGGACCTCCGGGTAACCCGGAGGTCCATTGGCAGAAACTTTGCATGTGTTTGCTATGAGTAACCAGGAGACCCAGCCGTGCTTTGGATGCCATTCGATATGGCAATTGCGCGCAATTCCAACGCGCAATTACGCCTAGATAAGCGAACTATCCGTGACTGGACTTCTAGTTTTAACTGTAGAACATTCTAGCATTCAGCCGACGAAGAGAGTTAGCAAATCATTATAATGAGGCATGTAGGTCAGTATAAGGAACTTTGATCATTTTGATGTTATTAAGTAGAGTTGACAAGTTTTATTTATTTATTTATTTATTTATTTATTTATTGGTGTTTAAGGTCACATATTTATGCACAATGGCTAACCATGGCCGTGACAGTTTTACGGGCGGAGGAAGCCGGAGTACCCGGAGAGAACCACCGAGCAATGACGAGCAGCTGCCAGCTCCCCAACATCGTAACTCCGCACCGCAGCACAAGCAGGGTTAGATTGCTTGAAGGCATGCGTACCATCGACGTGCACTACGCCTTAGTACACGGCGTCATCGTGCCCCCACGCGGGCAATGGAGATGAAGTGTCTTGCCCAAGGACACAACGCGGTTGTCGCAGGTGGGATTCGAACCGAGGACCCCTCGGCTTGCAGCCTGCACCTTTACCTACTGAGCCACCGCGCTCCCGGACGTTTTATTAAGATGTGAAATTATTATAACGAGTTGCGAAGTCGCTGTAACGAGTTGGCAATCATAATAATGAGTTTTGAACGGGTTAGAGATAGTTGCCAAGAAATAACGAATTGACTCGTCATAATGGTGAGCTGGTCAGTCGTGATAACGTGTTGTGATGTCGTTATAACGCGTTGTTAAGTTTGAAAGTTATTATAACAAGTTCGGAAGTCATTATAACGAGTGGTCAAACAGACTTAACAAAGCTATTTAATGAGTTGTAAAGTCGTTATGACAAATGGACAAGTAGCTATAACGAGTTGGCAAGTTATTAAGTGAAGTTATAACAACTTGTGAAGTCATAACGTGCTAACAAGTAGTTATAGGGAGTCGATAGATCATAGTAACAAGTTGTACAGTCGTTATAATGAGTTGATATGTCGTTATAACGAGTCTTTCAAGTCGGTACAATGGGTTGTAATGCCATTAGCATGAAATTAAATAATTTGACCGATGGATAACCAGTCTAAAAGTCATCATCACGAGTTGATAACTCATTATAACGAGTATACAAAGCATTATAATGAGATCATTATGACGAGTTGCAATGTTGTTATAGCAGGTTAAGTATTTATAACAAGTTAGTAATTCGTTATAAAAATGGTATATTTGTGACGAGATGTGATGTCATTAAGAAGAGAAGACGAGCCGGTATAACTAGTTGTGGATTCTTTATAATGTGTTGTGAGTTATTATTGTGATATCGTTATATGCAATTGTTATAATGAACTGATACGTCGTTATAACCAGTACAGAAGTTATTATAATGTGTTGTAAAGATATTATAACGAGTTAACAAGTCACTATATCTAATTGCCAAGTCACCATGACGAGCTGACAAGCCAAGCCGTATTGAGACGTTATTATAATGGTTTGTGAAGTCGCTATAATATGTTAATATGTTGCAATTTGTTATTACGAGGTGTACAGTCATTATAATGAGTAGACAAGTTATTATAACGGTGTGAGAAGTTATTATTACGTGTTGTGAAAGCATTATGACGACAGCATATCGGTTTAGCGGGTCTCTACATGTATAACAAGGCTCGAAGTCACTGTGATGATTTGTAATGTTATAAGTTTTGATGTCATTATACAAGTTAAGAATTCGTCATAATTAGTTGACAAGTCGTTCTAATGGATTGAAAATTCGTTATAATGAGTTGGAAATTCGTTATAAGGAATTGACAAGTCATTATTATGAGATTACAAATTAGTTTACAAATCACTATGACGAGTTGTGGAGTCGTTATAAGAAGCGGGCAAATCGTTGTGACTCCTAAACGGGTTATAGTGAGTTGACACGTAATTATGATGAGAGTTGCGATATCGTTACAACGAGTTGGGAAATCATTTTATTGCGTTGTGAAGTCTTTATAGCGGTTTGACATGTAGCTATAGCGAGTTGGGATGCCACTGTGATGAGTAGAAAGGTAGTTAACCCTTTACCTAATGAATCGCCCGCATCCGCCCGCGTAATATGCAAATTCAGCACTTGAAAAAATATTATTTTTCAAAAAATGTCTACAAAACCATATCATGTGACCCCTCGTTGGAACGAGTTCGCCGAGTTCGTTCCAAAGAGGGTTCACATGATATGGTTTTGTTGAAATTTTTGGAAACATTTGAAAAAATGATATTTAAAATAATAAATTTTAACGTGTTGGGTAAAAGGTTAAAACGAGCTGACAAATCATTATATTGTGTCTTCGACATTATTATAACGAATTGCCAAGTTATTACGAGGAATTGGAAAATTGTTTTAACGAGTTGTTCTGACGTTATGACGAGTTTGGATGTCATTATAACGATTTGACAAGCCATTATAACGAGTCCCTGTGCCGTCATAACGAACAGGCAAATCACTATGAGTTGTTAAGTCATTATAATGAGTTTACATGTCATTTCAAAGAAGTGTGAAGTCATAATAACAAGCTGAAAGTAGTTATTTAAGAATTGAATACAATTTTTATAATCTTTATTGGAGTATGAACGTGTGGGAATGGGTACAAATTATGTATGAATCCAGGGATTCATACATAATTTGTACCCATTCCCACACGTTCATACTCCAATAAAGATTATAAAAATTGCATTCAATTCTTATAATTACATTCCGTAACTGTTTAAACTACTTTTTACCAAACAACAAAGCAGAAAGACGAAATAAAACATGTACGAACGAACGAGGCGAAAAACCACCCTCACACAAAAGACAAAGCGCACAACTCTGAGTTGAGCGCCGGTTTTCGTCATTGACCCAAATTTGTCAAATTGCCGTCTTTCGCAACGAAACTTGGAATGTTCAAAACAATTTATTTAACATATCAGTAAACTATAATCACTGCGAGAGGCGCTAAAAGTTATAAACCCGCCCAAACACCGCCCGAATTACACATTCTGCCAACTGCACTCTAACGTAAATGCGGGTCAAAGTTCGACCAAATGTATTCATTGGAAAATGAATTACATTTGGTCATGACGTTTTCATCCAGATGACCAATTGAGCTCGTTCCAATGAGGGGTCATAACCTATGTTTTTGAGATAAAAAATGAAAAAAATTAGTTATTCAAGAATTTTGTTTACAGGTGTCGTCTGCTTTTCATGTTAGGTAAAGGGTTAATAAATAGAAAGGTTATTGCTTGGTTAGTTTCATATCGGCCGAGGCATCAGCACTTGGTAACTTCACATCAGCATTCGACCTTCGGTCTCCGACTGATATGAAGCTACCTCGGGCTGATATCTCGGCCGATATGAAACTAACTAAGTAATAACTTCTAAATATTTATCACTTGTTAAAAATAGTTAGAAACTTAAATGCCTTTCATCTAACAATATAAAACTACCGGTCACAATAAGATAAGAAAATATGCATATGTGGTTATTTGTAGAGTTGAAATGTTATCAATAAAATTCCCACCACTCAAATGACCATTATACTGGGACTCGGGAGTGAGCTTACACTAGAGGGCACTGCGAAGCTTTGAAATTCAATTTGAATCGAAATTGCTATGACTGACGATTTTCGTCATGTAAGAAATTTACAGGATAGTTAGCTCCCCTTAATTTTTAAACACTGTCAGTAAATTTAACACTAAGGGTATGGAAATTTCATTTAAAAATTGAACTTTCGAAATGTTATCGAAGTTGTATCATCCAGGGCCGTATTATTCATAAGGCTGACTAGGCTGAAGCCTAGGGGCCCGCAGGGACAGGGGTCCCGCCAATTTTTATTTTTATTTATATGTATTTATCCATATATATGCTCTCATAAGTATACTATATATATATTCATATACAGTACATTATTTTAATGCTTATTTGAATAATATGTCAAGTTGTGAGTAGAATTCTTCAGGAGACCTGCAAAATGGATATTGGGATATGTACTGCTGCATAGTGCCTACCGTACTACAGGGATGTATTAATCATAAGGCTGATTAGGCTGAAACCTAGGGGGGACGCAGAGACAGGGGGCCCACCAATTTTCTTTTTTGCTGAGGCACTGTTACCAGCGCCTCAGGGCTCCAGTACTTAAAGGCACTTTGCACTCTGCGCCGTAGCGATACATGTAGATATGTATTTATCCATATATATACTCTCATAAGTATACTATGAAAGCATATATATGGATACTATTTAAGGATTAGTGCATGGCTTGGAGTTGACTACGCCCATATAGTTCCCAGTGAGTTGGTGTAGTTCCCACCGCGAAGCGGAGGGAACTACACCACCTCATTGGGCACTATATGGGCGTAGTCAACGACAAGACATGCACTAATCCTTATATTATATCGAACACCCATCAAGAAAAACATCTGTCCGATTTGTTAATCTATTACCAAGGTAGCAGCCCTACCAACCAGCGTTATATAGGAAAAAATACCATGTAGTTTTTAAAAAACATTTTCTTCTTCCAAAACACGGCTAACTTGGATTATTGATATGAGCAGAAGACAGATTTTGAATCGGTCGGCAAGGGAAAAGAAAACATTTCCACCAAACGGAACTGTGTATTCTAGAACCGCGGAACTCGCGAATGAAAACTAAAATTTTCGAAATTTGACAAAGCAGTTTGATAATTTTCACACATTTTTCACACATATACATTATCTAATGGGTCAGTACGGGATACAAACTCCGAAGATTCAATTAAATTCCATTATTTATTCGTTTACTGCCCAAAACATACAAATAAATAGCGAAATAATATGAGCAGCGAAAACAAACGATTTTTCATATCCGGACGCGTTCTCATGAAAGTTGGACCCAGGTATGGATCATTCTCTTCGAAACAAGATATGGATCATCTTCTCAAGGAATAAAATGAACGCCTCGGACAATGTGACTTCAACAATGGAAAAGCGATACATTTTTCAACAACGATTTCTTTCCGGGTCGTTTTGTGGATGTTGTGCCTCTGTGAATCGATATTTAAATTTAGCCTGATCAGTTTTATTCGCCCAGTATGAGAGAACTGATATAGTAGTGTGCTAAAAATAGAAAACGTGTAGTGCCTGGGTGTAGAGCCTGGTCAGTTCTGTGGATGCAAACTACACGAAATAGGGGTGCAGCATTCGTCCAATCAGGAGCCTAGAAGGTCACGTGAGATATAATATATACTATATATATATATATTTATAAACAGTACATTATTTTAATACTTATTTAAATAATTTGTCAAGCTGTGGGTAGAATTCTTCAGGAGACCCACAAAATGGATATAGGGCTATGTACTGCGACATAGTGCCTACCGCACCAGGGTCAGGCTGTCAGCTTCAGTGGGATGAAAGACTGAAGTACCTGAGGGGGCCCCGTCCCGAAGTACCTAAAGGCCTATGAATCTAGGATGTGAGATTTGCTTTTTTTCATCGGAATAAAAACTTACTGTAAAAATATATTCGCTAAACAAAGAGCCAAAGTAGCCAGTTACTAAGGTGCTTCTATGTCGCAGGATGACGGGGGTTAAATTAATGCTCAAAATGATGGAGGAAAATTTATGTTCTTATCAGTGCTCAGCCGACAGCCAGTGACTATCATCTGAAATCCAGTTCGAACGTAAACCTTGCCACCTTATCAATTCCCTGTCCGTTTGGGACTCTTAGGATTCCTGAAGGTGCATGTGGCTTACAACGCCAAAGGGTTATCAACGATAATTCACTGAAAAGATTATTTATTTACATTACGAAGAAATATAATATGAAACAAAATACTCACAAAATTATCCATAAGAATACACTAATTACGCGGATAAAAGTTTATTCTTTAGGGCCCTCGACGTCTCCCACAGCTAGCTGTGTCCGCTTGATCAACCTCACATCATCTTCATTTTTCCCGGTTTGTGATACATACAAAGTGTCTATTCACTTCTCGTTGCTTCCCACACGCAGGATTACTTCACAGTCATCCGGGCTTAACACATATACTGTTCTGCTTGTGTGACTCTATCAGCGTTCTCACACTTCAATCACAATTCAATCGGCGTCTATCACAGTTCACGATCACTTTGCGCCTTGTCTGGCTCTCACGAGGTTGAGTTATTCTTCGCCTTCATATATATACTTAACAAAGCTTACACAATAATATTCTGCAAAATGTTCTCATGATCACCAATTATCGCACCGCCTAAAACTATCTTACCTCGCGAGCTATTCAAGCGCTTACTCAAGCTCTTAATATGAATTCTAGACCTCAACGTTACAGCTTTTACTTCTTTGGCTACAATGCCACTATGGTTCGCAACCGTTAGCAAACTACTATCGGTCCCTTACAACCCCCACAGGGTTACGACGATACGCGGACTTTCAATCTCAGAGACAACAGACAGCGTAAGAATCCATCTCGAATCGTTGATTCGTTAAATTCGTTAAAATCCCCCGATAATTCATCAAACACCCTCATAGAAAAGTGGCTTAGTACACTTGGATATTAGACCAACATCCTTCGGCATATCTGGCCTTCAGCCTGGAAAATTGTGATATTGGGGATGAGTGATGATGCACCCAGATATTCTTTTCTAAATGGCTTTAAGTATTAACCCGCTGAGTATTTTCAAAATATTTTTCATGAAATCTAGTCATGGCTGCTTTGAAGCAGCCATGACAAGGTTTGATGAAAAAGTCATGTAAATTTAACGCACGAAATCATTGGCCAGAAGAAAAATCAATTGACAGGGGAGAAATTTGGTTAAATGTGCTCAAATTATACTTCTTTCACTGGCAAGACATTTTGTGTCCTGGGTAGGAATATCCTCCAGCAGCATGCAAGGAGCTACAGTGCATTCTGCGCCATGTCCAGAGTCTCAGTTCAGTAGACTAGTTCTATTAGGAATTCTTCACTGGTACTTACTTACTCACGTTTCGTGGAATTTGATGTAATGTGATGTCCTTTTAACGACATAGATATACATATATTCTTTCGTGCTCCAGTTATAGATATTGGAATTAATAGGTATTTAATTCACATTGAATACATCAATATATTAAAACAATCAGTGGAATTACGTGGCGTAATTATAATACAGATGTAGTGAGTATTTATTCATAATTATTTAGTAAACAATTATTGGCAAAATCTCTGAAATTCAAGTTTGGTCGAACCAAGTCTCGAATTAGAAACATTTCTTGCATTGGTTCGAAGAAAATGAATGTTTATCATATGACTCGTCCGTTTTGTTCACTTTAAAACATTTGATAGTTTGTTTTCATATTGATCAGTGACAAATAAAGCCTTCCGTCAATTTCATTGGTCAATTTCAAAACTAGACAATTTGATTGGCTGAACAAAATAAAACTGGGCTACATTTTCATAATTTGCATAATTAGAGTTTGGAGCTTTCATTGGTCAATCTCAAAACTGGACAATTTGATTGGCTAAACAAAATACAACTGGGTGACATTTGCATAATTTCAGTAGGGAGAAGTTACGTTATCTGTCCTATTTAGGGTTGGTTATATTATATTAATCTTTTACCTACAAGAAAAACGCCATTCATTTTTTTTTTATATTTTCACTTTTTGCTTCCAAAACATAGGTTATGACCCCTCATTGGAACGAGCTCGACGAGCTCGTTCCAATGAGGGGTCATAACCTATGTTTTGGAAGCAAAAAATGAAAATTTTTAGTTATACGAGGATGTTTTTTCCAAGTGCCGTCTGCAACTGAAGTTAGGTGCTGGGTTTAAAAGTCATACTAAGTGGCTAATTTGTGGGTGTGTGTGTCATATGATAAATAGAATATGAAATGAGTGTTTTCTCATATAATATTTATGAAACTCGTCCGAATTTTCAGTTTGGGCTCGCCAGAGGCTCGCCAAAACGGAAAATTCTTAGACTCGTTTCATAAATATTATATGAGAAAAACACTCATTCCATATCCTCTATTTATGATATTTTTTAGATTCATTTGTCTGGAATATTAACGTTGGTCGGAAAAGCTAACAGTAGGTTCGCTTTTCCGACCAACTGAAATATTCCAGACGATTGAATCTAATTACAGGCGATGGATTATTTAAGGACTAGACTGATTTCAGGCATAACAGCATTGAATTTTTTACAGAATTTCACTGGTGTCTTGAAAGCTTGGATCATGTCCACGCGCATAAGATTATTGGCATGAAGGTGTATTTGGTCTAAAAATCTGTTTGTAGAAAAAGTTAACAGGGAAAACTCAATTGTCACAGATGTATGCAATTAGATAAACTTTAGAGCGGTCGCGCATGCGCCGTGTGCGCCCTCATAAATATGCCACTGAGTTTTTGTACACAACATCACCTAGATTAAGTCGACGATTAAAATAATTTGACACATTTCAGACCTGGGCAGGTAATTATCAACACAACAGTGATGGTACCAAATACAATATCACCAACAATCAAGGAACGACCTACTCTTCGGGAAGCAGTCTTGAGGTAAACTTCCAGATTTCGTTTGCTAATGCAGGTAGCCCCACTATAAAGGCTGCGTTACTGGAACCTTGCAGTGGGGGTTCTTCTGGTGGAAATGGTGGCACGAATGGAAACAGTGGTCATACAACCCAGCCAACTGGAGGTAATGGTGGCACCTCAGGTGGAAATGGAAATGGCAACAGTGGTGGTACTACGGAGTCGACTGGAGGAAATACGGGTACCACCAGTGGTGGTGGCGGTACAACAGACTCCACTGGTGGTGTTTATACTGGAGATGCACCTATTAATCTAGAATGTTCTAAAGCTGTAGCAGGTACACATTAGTAGTATATCAGGGGTGACTCGGGCCCCTCTTAGGTGGATCTCATTGGTGGCTCTCATATGACGTCATAGTCACGTGGCACAGTGACGCGATGTTTGGTTTTCTTGATAGCCCACGTGAGCGGGTATGTTTTGCCGTCATTACCACAGTAATGCATGGCGTCAGGGTGATAGGTGTTCCCGTTGCCCTTTTTGTTAACTGGGGCCGTCATATTGGTTTGAATCTTGGCCGCCATCTTGGAGTCTAAGGTAGCACGTGGTTGGTATGAGCCAGGAAGACTTCTAATCGGAAGGGAATGTGTGTGTTCGATTTTTCGATTTTTCCCGGGAAAGGTTCCTGGACCCCTACCTATAAAGTGGAACCCACCACCCCACACACACACACGTCGAGTTTAAGGATATCCCAGGAACCCAGGGGTACTCGGGATAAGTGGTAAGACTAGCAGTTTGAATTATTTTCTTGCAGTCCCCTAGTTGCTGGTTCAACCACCTACTTTAGTGTCTGTGTATACAGAACTCTATACCTCTCGCAAAGAAACAAACGAAAATCGTGTGCTCTATTCGCTGATTACCCAAATGGACCTGACAATATCTCAAAAGCGCCACAGTCTACGGATTCTTCCAGAATTCCTTCATGAAAGTAGCACGTAGTGCTATAGGTCCCAAAATAGTGCGAGGTGTATTCGAGGGATGTTTTCGATTCAAGGGGAGTAAATCTAATTACCACAAATAACAAGTCATCTACCCAAAATCATCAAAAAACACCAAACGTCACAGAAATGGATTTGGCGACGCCACCAGCGAGTTTATACCAGTGCTATAGGACTGGGGGGGGGGGGGGGGGTATTGTTCTATCGCATAAGAGTGCTTTTTCTGGTTCAGTTTCCCCAGAATCCTCCTTATAATAGTAGCATGTAGTGTAATATGACTGTATGGGTGTTTTCCGTTGTTTAAGAGTACCTTCACTGGCTTGAATTTTACCCAGAAAATCCTCGTCTTCTACCTATTGCAGACGCGGAGGTGTGCCTATGTGATGTATGTGATGTGTACACATTGTGCACTATGACACAAGCACATCTCGGTACAGTCAACGGACTGTTTCTTATACGTAAGGTACCCTAGTATACACTTGGTGAAGCAACTGTACAGACTGAGACGGGTACCTCTATTGGGTTCAGCCTAACTTTCCTTTGATCATTCTGGGGTATTCTAGAGGATCAGTTGCTAAGCCTCTTGAGTCAGAAAAACAACACCAATTACAGTTAAAACTAGAAGTCCCTGTCACGTATAGTGCGCTTATCTAGGCTTAATTGCGCGTTGGAATTGCGCGCAATTGCCATATCGAATGGCACCCAAAGCACGGCAGGTACTCTTGGTTGCTCATAGCAAACACATGCAATGTTTCTGCCAATGGACCTCCCGGAGGTCCATTGGCTGAAACATTGCTTGTTCACAGGCCTTATGTACAGAATTTGATAGCTTTACTTGGGCCATAACGCGTACATTAACGCGCATATCAACGTGCTATTTTTGCGCATTTCATGACAGGACTTCTAGTTTTGACTGTAGGGTAACAAATGGATAATGTTCATCTAATATTTGTCGGGTTCTTATTGTCACATTTCCTTTTTATTTACCCTTCTGGTGGACGAGTAAAAAAAAAAGAGAAAATGTGACAATGGGAACACGGTACACCCGCTCCATTTTGGGATAGACTAAGGGACGGGAGTCTATAGATAGGGATCACTAGTCCAGCTCAATACCAGAAATGTAGTTTGAAATACACAAATACAGTAAAACCGTTCTGCCGGGTTTGCTGGGTCTTGTGCTTCCAGGCACATAGCCAGGATTCTATAATGGGTGCCCTAGACAGGTTTTTTTTTGGGGGGGGGGGGGGGCACGATATTTGGAAAACCATTGAGGAGGGGAGGGGGGCTCCCATGGCCTTAACTGGGACCACCTACATTAGTGTCTGTGTATACAGACACTAAAGTAGGTGGCTCCTGTTAAGGCCTCTACCCCCCCCCCCCCACTTGCCTCAAAGAAGTCGGAGAAGGGGCGTAAAGACCGGGGGATCCCAGTTATGACTAGGCGCCCTCCTCAGAATTCAAAATTCAGTGCTCTAAGAGCGAATCGGAGGCATCTGCAGTCTGTGTATCAATATATTGCAGACAGTTTTATGGCTCTATGTCATGTCAAATTTGCATTCGGCTATTTGTTTGTTTTTTTTGGGGGGGGGGGGAGGGTGCGGGAGGGGGGGGTGGGCATCGATAACTGCGTGGTTCGGTGTTCCTTATTGTCACATTTTTCTTCTTATTGACTCTTCTGGTGGACAACTCTATAAAAGAGAAAATGTGACAATGGCAGAAAAAACGGAAACCTATCTGAAAAATATAAAGAAAATAGAAAAAATATAATAACCCCATCTTCCCCCCCCCCCCCCCCCAAAAAAAAACAAAACAAAAACAAAAAATCAAACAAAAAAAATAGAAATAAAAAAAAATACCCGCTACAGTCTGGGCTTTAATATGTACAGGGATGAGACAGAGCAACTGAAATCTGAAGAGCGTAACTGACGATCCGAAACAGTTTTATTTTTTAAATTAAAAATAGAATATCCCCATAGTAGCTTGGTGTAGCAAATGATGTTCACCACGAGTGGTAAAGTGGCGTTAACAGCTAGCCTTTGTTGCGCGGTTAACACCACTTCACCGCGAGTGGTGAACATTCGGTACACCAAGTCACTTTAGGAATATTTTATTTATACCATGAACGTCAGATTAATAAGAGTTTAAATGTTAAATAATATAATATTCACACGTGCGAATCTGTTTTTATTTACAGGAGCAGCGGTGCGTGGTACCGTTATCAATTTTATCGCCGATACGAAATGGAAAAAGAAACGCAAATCACGAAGCATTTTTCATTTTATTAACATAATAATAAGCTATTTTGAGTTATGGGTGCTTTATTAACATAAGGCAACGCATGTTTGTTAATGTTTGGTATCTTATGAGCTAAACTCATTAAAAAAAAGTACAAAATAACTGTGGGTTTCATTTCACCCTTCGTGAGGCGCCGAGTGATAAATTTAAACAAGTTTGCATTCAAGTCGAGGTCATCAAAGGTCAACTTGAATGTAGTTCCACTGTTGATGTAAATTTTAACTATTGAAATCCCATTGCTGGCGTGTTCACCACGATTGGTGTGTAAAGTTAAAATTTATGTGATAGGCTTTTTATATATACAGTTAAAACTAGAAGTCCTGTCATGAAACGCGCACAAATAGCACGTCGATCTGCGCGTTAATCTGCGCGTTATGGCCATAGTAAGGGTATCAAATTCTGTACATATGGCCTGTGCACAAGCAATGTTTCCGCCAATGGACCTCCGGGTAACCCGGAGGTCCATTGGCAGAAACATTGCCTGTGTTTGCTATGAGTAACCAGGAGGACCTGTCATGCTTTGAATGCCTTTCGATATGGCAATTGCGTGCAATTCCTACGCACAGTTAAGCCTTGATAAGCGCACAGTCCATGACACGACTTCTAGTTTTAACTGTAGTAGAATATGTAATCAAGATATAAATCAAGTTTAATTGTATAATTATGCATTTTCTATTTGTAAAAAGACAGTGGAAATCCGCCCATTCCCTGTTTACTACACACATGAAAAAAAATTGAAAATTAAAAACCCACTCTCCCTGACTGATTTAAAAAAAGAATTGGATGATAATCATTTAAGTTATTTAATTGAAAAGGGCGAGGCAGAAATAAAGGCATGCTTATGGGCCGTTCTGGGAGTCCGTTACATGACTTTTTTTCAAATAGAGCTAGGATGTCTCAAGAGCTAGTCTTGTGGCTGCATGTTTACCACTGCACGTTCAGTGCGAGACATACGGTGGCTCCAGCACAGTGTGTGTGTAGGTGGGGAGGTGGCGCCTCTCAACCACTTTAAGAGTATGATGTCATAACACAATTGATGCTATGCACATGAGTTGAGAATTGATTTTGTTCCGTGTGTTGGACAGCCATATGGATGAAATTCCACTCTATGGAGTTAAATAATTGTTTGACGCTGCTGTGAACACGACTGAGCGAAGTTTATAAAACTCTTTTAAAATTAGCTAAACGGATGTTACAAGGACTAAAAAAGTTAAAAATCGGTTTCTCAGGTCCTCCCACATGGTCCATTTGACTGCCGCATGCTCTCCTTTTTATTACCAAGGGAAACGCAAAACAAAAAAATAAATAAAAAATTAAATGGTTTATGTCTGATATTTTTACCCAGTTTAATAAATTAATAAATAAATTTGTCCCTTGAGTGCAAGGCTTTTCAAGGCTTTTCAATGCTTTATCACTCAAGGGACGAAATACACCACCACCCTTGTTATTCTGTAGATTATAGATTATCATGAGGCCTAAAACACAAAACAAAGAAATAATTACAAAAATAAAATATAAAACCGCCCGACCACATGCAATTTTACAAAAAAAAAAAATGGACAGAGAAACGTAAAATCTACTTTGTGGGGCCTAAGCTTGCATTTTAGGCTGAGAAAAAACAATGAAATGGTTCAGGTTTTCCGACCTTTCCTAATTTTCATACCCACCCTAATCTTTTTATGTGCTCTTGCAAAAATGATGTCTGTAAAACGAGACCTGGCGTCAAATACATGTACTCTGCGAATACAGGCAATACATTTCAACCCTTCGTCTAAACCGAAGAACAGACGACATTTGATAGGAAATTTCTGGAATAAGTATAAATTTTAATATTAAAAAAAACATGGCTTTTGAGCCCAGTAAGAGGCCATAATCTATGTTTCTAAGATAAAAATGAAGAAATAATATAATTTGAATTGCGATTATTGTAGGTAACACTGTCCTGTTTGGACCGTTACTTGGAGTAAAGGATTAAGCGAGTGCATGAAAAATAAACTATTAATAAAAAAAAAAATAAAAATAAAAATAAACGACAGAAAACAAGAACGACCAAAGGACTTTATTTTTCTATTGCATCATGGATGTCGCAAGGATTTTTCAAAAGGAGTTCGACTTTGATGAGAAAAGTACACCGGGGGTACACTTGGCATACTCCAAAGGCATCTGTCAAGTGTACCCCAGGTGTACTCACGGGAAGGGTCATGCTCGTACATACTAGGGGCGGGGACATTTCCCCCGGGAAAAATTTAAATTTTAGGATCAAATGAAGCTCTCTGGTGGCCTTTTGAGGATTTACTTGCATTCTCCGTTCTTGAAAAAAACGTAAGCACTCCCGCCCCTTCCACCCTGGCGACACCTTTGTGCACGTAACCTGAACCAAACCATCTATTTTTTCTGTGTTATTACAGATTTTGAAACAATGACATAATACATGTAGTATGGAATATCTCTAGTAATGATGCTAGTGCTTTTTTTCTGTAGCTAAAGGTACTTACGACTACTCGGAGGTTCTAGCAAAATCTATACTTTTCTATGAAGCACAGAGATCCGGAACATTGCCTGCAAATAATAGACTGGCTTGGAGGAAGAGTTCTGCGACAGGAGATAAGGGAATTAACGGAGAACCACTCGATGGAGGGTGGTATGATGGTGAGTTTCCGCAAAATTTAGTGACTTTCTCCTTTCGAAGTATAAAATGACCAAGCCTCGTTACCACTCCCAGTTTCTGGCCTTTTTGTTAATACTTTTAATGCCTACACCGTTTTGCTTAACCTTTTTCTAATGGTAGAGGAGTAACTAGGAAGTGGTGTTCACAAAATTCACAATTCAATTTTTTTAAAAACAATTGCCTGAAAAATAGCGTTCAATCTCCTAGTGGAACGAGTTTGTCAAGCTCATTACAATGAAGGGTCATAAGCTTTTCTTTTAGTGTTAAAAATAAAATTTTGTTTGTAAGTATAGTTTTCTATTCGTGTCTGATAAAGGTTGGTTGACAACAATATGTGGTACTATTCCTCCGTACAATAAGTCTTTCGTCCTCGTTGTTCAACGAATACGAATCTACAACGAAGCCCTCTACTAGAAATCGCGAATACCATTGATTTCTGATGGGCTGAGGGTGAAACAAATTTGTCCCGACTGTCATGGCTCAACTGCCGACTGATGAAAAATTCCTACTACACTATCAAGGCATGTCGACGTCTTAGGCATATCGTCGTCGTGGCCTCTTCGTGACTCATGGGCTTCCCAATTCCTTATTTAATTAGCATACAGTTAAAACTAGAAGTCCTGTCACGAATAGTGCGCTTATCTAGGCTTAATTGCGCGTTGGAATTGCGCGCAATTGCCATATCGAATGGCATCCAAAGCACGGCTAGGTCTCCATGTTACTCATAGCAAACACATGCAATGTTTCTGCCAATGGACCTACGGGTTACCCGGAGGTCCATTGGCTGAAACATTGCTTGTGCTCAGGCCATATGTACAAAATTTGATAGCTTTACTTGGGCTATAACGCGTACATTAACGCGCATATCAACGTGCTATTTGTGCGCATTTCATGATAGGACTTCTAGTTTTAACTGTATACCGTACCCCTAATTGGTCATGATGCAACTCCAACAGCCCGAATTCGATGCAAAGGGCCTCCATTTACATAGCCGATGGTGTGTGCGACATCAGTCCAGGTATGAAATCTAGTCTCACAAGAAACTATATATATGTCATCTTGCAAGAGCGAATGGATATGTCAGAAAATGTTTATGGAAGACGGATGGCACCCGTCCCGTGAGTTATGCCCGTGGATTGAGCCCGCGCTGCATGTTCACCCCCCATATGTGGCCGAACGGTTTATATTGGAGCGGTAAAGACCGCTACAAATTGCAAATAGCTGAATATATTTCACAGTTGTGCCGACCGCCATGAATAATTGTGAGTATTGAGCATCACGTGACAATAGCCACCTATCGTCACTATGTAGCCAAACCATTGATCTTAATATACTGAGGGAAAAAAGAAACGCAAGTTCCGTTGTGGTAATATAATATTTTTACCCGCAGACCAAATGTAGTAAACCTTAACACATACAGTTAAAACTAGAAGTCCTGTCACGAACTGTGAGCTTATCTTGGCTTAATTGCGCGTAGGAATTGCGCGCAATTGCCATATCGAATGGAATCCACAGCACGGTAGGTTCTCCTGGTTACTCATAGCAAACACAGGCAATGTTTCTGCCAATGGACCCACGGGTTACCCGGAGGTCCATTGGCTGAAACATTGCTTGTGCACAGGCCATATGTACAGAATTTGATAGCCTTACTATGTCATAACCCGTAGATTAACGCGCCACTCCACAACAGGTATACAACAGATATACAAACACCGATGTATATACGGTGATGTCACCCAAATCACCTTAAATCCCTGACCCAGGTAATAAATGTCCAAACACAAAACACACAAGTGATGCCCAAATTCATTGATAGTTATTACAGAACTCCCCCACCCCCAGATGTACAAATACCATTGTATATGTAGTCATGTACATACATATACAATGGTATATGTATATGTATGTACATCTTTATGTAGTCATGTACTCACTCGTATATGCCTTAAATCCATGACCCAAGTATTAAATGTATAAGTACTAAATTGACAAAGTTATGCCCTAATTCATTTAACGTAATAGTATACCCGCCCCCCCCCCCCCCCCCCTACAGCTGTACAAATACCATTCTACATGAAGTCATGTGTTCACTCGAATGTGCCTTAAATCCCTGATCCAAGTATGAAATGTCAAAGTCCCAAACCTGACAAGTGATACTCAAATTCACAACTCCACTCCCCCATAGATGTATAAATACCATTGTATATGCTGTCATGAATACACCCATAAGTTCCCAAATTCATTAATTTTAATTACAGAACTCCACTCTCCCTCAGATGTACAAATACCATTGTATATGTAGTCATGTATTCACTCATATATGCCTTAATTAAATCCCAAACCCAAGTATGTATAATTACTAAAATGACAAAGTTATGCCTTAACTCATTTAAAGTAATTGTATAACTTTACCCCCATATAACCCCCCCCCCCCCACCCACCGGGCCCACCCTCCTCCCTCAGCTGTACAAATACCATTGTACATGTAGTCATGTATACACTCGTATGTGCCTTAAATCCCTGACCCAAGTAATATATGTTAAAGTCCAAAACTGACACTTCCTCATAGATGTATAAATGCCATTGTATTTACAGTCATGTACACACTCATAAATGCCCTAAATCCCTGTCCAAGTGGTAAATATCCAAGTACCAAACTTTCAAAGTGATGCCCAAATTCATTTACAGTAATTATATAATTCAGGGAATATCCAGTGTTGCAGGCAGTGAATAGTGCGTATACAGTTTGATGTCTGTCCCAATATATATGAATTTATGTACACATCCGCTGTGTAACTCTGGAATATCCATTGTTACGGACAGTGAACAGTGCGTATACTGTTTGCTGCCTGTCCCAATGTATGTATATGTATTTATGTACACAGTAGTTACATAACTCTGGGAATATCCACTGCTACATACGGTGAACAGCGCGTACACTGTTTCGTGTGTGTCCCAATGTATATGTACTTATGTACTTACCCATATGTGCCTCAAATCTCTGCCCCAAGTATTTGTATAAATAGCAAACTGTCATAGTGATGCCCGAATTCAATTTAGTAATATAACTCCACCCACATACATATATATATATGTGGATTAAACGTTGCTAACAAGGAAACAGAAGTAATGTGCAGCTAGTATGGTAATATCCATCGCCACGGACAGCGAACAGTGTGTTTACTGTCCACTGTGTGTCCCAGTGTGTTTATGTACACAGTAGTTACATAACTCTGGGAATATCCACTGCTACAGACGGTGAACAGCGCGTACACTGTTTCGTGTGTGTCCCAATGCATATGTACTTATGTACTTACCCATATGTGCCTCAAATCCCTGCCCCAAGTATTTGTATAAAAAGCAAACTGTCATATTGATGCCCGAATTCAATTTAGTAATATAACTCCTCCCACATACATATATGTATATATATATATGGATTAAATGTTGCTACCAAGGAAACAGAAGTAATGTGCAGCTAGTATGGTAATATCCATCGCCACGGACAGCGAACAGTGTGTTTACTGTCCACTGTCTGTCCCACTGTATATGCATTTATGTACTCGCCCAAATGTGCCCCAAATCCGTATCAAAGTTTTAAATGTATAAGTAACAAACTATTAAAGTAATACCCAAATTCATTTTAGTAATTACATAATTCAAATCCCTATCCCAAGTTTTAAATGTATAAGTATCAAATTGTTAAAGTAATACCCAAATTCATTTTAGTAATTACATAATTCAAATCCCTGTCCCAAGTTTTAAATGTATAAGTAACAAACTATTAAAGTAATACCCAAATTCATTTTAGTAATTACATAATTCAAATCCCTGTCCCAAGTTTTAAATGTATAAGTATCAAATTGTTAAAGTAATACCCAAATTCATTTAGTAATTACTTAATTCAAATCCCTGTCCCAAGTTTTAAATGTATAAGTATCAAATTGTTAAAGTAATACCCAAATTCATTTTAGTAATTACTTAATTCAAATCCCTGTCCCAAGTTTTAAATGTATAAGTATCAAACTGTTAAAGTAATACCCAAATTCATTTTAGTAATTACTTAATTCAAATCCCTGTCCCAAGTTTTAAATGTATAAGTATCAAACTGTTAAAGTAATACCCAAATTCATTTTAGTAATTACTTAATTCAAATCCCTGTCCCAAGTTTTAAATGTATAAGTATCAAATTGTTAAAGTAATACCCAAATTCATTTTAGTAATTACTTAATTCAAATCCCTGTCCCAAGTTTTAAATGTATAAGTATCAAACTGTTAAAGTAATACCCAAATTCATTTTAGTAATTACTTAATTCAAATCCCTGTCCCAAGTTTTAAATGTATAAGTATCAAATTGTTAAAGTAATACCCAAATTCATTTTAGTAATTACTTAATTCAAATCCCTGTCCCAAGTTTTAAATGTATAAGTATCAAATTGTTAAAGTAATACCCAAATTCATTTTAGTAATTACTTAATTCAAATCCCTGTCCCAAGTTTTAAATGTATAAGTATCAAACTGTTAAAGTAATACCCAAATTCATTTTAGTAATTACATATTTCCACTCCCCCACAGATGTATGGATACCGATATCAAATACCCAAGTTTTAAACGTATAAGTACCAAGCTATCAGAGTAATACCCTAATTCATTTTAGTAATTACATAACTCCATTCCCCCACAGATGTACGAATACCAACACCAAATACCCAAGTTTCAAATGTATACGTACCAAGCTATTAAAGTAATACCCAAATTCATTTTAGTAATTACATAACTCCACCCCACAGGTGTACAGATACCAATATATATGTGGTGATGTACTCACTCATATATGATATGTTTATGTACTCACCCAAATGTGCCCCAAATCCCTGCCCCAAGTTTTAAATGTATAAGTACCAACCTATCAAAGTAATAACCAAATTCATTTTAGTAACTACATAACTCCACTCCCCGACAGATGTATGGATACCAATATGAAATACCCAAGTTTTAAACGTATAAGTACCAAGCTATCAGAGTAATATCCAAATTCATTTAATTGTTACATAACTCCACCCCACAGGTGTACAAATACCAATGTATATGTGGTGATGTACTCTTATGTGCCCTAACCCCACCCCCTCACATATATGGAATAATTGTTGTTTGAACAAGGAAACAGAAGTAATGTGTAGCTAGTATGGCAATATCCACTATCACAGACAGTGAACAGTGTGTATACTGTTCATTGTCTGTCCCAGTGTATATGTACTTATGTACTCACACATATGTGCCCAGATTCCTGACCCACGTTTTAAATGTATAAGTACCAAACTGTCCCAGTGTATATGTATTTATGTGCTCACTCATATGTGCCCAAATTCCTGACCCACGTTTTAAATGTATAAGTACCACACTGTCAAAGTAGTAGCCAAATTCATTTTGGTAATTACATTTATAGTTACTTTAAATTCATTTATAGGTATTACATAACCCCATGGCCTCACACATGTACAAATACAAATGTATATGTAGGCATGGGCTCACTCATATGTGCCTTAAATCCCTGAGTATTAAATGTATAAGTACCAAAGTGAGGCCTAAATTAATTTATAGTAATTGTACGGCTCCCCCCCCCCCCCCCACCACCCCAGCCGATGTAGAAATATCATTGTATATATTGTCGTGTACTTACTTATAGGTACCTTAAATTCCTGACCCAAGTACTAAATGTATAAGCACTAAATTGATAAAGTAATGCCCAAATTTATGCTATAAATGCATTTATGGTAATTGCACGACTCCGTTCCCCCACAGATCCACAGATGTACAGATGTATAGATGTACAGATTAGAGCTGTCGCGACTGTCATTTTTTGTAATCGACTAATCGTGACCAGTAATCGACGGTTAGTCGATTAATAGTCGCTTCCCATGATTTTTTAGCAAATCATTCTTCTGTTCGTAAAACTCTGAAAATGACAATGGCACCAGTGTGTTCAGACGAAGTGGGGTTGTGGGAACAACAAATCGGTCCCGACTGAAGCTACATGTAGTCTAATCTTGGACCCACAGTCCGTAATATAATTTTTGGGGTTGGTACGTCCTGTAGGACGTACCAACCTCAAAAATAATATTACTGACTGCGGGTCCAAGTTTGAACTAGATTGAAGCCGATGAATTAAAATGAATTTACCAAAGAACGTTCCTGCATATGTTTCCTTTCTGCAATAAGTTTCTCGAAATTTTGAACATTGAGATCTATGCATTCCCTCGTCAGTTGTTAAAATTGGATCTTAGTCTGAAGTTCCGAACTTTGAGAAGTGATCTGACGTTCTGACTTTCGTCATAATTTTGTCACTTCCGCGCTTTGGGTTTTCCAATGGGTGCATTCGTGTGTACAAGACTGGAGAAATTCAGAAGAATCTATTCTTCTCGAGTAACTGTGAGTGTTCTTTCTTACACAGTCAGTGACAGTCGTACAGTCTTCCGGATATGAATGTTAACTATGGTTAGATATTTAAAGTTATTCACCTTCATTGATCATTCACCTCACAAAACAATGCAATTTAGCCCCGACGTGTAGTAGACGTGTACTACCTTGAAAATGAACGACGATCGACTAAAAATAAAAAACGTCGACTACTTCAATAGTCGACGGTCAGTCGACTAATCGAATAATTGTGACAGCCCTAGTACAGATGTATAGGTGCCATTGTGATTGCAGTCATGTACACACACATAAGTGCCCTAAATCCCTATTATAGGTGTTAAATATCCAAGTACCAAACGGTAAAGGGGATGCCCAAATTCATTCACAGTAATTTTATAACCCTGGGAAGAGCCATTGTCGCAGACAGTGAACAGTGCTTATGCGGTTTGATGTCTATGCCAATGTATATGTACTTATGTACACAGCAATTATATAACACTGGGAGTATCCATTGTCAGAGACAGTGAACAGTGCGTATACTGTTTGATGTCTATCCCAATGCATATGTATTTATGCACTTACCCATTTGTGCCTCAAATCCCTGACCTAAGTATTAAATGTGTAAGAAACCAACTGTCAAAGTGATGCTATAAGTCTTGAATGTGATGTACTCACTCATATGTGCCCTAACTATACCCTCCCCCCCCCCCCCCCACACACACATATATGGAATAATTGTTGTTTGAATACAGAACCAGAAGTAAAGTGCAACTTGTATGGTAATATACATTGTCATGGACAGTGAACTGTGTGTGTACTGTTCACTCTCTGCCCCAGTGTATATGTATTTATATACTCACCCAACTGTGCCCTAAATCCTTGCCCCAAGTTTTAAATGCACAAGTACCAAACTATCAAAGTAATACCCAAATTCATTTTAGTAATTACATAACTCCACTCCCCCACAGATGTACGAATACCAATACCAACTGTGCCCTAAATCCTTGCCCCAAGTTTTAAATGCACAAGTACCAAATTATCAAAGTAATACCCAAATTCATTTTAGTAATTACATAACTCCACTCCCCCACAGATGTACGAATACCAATACCAAATAACCAAGTTTTAAATGCATAAGTACCAAACTGACAAAGTAATACCCAAATTTATTTTAGTAACTACATAACTCCACTCACCCACAGATGTACGAATACCAATACCAAATACCCAAGTTTTAAATGTATAAGTACCAAACTGACAAAGTAATACCCAAATTTATTTAGTAATTACATAACTCCACTCCCCCACAGATGTACGAATACCATTACCAAATACCCAAGTTTTAAATGTATAAGTACCAAGCTATCAAAGTAATACCCAAATTCATTTTAGTAATTACATAACTCCACCTATAGGTGTACAAATACCAATGTATATGTGGTGATGTACTCACTCATATGTGAGTTAATTCCACCCCCTCACATATATGGAATAATTGTTGTTTGAACAAGGAAACAGAAGTAATGTGCAGCTGATATGGCAATATCCATTGTCACAGGCAGTGAACAGTGTGTATACTGTTCACTGTCTGTCCCAGTGTATATGTATTTATGTACTCACCCAAATGTGTCCCAAATCCCTGCCACAAGTTTTAAATGTACAAGTATCAAACTATCAAAGTAATAACCAAATTCATTTTCGTAATTACATAACCCCCACAGATGTACGGATACCAATATGAAATACCCAAGTTTTAAACGTATAAGTACTAAGCTATCAGAGTAATACCCCCAATTCATTTAATTGTTACATAACTCCACCCCACGGGTGTGCAAATGCCAATGTATATATGGTGAAGTACTCTCTCATATGTGCCCTAACTCCACCCCCTCACATATATGGAATAATTGTTATTTGAACAAGGAAACAGAAGTAATGTGTAGCTAGTATGGCAATATCCACTATCACAGACAGTGAACAGTGTGTATACTGTTCATTGTCTGTCCCAGTGTATATGTATTTATGTACTCACCCATATGTGCCCAAATCCCTGACCCACGTTTTAAATGTATAAGTTCATTTATAGTTATTTTAAGTTCATTTATAGTTATTACATAACCCCAGGCCCCCACAGATGTACAAATACAAATGGATATGTAGGCATGGACTCACTCAAATGAATATCAAAGTGACCCCAAAATTCATTTGTGGTAATTATATAGCTCTACCGCCCCCCCCTCCCCACCGGCGGATGCACAAATATCATTGTATTTTTAGTCGAGTATTTACTTATATGTGCCTTAAATTCCTGACCCAAGTACCAAATGTATAAGCGTTAAATTGTTAAGATGACTCCTAAATTTATCTAGACTATAACACAATTAATGTGCAGCTAGTATGGCTAGTATACAGTGTGTATACTGTCTGTCGATATAGGGATGTTTGTGCATCTGTGTGTGTGGTGGGGGGGGGGGGGGGGTGGCGTTGTGTAGTTGCATAAATTCATGTATGGTAATTGCACGACTCCGCTCCCCCCCAGATGTGTTGATGTACAGGTGCCATTGTGTTTGCAGTCATGTACACACCAATAAGTGCACTAAATCCCTGTCACAGGTGTTAAATACCGAAGTACCAAACTGTCAACGTGATGCCCAAATTCATTCACAGTAATTTTATAACCCTGGGAATATCAACTGTCACCGACAGTGAACAGAGCGTATACAGTTTGAAGTCTATACCATCTGTATTTATGTACACAGTAATTATATAACCCTGGGGGTAACCATTGTTAAGGACAGTGAACAGTGCGTATACTGTTTGATGTCTGTCCCAATGTATATGTATTCATGTGCATAGTAATTATATAACTCTGGGAATATCCATTGTTAAGGACAGTGAACAGTGTGCATATGTATTTATGTACTTACCCATTTGTGCCTCAAATCCCTGACCTAAGTATTAAATGTGTAAGAAACCAACTGTCAAGTGATGCCACAAGTTTTAAATATGATGTACTAACTCATATGTGCCCTAACTCTACCCCCCCCCCCCCCCCCACACACACAGGATTTCCTGTCACAAATTTCGAAATTGAAAACATCAAATAATGCAATTCTGGCTACTTTGGATATCGACAGTATGTATACGAACATTGATATTGATAGAGGTGTTAAATCAGTTAAAAATGCATTTGAAAAATATCCGGATGCGAAACGCCCGGATGAACAAATTTTGGATCTTTTGGAGCTGAGCTTAAAAGGTAATGACTTTCAATTCAATGGAGAATATTTTCTACAAATAATGGGTTGTCCTATGGGTAAAAGATTCAGTCCTAATTTTGCAAGCATTTGTGTAGCGGAATGGGAGGAAAATGCCTTAAGCAAATGTGCAAAGCATCCTCTCGTATATCTCAGATATTTAGATGACATTTTTATTATTTGGGAACATTCAAAAGAAGATTTTGATGAATTTTTAGAAATCACGATCCAAATATTAAATTGAAAGCTACTATCAGTGAAAATCTGTTGATTTTCTTGATGTGACCGTGTATAAAGGCAAGCAATTTCAGGCGTCCGGTCATTTAGATTATAAAGTATATTTTAAACCAACTGATTCACATCAATTGTTGCACACAAAATCATTTCATCCTCAACATACATTTAAAGGTATCATCAAATCACAGCTCATTCGTTTCCACCGCAATTCAAGTGATAAGGTAAATTTCAATGAGGCTTGTTCTACTCTATTTGACGCCCTCAGATCGAGAGGGTACTCGCTGCGCCTTTTGCGTAGCCTGAAATCCCAAACCCTGAAAAAGCTCGAAAGTCCAGCTGAAACTACCGATTTCGAACCACTGAAGATTGAACACAACAGACCGTTGCAAAATAGTAGTGGCGCGGTATTTAATTGCAAAAAGCCTCGTTGTAGACTGCATACTTTTATGCCTAATCAGAAAGAGGAATTTTCCTCCGAACAAACGAAAAATCATTATCAGATCCGTAACCCCCTCCATTGTGATTCACCAAACACTATTTACCTTATCACTTGTAAGCGATGTCGGAAACAGTATGTTGGTCAAAGTCAAAATCCTTTCCGAGAACGTGCTACTAGACACAAACAGGATATAAAACATAATGCTGATGCCCCAGTAGCACAACATTTTAACCTTCCTGGCCATTCTTTGGACGATTTCGAAATCCACCCAATTGAACAACCACCAATTAAAGACACATTAGAAGAAACGGATGAATTTAGAAAAAAAAAACGTGAAGCTTTTTGGATCAATACGCTTCAAACCCTCTGGCCATTTGGTATGAACATATCAGAGGGCGAATGCGAAAGGAGGTCCATCATTCCTTTCACTTTAACGTACAACAGAATGAATATCGAAATAGCAAAAATGTTAAAAGATGAATTCAATTTTACCAATGCTAAATTAAATGAACCTTTGAATCTTCGACCTGTCATCGCCTATAAGAAAAACAAAAGCTTGCGTAACATCCTTGTAAGGACTAAATTAGAGCCCATCAATGAATAACATCAATTATTGCCAGTCAGTTTAACCAGTTCCTGAGCTCATCACTTAGTTTAAATCAATTTTGTGTAATTTTTTGTCATGTTTGAAACCCATCAGGGTTCAGTAAATGAAAACAATTTTTCGGCGGCATATTAAAAGAAAAAAACGCTTCAGTATGAAATGTCTGTGCCAGTGCGAATTTTTAACCTCAAACACACATACATGGAATAATTGTTTGAATAAGGAAACAGAAGTAACGTGCAGCTGGTATGGTAATATGCATTGAATTGTCAATTGTCACAGCCAGTGAAGTGTGTGTACTGTCCACTGTCTGTCCCAATGTATATGTATTTATATACTCACCCAATGTATATGTATTTAAGTATTTACCCATATGTGCCCCAAATTCCTGACCCAAGTATCAAATTATCACATAATTCCCAAATTTATTTTAGTAATTACATAACTCCACTCCCCCAGAGATGTACAAATACCAATGTATATGTGGTGATGTACTTACTCATATGTGTCTCAAATCCCTGACCCAAACTCATTTATAGTTATTACATTACTCCAGGCCTCACAGGAGTACAAATACATATGTATATGCAGGCATCGAACTCGCTCATATGTGCCTTAACTCCATGACCAAATATTAAATGTGTAAGTACCAAACGGACAAAGAAACGCCTAAATTCATTAATAGTAATTGTTTTGCCCCACTCTAACCCCCCCCCCCCACCCCCACATATGTAGAAATACCATTGTATATGTAGTCATGTATTTACTTATATGTGCCACAGTGACGCCTAAATTCATCTATAGTAATTATATAACTCCACTCCACCCTCCCCCACCCCCAGATGTGCGAATCCCATTGTATATGTAGTTATGCACTTACTTATATGTGCCTTAAATTCCCGACCCTAGTACTAAATGTATAAGTACCAAATTGACAGTGATGCCCAAATTCATCTATAGTAGACAGATGACTCCACTCTCCCACAGATGTACACATACCATTGTATATGTAGTCAATCGGTCTGTTACATGGTCTTGTTCAACAGATCGGAGCTTTAGTATAAGTACTAGAGCTGTCGCGACTATCATTTTTGTAATCGACTAATCGTGACCAGTAATCGACGGTTAGTCGATTAATAGTCGCTTCCCATGATTTTTTAGCAAATCATTCTTCTGTTCGTAAAACTCTGAAAATGACAATGGCACCAGTGTGGTCAGACGAAGTGGGGTTGTGGGAACAACAAATCGGTCCCGACTGAAGCTACATGTAGTCCAATCTTGGACCCACAGTCCGTAATATAATTTTTGGGGTTGGTACGTCCTGTGGGACGTACCAACCCCAAAAATAATATTACTGACTGCGGGTCCAAGTTTGAACTAGATTGAAGCCGATGAATTAAAATGAATTTACCAAAGAACGTTCCTGCATATGTTTCCTTTCTGCAAAAAGTTTCTCGAAATTTTGAACATTGAGATCTATGCATTCCCTCGTCAGTTGTTAAAATTTGATCTTAGTCTGAAGTTCCGAACTTTGAGAAGTGATCTGACGTTCTGACTTTCGTCATAATTTTGTCACTTCCGCGCTTTGGGTTTTCCAATGGGTGCATTCGTGTGTACAAGACTGGAGAAATTCAGAAGAATCTATTCTTCTCGAGTAACTGTGAGTGTTCTTTCTTACACAGTCAGTGACAGTCGTACAGTCTTCCGGATATGAATGTTAACTATGGTTAGATATTTAAAGTTATTCACCTTCATTGATCATTCACCTCACAAAACAATGCAATTTAGCCCCGACGTGTAGTAGACGTGTACCACCTTGAAAATGAACGACGATCGACTAAAAATAAAAAAACGTCGACTACTTCAATAGTCGACGGTTAGTCTACTAATCGAATAATCGCGACAGCCCTAATGAGTAGAATAATTTTTTTACTTCAAAACATTATACGTTTATTCTATATTTATCTGCTACTTTCATCTGACACACAGTTGCAGCATTTCTCTTCACATTTTAACACAATTTACATTTATCAGTCTTTCGATTTTGAAAATCGTAGGCGCGTTATACATCGCTCGCTACTATTTGAAGTGAGGCGCGCTATCCTGTATCCAGCCGCGTCGAGTGATGGTCGTGTTGTTGGCAAGAACAATTAACATGCAAATTGCAATGAAGAATGCATCCAGTAATTGACAGCACTGTGCATTCAGTACGGTATTCGGGGACATCCATATTGAAAGGCAACATGGAAGCTGGGCGATTTGGTGCTTTCATGGTTTTCATTAACCCTTTACCTAACGCTAGTAGCAGACGACACTCGTAAAAAAATTCTCGTATAACTAAAAATTTTCATTTTTTGCTTCCAAAACATAGGTTGTGCCCCCTCATTGGAACGAGCGCGACGCGCTCGTTCCATTGAGGGGTCACAACCTATGTTTTGGAAGCAAAAAATGAAAATATTAAAAAAAAATTAAATGGCGAATAATTGTGACAGCCCTAATAAGTACCAAATTGATAAAGTGATGCCCAAATTCATTTATAGTAATTGTAAAAATCTATTCCCCTACAGATGTACTAATACAAATGCATATTTCGCTATGTACTCACTGAAATGTGCCAACTTTATTCAGCAACAGTATTTAGTCTAGATGAAAAGAAGACCATCCTTGTGTTAGTTATTGAACTTAACTCTTGATTTGATTGCCACTGCTGACCGCATTCTGTTGTTTGCTGATTTCTGGCTTAGTGTACTGGCGGATTAAAAACCTAACTCTTCACTTTACCAAACAAATTGGTACAAGCGCCCGTGCGCTCCGTGAAAAAGGAAACTGTGGATATGTAATAATTAAAAAGAACATTCAACCAGGCCCCGCCGTGTGAGCTCCCTCTGTCGCGACCTTGATGAGTTCGCTCCATTGGGGGTTCACGTGGTGGGATTTCATTTCATTAAATTTGCAAAACAATGTATATTATTCAGAAAATGTTCCGCTTGGTGTATTTATTTTCTAGTGAAAGATCACTTCTGAAATTTAGAGGGCAATAAAACATACCTGTAACTATCAACTCAGTAAATTGTGATAAAGCTGCATTTGTTGAGCGCGACCATGTGATAGACCGATTGCTTTAATTGCTTTAATTATTAATTCATTGAAAGGCGCCACCTCATGGAGTCATTTGGACTGCATTTGTTGAGCGGGACCATGTAATAGACTGATTGGTTTAATTATTAATTCATTGAAAGGTGCCACCCCATTGAGTCATTGGGGCGACCACTGGAGTTCCTCGGAGCTTTGGTGGGCGCTCTTGTGCACCATGGGACGATTTGATTTCTGCCCAAGAGTCCTATTCCTGATGTGAGGCTGCAAAAGGACAGAATTGTCCATAAGTATCTGTTTCATCATGTTATATTTATATATTTTCTTGATACCTGGTAGCAACAGCCTACTGTGTTTGCCAGCACTTCACGGCACTCTAGTATGGCACAACTCAATACATTTACCCAAGGGATTTGACGTTGCCCCAAATTCAAATTTACTGGACAATGGCTGATGAAATTGTATTTGATGAGATTGAGAATAACGCTTGTTACGATTTTATAAACCTATTTAATGAAACGCTCACTATGGATTCAGACAACACTGCGGTCTCACCTTTTAACGTTGGCAATCACACGTGCAATTATTATTCCCCTCAACAAATTCCCAATCTATTTGCGGCAAACTCCAAATCGTTTTCAGTGTTTAATATCAGCTGTCGCAGTTTGAATGCTAACTGGGGCCAACTGCAAAATTTAATATGTGACTTGCAACCGACCTGTAACCTTCTAGATGTCATTGGTCTTACGGAGGTATTTAGCATCAAAGATAACATCTCATATGAGCTAGAAGGTTACCACTCGCTTATGACACGGACACGACCAGACAACGATGATGGAAGGGGTGGAGTTGGACTATTTATTAAGGACGACCTTAGCTATAAAATACGCAACGATCTCTCAATTTTTATTCCCCATGTATATGAGTCCATCTTTGTTGAGATAACATCTAAGCATAAATGTATTCTAGGTATTATATATAGACCTAACACTGCCCCGCGAGCAGACTTAGATGGGTTTTTGATGAGCCTGTTTCGGCTTGTTGAAAAAATCAATAACGAAAACAAAGTAGCGTACCTTATGGGAGATTTCAACATTGACCTGCTTGGCTTCAATCGCCATCCCAAAACAAATTTGTATGTTGATACGATATTCAGCTATGGCTTCATGCCAACCATTACTAAACCAACAAGAGTAACCGACTCGACAGCGACCATACTCGATCACATCATTTCCAATAACCCAAATATTTATACTTCTGGAATTATTATTACTGATATTAGCGATCATTTTGGAATCTTTTACGTCAGTCATTGCGGAAAATCCGATACTGATAAAAAAAAAACAAAGATACCCTCAAAAGATCCTTTAAACAGGAAAATGTTGACCATTTTCGAGCTTTACTATCGGAAAGTGACTTTTCAGATGTTTTGAACGCAACATGTTCCAATAACGCATACAACAACTTTCTTAATACCTTCCAGAGAGCATTTAACCAAGCGTTCCCCCTGAAGATAGTAAAAGTCCGAAAGAAACACGTCAAGCGGGAACCATGGATGACCTATGGCCTCTTACAATCATCTCTGACTAAAAAAAATGTATATGCTAAAAAACTCAGATCTCCAAACCCTATTAACACAGAACGATATAAAGCTCACTGTATATTATTTAATCGCCTAAAACGTAAATGTAAAGAAGATTATTATACAATTGCCTTGAATGATAACAAAAATAACCTGAAGAAATCATGGGAACTCTTGAAGAAAGCAATTAACAAATCAAGGGGGACTATTGGTCTATCATCCTCGTTTGTCGAAAGTGGGGTTGAATTCACTGATCCCAAAACAATAGCCGACAAATTTAATTCCTTTTTTGTTAATATTGGTATCAAGCTACAAAACGATGCCACTCCATCCTGCCAACATTTTTCCGATTACCTAAAAACAAGTTCCAGTGACTCCTTTTTTGTTTCCCCCACATGCGAAGCTAAAATATTGCAATGTGTACAGAAAATGCACACCAAAAAGAGTAAAGATTATATTGATGTCTCTAGTAAGTTATTAAAAGAAATCATCACGGAAATTGTTGTGCCTGTAACCCACATTATTAACTTATCATTCAATTCTGGCATCGTCCCCACAAAAATGAAGATAGCCAAGGTCACCCCTGTTTATAAATCTGCAGATAAACAATCTTTCAATAACTACAGACCCATCAGTATCCTACCTACCTTCTCAAAGATCTTAGAAAAACTTATGCAGAGTCGCCTTTCGAGCTATTTAGAAACCCAAAATGTATTTTATCAGTAACAATTTGGTTTTAGGAAGAGACACTCCACTGTACACCCAGTTCTTCATCTCATCAATGATGTCGCCCGTATGAATGACAAACCGACCAAAGATTGTACTATATCAATTTTTCTCGATTTCTCTAAAGCCTTTGATGCTATTGATCACCTCATTCTTCTAAAAAAATTAGAACATTATGGCATTCGTGGAATAGCTCTTAACTGGTTCAAAGATTACTTAACAGACAGAAAACAGTATGTCCAATACCTTGATATAACTTCTGATGTTGAAGATATACCAGTGGGGGTGCCGCAAGGCTCAGTTCTCGGTCCCCTCCTATTTTTGATATACATTAATGATTTAAGTAATTCCACTGTTCTAAACATTTTATCATTTGCCGATGACACAACAGCACATGCTTCAAATGATAACCTTGATACCGTCTTTGAAAATGCCAACATTGAGTTGCAAAAAGTCAGTGAATGGTGCTCCGCAAATAAACTGTTATTGAATGAGAGGAAAACCAACTACATGTTACTTCACCCAAATAGCGATTCATACAAACCGATTATTAACTCTGAATGAAATTGACATTGCACCGATTGGGAATGGCCAAGATAAGACAAGTGTTAAATTCCTTGGCATTCATCTTGACGAAAATTTAAACTTCAAGAGTCACATTTCGGCGGTATGCTCAAAGATGGCTTCTGCCATCTATGCAATAAATAGGGCAAAAAAAAAATTCTTCCAATAAGTGCCCTCAAAACCCTGTACTTTTCTCTTGTTCACACCCATTTGCTATATGGCATCCATGTCTGGGGACACGCCCCACAAACATAGAGTTTTTAAGTTGCAAAAAAGGCTGTTCGTATTATCAGTAATAAAAGACATACCTCCCATACTGACCCATTGTTCAAGTACCACCGAATTCTCAAATTTAATGATGTTTACACTCTCTCTATCCTTCTATTTATGCATGAGTGGGCCAATAATCAACTACCGGAAGGTTTTAATAAATACTTTAAATTATATGAAAATCCTTCGGGCATGGTAACCAGGCAATGTGGCAAGGTTTCTATAGAAAAACCAAGAACAAAATTCTCTGCCGACCTTCCTATCCACACTTTCCCAAGAGTATGGAATGAAATTGACCCATCTATGCAAACTCTGTCTCGCCAACAATTTAAAAAAAACACAACAGACAACTTCCTTGACAAGTATTGCGACACAGTAAACTGTGATTATTCTAAATGCCCAGACTGTGCTGACAACGCCTGATTATTTTAATCCTACACCGGATGAATGTAATAAAACAGTTGCTGCCCTCTCCGCTGGGACGGTGTGGGGATCCATTCTGGGTGGGGAGAATGTCTGCCTCGGCCTTCGGTCCCGGTCGATATGTTTCCTGCGCTCCATGGATCCTCGTATCGATCCGGCGGAGGGGCAGCAATTGTACAATATTTACAATTCACAATTTGCTAAACAACGGAATTGGCACAATATTGGCAAGTGTCAAAAGACATAAGAAATAGCATTCTCATCTCATCATTAAATAGAATAAAGGAAAGTTCTTCGCCAAATAGGAATCGAATGGTTAGTCAACGCCTTTGGACTGGCTGGGCGCACAAATGAACGTGCGTTTCGCCATTTGAAAGACTTTAAAAAAAAAAAATAAAAATAAAATAAAAGACACTTGGAACTTTCCAAATTTCTGAATTATCAACGTTACCCTTATATACTTCCAACCCTATTTCCCCAGTTCCTGGGTTCTTAACATATACTTGTGATTAAGATTTTGCATAATGAAGTGTGCGTGCTGCCAGGTATGAAGTTTATTGTTTCTCAGGGAATACCAGGAAGATAGCCAGATAGGCTATGGTATTCCCTAACAGTGTACACCTCTAAAATCTAAAATGTGTTATCTGAATTTATTATTGTGTGTACTGTTGAATAAATTGAATTGATTGATTGATTGATTGATTGATCAACGTGTTATTTGTGCGCATTTCATGACAGGACTTCCAGTTTTAACTGTAGCTACCTCAGTGTTCTGCCCAAAGAGTCTTTAGTTGAAATTCAGTCAACCATGACCACGTGAGACGCTGCATGCTTTCAACAGATTTCGCGACAAAGTGTGCACTCGGGGCACCCCCCCCCCCCCCCCACATGCTATGGAATTGACAACAATACCAAATTGAAGTATTGAACTGTACACACTGATTACACAACATTTCATTTCAACTCGATTGAAAAACAAATTGTCGCAAATGTCCGAAGAATATAGGGGTGGGACTATTGATCTAATTATGCAGGGCCAATCGCATCGTCTCGTCGCTCAGCAATTTGAGGTCTATGAGTCAACGATAGCTCGTTTAGTTGGGGGTCTCAGAGCCACATGGGGTTTAGCTGACCGACCCAGGAGCGGACGTCCGCGCGTTATGTGGTCACGTCAAGATAGAGGCATACGTCTCTCCCACGTCCGTAAACGATTTTAGACTGTGGCGGAGACGGCGAGTGAGGACGTAGGCACTCATGGTGACCGAGTGTGTCAAAGAACAGTTAGGAATCGGTTGCGGAAGTTCAATTTAAGGCCATGACGTCCCTACGTTGGTCCGCAACGTACACCCAGGCGACGTCAACGTCGATTACAGTGCACATGCACGAAATCGGCTACACTTGGCCCACTGGAGACGGGTGGTATTCACTGACGAGACTCAGGTTCACGTTTTACAGTTCAGATATACGACAACATTGCTATCGACGCCGAGGTGAGCGATATTCTGACGCGTGCATTAAGGAAAACGGCAGATTCGTGGGAGGGTCCGTTATGGTTTGGGAGCGATTTCTCACGGCGTGAAAACACCTCTCGTGGTCATCCATCCAGGGCAATCTTACAGCCGTAAAATATCGGGACCTCATGCCTCTCGTCCTTCCACTTATTCATGGACGTAACCTTACGTTGCAGCAGGATAACACGAGGTGGCACGTTGCTAATGTTTGTTGTGACTTCCTCAACCAAAACTATGTCCAAGTTCTTGTTTGCCCCCCCCCCCCCAACCCCTACAGTCCAGCTTTGTCACCGACCGAGCATTTGTGAGACAGGAGGGTCAGGAAGCGCGTTAACCCTTTACCTAACAAGAAAAGCAGAGGACACTTGCAAAAATAATTCTTAAATAACTAATTTTTTTCATTTTTTGTCTCAAAAACATAAGTTATGACCCCTCGTTGGAACGAGCTCGACGAGCTCGTTCCAACGAGGGGTCATAACCTATGTTTTTGAGAAAAAAATGAAAAAAATAATGAAAATTAATTGGCGATTTTTGAGAATCGCGCTGGCCGGTTTTGAACGTTACGTTAGGTAAAGGGTTAACACCCCAAACAACGTCGCTCAGCTCACGCAAACCCTTCTTCGAGAGTGGAATAACATCCCACACAGGACCATAAACGACTTGAAGGGGTCAAATGTAAGGAAAGTTAGAGCAGCGACTGAAGCCCGGGTGGGCTTACCCGCTATTGATTTTGTTCAGGAAATGCCGTAGGGTACCCACGTTTGAACCTTATCCATGCACGAGTGGTACCCGATGGTCCACGTGATGAAAGTTTGCAAGTGTTACTTGTGATATTATGAAAAATAAAAAATACTTTCGAGTGGAAAACAATGGTGCTGCTATTCAATAGTAATCCATTCTCTTCATTCTGTATATACAGTTGAATTTTAAGACCTACAGTACGTGGATAGTGTATTATCACTAAATCACCCGCAGAGTGGAGATTCCACCCATGGAATAATTGCAAATGTGTTGCAAAGCATAACCAGCACAAGCAAAGTTTCAGCCAATGGACCTCCGGGTTAAACCCGGAGGTCCATTGGCTGAAACATTGCTTGTGTTTTTTTTGTCAATATGTACACAATTTGATAGTTATAGCTTGGGTGATAACTCCACTCCGCGGGTGATTTAGTCACAATCCACTCTCCGCGTACTGTATTTACATCATTACATCTACGTGTATCCCAGTAGAGGTTAAAAATGATGTTTGTGATCCGTATTTACTAGTATATAATTGAACAGAGTTTGGCACGCTGTGTTTCTATAGGAATTGGGTTACGCCAATGGTGCAGTTTGATAGAGACAAAAATGCACTTACTCAGCGCGCCAGTACTTCAAAATAGTGCACAATATAGTGAAAGTTCTTCTAGTTTCAACATACACCCACACACAAATGCATTGAACATCAAAGACCACTATGTTCTTGTTGCAAATCCCAGATTCATCCTCTTTGGAAACACATTTTCTACAATTTCAATCTTTTTGTCAGAATGGGTGTCTGTGGGAATTGAAACAAAAGTTGTGAAAGTGCACTGATGGGTACTTCAAACACAAGCATAGCACTATAGAATCAATATTTGATGGTTTTAGGCATTTGACATTGTTATGAGTTACCGCAGTAGCAGGTACTAGTCTATCCTTTAGAAAAAAAACACTGTTTTTTGTTTTGTCAGTGCCATACCAATGACTCTAGATGCCTTTACTGAGAAAACTGATGCTTTCTTTCACAAAAAGAATTATTATATTTTGCAAAATATTCATCAAACATAAGGTGAAATGTCTTCAGAAGACATAATGTGATTTAAAATCTATCACAAATGGGAATTTAATATCACATGGGGGGGGGGGGGGGGGGGGTGTTTTGGGTCAATATCAATTAATTTCTGAATGATGTCATAGATTTTGATGAAAAGGGGCATACCAGGAGGTCCTATTCAGGGCTATATTTTACCACATGAGTAGGTAGAAGGAAATTTTACATCAGCTCTTACATGTATGATAGAATGGTAGAGTCATTTTATATTGGTGAAATATATAGCTGCAGCTCCAATTTTTTGAAAGAAAATTAACATTCATATTGTTTCGTTGGGGTTGGGGCACTATTCTGCTTGCAGAATGGTTATATGAGATAGATTTTTTTCCAAAATATTGTGTGAAGATGCATATTTCAGTTTTATTTTGGGATCATGGTAGTTTTTAAAGAAAGCAATAAATTCTCATCCATCTCAGCTCATTTATTAGGTAACGGGCTAGAAAAATCTTTTGGAGGCAATACCAGTTTATCAAGCTCATTTGACACAGTTTGGACACTTTTCCTTAAAAGAGCAAATTTCCCATGTTTTTGACCCAGTAGAAGCCAAAAGTTGGGTTCTAATGCAGAAATGATTCTTTTATCTCCCGAAAGTGGTAAAATGTCTCTTTGATGGGGTTGGGGATGATTATAGGTATCACCGAACTAAATATTTGAATTAGCAATACCCGCCTCGAAATGTTGCACTCGGAAGTGATGCAATCTCTAAAAATAAACAGCCTCGGGAAAATAAATTGTTTCAAGAAACGTTTGAAGCATTCTATTGACATCTTACATTATTGATGAATATTCCAGATAAAAAAGAGGGTGATTTGATGACTTTTGGACCTAAAAAATACAATTTACATTTGGTGTGTTTTTGTCGGGAATTCCCTGAAAAATATGTGCACGTTACCGGTACTTCCTTTGCTGTCAATTGTTCTGTCTTATTTGTTGCATGACCCCCTGTTTTGGGGTCAGAAAAAGTTGTCTGAAGTGCTGTACTTGACAAAGATATTTGAATGCCAAAATTGAAGTGATGCGATCATATTTTTTTTTGGTCTGAACGTTATAATGGTCGCCTGTGGGAAAATATGTAGTTCCGTGATACCTTTACAGGGGCACAGTGAAGGGAGATTTTCTTCTGGATTGATACTTGGACTTTTGTCACACACACGGCCGGTTATACCAATGGATAATCTAGACATCAGCATAACCAATTTGGAGTATAGTAGTGATAATCAAATAAGACGTTACAGTTGAAACCAGAAGTCATGTCACAATTAGCGCAGAAACTGCTCGTTAGTTACGGCACTCTTTATTGTACAAGAATGAAGTAGTATGAAATACTCAAGACCGTTTGTGCTGTGCAATGCAAAATGCAACGAGGTCAGTAGTGAAGTCACGAACTGAACCGATCAAACAGAAAGACAATATTGAGACTGCAGTATGTGGAGGGAGAATTACTAGTAAATCGATGTGGGGTAGATTTTTCACTTAGTCATTATTTACAATTTCTGAAGGCAAAATAAAAGAAGCACTTGAAAACTTCCGGTGGTGCATGTGATGGAAGTTTGTAAGTGTTTATTGTGCTGATCAAAACAATTGTAAATACTTTTCGAGTGGGGAATATTTGGCGCTACAATTTCTGAAGACAAAACAAAAGAAACACTTGCAAACTTCCATTACATGGACCACCGGATTGCATCCGGTGGTCGATGTGATGAAAGTTTACGAGTGTTTCTTGCGCTGTTAAGAACAATTATAAATACTTTTCGAGTGGAGAATTATTGGCGCTGCGATTAAGTAGTAATCCAGTCTCTTCATTCTGTTTAAGCAGTCGAATTTTAATATTTATTTACGTCATTACATGTACATGTGTCCCAGTAGAGGTTAGTAATGGTGTTAATAATTAAACTTTTTTCGGTCCATGCGTTTTCAGATAAAACGATTGGCTCACACGATTCTGTTTTTTCTTTTCATAACTCAATGAACCGAAAAAACACAATTAGGTCCGCCCCCCAGCCACGCCCCTAAAATACCAGTCTTCGGAGTTGCAACATGGTGTTAAATCAATAGAAGTTAGAACACTGGCGCGTTCTAAATGTGAAAAAGAAAAATAAATTTATATTACTAATTTATCACCTTGAAATTATTTATAAAATATTTAAATGACCGTGGTGGGTCAAGTTTTCTTTTTCTTCACAACTGTATTTATTTGACATTTCAATTTTTATGCACACTGGGTGATCGTCTGCGTTCATCGTTTTACCTAAATCGATTGTAAACAATGGCTGGTCACGACGAATACTGCAATTTTGACATTGCTAATTTGAATGAAATTTTTGGAAATCAAAATGATTTTATATTTGAGGAAGAATATTTGGCTTTATATCTAACTCCACTTTTACAAACTGTGTTTTTCAGTTCTCGGGAAACGGTCAAAACTAAAATACAATGTAATATTGATGGCCTGCTTCCACCTACCACGGAACGTAACTTTTACGTGAAGTGAACAGTTGAATGAAATTTGAGGGAGGCGTGGCTTATGACGTTTACTTTGCATTACGTAATTCATTGGTCAATAAAACAATTAATGACATAAGTGCATTTGACTTGGAAAGTGTGTCAATTGCTACCTGCATTTCAATAATATGCGCCCTCTTTTATGCCAGAAAAATAATATGTCTACCAGTTTTAGTTTTCAAGTCTTTGTTCGTTGAAGTAGAGGACGACTAACACTATTTATTTATTTGGGTCGCGAACGTTTAATTATAAGGAATGATCGTTTCTTTTTGTCTATTTCTTGAGTTATGAACCCCAAAAAGCAAAGCCCAAACTGTGTAAATGGGCTACGCTAGTTTAGTGTTACTGTAGATGGGATTTCATAGAACAGACTATAATAAATTTATTTTCCATCGTCCTTTTGTGAAGAAACATGAGTTACCCTTCCGAAAATATACACACCAGGAAGCCGATTCGATGTCCGCCTCGGGCCGGGCGATATTTTCGATATCAAATCGAATCGTCGAAGCTTATGAGGGCCCTGGTATATCGACACTTTAAACACCAGGGGCGAAGGCAGCATTTCAAACAGGGAGAGGGGGGAGGGGGAGGCACGGTCATAGATGGGCGCGCAAGTATTGGTATATATCGATGAGACCTTTTGTGCTTTATTGGCATATTAGCAATAAAATGCATACACAAGACATGTTTAGGCTCAGCACATGTCCACATAGAACAAAATATACAGATTTTTTCGACTCCACATCAAACATTTTTCGTCACCTGGCTGAAACATATTTGTTAATGTGGAGCCAAAAATCTACACTTTTCTCGACATTAAAGGCCGCAGAAGACACAGATCAAACTAGAGAATCTTCGGCCACATCTTACGGTTAAAACTAGAAGTCCTGTCATGAAATGCGCGCAAATAGCGAGTCGATCTGATCTGCTCGTTATAACCATAATAAGGCTATCATATGGCCTGCGCACAAGTAAGTTTTCAACCAATGGACCTCCGGGTAACCCGGAGGTCCATTGGCAGAAACATTGCCTGTGCTTGCCATGCATAACCACAAGAATCTACCGTGCTTTGGATGCTATGGAAATTGCGCCCAATTCCTACGCGCACAGTTCGTGGCAGACGTCTAGTTTTTACTGTAGGAGTAAAGAGTCTGTACACCTCCTTCTTGCTAGTTCCTTATAAGATTGCAAAGATAGGAGCCTAAAAGAGTATAAATGATTCAGGTGCCTGTCTGCATATGAGTCGTGCCACCCCTCCCCTACAGACACCCCCGCTGATTCTCTGGTGTTGGTATTATGGTGTAAAACTATATTGGTAAAGATAATATTGGTCAAATCTCTCTCTCGTACTCTCCCTCACTCATTCTCTCCCGCTTTTCTCTATTTCTGTCAACTTTTTCTGAGAAGTGGGGTGGTAGCGGTGCAACTCCAGTTCCTATGTTCCGGCTAAAAGTTCACCGTGTCTTTGAACTTCATTCTTACAGTTATAGTTAGAAGTCCTGTCTTGAAATGCCCATAAAGAGCATGTGACTCTGCGCGTTGATCTGCGTGCTATGGCAATAGTAGGGCTGTCAAATTCTGTAATATGCCCTATGCACAAGCAGTGTTTCAGCCAATGGACCTGCGCCTTTAACCAGAAGGTTCATTGGCTGAAACATTGCATATGCTTTCTATTGATAACCAGGAGAATCTGTCGTACCTTTGATGCCATTCGAAAGGGAGATTTCGCGCAACTCCTACGGGAAAGTATGTCAAAATAAGCGCATCGATTTGACAAGACGTCTAGTTTTAACTGTGGTTCTTCTGTTTCGTTACTGTAAGAATTAACGAAGAAACAACTTCATCGGTGAAGAGGACTGAAAATTATCCCCATGACGGCGGTACATTACATATCGTATTTTATTTAATGCTCAGGCATCAATTCACGCTGAAAAATTAAGTCATATTCCCCTGTCGGTCGGCAAAACGAAATATCAAAATGATATTTAGAAATCGATATTTCATCGTAGGCTCGGATGACGAATCACATGTACTTTAAACGAGTCAGCACATCAGTAATGAATTCCAGAGTCCCAAATACAAACGAATTCGAATAATTGATAGTGACAGTGACTAAATCAATTCATTAAATCAGCGGTTTCAAAGTTTGACTTTCTCATTCACCTTCCAGCGAAAAGCCGAAATCACTTTCAAATTTCTTCAGTTCAACTTCACACGTCTTCAGTGCATTGAGTTCAAAAAAAATAAAATGACGTGTCTTGTTATTGAAAATAAGAAAGTGGTGTTTTTTGTTATTGTTCTATTTCTTCGAAACACATTGCGATTATTTCAATTCGCCAGCCTTGGTAAATCGTAAAGTTAGGGGAGAAATAAGACGGGACTACTTTTTGTGCGGATATTCACACATTCCAATGGTTGGAGTTTGGTTGTTGTAATTTTTGTATGGACGCCGGTTCGGCACATAAATTTTGCGCCTTAATGGCAAATAAAGGCCACAAATTGGAGAGTTTGTAGTCGTAGAGCATTAAATAAAAAGAAAATTCACGAAAATTTGATGAATACCGAAAATATCTCGTTCGTGGCTACAAGAAATATGAGGATCTTCACGAGCGACTGCGTCGCTCGTGAAGATCCTCATATTTCTTTGTAGCCACTCACGAGATATTTTCGGTATTCATCAAATTTTCGTGAATATCCTCTATCGATTTTCATGTCATGTAGGAAGAAATACTAACAATGGCAAACTAAAGTTTACTTCATAGTATATGATTTCATTTCAGCTGGTGACTACGTTAAGTTTGGACTTCCCATGGCTAGTAGCGTGACAGTATTAACGTGGGGATTAATTAAATGGAAGGACGCCTACGTTGCCAGCTGTCAACTTGATTGGATGTATGAATCTATAAAATGGCCACTTGATTATTTCATCAAAGCACATGTAGCACCAAATAAATTCTATGCGCAGGTGAGTTTACTGTTTGCTGTGAATTAGCTCTTTCTGTGATCTTGTCAACAGTTACGGCGCGTGGAGAGTAGACTGCCACTAAATGACAGTGGAAGCAGAATTTCTACCAAAAGAGATTCTCGTTGAAAACACCAGGAAGCCTAGTGCTTATGACGGCGGTACATTACATATCGTATTCGATTTTCATGTCATGTAGGAAAAAGTACTAACAATGACCACCGCATCGCTGTCAAGTGTCGTCATTGGGAGAGATTTACGGTAAAGTTTGCCCTATTTAATTTCCCAAAGTATGTCAGTGAAGTTAACATAAAGAGTACAGGAATTACATATGAAGATTGAAATTTCAAAATGTTAGCGAATCTGCATCATCGATCAGCGCATCATTTCAGGTAAGGAGTTTTCCTGTAAAGTAGTACAAAAATACAGAAGCTGACTTTTTACAATTTTTCTCCCAATTCGGGGGGCCAATACAATAAAACTTTTACAATTGTATTTTCTTGAATTGTTTTTTCTAGTTATGACTTTAAATAGGTTGAAATGAGGGGGCGCGGTGGCTCAGTTGGTAGAGGTGCAGGCTACAAACCGAGGTCCTTGGTTCGAATCCCACCTGCGGCAATCGCGTTGTGTCCTTGGGCACGACACTTCACCCCATCGCCCACGTGGGGGCACGGTGACGCCGTGTACTAAGGCGTACTGCACCTGTCTTCAACCAATGGTAACCCTGCTTGTATACTATTGGTATGTTGGGGAGCTGACAGTTGCTCGACGTTGCTCGGTGGTTCTCTCCGGGTACTCCGGCTTCCTCCACCCGTAAAATTGTCACGGTCATGGTTAGCCATTGTGCAGAAATATGTGACCTTAAAACGCCAATAAATAAATAAATAAATAGGTTGAAATGAACCATTAGTATTTTCAAAGATGTGGCAATTTGCCAGTTGGCAAATTGCCATATCTTTTAAAATGCTAATGATTCATTTTAGTCAGTTATATTAATAGGTAGGAAATACAATTCAAGAAAATACAATTGTAAACGTTTTATAGTATTAGCTCCAATTTGAACTTTTAACCATTATTCTCTATTTACCTCCCTTTAAAAAACAAGAAAACGGCGTTTTCAACATCTTTTGATGTTCTGCAACCTTTTGTGTTCATGATACCAACAGCGTTCGAACCGTTACATACGAACACTTTTTTGTTGTTGTTGTTTTGATTAGGGTTTAACGACACATTAACAGCCGGTGACAGTTTGACGGGCGGAGGAAGCCGGAGTACCTGGCGAGAACCATCGAGCAACGACGAGCAGATGTCAGCTCTCCAACATCGTAACTCTGAACTCTGCACCGCGTCACAGGCAGGGCTAGATTGGCTGAAGACATGCACACCTTCGACGTGCAGTACGCCTTAGTACACAGCGTCATCGTGTCCTCATGCAGGCAATCGGGGTTAAGTGCCTTGCCCAAAGACACAACGCGTGTGTGCGAATCAGTCACTGAAATGGTCACCCATCCAACTACTAGTCGCGCTCGACGTTGCTTAACTTCGGTGATCTGACGAGAACCGGTTACCGCGACGCCACCGCGCCCCCACATACGAACACTGTCCTTTCCATTAATAAGAAAGTTTAGGAGGTGAGATTTGCTATCTTTTTTTATCCGGGAAGAATAAAAATTTGTAAATTACTGAAAATCACACTCACAAAAAGAAAGAGCCAAAGAAAACAATTAGTGATAGATATTCACATTGACGGATTATCTGTGATCTAGATGCTTCTAATTAGCTTGCCATAAAAAGCAAAGTTTCATTTTGTTACTTTTAATAAACGAAACTAACAGGCAGCGCCGGAAATTGTCTGTTGTCTTTGTGCATTGGAATAACGAAAAGAAATTTGGCTTTATTTTCCACTGATGTCATAGGCCATTGGTGTTTTCTCAACAACTACTTGCTTCTCAATTCGACCTTCCTCGCGCGCCCAATAATTTCAAGGGAGATAATTTTATCGAAAGTCCATTTTTGGACGATATAATTAGGGATGTTTAAATTCAATTCAACGTATCATACTGATTAAGTTGTTTATTTTTGAAAATCAGGTTGGTAATGGGCAACTTGATCATGCTTATTGGGGAAGACCAGAAGACATGACAATGGATCGACCAACATACATTGTAGATTCCAGTAATCCGGGTACCGAGCCGACAGCCGAAACTGCGGCAGCTATGGCTGCGGGATCAATTGCGTTTTCTGAAAAAGGTAATGGTAGTAATTGTTAAAACATTTCATCACATCAGATAGCCCCTTTCCGACCATTAAACTCATACTTGAAAATGCACGTGTAATTGCGCTGGACTCTCATGCCAGAAGCCCCCTATTCGATCCTCGGTAAGTCCGAACACTCTCAGTCAGCATCAGTTAATTGTGAAGTTGACGCGGTCACGGCGTACCGTCTTATCGGCAATACTTAAGGCCAAACAAAATTAAATAATTGATTCTCAGGCATTTCTTTTATAACGAATGAGGAAGGGCGGTTTTTATTTTTATGTTTTATTCCTGATGGAATGGTTGCCGGTGCTTTTTATTCCTGGTGGAATGATTGCCGGTGCTTAAAATCCAGTTGTGAGAGCCTAAAAGCCTAAAATTAAATACTAGAGTTTTCATGTTGATTTCGCAGATAGTCTTTTTTGTAACAGTGATCACACAACACAAAATCAATACAGAACAACGAGTACTCGGAGAGAACCACCGAGCAACGACTAGCAGCTGCCAGCCATCGTAACCCCGCACTGCAGAACAAGCAGGGTTAGATTGGTTGAAGACATGCGTACCATCGACGTGCAGTACGCCTTATTACACGGAGTCATCGTGCCCCCACGAGGACAGTCGGGGTTAAATGTCTTGCCTAAGGACACAACGCGGGAGTCCGAATCGATCGCTCAGACGGTCACCCATACAAGGACTAACCGGGCTCGACGTTGCTTAACTTCGGTGATCTGTCGAGAACTGGTCACCGCAACGCCACCGCGCCCCCTTCCACGTTATTAAATTTATACCTACCCTTGATGACCAAGAGAAATTATTGTATTATTTGCAATGTCCCCTCACTATTCATTTAACCCTTTACCTAACGTAACGGCCAAAACCCGCCAGCGCTATTCTCAAAAATCGCCAATTAATTTTCACTATTGTTTTCATTTTTTGTCTCAAAAACATAGGTTATGACCCCTCGTTGGAACGAGCTCGTCGAGCTCGTTCCAACGAGGGGTCATAACCTATGTTTTTGAGACAAAAAATGAAAAAAATTAGTTATTCAAGATTTATTTTTGCAAGTGTCGTCTGCTTTTCATGTTAGGTAAAGGGTTAAAACCCGTGTTATAGAGTTGAACAGAGGTACAGAAACCATACGAAATCCAATGAATATCAACATGCAGTCGTTCGCTACACACCTTTTCTTGTATTTGGAGTTTTGTGATCTAAACACTTGCTCACCCAACGTCATTCATTCGAAGTGACGTCACTAAAAGGATACTTTCAGGTTCTATCAAGATTGTTCTTAGTTTGAACAGCATGAAGGTCTATCATTGCCATGTCATATTTTAACCTATATAGTTGTTCATTCAAATGAAGAATGTAGTTCGGCATGATAATATAAATTATAATATTTCTTTTGATGCCCAGTGTATATATAGAATATACCCATAGTAGCTTGGTGTACCAAATGTTCACCACTCGTGGTGAAGTGGTGTTATTTACCGGACGTGTGTCGATTATTTGCGGATGATACAAGCTTAACAGAAAGTGAGTGGGCACGAACCGGATGGCATTGCTGCAAAGTCCAATGAAAACCTCAAAGCCATTTCCGAATGGGAAAATACATTGTTAGTTACGTTTAACCCTCCAAAACCGAAATTGTTCTATTCTCCAAGAAACAGGTTAACCTAAGTAATGCTGTAATGTTTGATGAGACGTCACTTGAACTCGCAATGTCACACACCCACCTCAGCCTGACCTCACAGGGGGACCTAAACTGGCATAGTCAAATTAATAGACTAAGTAAAAAGGCCAACGCCAGGCTATCCCAGCTAAGAAAACTTATGTATATCCTTGGTAGAAAAAGCCTTGAAATTCTATATAAATCATTTATACTCCCTATTTTAGAATACGCGGATGTGGTATGGGCTGGTGCACCGGATTACCTACTTTCAAAATTGGATAGAATCCAAGCCGATGCAGCTAGAATAATATCCGGTCTAACGAGATTCTGCCCCAGTATCTACTCTTCTTGCAGAACTTGGCTAGGAAACCCTTAGACATAGACGCCATCTCCACAAAATGATCATATTTTTCAAAATTGCAAATAACCAGGCCCCCAGATACCGATCGGACTTATTACCCCGAACGTTTGAGGACATTCCCCAGTATAGCACCCGGTTCCATTCCAATTTCCAAATACCACTTACACACACGGAAGTATTTAAGCGGTCATTTATTCCCTCTTGCATTTCCGAATGGAATGCACTACCTCTAGAAGTTAGACAGTCTGATTCACCAAATAACTATAAACTATTAAAATAATAAATATTTCAATACAGGCATGTGTAGACCACCCAAGTACTTCAACAATGGCGATAGGGCGATTAATATAATACACTGGAAGCTGCGAAATTCCTGTAGCGACCTAACTATATTCAAAATACACCAAACTGTTCATGTGATTATGAGACCGGAGACGCGAACCATTACTTCTTCAACTGCAGTAATTACTCAGACGAAAGACTTGCCCTACAGAGAAATCTTGTGCATCTGCCAATTAAGAACGGCCAATGATCTTCTTTATGGTATTCCAAACTTACCGGATTCCGCCTATATTCACCTTTTTCGCAGTGTACAAAATTTCATAAAAGCCACGAAGCGGTTTTAAGACTAGACCGCTAGACGAGCACAGGAGTCTAAAATCATCCTTTTCCTATCCTGTTGATCTTTAAAGTGTGTGGTCATCTCTGTTTACCTCACACATGGCACACTTCTATTCACTTGTTTGTCCTGTCTGACCTGGCAATAGTAGTGGTGTGGACTCCGTCGGAGTCGCGGTGGTGCCGAAATGTGGCCCATAGGCTTGTTGACCCAAGCCAGCAGTGTTGTAGTGTGGCATTTCTTTTTTCTTCTCTCCCCCCCCCCTCACTTCTTTGTACTGTATCTTGCAAAGTTGAGTACCCATCAGCTTTCTTCTCTAACTTTGTACATACACAAAATTGTTTCAATATATACATACGTTTTGTTTCGCCATTACATATAAATTCATGAAACTACTTGTAAACATGTCATAATTTGTAATTGTAAACGTATTTCAAGGAAAGAATATAATCTAAGTGCTGGGCACTTGTTATCCAATCCTTTTTGTTGATTATAAACAAATAAAATATGTTTAATCTAAAAAAAGTGGTGTTAACCGCGCGCCTTCACCACGAGTGGCGAAGTGGTGTTAACCGCGAGCCTTCGGCGCGTTTAACACCACTTCACCACGAGTAGTGAACATTTGGCACACCAAGCTACTTAAGGTATATTTTATTTATGACATGATCGTCTGATTATTAAGAGTCGCTATTATTTTCTCTCGATTTTACTGAGCAGCAGTCGTACATACATGCGAATCTGTTTTTGTTTACATGAGCATCGGTGGGCGGTACTTCCGCTGTAAATTTTATCACCGAAACGAAATAGAAAAAGAAACAGGGCCTTTTTCATATTAATAACATACTATTTCGAGTTATGGATGCTTTATTAACAAGAGACAATGCATATTTGTTAATTTTTTGTGTTTTATGGGGAAAACTCATTTAAAAACGGAATAAATAATTGCCACTTTCATTTTACTCTTCGCGAAGCGACGTGCGATAAATTTAGACAAGTTCGCATCGAGGTCGGCGTCACCAAAGGTCAACTTAGATGTAGTTCTACTGCAGGTGAAAATTTTTACTATTGGAATCCCATTGCTGGCGTGTTCACCATGGTTGGTGCGTAAAACTAAAATTTATGTCATAGGCGTTTCATATATAGTAGAATAGGTAATCATGCTATAAAGAACAGTACGGTCTCTGGGGACTTGCCACCGGTGGGTAATATTTCTACAGACGCAATAATATTATATTCTAAACACTAATAATTGAAATCATCATAAACAAATTAATTAATGAAGCACCGAGTACAAAACCAGGTGCTTCGTTAATAAAAATTTTGCTGCTGATGATTTTTATTTAAGAATTGAATGCAATTTTTATAATCTTTACTGGAGTATGAACGTGTGGGAATGGGTACAAATTATGTATGAATCCCGAAGGGATTCATACAATTTGTACCCATTCCCACACGTTCATACTCCAATAAAGATTATAAAAAATGCATTCAATTCTTATAATTACATTCCGTAACTGTTAAAACTAAATTTTACCAAACAACAAAGCAGAAAGACGAAATAAAACATGGACGAACGAACGAGGCGAAAAACCACCCTCACACAAAATACAAAGCGCACAAAGTTCGACCAAATGTATTCATTGGAAAATGAATTACATTTGGGCATGACGTTTTCATCCAGCTGACCAATGGGAATTGAGTATTTGGACCCAAAACGTATAACTACATTAACAATGTAATTATTACCAGGTAAAAGCTTGTGTGGACATCACTCCCACGTGTGGATTACGACCAGTACACGGCGACTGTATTGCACCTTAGCTTATACGAAAATAACACCATATCAAATACTATATAAACCGATAACATCCAAGTTTCAACAACAACATAAATGTTCCATTGTATCGGAGTGAATACATGTATCCCCCAAAAGTATAGGTGATTCAGCTTTTATGTAGAAAAGTGAAAAAATCTGTTTCACACAAGTATGTGACACATATACAGAACCACACATACGTTTGAATGGGCTAAGAATTATCGCACGAGATTGCTTTGGTCTAGAATATCCCGACAGCCGAAGGCTCGAGTGATATCCTGGGCCAAAGCAATCGAGTACGTTTGAATGGGTTAGGATTACGTTTAAATGGGTTAAGAACGTCCCCCCCCCCCCCCCCACTGTATGTGTAACATACGTCTGTCCAGGGTGAGATAGCAGGGAGAGACGGATGTATCCCACCCCACCCACGTGACGTTATACATTTATAACGTTATTATGACGTTATGCATATCGTATCAGTTTCTTGCTACCAACTAATTCATTTTGACGTCATCAGAATGCCGTGGGATCAAAGTTTGATGCTCTAAAGCTCTTTAAACCCCAAGATACCACCGTTCCTAATTGATTTCGTGGTATATACCTTTGGTATATACATAAATTTTGCATGCTTTTTCCGATGGCGTCATTAGTTTTTCAAAACAACGAATACCAAATGAATTGATTATATCAGCACGTGACCGCCGATTTCCTCTGGCTAACCTTACCGCTGCATGGTGGGGGGAGAAAAATAATCCCTGATGGGTACGGTGTGGGATGGGAAAATCTCACCCTCGGGAAAGATATTTGGTCCAGACACTCGGCTTGCCGAGTGTCTGGACCAAATATCTTTCCCGAGGGTGAGATTTTCCCATCCCACACCCGTATCCATTAGGGATTATAATAATCGCACGATATTGCTTTGGTCCAGGATAACTCGAGAACCGATATCCTGGGCCAAAGCAATCGAGTAGTTCTTAACCCATTCAAACATATGTCGGTTGTGTATTTATCACACACCTCCCATGTAACAACTAGTCTACACGAAAATTGAACTAAAGGCACTTTTTAAGTGGATAATTGTCCCGTTTCCTTCGTTGCCAACAAGATATCACTGTTAGTGGACGGGGTACCAACCCTAATTCGCGTTTTTAATTTTTACGGCATTCAATTGGTCGAAACCAATTGATGCCGATCAGTATCACGGTCACGATGATCGAACTTCAAATACTGACTAAACTGCTGGGAATTACACACATAAAAAAAACGTTTTTAAATCGCTGATAAGTTTAGCACACTCTATCATTATATGACCAGACGAGGAAAGTGAGTGTCAAGAAACAAGCAGTCAGAATGTTGTTTTTATTTTGTAAATGTTTGACTCAAATCTGATTATTTAAATATCCTGGGTAAACAAATCTAAATGAGGAACTAGGAATTTCCAAGCGATCTTGACTCCGGCGCGTTCGACCAATGAGTGACGTGATTATTTAGACGGGTTCCTTCTATGTTTACGTTGGAAACGAAATTGAACGTGTTTTGTATTACCACATGTGCGATACAACTTTATTTTTATCGTACAGACAGAACAGTGGAAATCCTGTGTTTTACATTAATTGGTGTGTGATAAATCTTTATTTTTCACACATTCTGGAATGTCGTTAACTCATGTTAATTTTAGATGGATCTGAAATAAAGAGATACTATAAAATTACGGAAGGCCTTAGAATGGCATCTCACTGAGGATTATTTTGTTTAATTCATGCAAACAATGCGCCGTTTTCAAGTATAATTCGAGGACTTTTATTCAGTGCTGTTTGTTTTTCGGTGTACAGCAGAGCCCACTTAACTGAATATCTCTTAATTGTATATCCCTGTTAATTGAATATAATTTTCAAACACAAAACCATTTACCATACCTTCAGCACAAATTTGATCTGTTAATTGCATATGGATTGCAGAGTAAACTCCTGTTAATTGTATATAAATTTTTGTAATATGTCGAAAAAATTACTGTGACTCGCACCAAATTCCCCTTATTTATCTACCGTTTTGGCCTCACTACATCCAATACAGGCATGTATTCTATTATATCTTGTTTGACAGAGCTCTATGAGCTCTGTCAAACAAGATATAATAGAATAAATGCTCAGTTTACCCCCAGAACACAGGAACTGACCAAATCCCTGTTAATTGTATTCTCCTGTTAATTGAATAATTTTCACTGGCAAAATGAATATTCAATTAAGAGGATTCTACTGTATTTAAGCATATTGTATCGGGTTTTGGATAAAGTAATAAACAACATCTTCAACTCGTCTACAATTTATATGGACATTTATATTACCTGCAGGCGCGTATTCAATATTTTATTATAAGGAAAGCCCTAGCCTGTTTGGAAGGCAAATATGATATTTGAAAGGCGGATGTGTGGGGTTTTGGGGACCTCACCTAGTCCTAACTAAGACCCTCCGATTGTTGCCTTCTCCTTCCACTTCTCCTAGGGGACATGGGGGGGGGGGGCAACAGCTCGAGGGTCCTAGTTAGGCCTAGCCCACTCCAAGAAGAGTTTGCATAATTTTGCGCTCTAAAAGCGAATTTGAGGGAGAGTTTTGTAGCGTGCGCAACCTGTATGTTGGAGATCATTTCGTAGTTCTATGTTATGTGAAAGTTGCATTTGACCAATGTTGTTTTTTGGGGAGGGGGGGGGGGCGACAATTTTAGGGGGAAGCCCCCCCCCCCCCCCCACCACACACGTAGCTATTCCACTAGATACTTGTTTAGAAAAGTAAATCATTACCTCGCCAGACTTAATTTACTGAACTTGCTTCATAAATTTTAGAATAGAATAGGGACTCACTGGAGATCCTTAACCCTTTACCCAACGTAACGGCCAAAACCGGCCAGCGCTATTCTCAAAAATCGCCAATTAATTTTCAAAATATTTTCATTTTTTGTCTCAAAAACATAGGTTATGACCCCTCGTTGGAACGAGCTCGTCGAGCTCGTTCCAACGAGGGGTCATAACCTATGTTTTTGAGACAAAAAATGAAAAAAATTAGTTATTCAAGAATTTTTTTTGCAAGTGTCGTCTGCTTTTCATGTTAGGTAAAGGGTTAATATATGTTTCAGTGATGATGGGTAGCACTGCTTTGGAGCAATGGATCCCCTAGAGGAATAGCCCAAACATGGCCTGAAAGTCGGTAATTTAATTTTTGGGTTTGGCACGTCCTTTCGAAAGTCCATGTTTAGTTTAAACAATATTTATTGAAAAAGATAAGTTAACTGTATACACGCAAACAAGTGTAAACGTATTGAATGTTTTGTACATAAATTTCAGTGAATACATTTAACACCTGAAATGTCAAACTAACTTGTTGTAGTAGGGGATTCGGAAGAAAGCTGAATGCTTATGTAAACCGTCTCCCAAGTCTGCAAGATTACACAATTTCAGTTAGACAGGTAGAACGGGTGGGTCTGTTTCGATATTGTTTGAACGAGAAAAAAAATGAAGAAAGTAGATCGAGAGGAACAGTGTTGAACAGTGAAGGAGAAGGATGACAATTGCCGGAAAATTGAAAAGGCTGACAATTGAAAATTGAAAAGGCCATGTTTGGGATAATAGAGGAATAACCTGGAGGTCCATGACTTTTTAACTTTTCTTGTGCCTCCTCAAATTTTTATCTTCTCGTATTTCAGTGAGATGAACATTAGGTGTTCCTTGTCCACCTGTCCGTAGGGCCGGGCGAGTTTTTGTTTTCCAGATGTTGAATTGGGTATACATTCAGATATGTTTTTTAAACATTCACATATCACCAAGAATGCAAATATACAGGTCAAGTGTTCACATTTGGCTTCATTTTCATTTTCTTGAGTTATTTCCCCATAGTTGGTGAAAAATAATACATTTTCTGATTTCCAGTTTATAATTGAGTAAGTATTCAGATATCTTATGAAACTTTCACACACACTAAAAACCAGAGTGTTAAAACTGACACTTTCAAGGTGTTAAACCCATTCTAACTCTTAGGGTTTGATTTTAACACTCAAAGTGCAAAGCTTTAAGCACTTAGACATTATAATCGTCAGACATCTGAAACTTGAATGGATGGCACTTCCCATGTGTCTAGCATTGATGGTTCTTCCAGAATCGCCCATAATTTGATTTGCGCTTGGTGCATACATACATGATTAAATGGACACAACGCAGATGACGCGGATCAGGCTCGAGAGTTCTAGCCTGATCCGCGTCATCTGCGTTGTTTCCTTTTAAGTGTCGCGACATTACACTTGTCAAGTGATATTATTGTAACACCTGTCAACTTCTGGTATATCTACACTTGAACAAAGTGCTAGTTCAGCACTTAGTAAGTGTTAAATACAACACTTCAAGTGTAGCTTTTAACACTTTAGTTTTTAGCGTGTATTGTCTGGAATTATACAATACGGGTCATCGCATATTTGGTCATACTCCTTTCCAGAGTTATTCCCCTTTCTTTTGTGAAAAATAATACATTTTTATCGTTACAAGGTGATAACTTGAGTAAGCATTCTGAAAAGTTCTTTTAAACTTTGGAATGACAACTTAGAAAATTAAAAAAATATTCTTCAGGTGAAGGGTTACTAAGTCCAAGAATGTGAGAAGATTCCCCAAACTAACTGCTGTATCTTTTTTGTTTGTTTTACAGACGCCGCGTACAGTGCTGATTTACTAAAACATGCCAAAGAATTGTACGATTTCGCTGACAAATATCGGGTTACTTACACCAAATCAGTACCCGATGCAGGTACATTCTACAAGTACGTGAAATGTTTTCTTATTTTCTTGTTCTATGTGGAACGTAAAGACTATGGACATGGATTTATTGACTCGCACTCTTCCAAAACATTAATGACATGATGCGACGAAGTCAACCACAGTTCTTACTCTCACTGATTATAATGTTGGCACCGACAAGGCTGGGGAGAGGGTGGGGTGGGGGGGGGGGGGGTCGGCTCAGAAGTTCTGGATTCTTGGCTGAAGGCTCCGCCCTGTTACCAGTTCAAACATGGCCTAAAAGACTGTATTTTAATTTTTTGGTTTGGTACAAACTTTCAAAGTAAGTGCCAAACCAAAAAATTAAGATACGGCTTTTTGGAATGTTTGGAGTAGGTCTTCCTGCCCAAGGTACTGACTATTGTGTCAACTATTAAGAAGGAGGCTGTGCAGTAAATGGAGTGGAGCACTGCACTTGACGAACGGTTGTATTTTTTAACTGCATGATTCTTGAATAACGTTATGAAATCAACTTGACGAAATAAAGTTTTCACATCATGTGCAGTCAAAAGTTATAACTCTATGTCTCTGGATTCGCGCTGATGAACTTGTAAATTTGAAACATGCTGGTTAAAAACGTCATTTTGACGGCCAGAAATAACGTTTTTTTATCCAAAAATCGGCCTTTTGATAACTGATTTCACAATGACACCGAACCCCTGTCATCATCGCTAGTGACTTCGGTTCTTGTGTCTTCATCAGTATCCGGACGCTTTTGAAAGTCAGCAGTAAACTTGGAGCTTATTCAACACAGTCGCCGAACATTTTGAAACAAAGGAGATATGAACAGTTGGCATATCGAACCAGTTTTGGTTCTGAAGAGAACCAAAACTGGTTCGATATGCAAACTGTTCATATCTCCTTTGCTTAATAATGATTTGAGACAACCTCGTATAAGCTCTAAACTTACGGCTGAAACACCCTCAATTTATGTTTAATTCTGTTAATATTTAATGTTAATCTTTATAAATCTATTTGATTTGAAATAAATACTGTTTAAACAGAACTGGTTCCATCTCAGGGACAAAACAAAAACATTCATACAATAGGGAAATTATTTATCGAGTTTTGAAAAACTTCCATCGACCCAAGCATACGCAAACCGAATATCATTAAGAAATAAAAAATTAAAAATCTGTTTCTCAGGCCCTCCCGCATGGTCCTTTTGGCTGCCGCATGCTCTCTTTTTTATAACCAATGTAAACTTAAAAAAAAAAATTAAATGGTTTATGTCTATCATTTGACCTAAGTTAAAAAAGTTGATAAATTTATCCCTTGAGTGCAAGAAGGCTCTGCAATACTTTAGCATTGCAAAGCTTTCTTGCTCTCAATGGACGAAATACACCACCATCCATACTATTCTGTAGATTATGAGGTATAAAACATAAACCAAGAACATGCACCTTTGATGACAAAGAAATAATTACAGAAATAAAAAATAAAATAAAAAACCGCTCGCCTGCTTGTAATTTTACAAATAATGACCCGAGAAACAGACGATCTACTGTGTGTGGTCTAAAGAAAATTAAATGATATCTACATACAATGAAACAAAAACATTCTATATATTCTATATATTTCGATGCGTTTCGCGAAACTACCGCGATAGGCATGAGTCTCGGTCCAGTGAGATGGAATTAAAGGATGCACATACTGCAAAAGTACTTCCATGCTCAACAGATAGACGTAGCACGACATTATTGAAAGTGTAGAAAGGGGTAAAATTTATATTTCACTTGCTTGTCATGAAAGAAATAATTATGGCAACCGCTCAAAAAACATAGATATTCTTTTAGTTATATGCAATACTAATACTAAAAATATCTCTGCGTTTAAATCCATCCCCAATTAATGCAAAGTAATTGCGTCGAATAATTTAACCCATTGAACCCTGATGGTATCTTCCATGTCAGGGCAATGGCAGCAATTGTAAAAGTCCATATTCATTATTTGGATGTAGACCAATTAATATTTTCAACGTGCAGCCTCGGGGCTGCACGTTGAAACTATTAATTGGTCTTCCCCACACATTCACTCAGCTGTCATCCTACTCAATGAACTTATGCCGTATCATATCCCTAGGCCAAAGAAGCGGTCTCTTGGATTCAAGGGGTTGAAGGCCATAATCGAATAGCAATCGAACCTCTTTCAGTGGAGCGCGGTGGATCATTGGTTACGGCATTGAACTCCAAACCGAAATGTCCACGGTTCGATCCCCGCTAGGGTTAACTGCGTTGTGTCATGGGGCAAGGTACTCATTCCTATTGCCTATGTGGTGGAACGGCGGCGCTGTGTACTAAGGTGTACTGCACGTCGATTCTGCACTTGCCTTCAACAAATGCTGACCTTGTTTGTGTAGAGTAAGTACATTGGGGAAATTCTGCCCCGGGTACTCTGGTATCCCCCACCCGTAAAAGTGTCCGACACGAGGCATGACTGTCGAAAGTGTGGTTGAACCGAAATAAATAAATAAATAAATAAATAAATAAATAAATAAATAAATAAATAAATAAATAAATAACCGCTCTTAGCAATGAAATTATCCCGAAAAGTTAATGGAGATTAATAACATCAGCAACAACTTTTCACTACGAAATACTATACATCTCTCATTTCCATAACATTTTAACGAGTTTTTATACCATGCTCACTGATGTTACTACAGTTAAAACTAGAAGTCCTGTTATGAAATGCACACAAATAGCACGTTAATCTGCGCGTTAATCTACACGTTAAGACCACAATAAGGCTATCAAATTCTGTACATATGGCCTGTGCACAAGCAATGTTTCAGCCAAGGGACCTCCGGGTAACCCGGAGGTCCATTGGCAGAAACTTTTCCTGTGTTTGCTATGAGTAACCGGGAGAACCTGCCGTGCTTTGGATGCCATTCTATATGGCAATTGCGCGCAATTTCCTCGCGCAATTAAGCCTAGATAAGCACACAGTTCGTGACAGGACTTCTAGTTTTAACTGTAACTGTAAAAAGCCCGTATGTTAAATTTTAGCTTTTAACCTCACTTCCGGTGTAAAGCTTCTACTGCGGTTAAAACGTTTTCAGTGGTAATTACATTACAAACATTTACCCCTATAGTAGGAATAACATCCAACTTGACTCTTGACATGACCCAATTTGCCGACTTCGATACATTCACACTTCGCGATGTTTCATTCAAACATACGACATTTTGCGGTACTATATACTACGTGCAATGACTTATTAAGTTCAGATACCTACAATTAAATATTTAAAATAAAATTGAAGAATTGTTAATAATAATTTGACTGAAAAAGCAAGGTAAATTCAATCAACTTGGACGATGTGTCTAGCTGTCAATCAACAATTCACGTGCAGCCGGAAGTACTGCCCACCGGCGTAGATGTAAACAAAAGAAACCCATGTATTTGCGATGGAAAGTATAGTTTCTTCTCCATTTTAAGTAAAAAAAAGTCGATTATGTATTAAGAGCATGGTATAAAAAAAGATAGTACTAGGGCCTGTAATCAGATTTAAACCACACGTAGATTAAGGGTTTTAACCACTCCGCAGAGCATCGTGGTTAAAATCCTTATCCTACTCGTGGCTTAAATCTAATTATTGGACGAGTCCTTGTTTATTCTCTATGTTTCATGTTCGTTACCACTATTTACACTGTGGTTTGCCGCAAGAACCTACAGTGAAAATACGATTTGTTTTAAAGTAACGTGATTGTATTCCGTTGGTGGACCAAGTCGAACGACACGACATCTATGTTTTCGCTTTTTCGTTATAATTTCAGTTGAATCATATCAATAATAGGGTATATGGAATAAGTGTTCTGATCATACTCTATTTAGGAACCGAGTCTAGAAAATTCATAGACTCGTTTCATGAATAGAGTATGCCCAAAACACAAATGTTATATTCTATTTATCATATGATACCACAGTTACCAAAAACAGGTCTTTTAAATAGAAAGAAGGGTTAAAGAATGGAATATTACCCTGAACGTCATGCATTTGACTGCGGCGCGTCACAGCTGCACGCATTCATATGTCATAACCGCGACAAAATATAATTCCACAATTCGTCGCTTGAAATACTAAGTTTCAAGTTTTTATACATTTCTTGTGATTTTATTGAATGTTTATAACAAATAAAAAGCATCGCGGCTTTGTTGATGTTTTCAAATAATACTAATTAATAATAATAAACGATACTTACACGTTCATTAATTTGACACAGATCTTTTCGGTGATAACCAATTAGAATGCGTTCTTTTGATACTGACCAATCAAATCAGCTGATACTGACCAATCAAATCATATTTAAAATATGAAACGTAATAAGCCGGGAAAACGGAGAAGTCATGTGATAAAATATTATACACTTTAACATTCAACATTTTGACGGAAGGTAGTCTGAAAATAAAGACAAAATATTCATCTTTTATGCAAGCCCATGGGTTGTGTATGTGGAGAAAATCAAACACACATGGAGATTGTAACGACCAAGCTCTGAAGCCACCAGTCTAATTCTGTAAGGAATTTGACACCGTTATGGCCTGGAACTAGTCTATCACTTAAATAGTACATCGCCTAGAATCACTGGATTTGCTTTTCCGACCAGCTAATATACAGTACATTTGCCGTGGATTGTTAGTAATCCACGCGTGGGCAGTGCTGTCCACGCATGCCTCTACCAGATAATAAAAATCATCAGCAGCAAAATTTTAATTAATGAAGCACCAGGCTGTAGCCGGTGCTTCATTAATTACATTTTTGACGATTATCCCCATAATTATTGTTTGGAATCAACTTTTTCTGCGCCTTTGAAAATATTGCCCACTCGTTGAAAGTGACCAGTCCACGACGACTGTACTGTAGTCTAGAAGACCGAAGCTGAAACACAGGGATTCTTTTGAGCGTCTACAGTGGTCGAATATGGAACCCTTTCCCAGTGGCATTTTGGCATGATTTTTCCCAATTCAATCCCACTTTCCCAATCAGTTCACATTAACATAAAAAATTAATTCTTCTTCAAATATTAAAAGCCTAATTTTGATTTTAATTTACAGATGCAGGCAGTTTTGTGATACATTAGCAAGTTACATCCCCAGAACCTTGTCAGTTGTTTCTAGGTAAGTCTTGGCTGCCTATATAGGCAGCCAAGACTTGCCTAGACACAACCACAAAGCCACAGAATGTAGACCGCCGAAGTGTAGCAAAATGCATGGATACTTTTATCGTTAGTGACATAAGACCAATTTAGTTGAAAGAGATTAGAGACTGATCATTATTTCAAACGACTGTTTGTTGTAAAACTTGCTACATGTACTATAAGTGTAGTAGCTTCTAAACATGAAGGTAACATTCTCCCAAACAAATTGCCACTTGGAACCTTCATAAAGCGGACTTTCCCAACTGAGAACCCTTTCCCAATGAGAGCAGAAGAATCCCTGAAAATGCTATAAAGATTCATTGTCTTTGAATCAACGCCAGAACTGTTTTTTCAATCGAGAACTGGCTTTCCCGACTTTTTGATGACACTACCATTAAAGAGGAAGATTCACCTTCACCCTAGTTTTATAATTACACCACGTGGTTTCACGAATTATATAAATATCTTAATGTTTTCAAAGTGAATTGAATACTTATTAACTGGAATGTCTAACACTAGGAAATGAAAATACCCGTATATCTTTGTAAATAAATGACACATCGCATTACATCAACGTTCGTATGTACAGTTAAAACTAGAAGTCCTGTCATGAAATGCGCACAAATAGCACGTTCATATGCGTGTTAATGTACGCGTTATGGCCCAAGTAAAGCTATCAAATTCTGTACATATGGCCTGTGCACAAGCAATGTTTCAGCCAATGGACTTCCGGGTAACCCGGAGGTCCATTGGCAGAAACATTGCATGTGTTTGCTATGAGTAACCAAGAGAACCTGCCGTTCTTTGGATGCCATTCGATATGGCAATTGCGCGCAATTCCAACGCGCAATTAAGCCTAGATAAGCGCACTATTCGTGACAGGACTTCTAGTTTTAACTGTGCGTTGAAGTCCATACAGAATTAGACTGGTTGCCAGAGAGTTTGTGTAAAATATGAAACGTAATAGGCCGGGAAAACGGAGAAGTCATGTGATAAAATATTATACACTTTAACATTCAACATTTTGACGGAAGGTAGTCTGAAAATAAAGACAAAATATTCATCTTTTATGCAAGCCCATGGGTTGTGTATGTGGAGAAAATCAAACACACATGGAGATTGTAACGACCAAGCTCTGAAGCCACCAGTCTAATTCTGTAAGGAATTTGACACCGTTATGGCCGGGAACTAGTTCAACTCATTTTACTTTCCAGTTCATATTCCGGTTACATGGACGAATTAGCATGGGGTGCTGCCTGGTTGTATTATGCCACTGGTGATACCGGATACAGGACCAAAGCTGACGCGGCATTGAATAGTCTTGGACAGCCTGAGGAATTCTCATGGGACAATAAAGCAATAGGGGCTGTGGTAAGATATTAAATATGTTTATTATTATTATTCATTGGTGTTTAAGGTCACTTGTGACATCTAGGGCTGTATAATAATCACAACACAAGTTGTAGTCAATTTTAATTCTTCATTTAACCCTTTTACTGCCACGCCCACTTAAGCCATATATGGAGGACCTGTATGTACGCTTACACGCGAGGAGGTTTAATGAAATTTATGTCGTACTGGAAACTCTATCATCTGATTAATGGCTGGAAAGGGCTCTCCTATGGTAGGTTTGATCTGCGCATGCCAGAACGTACAGGTACAGATACATCATGAAATAGGTGACAATAGTCGCTTTCGGCAATGTAAGTGTTAATCTTCCCACCTACGATGACTTCCACCCAGGGACGTAGTTGAAGGTTCTTCAATGGGGAGGGGGTGTGATAAGTGACAATTCTAACTGGGGTTAAGATTTCAGCACGACACCCCATAGGCATGTCATGCTGGTCCCTCCTCCCACACACACACACCCTGGAGAGGGGGTATCCCTCTCTCAATGATGGGGCTCGCATGGTCTCTCTGGAGGAAAAAAAAATTGAACCCATAAAACTGATTCTGAGGCCTCCATCTGGCTTGATTTTATCCACAAGAAAGAATTTATGTCCCCAGGTCCATGAGTTTTCCATTACACTGACCAGACAACACAAGTACTATAGACTGACAGCTATTCAGTCAATACTTACTTCTTTTAAATTACAACTTCGAGTCGGAAAACGGAACGATGACTTCGGAAAACCAGACAACAAAGTTTGTCAGCTGATTGGAAAAGTCGAAGAATTTAACCCTTTACCCAACGCAGACGATTTCAAAATTTATTATTTTAAATATCAGTTTTTAAATATTTTCAAAAAATTTCAACAAAACCATATCATGTGACCACTCTTTGAAACGAGCTCGTTCCAAAGAGGGGTCACATGATATGGTTTTGTTGAAATTTTTCGAAAAATAATATTTATCAGCTGCTGAATTTGCATATTATGCGGGCGGATGCGAGCGATTCGTTGGGTAAAGGGTTATGCGAAAACTAGAAAATCACTTTTGTCTCTGACCGAGAAAAGGAAACTAGAGAAACAGAATTTACAGCATCCAGTAAATTTAAGTCTGTGTGAAAAAAGGTTATCAGGAAAAAACTATATGGAAAGAGAATTTATGTAGGCTTATTTTCGGGAATAAAATATTTTTAAACAAATCAGAAATGGATTTTCTTTAACAGTATTTACAGATATTCATACGGGAATCAGAACAATTTTTATTAGAAACCAGAACTGCATATATGTGCACGGCATTTAAAGGGTTCGATCGGGGAATCAGAAATTGACATTAATGGCTCTGCCACTTATTTGAATGATGGGATACATGAAAAATCTTCAGAACTGCATTAGTTCTCATAAAATAAAATTCCAAATAGTTCTGAAAAATATGCACTTAATGACCTCTGTTGACCGCATTGAGGTGGACCAAATTTGAACCCCCAGGTAGTTCAACTCATTTGGTGTAGGTCTCATGTCAATAAGTCATACCAAGCCTGAAGTATGAGCATGAACCACTTTAAAAATGTTGGCTTCACCAACTCCAGATCTGCCATATTTGTAGATGATAGCAAATATTCATATTAACTTGAAAATGTTTAGGTACATGGTACCTCTGGAAAATCTATTGCGAGTAAAAAAATCAGTAATGTTTGAATATAGACGTAAAAGGTCCTCAAAGGCCCCAAGAGCCTATCTGAAGACTTACTGGCATTGGCAAAATACCGAGGTCCCATTCATGCCATGTATGTTTACAGCAACATTGTGAGAACGGAAAAGATTTTCATTATTCTCACATTGCTTAAAATACAATTTTTGGGACCCATATTAAGATCTTGAGAGGGTTAAAATACTTCCTTTAAGTACTCCAGTTTAACCCTTTGAAAACGAGCTCGCTCCAGTGAGTTAAAACTAGAAGTCCTGTCACGAACTGTGCGCTTATCTTGGCTTAATTGCGCATCGGAATTGCTGCATCGAATGGCATCCAAAGCACTGCAGGTTCACCTGGTTACTCATAGCAAACACAGGCAATGTTTCTGCCAATTGGCTGAAACATTGCTTGTGCACAGGCCATATGTACAGAATTTGATAGCCTTACTATGGTCATAACGCGTAGATTAACGCGCAGATCGACGTGCTTTTGTGCGCATTTCATGAGAGGACTTCTAGTTTTAACTGTAAGCTATATTTGTCAAGCAAAAAATGAAAAATAATGAATTCTGAATAGAAATTTCTGTGAACAACGAAGAAGAAGAAGAAGAAGAAAAGAAAAAAAAGAAAGAAAAAGAAACCGAACAAAAAACAGCAGGGCTGTTCTTTTGTATAGGAGTAGTTTCCCGATTCGTAAAATTACCTAAATAGACCCAATAATTCCCCAAAACTACCAAAACGGACTTGGCGAAGCCCCAGAATCCCACTTATAATAGCAGCACGTAGTTCTATAGGAACATTCCTTTGTATAGACGTATACTCCAGTAGAGTAGAAGAGCCTTCCAGATGGAACAGTTTTGTTACTATATTTAAGTATTCTGGTCTCTTCAGGCTAATTCTAATCCTGTTCCAGGTAATTCTCTTCATTTTTTCGTATATCCAGATCATCCAATCAGTACACTTTATTGCAGCTAACTATCTAATCAGATTGCTTGATTTTTTTAATAATCTGTATGCAGAATTATCTTCCTTGTGTATAACAAATGCCTATATGATTCTCATCGAATTACCACGTTCTGTGGAAACCACTCCTGCAAATCCTGTTTTGGAAAATACCTGGCCTTCCGCACCCCTTTTGAGGCCATGAGGGTCATAAAAAATCCCTCAATGAGGTCTAATCTACTATCCATCCCTATAGGCCTCATCTCGGAATTTAACAGACACGGCCCATGGAATCCTTTTTTGGAAAAACGATTGTGGTCAGAAATCACTTTTTGGAATACATATAGAATCCCTTTATGGGAAACTTCGGTGGTTATAGAATCCCTTTTTTGTCGTATAAGGCCATGACGGCCTAGAGAAAATCCCCCAATGCGGTCTAATTTACTATCCTTCTTAGCCTGATCTCGGTATTTGAGGATACCTAAGACATGGCTTCATACTATTGGAAGATACTTTTTGAGGATACCTTTTGGAGAATCCCTTTTTTGTCGCCTGAGGCATGAAAAAATCCCTCAATAAAGTCTACTTTTCTATTCCTCTTAGCCTCATCTCGGTGTTTGATGATACCTATGACACGGTGACGTACGTTTGGAGGATACCTTTCGAGGATATATTTTTGCGATAACTTTTAGAGGATACTTATTGGAGGATATCTATCTGAAGATACAGTACGTGGAGAGTGTATTATCACTAAATCACTCGCAGAGTGGAGATTTCACCCAAGCAATAATTGCAAATTTGTTACAAAGCATAACCAGCACAAGCAAAGTTTCAGCCAATGGATCTCCGGGTTAAACCCGGAGGTCCATTGGCTGAAACATTGCTTGTATTTTTTGCCGATATGTACAAAATTTTAAAGTTATAGCTTGGGTGATAACTCCACTCCGCGGGTGATTTAGTTACAATCCACTCTCCACGTACTGTAGTTAGGATACTATGCCGCTTCTAGACCACCCCAACTTTCATAGCTCCAAGGCCACTACTACTGATCTGTCCATAGTCACAATCATCTGTCCTATCATTAAGCTCTACAGCAGCCACCCAATACTATAGTCTTCTACCGCTCTTTCAGACTTGTACCATCACTTCTAACTTATAGCATACTATTTATTTATTTATTGGTGTTTAAGGTCACATACTTATGCACAATGGCTAATCGTGACCGTGACAGTTTTACGGGTGGAGGAAGCCGGAGTACCCGGAGAGAACCACCGAGCAACGACGAGCAGCTGTCAGCTCTCCAACATCGTAACTCTGTACTCTGCACCGCAGCACAGGCAGGGTTTGATTGGTTGAAGACATGCGCACCGTCGACGTGCAGTACGCCTCAGTACACAGCGTCATCGTGCCCCCATGTAGGCAATCGGGGTGAAGTGTCTTGCCCAAGGACACAACGCGGTTGCCGCAGGTGGGATTCGAACCGAGGACCCCTCGGCTTGCAGCCTGCACCTCTACCAACTGAGCCACCGCGCCCCCTATAGCATACTACAGGTATGCTGGCTATTCCAGTCTCTACTTTAACCTCGATCTGGGTTCAGTCAGATTGCTTCATTTTCTCCATCATGTACCATTTTATAGAGAGTTCAAATCCACTGTATAACACAAAAGTAATACGTATAGGCAGGCTGTATAAGGAATTCCATGATTGGGATTCCTAGCCGATTCCATAAAATTGGATTCCGTGTTTTAACATTTTATAGTCGAGACTGAGATAGCCAGCATTCCCGTAGCAGTGCTACAAGTTAGCAATAATTGTACAAGGCTGCAAGAGCGGCAGAAGACTGTTGTATTGGATGCATTTTTTCATGATTGCTGGAAATCACATTTTATTAGACGCCTGTTCGATGTAAACCCCCCCCCCCCCCCCCCCCCCCACCCGCCACTCCCCGGTCTCGTGAAGTGCAGTTTTCAAAATTGCTTGAAATTGGATTCTATAACTCCAATGCACTTCTAAAGATCATAAGTGTATTTGTTCTCTCAAAAAGTAGGCAGAGTCAAAAATATCCATTGCGGATTCCTTTATAGAACACGTTTATTGATGTCAGAAGTTATTTCGGGTTTCTTGACATTTTTTATCTGAACACTGTATGAAAATCTTTAAACGCTGTTTACAAAAACCTATTTTAAAGATATTTTACTCCCGAAAATAAGTCTGCATAAATTCTCTTCCTTTCACAAAAATTTATTGGTCGCAGAAAATTGTTTCTCTTATTTATTTATTTATTTATTAATTATTTAATTAATTAATTAATTAAATAATTAATTAATTAATTAATTAATTAATTTATTTATTGGAGTTTAACAACACTCTCGACAACGAGGGTCCCCTCGTCTCGGACAGTTTTAAGGGTGGAGTGGCTGGAGTACCCGGAGAGAACCACCGAGCAACATCCAGCAACAGTCAGACTCACCAGCGTACTAACTCCACGCAAGCAGGATTAGTACGTCCTTTACGCCTTAGTACACAGAGCCACCGTGTCCCCGTGTGGACAATCTGAATTAAGCTCCTTGCCCAAGGACACAACACAGTTACCTAAGGCGAGGTTCGAACCGTGGACATCTCGGTTTGAAATTCAATGCCGTAACCACCGACACACCGCAACCCATTCCTGTTTTTCTTGTTACCTTTCCCCCAAATCTGTTTAAACTTTTGACTCGTATTTTCTGTTTAAACCCATTTAAGAGTAAGATTCAAGAGTAAGAAAACTGAACTTTCACCATCTTTTGATGTTCTATAACTTTTTTTCTGTTCATTATATCAAAAGTGTTCATATCTTGACATATAATACAGACAATTCCCTTTTCATTAATAAAAAAAGGCCAGCAGGTAAGATTTGCAAATTTCGTTCCTGGAAAGAATAAAAACTTGAAAATCAGTGTAAAATCACATTCGCAAAACAAAGAGCCAATGTAGATGGTTACTTGCTGCTTCTAATTAGTTTGCCTTAAAAAGTCAAGTTTTCTTTTGCAACTTTTAATAAAGGAGAACAACAGACAGCTCCGAGAGCTGTCTGTTGTTCTCTTTTATTAAAAGTAACAAAAGAAAACTTGGCTTTGCTTTCTACTGGTATTTAGTTTCTCAACAATTATATGCTTCTTCAATGGACATTCCTCGCGCGGTTAATAATTTCAGGGGAGATAACTTTACCTAAAGTCGATTTTGATGGCGAAATAAGTCAGGTATGTGATTCCAACAAATGTGTTTATCGGTGCGAACTTCCTCCGCACAATACCTTTTGAGCCAATCAACATTTCTTATGTTTATCGAAGTTTACTTTAAGCTCACAGTAGTTGGAAAATAATTTCACCACATAAGAATATTCGACTGGAAGATTTATTCACATATTGAAGACAGTTTATTATCATACAAGCATATGCTTCACCTTCACCTAATAAATCGGTGATTACACACCATCGCTATCATAAACACGAAATCAGTCATCCAAATTAACAGCATATTTTTTACCCAGCTCCCCACACTATCATAAAGGCCCCGTAGATTTTGCATTCTCTTTGTATATACAGAGTCTAGCTCTTTTTCTAAAGGAGTTTTTTTTAAAGTTTTTGTTTGTAAAAGAAAACAAAACTTTCAAAGTTTTTAGGACATAGTGTACGTGAGGTTTGAATTACAAATAACACAATCGTGGAGTGGAGTTTCCACTCTGACTGTAGATTCATATGGTAAAGCACGAGTAGAACAAGCACAGTTTTGGCACCCGAAGGTCCATTGACCGAAACATAGCTTGTCATTTTTGTGCTTTTGTCCAGACGAGGAGTTTCTGCCTGGTGGAAACCTCACTAAACGAGTGTTTTAGTGATAATTTCACGTTGACTACTCGCATTTATACCATGATTACCTATTCTACTATATATAAAAAAAATCTATGACATAAATTCTAGCTTTCCACACCAACCTTGGTGAACACTCCTGCAATGTGATTTCAGTAGTTAAAATTTACACCTACAGTGGAACTACATCCAAGATGACCTTTGGGGACCTCGTCTTGAATGCAAACTTGTCTAAATTTTTCACTCGTCGCCTCGTGAAGAGTGGAGTGAAACCGGCAATTATTTATTACGTTTCTAAATAAGTGTAGATCATAAGATACCAAACATTAACAAATATACGTTGTCTCATGTTAATAAAGCACCCATAACTTGAAATAGTATATTATTATTTTATTCAAATGAAAAAAAGGCCCCGTAATTTGCACGTTTCGTTTCTATTTCGTTTCGACGATAAAACTGCCAGTGGCAGTACCGCCCATCGGTGCTCATGTAAACAAAAACAGATTCGCACGTGTGAATATTGATTTATTAGGCTTTTCCCTCTGGAAAAGACTATTGTTTTTCTACGGATTATTATTTTTATTTTTTTTTCAGGTTTTTTTTCCCACACATTTTGTCCGCACGATTCAGAAGCCATTTTTGAACCGATTTTAACAAAATTTTGCACACGGATAGAGGGGCACAAAATCTAAAAATGTACCGAAGCGGAATTTTCGATTTAACCCTTATTTCGTCAGAATTGGCAAAAAACTGTCAAAATTGGGGTTTATCGGCACTTTCTCGAAAGACGTCCCGTAGATTTTTTTAAAACATTCATCATTTCTAGACCTGCCTGTGACACGACCTTTGATACACACGACATATTCGGCGATGCATATGGTAACCCTCCACAGCCTGCCAAACATCGAAATTTTGATGAAATGGGTCGGTTTCCGGCCCCACAGCACCCAAACGATACAGGAGAGATAAACATAACTTCCTTTGTTGGAAGTGGAGTTCACCGAGGATCATTTTTGTAAGTAATAAGGGTGTTCATAAAACCAAGCGTTAACCCGTTTTGGGCTGGTTAAACAGCAATACCCCCATAAAGCTAAACAATTCATGCTTTCCGTGGATTTCTCTAAACGAGTCTTGTCGATTTTCAAGAAAAATTTGTCAGGTCTTGGTGTGACAATAGAAGTTGCATGGACAAAATACTGCGGTGAGCATTTGTTAACCCTCCATGGACTGCTGAAAGTCAAAATTGTGATAAAATGGGCTGTATTTGGACGCCAACAGAACCCAATGGGTACGCCACAAAGAAAAGTGTCTTCTTTTATCGAGCGCACACTCTATACGGAAACATTTTTGTAAGTAGTAATGGTTTTCAAAAGTCGAAGTCTTAACCCATTTTGGGCAGGCTAAAGAGAGAGACCCCTTAAAATCTTAAAATTCCCATTTTCTGTGGATTTCTCTAAAAACATCCTGTAGGTTTTCAAGAAAAATTGACTACTCGCAGGTCTTTGTGTGACATTACAAGTTGCAGGGACAAAATATTCCGGTGAGTATTTATTAACCCTCTACAGGCTGCCAAGCATCGTAATTTTGTTGAAATGGGCTTTTTTCGGATTCGCACAGCACCCAATGTGTACCTGAGAAATAAACATAGTCTCCTTTGTTGGAAGTGGAATTCACCGAGGACCATTTTTGTAAGTAATAAGGGTATTAAAAAAAACCAAGCGTTAACCCCTTTTGTGGTTGTTAATAGTGATACCCAACAAAAGCTTAAAAAATTATGTTTTCCCTGGATTTCTTTACCAAAATCTGGTAGGGTTTTCAAGAGAAAATGGCCATTGATAGGTCTTGGTGTCACATTACCAATTGAATGGATAAATTGTTCTGGTAAGAATTGGGTAACCCTTCATGAGAAGCTAAATGTCAAAATTTTGAAAAAATAGTCTATTTTTGGACACCAACAACATCAAATAGGAATGGAACAGAGAAAAAAACTAGTCAAAAATCGAGGTTTTAACCCATTTTTGACTAGTTAAGGAGATGTACCCCCTAAAAGCTTACAATTCCAGTTTTCTGTGGATTTCTCAAAAAAAATTTCAAGAAAAATTTACCAACCCCAGGTCTTGGAGGGACATTACAAGTTGCATGGACAAAATATTTCGGTAAGCATTTGTTTACCCTCTATAGGCTGCCAAGCATAGACATTTTGAGAAAATGGGCTGTTCTTGGGCAACCATAACACCAAATGTGTACCTGCGAGATAAACATAACCTCCTTTATTCGAAGTGGAATTCACCGACGATCATTTTTGTAAGTGATGAAGGTATTCGCAAAACCAAGCTTTAACCCGTTTAGGGCTGGTTACAGAGTGATACCCCTCGAAAGGTTAGAAATTTATGTTATCTGAGGATTTCTCTAAAAACATCACATAGATTTTCAAGAAAAAATGACCATTCTCAGATCTTAGTGTGACATTACAAGTTGCATGTACAAAATATTCCAGTAAGCATTTGTTAACCCCATGCAAGTTCTCAAACATCAAAATGTTGACAAAATGGGCTGTGTTTGCGTATCCACAGCACCCAAAGTTGAGAGAAGAGATCAAAACAAGTGGAAGTAGAATTCACTGAAAATTATTTTGGGAAGTAATAAGAGTATTCAAAAAACAACACTTAACCCGTTTTGGGCTGGATAAACAATGATACCCATCAAAAGCTTAAAATTCATGTTCTCCCTGGATTTCTCAGAAAACATGTTGTAGATTTTAAGGAAAAAATGGCCATTTGCAGTTCTTGGTGTGACATTACAAGTTGCATGAATAAATATTCCTATTAGCGCTTGTTAACCCTCAACAAGCTGCCAGACATTAATATTTTGGATACATTTGAGATAAAATGGACCATTTTCAAATAGACACAGCACTCAGTGGGTAAGCGTCAAACAAACATAACTCCTTTTGTCGGTCATTAACTTGTTGGACGACGATATTGACATTAACCCACTCCACCGTTAATGATGGGTTTTATCTAAACATTTTTTTTATCAAACTGAGTCATTTGAGACAACTATACTCACCTTTCTCATAACATCAATGAAGGAACTTCAGTGAGACAGTTAAAAACAATTCATCAGACACAGTGGGGGCATGAAAAATCATGGAATCTCATCGGGAAAAGCCATGATTTTCCAGAATCATAAAGTCTAGTTTAACATTTAAACTCTTATTAATCTGACGATCGTGGAAAAAAGAAAATATGCTCAAAGCAGCTTGGTGTACCAAATGTTCACCACTCGCGGTGAAGTGGTGTTAACCGCGCGCCACAGGCTCGCGGTCAACATCACTTCACCACGACTGAGTGGTAAACATTTGGTACACCAAGCTACTTTGGGTATATTCTATATTTATATCTAAAAGGATCCATAATAACAATTGTCTTTTTTGACTGTGCGTCCGATGAGCGGCGGTGTGGACTGAAGCACAATGAAAATGAAGAGATGGGGAAGGGGCAAAAATGACCAAGACGCACCCTTTTTCGACCTGACATGAAAACAATTGAAAAATTGGTCCACAGAAACGCCATTTATTGGAATCCCGTTTTGACGATTAGAAGGCGTTAACCATTTCCCGGATACAAATAGACGATATTTGCTAAAATCTTTTCTTGGATAAATTCTTTTTTTTCATTTTTTGCCTCAAAAGCCTAGTGCCACGGTATGACCTCTCATTGGTAACATGTGTACCGCTGAAATTCCATAAGCTGTGTTTTTGAGATAAGAAAATGGAAAAAATAATGAAATTTGATGATGACTTTTGTGAAAAGCGCTGGCAGGTTTCGTTCCTTACGTTCGGAAATAATAGAAAGACCCGCGAAGGTGGAGTAAAGGGGACTGGAATCACGAGCGCCGATGGCACGCGTGAAATACAGGAAAACAAGGGCTGTACTCTACCTTAGTTGTGCTCTGTATTTATTCCAAGATAAAACTTGAATTAAGTCAGTGAGCGAAAATAATATCTGAAAAGAACAATCGACCTTCCGCTGTCTGCTTACTTTCTTGCTTAACGTTGCTTTGTGTCTCGTAACGGCAAATTCGATGCGTTCTAAATGACGTTCTTACACGTAATCTGGATTCCACGCGTGGTGTATGTACCATATTTCTCAGTGCCTGTATTGTGCCGCGTAATGTTGAATACACTCTGCAATCGTGGTATCAAACATTAGAAAGTGTGCTTTTGGGGGGTGTGTTTGTGGAAGGGAGTTAGGACATAAATCGATGTGTGTGTTTGTAGAGGGGAGTTAGGACAGACACCGAAGTGTTCGTGTGTGTGGAGGAGATTTATGACAGACATCGATGTGTGTGTTTGTGGAGAAAAGTTAGGACAGACCTCGATGAGTGTGTTTGAGGAGGGGAGTTAGGACAGGCACCTGCCTAAGTGTTTGTGGGGAGAGGTAGGACAGGCACCGATGAGTGCGTTTGAGGAGTGGAGTTAGGACAGACATCGATATGTGCGTTTGTGCGGGAGAGGTAGGACAGGCAGGTAGATATGTGTGTTTATGTGTGTATTACATGCAATAGATACTGTCTGACCAGGATTTTGTTTCGTCATTTGTCTGTTCAGTTCGGGTTTATGGGGTTCACTGTCTGTTCTCGCAATAGTTAACTGGTTGAGGGCTGGATTATTTTCGGTGGTCTGAGTTTGTTAGTTAATATTGTTTTATTATAAGCTATTGGACAGTGCCCACTCTCCAATAATTTGTAATAAAACAAATTTTTATAAATAATGCATTATTTGCGTTTGCTGAATATGACACACAAGCAAGGGAAATGTTGGCTTTTGCTCTGGTATTCTCATTTATTTTAAAGCTCTGATAGTGGCGTCTAGCACTCAACCAGTTGTTGAAATATTTTTAAAAATCTTTTTTCAACTGCTGAATTTGTATACTACGAGGCGGATGCGGCCGATTCGTTTAGGCAAAAGATTAATACTATTAATTTGGAACTACAATTAAAACTCAAGACATCTTGAATATTAAATTGTGGGGAAGCAAATAATGACGGTAGACCGGTATTTTTGTAACTACATCGATACTGGTTTGAATACCGATATGTATCGATTTATCGATACACCATGCATTCGTATAATCTCCTATAAATCAACTCAATCAGTACTGAAAGGTTCTAAATAATCTCTCATATCTCAAACAGATTCACCATTTGCCCAAAGTAACGGCCAAAACCGGCCAGCGATATTCTAAAAAATCGTCAGTTAATTTTCATTATTTTTTTATTTTTTGTCTCAAAAACATAGGTTTTGACCCCTCATTGGAACGAGCTCGTCGAGCTCGTTCCAATGAGGGGTCATAACCCATGTTTTTGAGACAAAAAATGAAAATAATAGCTATTCAAGAATTTTTTTTCAAGTGTCGTCTGCTTTTTATATTAGGTAGAGGATCAGTAGGTAAAAAAATGAAAAAAATTAGTTGTTCAAGAATTGTTTTTGTCGTCTGCTTTTCATGTTAGGTAAAGGGTTAATGTGGTTATATTCTGTTCAACTTCAGGCGCTCTTGTATCAGATTACGAAAGAACAATCGTACAAGACTACACTGACAACATTTTTGAACAATTGGAAGCCGAATGGTAAAATACATTACACACCAGGAGGACTGGCTTGGTACTTACAGTGGGGTTCACTCAGATATGCTTGTAAGTTGTAACCATTTTAACCCTTTACCCAACGCAGACGATATCAAAATTTATTATTTTAAATATCATTTTTAAAATTTTAAAATTTTTTTTTAACAAAACCATATCATGTGACCACTCGTTGGAACGAGCTCGATGAGCACGTTCCAACGAGGGGTCACATGATATGGTTTTGTTGAAATGTTTTGAAAAATAATATTTTTTCAACTGCTGAATTTGCATATTACGCGGGCGAATGCGGGCGATTCGTTGGGTAAAGGGTTAATACAGTGTCTATTGGAAATGATTCATGGTAGATTATGAAAATGCAAAAAGCGAACAAACAGTCTATATTGTAGGGTGATGTTATATACATATGTGGTTACAATTATGTAGGTGGTGGGTTGTTAATAAGGATAACGTGCCCCCACTACCAGTTTCAAAAAGGTCCTCTCATAGTAAACATTAGCCCAAACTTGGACGCACACCACGTAATGTAATATGATTTTTTGGTGTTGTACGTCCAGTAAGTCCCACCCCAAAAGTTATATTACGGCCTTTAGGTCAACGTTTGGACTTTGTAAACATGGGTCAATGTCCTCTAGCAATATTGTAGAAAACCAGTTGGATTTTATTTTAGTTGAAACACTTTTCCAAGTCTGGATATAAGAGGTCGGACACGGACAAAGTCCGACTCAGTTATGCATTTGTCAGACGGCCAGTTACTTGAGTCCGTCACTCTGTCCGAGGCCAATTTTCGTAGTTATGGTGTGGGAATGGTGGGTGAATCATGTTTGTTCATTGAAAGTACAAATTCATAACAGCTTATTTCCCGTTATCATAATACACGACAATCATTTACGAATTCCGTATTCCCCGTTTTAAAAATTCAATCCAAAACAAAAACATAAAACATAAAACAAGGATTTTGTAGATGGACACTTTCCCCGGGGATTACTCCCGCAACGTATCGAACATGCAGTGCTTCTCCTTGATTTGATTTTCCGAACTCACAATTGTCAAACGCAACCCGAATGCTGTGTTTTCAATTGAAGTACTGTCGTCATACGGACTTATCAATGATATGGTATAAACCCTTCAAGGTATGTGTTATTTTTTCTTAATTATAATTAGAATGTCAATCCCGAAGCTAATTTCAGTGGATGGCGCCTATTCTTTTCCGGTAAGATTTTAACCCTCTCCGGCAGGGTCTCTAAATATACGACACGAGTCAGTTTGTACCTGTCATTTTGTCCAGCACCACCGCTCCCCCCCCCCACCTCCAAAAAAAAAAAATTATATCCAGGCTTGCAGTTTACTCATGTAAATTCCCTAACAGGGCACCGTCTGACCGCAGATTCAATATCATGAGTTCTTTCGAACATTTCCTGGGGAGGTCTATCGGACCCTCACCAACGAGAGGAGACGTCATACTTCTCGTGGTCTTCCAAGTTTTTACATGCGGCAGTCGCGGGAATCCATTTATCTGTTTTCAACTTGAGTACTGGAACGCTCAATGGTCACAAAAAAATGGAAAAAATATCTCACCTGCCGCCATCTTCGTGGAGGATTCTTGCAGTCGGGGCTTATATTTCGAGGAGAATCAGAGACTCTTTTCACACAATGATTCACGCAATAAAGCCAGCGAGAATCCATGCAGTTTCTCGTTGCACTTCTGCCAGGATTCGCGTGAAAAGAATTGAGTAAATTTAACCCTTTACCTAACATAGCAGCTGCAAATTAATCAATACAACGCTAACATGACCTGAAATGTTCCGACACTTTGTCAATAAAGTTGTACAGATATGGCTACTATTGGAACCGGCTCAATGAGCCGGTTCCAATGGTATCCATATTTGTAAGATTTTATTGATAAATATTGTTTATATTTTAAAAATTATCAAATTCATTTTATGTTTTAAAAATAAAAAGTTGTGTTGGGTAAAGGGGTAACATATGTTATCAGTTTTCAACAGGGGTTAAACCATGGTTGCCTTACCATGGGATCCTGGGGCACTTATAGCAGGTATGGATTCTCGCAACCATTTTCGCGAGAATCCAAATGTATTCTCACAAATTTAGATGAAATTTAAGCCCTGCTTTCTCTCTCTATAGAGTGCTCACAGGGACGTGGCTGGAGGTTTCCGATTGTGGGGATGTAGGGTAGTGAATTTCCAACTAGTGGGAGGGACCTCCCCCAGTTGGTAATTTACTACCGAGACAAATGTTTGAAAATAAAGCCATGAAAGGGGGCATACAATTGATTCTAGCAACTCAAATGCCAACACATTTATGATAGAATTATCAGGTTATTATTATTTGGTATTATTCTGGGAACTGAATATGTGCTAAACAAATGCTCAAGCTGAGCAATTCACACTCTCCTAACATAAAATCAGATCTTATGCAGGAATGATCAATTTTCGATGTTTCATCATTTTGTAACTGCGAATGATGGGGGCGCGGTGGTGTCACAGTAGCCGGTTCTCGTCAGATCACCGAAGTTAAGCAACGTCGAGCGCGTTTAGTAGTTGGATGGGTGACCATTTCAGCGACTGATTCGCGTTCCCGCGTTGTGTCCTTGGGCAAGGCACTTAACCCCGATTGTGGGGCACGATGACGCTGTGTACTAAGACGTACTGCACGTCGATGGTGCGCATGTGTTCAACCAATCTAACCCTGCCTGTGCCGCGGTACGGAGTTCAGAGTTACGATGTTGGAGAGCTGACAGCTGCTCGTCGTTGCTCGGTGGTTCTTTCCGGGTACTCCGTCTTCCTCCACCAGTAAAACTGTCACCGACATGATATGACCCTGACTGTTAATGTGTCGTTAAACCCTTATAAAAAAAACAAAAAAAAAACAAAAAAAAAAAAAATGCGAATGATGGAATTAACTCAGGATTTTACATGATGCGATTTTCTTGAAGTGTATTTCGAGGATTTTTTTATTACGATAAGTAAACTTACTATAGAAATCTTGTACCGATTGAAATGCATACTTCTGAAGCTCGATATTGCGTACACTGCGTACAGTTGTAAATAGTAACAGTTGGAATTTTTGCCGATTTGAAACTGAGATGGAATTTGGGTAAGTAAAGGGTACATCAGCATCACAAAAGAAGCTCTAAAATCCAGATAGATGGAATTTCCAACTACTCGTGACTTGCCCTCCGTATTTCCAACTATAGGAAATGTTGTCCAGGATTGATAGAGGGTCCCCCACCCCTCCCACATCCACCCACCCCCACTTTACCCCCACCTACCATGTCGCCACGTCCCGGAGTGCTCAATAATAAGAAAAATGTCGATAAAAGGTTTTTAATTTTCCGACGCTTCGAAATCACAGGTTACTTCTAAAGAAGAAACTTAGATGTCTGTGAAAAATGAATATGTTGATGACGTGCATATTTTGGCAGCACGAGTTATTATTTATTTATTTATTGGCGTTTAAGGTCACATACTTATGCACAATGGCTAATCGTGACCATGACAGTTTTACGGGTGGAGGAAGCGTAGTACCTGGAGAGAACCACCGAGCAACGACCAGCAACTGCCAGCTCTCCAACATCGTAACTCTGAACTCTGCACCGCAGCACAGGCAGGGTTAGATTGATTGAAGACATGCGCACCATCGATGTGCAGTACCCCTCAGTACACAGCGTCATCGTGCCTCCATGTAGGCAATCGGGGTGAAGTGTCTTGCCCAAGGACACAACGCGGTTGCCGCAGGTGGGATTCGAACTGAGGACCTCTCGGCTTGCAGCCTGCATCTCTACCTACTGAGCCACCGCGCCCCCTGGCAGCACGAGAAATTGAATATTTACAATTTATTATACGTCAGCCTGTGAATGATCACAAATTATCTAAAATATATTTCTCGACATCCATTGACTCAGTATCCCTCAGTACAGAACGTGGAGAGTGTATTATCACTAAATCACCCACAGAGTGGAGATTCCACCCAAGCAATAATTGCAAATTTGTTGCAAAGCATAACCAGCACAAGCAAAGTTTCAGCCAATGGACCACCGGGTTAAACCCGGAGGTCCATTGGCTGAAACATTGCTTGTGTTATTGTCGATATGTACAAATTTATGAAAGTTAAAGCTTGGGTGATAACTGCACTCCGCGGGTGATTTAGTTACAATCCACTCTCCACGTACTGTAGCTTCTGAAATGAACCGCATAACGTCGCCTTGAAGGAACGATCAGTTGATCTTTGTTATTGTTTTGAAACGTGCGCATTTGGGGTCGAATTGAGCTTCCGCGAATATTGCGCAATAAAATGTATCGTAGCATATACTAAAAAAGATAATCTACAATATTTTAGTCAGTATCTGGAACTATCTCCTGCGCGTGAAAAGGAATATTTTCGGTGCGCGGACATTTCCCCATCGGACATTTCCCCATCCGGACATTTCACCATTGGACAATTCCCCATCCGGACATTTCCCCATTAGCATTCCGCCATCAGGGGTGGACATTTCCCCGTCGGATATTAACACCTTTCCACATCGAGGGCGGACATTTCCCCGTCAGACTTTACCCATCGGAGGTGGACATTTCCTCATTGGGCATTGCCCCATGTCCAATGTAGCTGACAGCTTCCACATGTGAATGAGTGACAAGTAACTCTTAAAAAGTTTTCATTTTTATACCCCCCGCAAACAAAGTTTGGGGTGTATATAGGAGTCACCCTGTCCGTCCGTCCTTCTGTCTGTCCGTCTGTCCATCCTTATAAGCGCAACTCCTCCTAAACCGTTTGAAGAATTTTCATGAAGTTTTACACAATGGAAGAACTCCATATGAAGATGTGCATGAAGCAATATAATTCCGGTCTGACAGGCGCGCGGGGGGGGGGGGGGGGGGGGGGGTATCACGTTGTGAGCTTGCTCACAGTACCTTTAGTTTATTCTTTTATAACTCGAAAAAACAACATCTCGGCATATGGAATAGGCATTAGCACATTTTAGAACAATCTGAATTTCACAACAATGAAAACACAACATCAATAATAAAAAACAAGAATTTTTATTCGGTTACAAGTGTATGTATATAAATATATTTGCATATAAATCTCTTACACATGCTTCTTGTTGAGTTGTTTGATAAACACTGATGCATTCATTGACATTTACTTCAACGAAGACGCGACGTTTATCAATCAACTTAATATTTTTGAACGAAAGTGGCTTGACAGAAAGAACAAATATTAAAACTGCAATGAAAACATCCATATTGTTCAATCCACCTGTGTGATAAAAAGTGATGTATTCATTGAATTTCACATCAGTGAAGACATGACCGTTTATCAATCGTCTCAACAAAAAGTTAACTGTAAATTGCTACGACAACAGAACACAAATGTCTTATAGACCAAGAACATTAGGTTTCACTAGGGAAAAAAATCGGAGAAAGCTGATTTTTTCAGGGAATGTCGAGTACATGTCACTGAACGATTAGACAAAAGTCCCCTAAAATCCCAGCTGAGCTTTTTTTTCTACAGCCTTTTTTCGAAAACGCGTTTGAAAAAAATCAAAAAAAATCGCACGAACTTTGTAACCTCGAATTGATCCAACTATATTTTTTGTTTACGCGTATTTCGAGCTACATAATGTCTAATATACATTTACCTAGAGGAAAATGTGCATTCTGTGACAATTTCTGCGAAAAAATATTGAAAATTCACAAAAAAGTATCGGATTTACGCAAAAAATGACGATTTTCGTAACGGATTTGCCCAAAGGGTCGTAGTACAGAACGGGATGTTAGTTGGACAGACGATAAAAAATCAACCACCATTTGAAGACTTTTATCATTGCTTACAAAATAGACATTATGGAAGACCCCCTCTGCTTCTGGCCGAGTTCCCCTTTTGGCATAAAATTCGTCAGCATGAGAACTCAACTATTTTCGGGCTTGGGACCGAACAGACACGTCTGTGTCTGGCAGCATTAGATCAATAAATAATATTTACAGAATGTACAAAAATCAATAAATAATATTTACAGAATGTACAAATCAATCAACATGGATTAAGTTACATTGACTATTATCAACGCTATATACAGACATGAAAAGACCTATATACATATTATTCATCGAACTCAGATATTCCCGACAGGACAGTGTTTCTGTGGTTGTTACAAGAATCCGAACTGCAATTACACAAACCTGAGCAAGAGAGTCCTGCCTTCTTACACCCACACCTTTTTGTACAAGCACTCTTGCAACCACAACTGATCAGATTCAGTAGGTTATCGGGGGCACATGGCTTTGTGGCTGCAGTCGGTACAAGAAGTCCATTGTCTAGCGACCACCCCCAATCCGTCGGAGGAAGCGAAGTGCCCAGCCATTGTTGGACCTGGAGATAACATCTGTAGACATGTTGTTGTGCAGCATCGCTGCTTGGTGGGAGTGAGGCTAGGTCGATGGGTTTATTCAGTTTAGATTTTGCTACATAACGCTTGTAAGTGACATATCTATATTGGTCGAGAGAGGAAACAGTTTTACTCCCGTATAAGATCAGGAGAAGTTGTTCCCCGGCAGCGGCTACTGCACTTGGTGTACTGTCATCCGCCAAAATTGTGTTGACATACTGTTGTGAGTCGCTAGTAACATCGGAGACAATTGTACTGAATACTTTCTTCTTACCAACTCGAAAGAGTGCAGAAGTAGTGTCACAACCACTTATAGAATGTGCTACAAGGAGGTTGCTTCTATGGTCACCTATTCTGGTTGCTATTTCACTAACTGAAACTAGTAAGTTTGGGGTAATGGAATACATAATGTGAATATTACATCCCGGTTGAACTCGAGAGGTAAGAATGACTAACAAGTCTGTGTCTGTTCCCACAACGACAACATTGTTGTCATCTTGAGCGATGTCAAGTGCAGTTTCGGCTATCAGTACATCAGCATCAGCCTCGGCCTGCTTGGACTGAATATTGATAGCAGATAGCTCCTGCATTAGAAGATCGATCAGTTGGGTTTTGTTCTTGGCATTTGCAAGGAAATCGGATTGGGGTGTGGTGGCTGGTAACTCGGGTGAGATATTGATATCAATGGAATACCTGTCTTTAGATCTACGGGCTTGTTCCATGCCCTTTGTCGACATTTTACAAGCATAACCATCAAAAACAACCACGACGTTCGCCCCAAAATGTCTCACTAGATAATTGGAATATGATGTAGATATGTCCTTACATGACGACTGTTTAGGCCATACAACTGCCCTCAATAAAAATCCACCATCTACAACAAACAGAGAATGTTCTGGGATTTTAGTTTGCTCGGAACCGTATGTTTTGAGGATCTTACCGAGCGTGCTTTTCTGTGTCTTCCTCATTCCAGCAGAATCAAACAATGCTGGTGGTTTCGGGGCGAGTTCATATTTGAGATACTCTTCCATCTCTGCTTGTGACTGAATAACACATGTGATGCGGTTGAACAGAATTGTGGGGTCAATCACTACCTTACTTCCACGGACTTTGAAGCTATTTGCCATCGATGCGAAAGACTTCACAGTGTCAACACGTCGTAGTTTGATCCTGTTGAACGTTTTGCTTACAACATTCGATACGCAACATTCACCAATTTTGCGAACTTGGTCACAGTTCACAGTTTCGTCGGCCACAAGCCCGGTCGCTATAGAGACTAATTGTAGTGGATCTCTATTCTGAAAGGGGGAATGCACTCTGAGCCAGTTCAATAATTTGGTGATATCATTGGCATCAGTCAATTGTGAACTTTGACGGAGATCCCGATGTTGTTCGCCATGACCAGTGTGAACATGAACAAAATTTTCGAGAGCATTACATATCGGAAGGCAAAGAGGTAGTCCATGTACCCATTTCGCAACAGTGCTATCGGTTATTCCCCTGCCATGTGTGAGACCACCAGGGAGCTTGAACATTCTCATTAAACACTGCTCTATGGTCTGATCAGAATATATCCCGTCCCAGAATTTATCTGAGCGCCTTATGGTAAAGTAACCTTTCTCAGTGAACAACTTCAAATCATCCTGTTGCATTATTTCTGTTAGCTCATTCATCTGCTGCAAATAGAGATGAGAACTTTTTGCGTATGCAAAATGACCACCTGCGTGAAATACTGGAATCATATTGCGAACACAATATGTGTGGAGTTCCCAGTCGCCTGTGCGCTCTGCTCTCAAGAACAACTGGAGAAGACCTATTTGCTCGTAGTATTGTACCCAAAGCTTTCCTGTGCGTCCTACGGACGCATTCTGGAGCAGTTCGTGTAATTTTGACAGTAGATGGTTGACACTTTCTTGATTGACAGCGTCAGCTGTTGTACAGTCACCTCTGGCAAGTCCACAGAATATTTCATTGACTTCTGTGCAGTCTATGTTATCTAGTGTTCGGCTTTCTTCAAACACAAGTTTTGTAATGGCAATTTGTGTTAGCAAATGGGCACGAACTGCTCTTGAATATGCATGACCACTGATCAAATGATGGATTGACCCACCAGCATAAACAGTCCCCCAAAGTTCATCCAAGCCGCTACCAGCCATGATCGAACCAATTGCCCCTAAATATGACATAATCATATGGAAGCCGCCGAGTCTAACGAAAACTTTTGTCAGCTTATCTGACGAAGACACAATCTCCACTGCTTTGATATAAAGTGGTTGGTCAAACGTCACTGGACAAACGTTCAGTCCCTGTTTCTCACATTCAGTTTGAATGAGAAAAGTCGATGCCGTTTGAATTTGAGTTTAGGGGGTATGGTTAATATTTCACACGTTTCACCAGTTCATTATGGAATAAATGACTATTATTATATATCATTATAAAGCCACTGCTTTTCTGCAATTTTGGATATATAATTTAACTCCCAAAGTAGTCGTAGATTTGATTTAATGGACGTTGTGTACCGTTGTGTGTATGAAAACAATAATTTTTTTTTCGTAATTTTGTACATTTTCGTGAATATTTCACCATTGAGTGTGAGGATTGGTACAAAGTTGGCATTTTCTGTTGGGGATATGTATTCTCAATATAATTCAGCACGATATTTATGATTCTCACCCTACTAAGGCGAATAAGAATGAGAAATATGGAGCTGGGTCGAATTTTTTTTAAAATTTTTTTTTTCATCAAAAAAAACGCTATAACTAAAAAAGCTCAACTCGGATTCGCGGGGACTTTTCACACTTTATCCGCAATGTGTGTCCCGGAAACATATAAAAAAATCAGCTTTCTCCGATTTTTTTCCTTTCTTTCTCATTTTTATGTCTAATGTGCCTGGACTATTATAAACATGATGAATTCAAACAATATAACCCATGTCGGCTTAATAAAAAGGGAATGATACACAACAATCAATAGGAAAATTTCAAACAAACAGACCCACAAAAAATTAAGAAATGGATGGTGAAAAGTCCGCACGGGGAATTGTCCGTTTTTCTATTAAGCAGAATGGGGTAATGTCCGATGGGGAAATGTCCGGCCTAAATGGGATGGGGTAATGTCCGGATAGGGAAATGTCCGATGGGGAAATGTCCGGCGACCATATTTCAGCTGCACAGGATGAATGTTTTCAGTAGCTTCTCAAACAACGTTACGCATCGGCTCATGATGCCGCCTTGAACGCCGCCCTGAAGCAACGATCAGCAGCTTTTTGTTATCTTGGAACTATTTGAAGTCGGGTTCGGCTGAATGTTGCGCCGTAAAATGTCACGTAGCATATAGTGTGTCCCTATAAACGGAAATTTTATCAAATGCTGAGGTTTAGAGTAACACTGCACTATAACACACATCCGTGAATAATTGAAAAGCGTGGCAAAATATACTATTGCTTTAAACATTTCATTGATAAACAAAAATGTTCACGATTTCATCTTTGTTATTTCAGTATATAATAGTGGTGGTGATTTTGTATATTTCAGCTAATGCCGCTTTTATTGCCTTGGTTGCTGCCGATAACGATATAGAAAAAGAGGAGAACATAAACTGGGCAATGTCACAGATACACTACGCGTTAGGTGATACAGGTCGATCGTTTGTTGTAGGGTTTGGAAACAATCCTCCTTTAAGACCACATCATGCGTCGAGGTAATATATACATATTTTCAGTTTATGGAAGTTTTCCGGTGTGCTGTATCGCATCAAGCTGAGGACCTTCGACCAGGTAGTATTGCTGACTCGTGAGATACTGCTTGGTGAAGGTCTCCATCGTGATGAAACGGTACACCAGAAATTCCCAATGTACTGTTGGTCTTTTTTATTATATATATATACCTGCCCTTACATTAGCTTCTCGATTTTTGATTTTTGATGTCAGATCCACTTTGAATGAAAGCCGGCGACCAATTTGTTGTTGTAGTTGTTGCTACCACGTATGCTTTATATTCTGTCTGGGGTGGGCGGACCCAATCTAGCATAATACCTCGGTATATCTGGCACAAATCTTAGATAGATTCGACAACATTTGTTGAAAAATGAGTTGAAGCATTTGCCGGCCCCTTGGTTGCGCACCTGGAGTGCTTTTCCGTGTAGCGGCTAATTCTCGCAGGTTAAACAATATGATGCTATTTCAATGCTTGGATCTCGGTTGGTGGGTTAGAATTGTCTCCCAAATAGATATTAACCCTTACCCAACGTAACGGCCAAAACCGGCCAGCGTTATTCTCAAAATTGCTAACTAATTTTCATTATTTTTTCATTTTTTTGTCTCAAAAACATAGGGTATGACCCCTCATTGGAACGAGCTCGTCGAGCTCGTTCCAATGAGGGGTCATAACCTATGTTTTTAAGACAAAAAAATAAAAAAATTAGATGTTCAAGATTTTTTATTGCAAGTGTCGTCTGCTTTTCATGTTAGGTGAAGGGTTAAATGTAGTTATCATTGTTCTTTGATATGTGCCTCTCATGTTTGCGGCTTGATTGTCTATTTTTTGGTTTCTTCTCCTGTTTATTCTTCTATGGACCTCGGTATCTGAAATAAATATTCATTACTGTTATTATTATTATTATTAAAACGACGAAGATGTAGACAAATCTTTATTTAATGGATGATCTGTGGATTTAGAGCACATTTTATATCGCGAAGAGGAAGCAGACGATACAATTCTCACCAAGCCTGGCAATAAGCAGACTGTCAGAATAAGACCCCCAGAGGGTGAATTCGGTGATGCAAGAGGTACCCAGAGGATGAACTGGGGATTCTAGCCCACTGAATGGGATAGCATCAGCAAATTCATCATCTGGGGACCTCATTCTGCAAATAACAGATTGCATTTTTCCAGGCTTGTTCTCGAATTCGATTTGCAGTATCACATTCCGTGTGTTTTTCCCGTATCTATAGTGTCACGCTCATCTGATACTGCAGACCTGATGACCAAAATCGTGTCCATATCAATGATAGGTATATTATAGATATAGAATATACCCATAGTAGCTTGGTGTACTAAATGTTTACCACGAGTGGTGAAGTGTTGTTAACCGCGAGCCTTCGGCGCGCGGTTAACACCACTTCACCACGAGTGGTGAACATTTGGTACACCGAGCTACTTTGAGTATATTTTATTTATACCATGATCGCCAGATCATTAAGAGTCGCTATTATTTTTTCTCGATTTTACTGAGCACCAGACGTGCATACGAGCGAATCTGTTTTTGTTTACACGAGCATCGGTTGGCGGTACTTCCGCTGTCAATTTTATCGCCGAAACGAAATGAAAAAAAGAAACTGAGCCTTTTTCGTTTTATGCATGTTTGTTAATTTTTGGCATCTTATGAGGTAAACCCATTTAAAAACGTAATCAATAATTGCCACTTCCATTTCACTCTTCGCGAGGCGACGTGCGATAAATTTAGACAAGTTTACATTCAGATCGACGTCACTAAAGGTTAGCGGGGATGTAGTCCTACTGTAGGTGTAAATGTTTACTATTGAAATCCCATTACAGGCGTGTTCATCACAGTTGGTGTGTAAAGCTAAAATTTATGTCATAGTCTTTTTATATATAGTAGAAGAGGTAATCATGGCATAAATACTATTAGTAACACTGTTTGTTAGTGACCTAATATTGTGCATGTATATACGGTGTCAGCTAATTCTTTGTTCAGATCGAGCGAACTTCTATCCCAATATTCAATTAGCTTATGGTCACTAACAAACTGAAACGATAGCTTATTTGCTCGACAAGTTTCGAGTCGTCACAGTAATGCATTTTCCAGTGCGTGCTCAATTGACTCTTGGACATATTCGTAGGGATCTCACATGTTCTTGTATCAAACAGTGATGTTACAGTGGGCGAGGCTTAGGTGAATCGGGCAATCTGATTTGGGCTACTAAGAGTAGAGATAGGAACCAGGGATAGCTAAGACAAAACTGAATCTGATGAGATTAGCCAGAATAGAACCTGGGATGGGCAGCAGTAGCTAACACTAGGAACAGACAAGGTTTGAATTGAAAACTGTTCCAAGTGAAGGGTTATGTCTATCTACCAAAGTACACCAAAACCACAAACCAGACGTAAAACTAAAAATAGTAACAAAACTATGATTATACCCCGAAACGGTTGATTGATTGAGTATTTATTACATTCCAAAGTGTAATTTACTGGGATTTCCGAGTTTTATTATAAACGATAACTTCACAAGTGAATTATGCAATCAACAATTGGGTCATGTATCCGTGCGCGCAAACGAAGACGCTTTGCCGTGGATGTAATGGGGACTTCATTGTTTTTTGTTTTTTCAACTCTTTACCTAATATGAAAAGCAGACGACACCTGCAAAAAAAATTCTTGAATAACTATTATTTTCATTTTTTGTCTCAAAAACATAGGTTATGACCCCTCATTGGAACGAGCTCGTTCCAATGAGGGGTCATAACCTATGTTTTAGAGACAAAAAATGAAAAATAATGAAAATTAATTGGCGATTTTTGAGAATAGCGCTGGCCGCTTTTGGTCGTTATGTTAGGTAAAGGGTTAAATAATATAATTAGCGTTAATAATGAAAAGTAATAAACAGAGTAATCGCTTGACTGGACTGCTTACCTGAAATAATTCATGCGAGGCGAGGGACTATATTGCAAAACACTCGTGCACATTCGCGCACTCGTGTTCATACAACGTCCCTCACCTCTCGTGAATTATTTCACGTAACCAGTCCAGTCAAGCGATTACTCTCTATTTATTTCATTGGATACATATATACACAGAGTTAGCTAAACAGTTAAAGTACAAAGATGACACATATGCATACTGTGGGAGTATAACGTAACCAGATTGGCTGTCTTCCCATTTTCTCCCACTACTAAGGTACTGAGACATATATGAAGTCGCGTGAGAGCGATGGGAGAGAAATGCCCGTCTCACTCCCTCACACGTGACATCTGCCTCATCCCCACCTACGTGACCAACCTATTTGCATATTTAATTAGCGCCGGAACTATTTAATCGTCGCAAATCACGTATGTACACGTATAAATTAAGAAAATGGAAGACCGTTTTTCTCCATAAATACGACTGAATTTTTTAACGAAAATCGAAACACTCCAAGAAGAACTTCAGCACACCTCAAATTCCTCTGTCAGTCTATCGGGGAGATATATAATCTAATATCATTACACCGTGTCAAACTGACGTGCATGTCTGAAAATGACGTGGGCAGACATGTCGATTTCATTTGAGGTCGCTTCAGTGCATTAACCTTCAACATGCGCTGCTAGTCTGTGTGTTTTGATGTATATACCTTTGGAATATACAACACTTTTCGACAAGCCTTCTGAATAACTTATTGGATTTCTCCTAGAATGAATGGACTGAGAATTATTTTTTCCCGGAAAATATTGTATTTTCTTATTAATGGCGTCGCATCCCTAAATGGTGGGAAAAAAATAATCACCTCGATGGGTATCTGGGTGGAACGGGTAATTCACCCTCGGGGCAAAATATTTGAACCAGACACTCGGCAAGCCTCGTGTCTGGCTCAAATATCTTACCCCTCCGTAAGATTCCCCGCCCCACCCAGATACTCATCGAGGACAATAATAATACCCGCTTCATATCATATTGCTGCATTGCTCTAGACGTTTTATCGTGTGTACTTATTTACCTTCTTATGAAGATAGTACAGTAAATGGATAGCTTTCCATTCTCTTCCTGTGGATCTGATACTCCGCTCCACTAGAAGCAGGGGAACAGGTTCGACTAGGAAATTCGATATAGCCTATGCTAAGCTTCACAAAAAACTTTAGGAATTTATTTGGTACATGATCTGAACAAGTTTAGGACTTGACGAGTTGATGACTTAATCGAGTTTAGGACATGATGGCTGCCGTGTGGATAAATCTGTCTCTCTCCCAACTTCAGGATAATGTATAGTTAAAACTAGAAGTCCTGTCATGAACTGTGCGCTTATCTAGGCTTAACTGCGCGTAGGAATTGCGCGCAATTGCCATATCGAATGGCATCCAAAGCACGGCAGGTTCTCCTGGTTACTCAGAGCAAACACAAGCAATGTTTCTGCCAATGGACCTCCGGGTTACCCTGAGGTCCATTGGCTGAAACATTGCTTGTGCATGGGCCATATGTACAGAATTCGATAGCCTTACTATGGTCCTAACGCGTAGATTAACGCGCAGATTGACGTGCTATTTGTGCGCATTTCGTGACAGGACTTTTAGTTTTAACTGTATGTCACCTTAGTAATATTTTTATCACACACCTATTAATGTAAAACAAGGGATTTCCACTGTTCTGCCTGTACGATAAATAATAAAGTTGTATCGCACATGTTATGGTACAAAACACGTTCGATGTCGTTTCCAACGTAAACAGAGATGGAACCCGTCGAAATAAATCACGTCATCGTTGGTCGGATGTACCGGGGTTGAGATCGCTTGAAAATTCCAAGTTCCTCATTTAGATTTGTCTACCCGGGATATTTAAACAATCAGATTCGAGTGAAAAATTTACAGAATAAAAATAACATTCTGACTGTTTGTTCCTTGACAAATACTTTCGACAACTGGTCATATGTTCATGGAGTGTGCTAAACTTATTAGCTATTTCAAAACTCTTTGTTGTGTTATTACCTGCAGTTTAGTCAATATTTGAAGTTCGATCATCGTGACCGTGACATTGATCGGTGTTAATTGGTTTCGACCAATTGAATGCCGCAAAAATTAAAAGCACGTTAGGGTTGGTACCCTACCACCTGATTATGATGTCTTGTTGACAGCGAAGGAAACGTGAAAATTATCCAGTTGAAAATTGCTTTTAGTTCAATTTTCGTGATATCCTGGGCCAAAGCAATCGAGTGCGATAATTTTTAACCCATTCAAACGTATGTGCAGTTCTGCATATTTACCAAACTGCAACACGTCAGTCAGTTTCAGTTTAATGGAGTTTTTGAATAAAATACGGCACTGATTCTAATTACCTTCCCCGGAACAGGGAACCATGTCATGGGATGCTCTCCATGAGAACCATCCAGGCAGCAAATGCAGAATTCTGTGCCATTCAGACTGGACAGAAATTGGAAGGAAGAGGCACAAGGACGAGCCTAGAGATCCGAGTGGAAATGCTACCGACAGCAGTCCATGCAATATGGATTGTTACAATGAACATTATTCTGGTCAGCTGCCATGAATATGTCTAACAACTTCTTCTTAAAGAGTGCGCTGTTAGTAATTATGCGTAAGTTGTGACCGAGATCATTCCATAGTTTTGGGGTATGTAAATGGGGACGCGGTGGCGTTGCGGTGACCAGTTCTCGCCAATCACCGAAATTAAGAAACGTCGAGCCCGGTTAGTCCTTAGATGGGTGACCGTCTGAGCGATCGATTCAGACTCCCGCATTGTGTCCTTGAGCAAGGCACTTAACCCCGAGCGTCCACATGGAGGCACGATGATGCCGTGTGCTAAGGCGTACTGCACGTCGATTGTGCGCATGTCTTCAACCAATCTAACCCTGCCTGTGCTGCGAAGTTACGATGTAGGGATTCTGGCGGCTGCTCGACGTTGCTCGGTGGTTCTCTCCAGGTACACCGGCTTCCTCCACCCGTAAAACTGTCGCCGACACGATGTGACCTTGGCTGTAGTTCGCGGTCTATTCGTAGAGAAGAAAAAAATATTAACCCTTTGCCCAACGCAGACGATTTCAAAATTTATTATTTTAAATATAATTTTTTTAATTTTTTCAAACAATTTCAACAAAACCATATCATGTGACCCCTCTTTGGAACGAGCTCGTCGAGCTCGTTCCAAAGAGGGGTCATATGATATGGTTTTGTTGAAATTTTTCGAAAAATAATATTTTGTCAGCTGCTGAATTTGCACATTACGCGGGCGGATGCGGGAGATTCGTTGGGTAAAGGGTTAAAGGAGACGAGCCGTTTATTGTTATGCCAGTCGAATGCAAATAGCAATGACTGCAGCTTATGCAAGTCCTCTACTTTTGAAATACGATTTTTGCGGTAAAGGGTGCCAGTATGGGTTTTAAAGCGTTTATTATTTATAATGCGTATAGAACGCTTCTATAGGAGAGATACTTTCCTAACTGATTTAGAGTTGCCCCAAATGTGTATTCCATAAGCAATATGGTTATGAATAAGGGCGTAATATAAAGTTATCGTCGATTCAATCGGTAGTAATTTCTTCGCTGTACTGGAGTAATAGACTCTTGGACACACCTACATTCTATCAAAGTTGGAAAGAAAACCAAACTGCAAAAATAGCGCAGTCGCACTATACACTAAAGATTTTCTTGTCGGAGATCCATTATACCTGGTATTCCACACAAAAAGCAAACCACATCGTGATTCGTTGGGATCGTCTATCAAAGGTGTGAACAAATTGTTCCTTGGGTTGAACAAGGCGCCATCTGCGATGATTCAGCACCACCGACGGGGCCATGCTCCACTCAAGGGACGAAATGTTTGTGAGTGCAGTTTACAATCGTCACCAACACTGCGGGAACGAAATTTCGCACTCACAAATCTTACGTTGAAAAAAGAATGATTTCCCGAATAAGAAATAGATAATTTTCTAGCTGTTGGAAAAGTTGAATTAAGTATTTTAAATGATTTTATTGATAGTTTATCTCGCAGGACTGTGAATGTACAGAATTTTATCCCAAAAATGGACCTTTATTCGAACAATAAAAGTCTTGGAAAATTGTTTGCTTTATTCTCCTAGTAGCAACTGCCAGTAGGGTGATAAATTTTCCCCGTGGATTCGACACTGAAAGAATTTATTTCTATAGTAGAGACGGACTTGTTGACCTCTGAACTCTACCGCATTCGTGTTGTCATGATCTGTTTTACGTTTGTGGGAGACATAATGAACCGACGTTCATCGTCGCTGAAATGTTTAGTTTTAGAATATATGGCACATTTCAATTCTGTCTAACAATAGACCGAACAACAATTAACAAAGAAAACACAAAGTAAATCAGTTGAAACCAAGCGTTGAAAAGCATACAAGTTCGATTGAGAAAGGCGGGGACATGATGATTGATGTTCCATTTTTCAAATTAGGAAAGTGTAAATAAACAAATACACGTGTCGTCTGCTTTGTTTATAAAACTCAAGTTGAATCAACGACGAAAACAACAATAACAATAAACAACGAAAATAAGAAAGATAAACATTGTTCATTTAAAAAAGTATTTTTGCAACTTTAACTCAAGTTTGTAGGGGAATTATTTTTAGACAGAAATGTATCACTGCGTCTTGTTTATTTTTGGGAGTTTTGCTTGTCGATCGAATTGGACCAATGTGTTCCTCACTTCTCGCAGTGTTTTGTAGGGAGTTACAACACGATTTCGCTGCAACTCGAATTGGACCAATGTGTTCCTCACTTCTCGCAGTGTTTTGTAGGGAGTTACAACACGATTTCGCTGCAACTACCCTGTAAATGATTTATGAGATAAACAAAATAAACGTGCGGTGTTTTCAAGTAAAAAATTATTCTATTCGTAGAATTAAGAATGAAAACGACTCGCCAGAGGCTCGTCGGTTTCATTCTTAATCCTATGAGCAGTAGAGCTGTCGCGACTATCATTTTTTGTAATCGACTAATCGTGACCAGTAATCGACGGTTAGTCGATTAATAGTCGCTTCCCATGATTTTTTAGCAAATCATTCTTCTGTTCGTAAAACTCTGAAAATGACAATGGCACCAGTGTGTTCAGACGAAGTGGAGTTGTGGGAACAACAAATCGGTCCCGACTGAAGCTACATGTTGTCCAGTCTTGGACCCACAGTCCGTAATATAATTTTTGGGGTTGGTACGTCCTGTAGGACGTACCAACCCCAAAAATAATATTACTGACTGCGGGTCCAAGTTTGAACTAGATTGAAGCCGATGAATTAAAATGAATTTACCAAAGAACGTTCCTGCATATGTTTCCTTTCTGCAATAAGCTTCTCGAAACTTTGAACATTGAGATCTATGCATTCCCTCGTCAGTTGTTAAAATTGGATCTTAGTCTGAAGTTCCGAACTTTGAGAAGTGATCTGACGTTCTGACTTTCGTCATAGTTTTGTCACTTCCGCGCTTTGGGTTTTCCAATGGGTGCATTCGTGTGTACAAGACTGGAGAAATTCAGAAGAATCTATTCTTCTCGAGTAACTGTGAGTGTTCTTTCTTACACAGTCAGTGACATTCGTACAGTCTTCCGGATATGAATGTTAACTATGGTTAGATATTTAAAGTTATTCACCTTCATTGATCATTCACCTCACAAAACAATGCAATTTAGCCCCGACGTGTAGTAGACGTGTACCACCTTGAAAATGAACGACGATCGACTAAAAATAAAAAAAACGTCGACTACTTCAATAGTCGACGGTTAGTCGACTAATCGAATAATCGCGACAGCCCTAATGAGCAGAATAAATTTTTTACTTCAAAACATTATACGTTTATTCTATATTTATGTGCTACTTTCATCTGACGCACAGTTGCAGCATTTCCCTTCACATTTTAACCCTTTACCTAACATGGAAAGCAGACGACACTTGCAAAAAAAATTCTTGAGTAACTAATATTTTTCATTTTTTATCTCAAAAACATAGGTTATGGCCCCTCGTTGGAACGAGCTCGACGAGCTCGTTCCAACGAGGGGTCATAACCTATGTTTTTGAGACAAAAAATGAAAAAAATAATGAAAATTAATTGGCGATTTTTGAGAATAGCGCTGGCCGGTTTTGGCCGTTACGTTGGGTAAAGGGTTAACACAATTTACATTTATAGATTGTAGTTCCTGTGGGTTAGCCCCTGACGTCTGTAACTGAGATATGTACAGATCCTCTGAGCCGACTTCTGCACTTCACCTTTGTTCACACAAACTGTTTCTATGTCTTGTAGTTCATGCAAGCCTGCCCCGGCTAGCTGCGATTGGGGTACATATGGAAGTTCTGAGCCTAATGCAAACGTTTTATACGGCGCTTTAGTCGGTGGTCCAGATGCAAATGATAACTATGAAGATAAGCGTACGGATTACATTATGAATGAAGTCGCGTGTGATTATAACGCTGGATTCCAGTCGGCAGTCGCAGGTATAATATAAAACATCATTTATATTTTAAAAAAAATTAACATGGTTGAATATTCAGAAAAGAGAACCCATGAATGTGACTTAGACATTTTTTCAAACAGGCGCATTTAGAAAAGTACACATTCTCTTGTCCAAATCATGTGTGTTGGTTGCACTTCATTTCCAGTTTAGCTATTTGGCACTCGAAAAGTACAGAGCACGTCATATGCTTTGTTTATTTGGGGGGGGGGGGGGGGATTAGCGATACTTCCAACAGCCCGAGTCATTTCGAGTCCGACAGTTTTACCGATGGAGGGATCAGGAGTACCAGAAGACAGCCACCGAGCAACGGCGAGTAACTGTCGAACTATTTCATGCACTGACCTGACACGAACAAGGTTAAGCTTTGTACACAGTTATCCAGTTTTCCGGCACTGGTTATGCATCCGGTACAAGTTATGGCAACGGCGACGGCAAGGCATTTGTCGGCAATTATAGTGTACACAATAGTCCCTTAAAATAATAAACTGGATGCGAAATTACATAAACTTCACAACGAGATGAGCGATGGTTAATGTGAAGGTAGAGTACAGTCGCCGTGGACTGGTTATCCACGCGTGAGTAGTGTTGTCCACGCATCGCATGCGTTTACCAGATAATAAAAAATCATCGTCAACAAAAAACGGTTGTACCCGGTGCTTCATTGGTTAAATTTTTGATGATTATTCAAATGATTGGTGTTAGCTATATATTAGTACTGCGTCCGTGAAAGTATTGCCCACACCGTGGAAAGTGACCAGTAAGCGACGACCGTACCGTAACATAGCTAAACAAATACTGAAGCTCTGCACCATTCGTTGGAGTGGTAGGCAACGGCAAACGTCCATGTACATTACAATACATCTAGGCTATGAACGTATACTGAGCACACTGGAAGGTCAGAAACTCCCACTTCGGCAATTGGACGAAAGTGGCACGCCCAAGAACAAAACACAGACGACTCGCGTTAGGATCGAAACTACGAACCTTTGATCCTAAGTTGAATTTGCTAACGAATGAGCCCCCCCCCCCCCCCCCCCCACCCCCAAACCGGCGTATCCTATGGTGAAGTTATAATGGTAGATTAGAAATGTTGTAATGTAGCATATTTATCCCACAAAAACGACAAATAAAAACGTTTAGATAAAGCAGAAATATTTATTACACGCATGTTCTATGAATTCTAATTCTACAGCAACACTCGATGCTGAAAATGAAAATCTGTTCCGCGCATATATGTCGAACCGAAATCATTGACGGACTATTTTTACAAAGAAGAGAAATTTCACTGGAATTTTCTACAAATCGTGCACCGCAATTACAATTTGAATAGCGAGCGATAGCTAAAAGTCGTCCCCTGAGTTCCAATGTGTTCTATGTGCCAATAGGCACGAAGAACACATTGAAACTCAGGGGACGAAATAGTAACACGTGCTCCCCTCGCAAATCTGATGGGCGATAAAATGTGTTCTTTTTGTTGATATTTGTCAAATGAATTGCTCAGTGTCTTTCTAATAATTGTTTTTATAGACGTGAAGGCGTGTAATAACCACAGAACGACACGCGTGTGTGAATGGGTTAATCGATATGGCACTTGTGCCATCGCGGAAGGATAAAACGCGAGGCCTGTGGCCTCTCGTTCTATCCTTCCGCGCTGGCACTCGTGCCGTATCGATTAACCCATTTACACACGCGTGTCGTTCTCTGTATGTATTGAATGTAGCAACAGCACGTGTGGGATCGCGGTGGCTCAGTGGTAGTAGACTGTTGGACTTCTATGCTAGAGGTCCCAAGCGCGATCCCCGTCCGGGGCGACCCGCATTGTGTCCTTGGGCAAGGCACTTTATCCCAGTTGCCTACATGGGGGCACGATGACGCCGTGTACTAAGGCGTACTGCACGTCGATGGTGCACATGTCTTCAACCGCTGTAACCCTGCTTGAGAGGAGGTTGAACGGAGTTAGAATGTTGAGGAGCTGACAGTTGCTCGTCGATGCTCGGTGGTTCTCACCGAGTACTCCGGCTTCCTCCACCTGTAAAACTGTCATGGCCACGATTAGCCATTGTGTATAAATATGTGACCTTAAACACCAATAAATAAATTAATATAACAGCACGCGTGGCCATTGGATTCAGAAAGAGAGCGTCGTTTACCTGAACTGAATTAGCATCAAGTTGTTACACATTTCCAGTTCAACGTTTTCAATAAATTACAGTTCAACGACATATACACAGAACGTCACACGCGTGTGAATGGATTAATCGATATGGCACGAGTGCCAGCGCGGAAGGATAGAACGAGAGGCCGCTGGCGTGTGTCACACGCGTGTGTCGTTCTGTGTTTATTACACGCCTTCACGTCTATAAAACAAATATTTGAAGGACTGTCGGCAATTCATTTGACAACTATTAACACAGACAACATATTTTATCGCCAACCAAATTTGCGAGGGGAACCCCTGTTACTGTCTCGTCCCCTGAGTTCCAATGTGTTCTATGTGCCTATTGGCACATAGAACACATTGGAACTCAGGGGACGATTTTTGGCTATCGCTAGCGATTCAAATTGAAATTGCGTTGCCCGATTTGTAGAAAATTCCAGTGAAATTTCGTTTCTTTTTAAAAATAGTCCGTCAACGAATTCCGTTCCGCACATATGTGCGGAACAGATTTTTATTTTCCGCACGGTTTAGTGTTGCTGTAGATGGGGATTTCACAGAACAGGCGTGTAATAAACAATATACCTGATCATTTGTTATCATAGTGATATTTTTATATTGACCTGCCATGCTTTAAACATGAAAAGTAATTTTGTTAGGAAAGGTTTACGGGAACTTGTGTACAGTACATGGAGAGTGTATTATCACTAAATCACCCGCATAGTGGAGATTCCACCCAAGCAATAATTGCAAATTTGTTGCAAAGCATAACCAGCACAAGCACCGGAGGTCCATTGGCTGAAACATTGCTTGTGTTTTTTGTCGATATGTACACAATTTGATAGTTATAGCTTGGGTGACAACTCCACTCCGCGGGTGATTTAGTCACAATCCACTCTCCACGTACTGTACATCGGAATTTTCTAATGCACATTTATAAATAGGCTGAACCAGTCAGAGAACAAAGCTGCCTGTACATCTCCACTACTTGCACCATTTTATATTCAGTGTAAGCGGATATTTGTATTCGCGCGGAATTAACCCTTTGAATCCGAGTGGCCGTTTTTATGTCCAAGAACATGATACGTCATAATTTCATTAAATAGGATGGACGCTACGTGGTAGAGCAATCAAGGCTGCACGTTGAAATTATTAATTTGTCTACCCCTACATAATGAACATGGACTCTTCCAATTGCTTTCATTGAACTGATATGGTAGATGCCACCAGGGTTTAAAGAGTTAATATAGGTTTCATGTGGCATGTTTACCACACCTAATTTCGTTTTGACGAAATATAATTACAGTTTTAAAAACGTAAAACAGATAAACACACAGTGAAACACTACTAAAAACTTCAGCGGTATCACGAGTTGAACAATCAATGGGGTTTACGTCATGGACCGCAGAATAACGCAATGCCATGAGTGCCTCCTCCTCCCACCACACGTACTTCCATTTCAGTTCTGTCGCCACCGTTGTGCTGACGAGTTCTCAGTCGCCTTTAGTTACAGTAGACATCTTTTCTCCATAATGATTGCACAAACTGTTTTCTTGTTTTTCAGGTCTAAAGCATTTCCAGTTGCCAAAAGCGTGAACCAAAGTCTCGACTTCGTCAGAAATTATTTTACAATGTTAAATTTTGTTGGTGATGTGTTCACACATGCATAAAATGCTTTTTATTTTACTTTTTCTCCAGACATAATAGGCACTTACCCCATGTGGTTGTAATCACAATCTTTTCCCAACCAAACCAATTGTCCTATTACCCATATCTGCAGTGAAAATGATACACAATACTATTTGGTGGTATCGCTTAACACTTACGCTGCCGAAAACGACTACTGTCACCGACTTTATGGTGATTATCTGTACGTTCTGATATGCGCAGATCAAACTTACTATCCTCTGAATAATTGTTGGAAAGGGCTCAGAGAGCCCTTTCCAACAATTAATCAGATGATAGAGTTTCAAGTATGTCATAAATCTTATTAAACTTCCTTGCATACAGGCGCACATAGAGGTCCTCCATATATGGCTAAAGTGGGCGTGGCAGTAAACTGCTTTAAAAGACGTAGTCCGATCTATCTATGTATTCACATCTTTTGCCGCTGGCCGTTATTCGCAAACTTATCTTACAAACAACTCTACCACTTAAAGACTTTAAAACAAAGATGAAATGTATTTTTAACATTCGTACAAAAATTATTGTATAACTAAAAAAATTAGTTTTGCTTCAAAAACATAACTTGTGAAATCCCCCCAGCCCCATTGGAACGAGTTCCTTCCAATGAGTAGTCATAAGCTGCGTTTTTTAAGCAAAATTTAGAAAAGGAGCTAGCTTTATTTATCAGCTGAACTGGGTTTCTGTTATTTTGACAACTACACTTTCTTTTTTTGACATCGGTATATTTGCACCACTGAGTACTGAAGTAATAATAAATGTTAATACGCAGGGAATTCAGTGCAACTCCTGACAATTTCACCCTCGCAGTGCAAGCCGTCTGATCAGGATGCCATGATGCGATATCAGTGCTAATTCGGGTAGAAGCAGCAAAAGACGTGTGCTCAGTCAACATGGTGACGTTTCAACACACGGCACTCCCACATCAATACCACTGCATTTTTTGTGAAGCAGAATTCGCCTTTACTATGGAGCTTAAATTTCTCGACAATCCTAGATTCCGTATTGGTCAACGTGTGACCTTGCAATTTGGTTTTGCACTGCCCAGGCGTAGTTTGTAATTATATAAATGTAAATGACCTCGGCCTACACAGATCGGATATATCAAACATTAACTCGGCGAGGTCGTTCCTGTGATGGGTCATAATCTCTAGTTAGGAAGCAAATCATAAGAAATTATATGATTTTAATTTATGTTGTTAAAATATAAGTCTTGTTGAATGTTCTGATGTGAAGTGAGAGTTAAGGTACTTCGCCGGAATACAAACAGTTTAAAAACTAAGTAAATACTTATTGAAATACAACACAGGCGTACGGTTTGTAAATGATACATCATGTACTCAGCCCACCAATCTAATTCTGCAAGGAAGTCTGTAATGCGTGGAACCAGCCTGGCCTTTAACTGGTAGAGTGCTAAATTATTTTTGGTTCTTAAAATTTCTTTGTGCATCTCTGCCTTGTTACAATTTATGAGAGAGTGCCAATAGGCACTCTCCCATAAATTGTAACAAGGCAAATCCTAACATATAGAAATGATCTGAATTCAACGATAATATGAAGCGTATACACACAATATGAAGCCTTTGAATGGCAGTACCGGCACTTCAAAATCGAGCCCAAATATGGGCTTCCAGCACTCTACCAGTTAAATAGTCCATCGCCAATGTTTAGATTCAGTCGTCTGGAATATATCAGTTGGTCGGAAAAGCGAACCTACGCTTCGCTTTTCCGACCAACTGAAATATTCCAAAAGATTAATTTTTGCCAGAAATGTTTCTTCATCCAGACTTTGATTTGATCGAATCTTTAATGACTTCAATAGTACCATTAGACATGTTGTTTAACCCTTTACACCCTAGCGGCCGCTTTTCCGGCCAGGAACGTGATACGTCATAACGTCATTTTCTAGGATGGCTGTTCAGTAAATGAGTGGGGTAGACCAATCAATATTTTCAACGTGTAGCCCCGAGGCAGCACGTTGAAAATATTGACTGGTCTACCCCAAATAATGAATATGGACTCTTCTAATTGCTGCCATTGAACTGGCGTGGAATATACCACTAGAGTTCAAAGGGTTAATGAATAACTGAAAATGAAGACTCAAAACACCTGTATATTTTTATGCGTTGGGCTAGGGGTTAAATAATTAAATAATTATGTATTACAAGTTCCTCTCCCGTAAGGATGCAAATTGTTTATAATTTTGATGTCAGGACTAATTATCTTTTAATATGGGAATGGCAGGAAGACAGCTCCCAGGGCTATGTTGTTTCCATGCAGTGTACATTTATTTCTGTACGTTTCTGCAAGTTGTTTATTATACTCCATGTAAACGTATACTGCAAAATAAATTCCATTCATTCATTCACTATGACAATGCCGCGTAATTCCACAAATTGTGTTAATATCTTGAGGTTTTCAAGGTAAATTCAATCTTTATGGATTGGAATATATATAACTTGAAAACGAAAGAATATCTGTTTATCTTTGTGCGTAGAGGGACATCATACTTCATCAGCGGTAGTCTGGACGCAAACCCCATGGAAACAGCCCAGAATAGCGCTGGGTTCCATACAAAACTACACTGATGGCTTGCGGATACACACATTTTCGAATTGTGTAACTCAGGTCATTCGGAATGTTCCCAGCCAGTTTCTGAAAACCCTGTCTGCAATTGCTAATGATCAGTCGTTCGTTGCGCAAAGTTCAGTTTCCGGCCTTCGAATCATTCTTGAACAAGATTTTACCTCGGTTCCACATAGCGTATAAATACAGAAACAATAACAGTATCCAACAAAATATGTACTCTGTCAAAGGAGAGTAAACAAATCTACACATTAAATACTATGCAAGTGTTGCGATAAGGCTGAGAAAAGAAATAAATGGTTCAGGTTTAGCGACCAATGCCGGTTTTAACGCCTCGCCCTAATATTTTTATAAGCACTCAACAAATACATACGTCACTTTTACCCTTTTACTGCCACGCCCACTTTAACCATATATGGAGGACCTCTATGTACGCCTAAATGCGAGGAAGTTTAATAAATTTTATGACATACATGAAACTATATCATATGATTAATTGTTGAAAAGGGCTCTCTTTCTACACTTCACCTAATTCAAACAGTAAACGACCCTTTAAAAACTGAAAATTTCATATTTTTTTGCATCAAAAACATAGCTTATGGCTTTCACTGGAACGAGCTCACTGCCATAAGCTATCTTTTTAAGACAAAAATGAAAAAGTAATAAAAACTGGGAGAACCACATTTTTTTCACAGACAACAGAAATGTCCTACCGACAGTCATGGGATCCCCCTACCGGCCACTTCAGTAAGTTTAGCCTGTTGACTCTCCCCCACCGGCCACTCCACTAGCTTTGGGCCTGTTGAATGCACAGTAAACAGGACTACTAACAGAATGAAGCCAAGGCACGAACTGAAATATATAATCGTTGATTATAATTTTGACGCAAGGAATCGATTCGAATAAAAATTAAACTCAGTGATAAAATAATCCTTGGACGAATTACAGATGGTATTATCTTTGTTCTACAACAAATCGGCAATCGGAACCAAAATGTTCTGTCAAAATTTTAAAATAAGAAGAAAAATAATTTTTTATTACTTTATCGCAACAGTGAGTCTCCAAACACTTGTGACGTATCGACTAGGTACAGTCTGGAACACTGATGTTAGAAGGGAAACATATATGAGGACCTCTATGTACGCCCGTATGCGAGGAAGTTTCCCCTGTTTTATTTCTTTCTTTTTAATGTTTTTAATTGATGTTTTCTGTTACACTTTAAATGCATAATAATATATTGTGATAATTTCGTTAACCCTTTACCTAACATGAAAAGCAGACGACACTTGCAAACAAACTTCTTGAATGACTAATATTTTTCATTTTCTGTCTCAAAAACATAGGTTATGAACCCTCATTGGAACGAGCTCTACGAGCTCGTTCCAAAGAGGGGTCATAACCTATGTTTTGTGACAAAAAAATGAAAAAATAATGAAAATTAATTAGCGATTTTTGAGAATAGCGCTGGCCGGTTTGGGCCGTTACGTTGGGTAAAGGGTTAACGTGCTTTTAAGAATACAAGTGTAAAAATGTTGGAAAATAAATGTTATATTTATTAAGATAACTCTGAAATCTTGATTTATTTTTCACCACATAATCCCTTTCGAGAAATTATTACTCATCGGGACAACTGGGATTTCAAACTGGCCCTAAAAACCCCCATTCCGCCCGGTTTGTGGTACGTTATTAAGATTCATGTTCTTGAATTGTGAAGTCGACATGACGCACCCGTTTTGAATAGCCGAGGGCTCACCTTTTAGAAGTTTGGTTTAGATTGGAACCTTCTGCGATAATATAAATAAGGTTTACCCTGTCTTCTCATATACAATAGTATCCAACCTTCTACATATTTCTTGGAATTCGTTAGATTTAAGATGTCACGTGCAGGGTTACACGCGGATAGCTGTAAGAGTACTCTCCCCTACGAATAAGGTTGTAGACATGGACCTTCACGTTAAAAATGTAAAAATTCTATCACTGTATTATAAATTGTGGGAGCGCGGTGGCTCAGTAGGTAGAGGTGCAGGCTGCAAGCCGAGAGGTCCTCGGTTCGAATCCCACCTGCGGCAACCGCGTTGTGTCCTTGGGCAAGACACTTCATCTCCATTGCCCGCGTGGGGGCACTATGACGCCGTGTACTAAGGCGTACTGCACGACGATGGTACGCATGTCTTCAGCCAATCTAACCCTGCCTGTGCTGCAGTGCGGAGTTACGATGTTGGGGAGCTGGCAGCTGCTCGTCGTTGCTCGGTGGTTCTCTCCGGGTACTCCGGCTTCCTCCACCCGTAAAACTGTCACGGTCATGATTAGCCATTGTGCATAAATATGTGACCTTAAACATCAATAAATAATCAATAAATAATATATTATAAATTGCAATTGCCCGTTCAGAATACAGGAAAGGGAATTTATTTATTCATTTATTGGGGTTTAACCTTTTACCTAACACGAAAGGCAGACGACACTTGCAAACAAAATTCTTGTATAACTAGTTTTTTTTAATATATATTTTAGCATGGAAACATGGCATATGGCCCCTCATTGGAACGAGCTCGGTGAGCTCGTTCCAATGAGGGGTCATAAGCTATGTTTTTGAGACCGAGCTCAATGAGCTCGTTCCAATGAGGGGTAATAAGCTATGTTTTTGAGACAAAAAATGAACAAATAAACTGCATGGTAATTTTGGTGATTTACGCTGGCCGGTTTTAACCGTTACGTTGGGGAAAGGCAGACGACACTTGGAAACAAAATTCTTGAATAATTTTTTTTTCATTTTTTTTGCGTCAAAAACATAGCTTATGATTCCTCATTGGAACCTTCCGTGTAAATATAAACACTTTTGACCCTGTATCCCGGAAAGGCATGCCATATGCTATACCATCCAATTTCCAACAACCTTATGGGAATTTGGTTAGATTTAAGACGGCAAGTACAAACAGGGGCGTAAATTTGGGAGGGGGCATGGAGTGACGTGCATGTGTGGGACGTGTGACATACCCCAAAATCTCCCGATCATGAATTTCGTCGGGCAGCGGTTGAGCAAGAAATTACAAAGTGCTGAGTTGGGTAGACGTCTTTGCTTGCACGACGAAAATATAATCACGCTTTGGATTACTCAGTTGGGCAATATCTAGGGATCTGCAAATCACACATTTTTTTCGAATCGAATCGCGTCTCTGATATCGATATCGAATCGAATCTCGAATCGAATCTTAATAGACAAGTTATTTCATATTGCACCAAACGGAAGTTACCGTACACTGTGATGACCCTTACAAGACTGACTGACACCTTAAACACCAATAAAGATTTATTATTTATTTATTGGTGTTTAAGGTCACATACTTATGCACAATGGTTAATCATGACCGTGACAGTTTTACGGGTGGAGGAAGCCGGAGTACCCGGAGAGAACTACCGAGCAACGACGAGCAGCTGTCAGCTCCCCAACATCGTAACTCCGCACTGCAGCACAGGCATGGCTAGATTGGTTAAAGACATGCGCACCATCGACGTGCAGTACGCTTTAGTACACGGCGTCATCATGCCCCAATGTGGACAATCGGGGTTAAGTACCTTGCCCAAGGACACAGCGCGGGAATCCGAATCGATCGCTCAGACGGTCATCTATCCGAGGACTAAACGGGCTCGACGTTGCTAAACTTCGGTGATCTGACGAGAACCGGTTATCGCAACGCCACAGCGCCCCCTTTGATATTGATATCGAATCTCGAATATTCGCAGGACCCTAGCAAAATCTCTAGCCTGCCCGGCAAAAATATACACAGGTTAGAAAATGCAATAAATTTCCCACTCAGTATAGCAGTAAACAAACATTACAAACTCCAACATTGCAGTTTTCCCAAATCTTTTGGGTTGAGTGAATATGAACCCAGTTGGCCTCATATTTACTCAACCCAGTTAATCTGGGTTGATTTTTTTGCATAACCGATTTTAGAGTGTAGGAGGGTACAGTGCTATACAATTATTTCATCTGTTGTATATCTAAAGTACAGTACTTTATCACGGAGTGCGGCGGCTCTCTAGTTCCGGTGTGAAAGGAATGGAAGTCCGTAGGAACGTTAGTCCCCCTGGACTATTATTTCGCGGAATTATAGTCCTAGGTCTAACATTTTTAGGAATAGTAAGTAGTAGTATAGCGATGAAACGTCCCCCATTGGCAGGAGCCCGGGCAGGACCCCGGAAGTGACGTCATGTCACGTGACCTGGTGACGTCATGTTGTGTTGTCATGGTAACCCGCGTGAGCGGCCATCTTGTGTCGTCATCTCCATAGTGATACGTGGTGTGAGTGCGCATGCGCAGCGCGTGTTGTTAGGGTGATACGTGTTTCCGTCGGCCATTTTGTATACTGGAGGCCGCCATCTTGGTTTCTATGGTAGCACGTGATTGCTATGTTACCAATGGCTTCTAACAAGACAGGGGTATGTTCGGGGGTGTGTTTCTTTGTAGAAGAGTAAATCTAATTACCACAAACAACCCGACAATCCCTCCAAATCACCAAAGTCCACCCGAAATCACCGAAATTGACTTTATTTCCCTAATTTATCGGCTTAGCACGTAGTGCTATAGTACTAAGGGGTACCGGGGGTGCGTTCGGTTGAACAGGAGTAATGTTCTGGCTTAGAATTCTCCCAGAATCCTTTTTTGGATCCCTATCCCAGACTATACTTGCCGGTGATGGCTTCACCAACATCTCTTTAAACTAAGTGGCAGACAGAACTTGCCTGAAAATGCAACAGAAAGACACGACCCCATCACCCTCGGGGAGAGGTAGTACCTTTGTCGAGAGGATCCCCTTTCACACTAGTCCTCACCCGATGGAGGATAACAAGTAATCGAGAACATCAAGAAGAACACCAAAGCCTATACTCCCTCAACTTTTCCTCCTCTGCTGTGACCTGTCCAAAATCTAAAAAGTCAAAGTAGGGTACAACGGGGCTTGGCCCAAACCATCCCTGCGCGCCTTTGGCGCTCTAAACCATAGATCTTGATCTTGGATGTCTCGTCCCAGGATGTGGCCCACCCCTGAGGATGCGAGTGTTTGCCCTGCGCCCCCTCGTGCCCCCCTTTTCATAAACATTGTCAAAACATACCCAGAGCCCGGCCAAATATGACAAAGAGCAGGCCTGTAGCCGAACCAGGGAAGTTAGGGTTTTTGGTGGTACCCTGTCAAGGGCCATTTTGTGTGTATCCTGTCATAACTTAAATTTACTAGACGATAATCATGGGCAGGCCAGGCATTCTTACTATCCCATGAAGTTTTTCCCATTAAAAGACACGTTCCTTTGGTCGTTACCCAGAATTCTCTGCTTCTATCTATATATGCAATAGTTTACGTCTCTGTGGCCATGTTCCTTTGTTCTAGAGTATACTCCAGTAACGTACAAGAGCCTATTAGGTGGAACAGCTTTGCCAAATAATACTATATTTAGCAATTTCTGGTCTATTCTTGTTAGTTCTGACCCTATTCCAAGTACTCTTGTTGTTTCATTTATCTTGGTCATTTATATAAAAAACCAATGATATTGCTTGATTTCCCATAACCTGTACTTATGGCCAGAGAGACGTAAACTATTGCATATATAGATAGAAGCAGAGAATTCTGGGTAACGACCAAAGGAACGTGTCTTTTAATGGGAAAAACTTCATGGGATAGGGATCCAAAAAAGGATTCTGGGAGAATTCTAAGCCAGAACATTACTCCTGTTCAACCGAACGCACCCCGGTACCCCTTAGTACTATAGCACTACGTGCTAAGCCGATAAATTGGGGAAATAAAGTCAATTTCGGTGATTTCGGGTGGACTTTGGTGATTTGGAGGGATTGTCGGGTTGTTTGTGGTAATTAGATTTACTCTTCTACAAAGGAACACACTCAATCCCAGTAACTGTCGGGGCGCTCTTACTTAAGAAAGTTAAAACAAACGTTGAACTGAAAAAATCTAAACCCCCAAAAACCCGAAAATGCCTACTCTCCAACTCAGTATTTTCCCTCATCGAGGGAGCACTACACGCAGTGTTATAAAACCACTTGGACGTCAGTCTAACTGGCATCTGCCAAGATGTCATCAGGTAGGCGTCTCATCTATTCAATACACAAATATCAGATACTTTAATTAAAGCCGTCATGAACTAAGAAGCCCTTAACAGAAATCTGTAGAATAACACCCAAACTAATTAAATCACAATCATGAATACGCTTTTATTAGCTGCATGGTTCGCCAGGTGCGCGTATAACAAAAACTATAAATGAGTAATTATTTTAAAGACAAAGTCATTCTGGCAATTTTCGAAACCTTGTTAAATAAAGATAAAAACTTTTCTTTTCGTGGATTCAGAGTTGTTAGAATGGACCGCCAGCTCATAAAAGGCGGAGGCGTCGCAGAACATTAAATACAAAACTCTAAAAACACCACCATCGCCATCGGAATTACAGCTGATAACATAAAAAAAAAAAAAAAAAAAAAAAAAAAATTGCGATTGTCTTTTATTATAACGACTCCGGTAAAATAGTTAAGGAAGTTGAAATCGTATTCTTCACGGGAAAATACAACCACTATATATTTCTGGGAGACCTCAGCGCAAAACATCAGTACTGTAAATCAGCCAGCCCAACGGTGACACCCTATCCAACATTACAGAAAAATACAATCTTCACGTACTCAATGACGATGAAACTGCGAGTTATATTAGCAGTAACCCCCTCCCCTCCCCCACCTTCACCGTTCTGACATCCTTGATCAGATAATCACCAGTAATTCACTCATAAATCACACTACCAAGTCGTTGGCGATAACAGCAACCATCTTCGGGTCCACGCCTCTATCACAATTAGGCAATGGTCCCATCGAGTATCCTTCCTACTATGTGACGACCAGGGACGTGGCGACAGGGGGTGTGGGGATGGGGTCTGTCACCCCAAATCCTGGCCAAAATTTCCTGTAGTTGGGCAAGTCATGAGTAGTTGGAAATTCCATCTATCTGGATTTTAGAGCTTCTTTGGCGATTCTGACGTCTGCTTTACTTCCCAAAATTCCAACTAAGTTTCAGATCGGCAAATATTCCAACTGTTACTATTTACAACTACAGTGTACGCAATATCGAGCTTCATAAGTATGTATGATGTCAATCGGTACGAGATTTATATAGTACGTTTACTTATCGTAATAAAAAACCCCTCGAAATGCACTTCATGAAAATCACATCATGTAAAATCGTTATCCTGAGTTAATTCCATCATTCACAGTTACAAAATGATGAAACATCGAAAACTGATCATTCCTGCATAAGATCTGATTTAATGTTAGGACAGTGTGAAATGCTCAAAGTTCCCAGCTAGAGAATTTGTTTCAAACTTATTCAATTCCCAGAATAATATCAAATAATAATAACCTGATAATTCTATCATAAATGTGTTTGCATTTGAGTTACTAGAATCAATTTTATGCCCCCTTTCATGGCTTCAATTTCAAACATTTTCTCGGTAGTGAATTTCCAACTGGGGGAGGGAACGGGAGGGGGTCTCCCTCCCGGTCCCTCCCTCTAGTTGGAAATTCACTACTCTACACCCCCAATCGGAAACCTTTAGCCACGTCCCTGGTGACGACGCTTCGCTAACAGTGGCGTAGATAAAGGGGGGGGGGGGGGGGAGGTGGGAGGGGGTTCGGAGGCCCCCCACCAGAAGTTTTGTCAGAAATTTTTTGGGACCATTTTTAGGCGAATTTATGCCTAATAACATTAAAATGCTGGCTTTGGGGATAAAAACATACCATTTTGGCTAAATTTTGGGTAAAAAAGACCAATTTTCAGTACATTTGCAGTAAACAACAGATTCTTTCTGTTTGTTTGGGTTTTTGTTGTTGTTACACTGTCGGAAAATTTTCGGTCGCCAGCGAAAAGCTATCTACGCCACTGTTCGCTAACATTAACTGGAATCTATACACAGATGTTATCGACTCGAAACTCTCCCACCGTATCTCCACCAATGACATAAAACTCGAAGCCGAATGCGTAGACAGCAAAACCATAATCAATGCGACTCTAGGCGAAACATGCCCCACGGAGGAGGAGCCCCCTTTCGAGACAAACAATCTCCAGAGTCACCCTCTCACTTATAAAAACAATACACAACGCAAAACCCTCCGTGCAAACAAATCCGGGAACGACCGTAACAAAAAGGCCGAACTTAAAACGACCTACAATCGCCTTCATCGCGAGGTAAAAAAAAAGTCCTTAAAAAGAAAAGACGACTCAACGGCCTCTGATGACAAGGAAAAATCGGCATCTTTACTAACTTCCTCAAAAAGACTCACCGCTCCAACAAAGGTCCCAACTTCGACGATACGATTAAACACGTGATCTCAACTTCATAAACGATACAACTCAAATTAACTTTACCGCGACCTAAACGTCAACTAAGACCCCAGGTAAGGGGGTGACGACAATTTCGTTGTCCCCATCACCGATGACGAAGTTAGTAACGTTGCACAGAAGTTAAAAATCTCTTCCTCGCCCGGGGAAGTCAAAAGTACACACAAAATTCCCAAGCAAAGCTTTAATTCCTTAATCACTAGACATTAACCCTCTATAACGCATGCCTCAACAACGGCTACTTTCCAAAGTGTTCAAAAACATCTGCGTGTGGCGTGGTCCTCAAACCAGACAAAGATTCCTCAAACCCGGCAAACTCCCGCCCTCTTTAGCTACACTGGTAAGGTCTTCGATCACCAATCGGCTAAGGGAGCACTTAAAAACGAAAACTTCTTCAACAAATGGCAAAGAGCCTACAGGAACCGTAAAGAAGGCACATCCACCGCCTTGTCGAGCATTTGAAAACGGCCATCCAAAATCAACAAGTGGGCGCAGCAATCCCACTTGAAGACGGAAAGGCCTTTGACTTCGCTTGACACAGCGGAGTAGGCTCCAAACTCAAGCTCTTCCTAAAACTACTTAGACTGATACCCGCCTTCTAAATCGACCGGAAAATCAAAGTTCGAGTCTACAAAGAAATGTCTAGTGATGTTCCTCTCGGGACCGGCACCCTCAGGGATACGTGCTTAGTTTAACACTTAGAATGCTGCTGGTGGATATTCCGACCCAGGACAAGAAATAGTTGCCAGTGCAATAAGTATAAATTGAGCACTTTTTATCCAAATTCTTCCTTGTATATTGGAGTATCTGTTTGAACAATGATTTCTTGAGTTAAATTTGTATGGAATTTTCATCAGGTATAGTCATGGCTGCCTTACAGCAGCCATGACTATATGTGATTAAAGATATTTAAAAAATACTCAGCGGGTTAAGAGTTAACCTTTTACCCAACGTAACGGCGAAAACCGGCCAGCGCTATTCACAAATATCGCCAATTAATTTTCATTATATTTTAATTTTTTGTCTCAAAAACATAGGTTATGACCCCTCTTTGGAACGAGCTTGTCGAGACAAAAAATGAAAAAAATAGTTGTTCAAGAATTTTGTTTACAAGTGTCGTCTTCTTTTCATGTTTGGTAAAGGGTTAAACAATATTTATGAGAACAAATTACGTTTTGTGTATACAAAGTGAAATACTTTCACATACATTTATATGATACAATAATATACAGCATAACAATAGAGGAAATACATTTTGAAGGAAGGATTCAACAGAAATCTTGGAGCCTTTTTGGGTCATCTCTGTCGCTCGTGACCATGTTAACACCGGAAGGGGGGCGCGGTGGTTCTCGTCAGATCACCGAAGTTAAGCAACGTCGAGCCCGGTTAGTCCTTGAATGGGTGACCGTCTGAGCGATCGATTCGGACTCCCACGTTGTGTCCTTGGGCAAGGCACTTCACCCCGATTGTCCACATGGGGGCACGATGGCGCCGTGCACTAAGGCGTACTGCACGTCGATGGTGCGCATGTCTTCAACCAATCTAACCCGGCTTGTGCTGCAGTGCGGAGTTACGATGTTGGGGAGCTGGCTGCTGCTCGCCGTTGCTCAGTGGTTCTCTCCGGGTACTCCGGATTCCTCCATCCGCAAAACTCTAACCGACACGATATGACCTTGGCTGCTAATGTGTCATTAAACCCTAATAAACAAACAAACACCAGAAGATGGTTAAGATAAGATGCTAGACTCATGCATAGTCCCCTTGACTTAATTTAATATGATACCAACCTACCAAGACCAATCACCAGTTGTCACTCACTGGACCAAAACACCGCACTCAGCACACAAGCAGCCGACAAACACGAGGGTTTGTTAACACATTGGCAGACGAGTGAATACTAGGATGAAATGGTTTCGCGCGCCGAAGGCGCGCAAGGACGGTTTGGGGCAAGCCCCTTTCAACCCTCTTTAACAGTATGTGATTCGGTTTGTCTGGTCTGGCCGTCGTAAAGGAGGAAAGTGTTAAGATGCTTAGCGACGTCTATGATTTCGTCTGCTTTTCTTAGGAGGAGGTGGCTGAGTTGGTGATACCCCCTTTGGTGGTGTTGAAGGAGTGGTGGAGGGCTGACTCGGTTGGTAAGGTCTAGCCCTCGCAGCTGCCGGTGGTGAAGAGCTGTTCTCAGGTAGTGGTTGCTGAGACTCTCTAATCCTATTCTGAGCATGTTGCCTTTGCACCCGCGATCTTTCAAGGTCTTAATATGGGCTTGTGGCGAGTTGCAGAATACCATTATGGCTCCGTGCCAGCCATTTTCAGGGCGCACACACATTCTTAAAAAGACAAAAAAAAAACCCCAACTAAAAACAAACACCCAAAACAAACAACAACAAAACCAACAGCAACAAAAAACAGCACCCATCCATTTATATTATTTTCCTTAAAGAGTGTGAGTGCTTTTCTTTGGATGACTTACATGAAAAGTTGTCTTAACGTAAAGTTTTAGACTGCGTGTGTCTCTCTCTTTGAGAGATGGTTTTGTTCAGTATAAAATGTGATCAAGCATTTCTTTCTGATAACTGAGGTTGCCCTGATGATGGCCTGTTTTTTTCTCTCATGGTCAATGCAATCAGTTATCCATTTTGTTCTAGTATCTTCCAATTCCACTGAAATGTACATATTTTTTTCTGTTTCATGAGGAGTGTGTGACTTTTCAACCTATTCTGATTTCTCCTTTTTGAAAATTTCAGTCTGTGTAACAATGGTTGCGCGTCGTTTACGTGTTTCCTTCCAGATTCTTGCCGGGGAGGAGGAGATGGAATTTGTTTTAGTTCGTCTTTTATTATCTTGAATTCCACTGGTACTGTTAATTTCGCAAGTAACAGGACTGTTTGACTGTGACAAAATTTCTATTCATGTATAGCTTTTAAAATATCTCAGAATTCTATACTTACATGTTTTAAATCGCATAAGTCTGATGGAAAATTGAGCGCTGGCATATTTTCTCTTATCTCAATTTTGCAAAAATACAATCACCATCTTTTTCGAGTTATGTACTTTTATTACTTTCCAAATTGTGATTTACTGGGATTTCCGGGTGTGATTATGAACGATAACTTCATAAGTGAATTATGCAATCACCAATTGTGTCATGTATCCCTGCGCGCAAACGAAGACGCTTTGCCGTGGGTGTAATGGGGGCTTCATTGTTTTTTGTTTTTTTTAACCCTTTACCTAACATGAAAAGCAGACGTCACTTGCAAAAAAAAAAAAAATCTTGAATAACTATTATTTTCATTTTTTGTCTCAAAAACATACGTTATGACCCCTCATTGGAACGAGCTCGACGAGCTCGTTCCAATGAGGGGTCATAACCTATGTTTTAGGGACAAAAAATAAAAAAATAATGAAAATTAATTGGCGAGTTTTGAGAATAGCGCTGGCCGTTTTTGGCCGTTACGTTAGGTAAAGGGTTAAATAAAATAATTATCGTTAATAATGAAAAGTAATAAACAGAGTAATCGCTTGACTGGACTGGTTACGTGAAATAATTCATTCGAGCCGAGGGACTATATTGTAAAACACTCGTGCGCATTCGCGCACTCATGTTTGTATACAACGTTCCTCACCTTTCATGAAATATTTCACGTAACCAGTCTAGTCAAACAATTACTCTCTATTTGATGAGCAAAAATGCCATTTGGATAAAAATCTATCCAAAGACCGCTTAAGCTATCTTGATTCTAAGGCATAATCATTTTACCAACAACGGGACAAAATCAATCATTTACGATTTTATTATTACGTCATCGGAGTGAATGTGAGATTATCACCTAGAAACCTGAGGTATTTCTGACGGAAACATAGACGCCATTAACCGAGTGTCACAGCCTTGTGCTCCTTTCCCCAAGCGCAGACATGGACATGACACAATTTATTATACTGTAAATGAGGGTCGAAAGGGGCTTGCCCCATATCATCACTGTGCGCCTTCGGCGTGCGAAACCATTTCGCTAACCCCATTGAACACTGGTGGTAAAGTCCATGCCAGTTCGATGACAGCGATTAGAAGAGTTCATATTCATTATTTGGGGGTAGACCAATCAATATTTTTCAACGTGCAGTCTGAGCGCACTAAGCACCCACGAATAGAGCGCTTATCTAGGTTTAATTGCTCGTTGGAATTGCGCGCAATTGTTATATCGAATGGTTTCCAAAGCACGCCAGGTTCTCCTGGATACTCATAGCAAACACATGCAATGTTTCGACCAATGGACCTCCGGGTTACCCGAAGGTCCATTGGCTGAAACATTGCTTGTGCATAGGCCATATGTACATAATTTGATAGCTTTACCATGGCCACAACGCGTACATTAACGCGCAGACCAAAGTACTATTTATGCGCATTTTATGACAGGACTTCTAGTTTTAACCGTACTTAATGAAATTATGACCTATCAAGTTCCTGGGCCGGAAAAGCGACCTCTCGTGTTCAAATGTTTAATGAGGTATTTCTTGATACTGAACCAACCATGAGAATGTAACTATTAATAGACTTGAAGAAACTGAAGAGAAGAGGTGGATTAAGAAGAGGTGGTATGAAGTGGAAAACTCACATAACTATTCCAAGAAATAATTTACATCGACTTGCAAGAAGAGCTGGAGTCAAGAGAATATCACCATTAGTATTTGGCTAAATTCAACAAGATTTGCAAAATTTCTCTGCGAAATCTCATCAGGGATATCACCCGATACACAAGATTAAGATGATGTAAACGACGTATTGTTACTAAAGACAATGTTAACAGAGAATGTAAGAAAAATGGAATAATTGTGCTTATATGACCATTAGAGAAACAAATAATGGACCCCTTAAGGCCCATCACATATTGTAAAAGAGAAACTCTTGATGCACGCGCTTGGCAGTTTCGAAATTAAGTCTTTGTGTGAAGACATTTTTTAATTCAAGAGGTGTGAATTTCACAGTTTCCACATGCTTTGGCAAAAATAAATAAATAAATTAAAACAAATGTTAAAGTGTTTCAAACAAGTGAAAAAGTAGAGAGAGAAAAGTTGAGGTGTATTCCCCTGTAATGTGTTTCTAACCACCGAGTAATGCAATTTAGTTTATGTAATGCAAAGCGTATTTGTGCTGCACATAAGTTTTTTTGGTTTAAATAGTTTCTGAAAATTTATGAACACAAAAATACTTATGTGTAACACAGATACGTTTTACATCACATCAAATTATATTTTTGTTATAAAACTCTTTTCTACTTGCAAGGCAAAATTAGTTTTCAGGAAAATTAAGTTGTGTTAGAAAACTTTTGTGACATGAAAGTTTTCCAACACAACTTATTTTTCTGAAAACCTATTTGAAATTTATTTTTGTTCAAATGTTTTTTGTGAAATACAAAAAAATCATTTAAACAAACAAAAAGCACTTGCACAAAGCTTTTTTTCAGAATAAAATAATTTGGTGTAATGCAAAACTTATTTGTATCGCACATGAGGTGCTTTTGTTTTCATAAATTTATGTCTTGCACAAATTATGAAAACTAAAACTTATGTGTAACACAAGGTTTACATTACATCGAATTATTTTTTTCCTTTTGCAAAAAAGAAACATTTTGTGCTTGCAGTGCAAAATAAATTATCAGAAAAGTAAGTTGTGTTGGAAAACTTTTGTGCCACAATAGTTTTCTAACACAACTTGTTTCCTGAAAAAAATATTTGCATGTAATTATTGTTTAACCCCCTGCACACTGATGTCAAAATACCAAAATTTCAAGTAGCTATTATTCCCATAATGCAACTAGAAATTTAATCAATTCAGTCTTGTTTGACAGAGCTCAATGAGCTCTGTCAAACAAGACTGAATTGATTAAATTTCTAGTTGCATTATGGGAAAAATTAGCAGCCTGAAATTTCGATATTTTTACATCAGTGTGCATGGGGTTAAATGTTTTTTACATACTCTGTAATTACAGGGGAATACATATGAGTAGGTATATTTTGAGAGTTTACTATCACTTGTACATGTACGTGTACAACATACGTTCACGATGCGCTCACCAACGTGGAATTCAGTATTAAATCACACGCTTGTTTACAAAAACTGTACATGATCTTGAATCCCCCCCATGTACAGTTGTGACTTCTAGATCGCACTTTTAACGTTCAAATACTCGTGGTGAACGCGCGTTTTTTAAAAAAGGGTGAAATCGTACATCTTCACTTGTATCTTGTACGTAATTTTTGTCAACGTTCCCATCGCAAGATCAGACCATCGATCCATCGTTGGTGAACGCGAGCAAAAGCAAAAGATTCTGGATCATCATCAAAAAACAGTTTTGGGGACTCTAAATCAGCGATTCAGAACCCGCAATTGTGTTGGTACAGATGATTCAGAACTCTCCCTTGTTTTTGAGGCGGTGGGTTTTTTTTCCCATTTATGACATTATTATTAGGAGAATTCCTCCACTATGAGAAATTCTCAAAAAACTCAGCTGATCGAGCGATCGGATCGCTCGATTCTCGCAAAAAAACTCGATCTGAACGAAGAGTGTCGTCGTCGTCGGTGTGGTTGGAAATTCGCGAATCCAGTCACGTCTTCCTGAAGTAAAAAAACTAACACATGTTATCGTAATGAGTGAATGAGGTTTTTTGTTCAAAAAGAGTCGATTATGAATATAGTCTGTATTATAGACATTGATGTTTTCTGTTGATGGGACGGATAAAAATTGAGTTTTGAGGGTTTTTTTTGTTCGAAGGGAGTTGATCTGTAATAGATATTCGTGTTTTGTCAAAAACACTTATCGGAATGTTTAAAACGCATTTTCCGCTCAGTTAGGTTTTGAGTGGTAAAATTTTTAATATATTCATGATAGCAATCGCAGTCATCAAAAAGGATTCTCTCTTAATTCGACACTCGGTGAATTGATGTGTGAATGAATGAAGATCTTTTGACAAAATGTAAACACTAATGTCAAAATGCGTTAAATCAGAAACCGGTTTGTCATGTACTGTTTAAACGTATTTTTTTAAACTTCAATTAACACAGTCAGTTGAGATGTGAATATTTTCAGATTATTATATTAAGACGGAAAGAGTTTTTTATTACTTAAAACACAAAACATAAAAATATAATTAAACATTTAATTTTGAAAAATAAATAAAAACAATTAAAACGAAAGATGTTTTTACAGATGGATTCTAGACACCGAGATCGAATTTTAGAACAGTATGAACGTGCTAAGAAGGGGATTCATTCAGCTGATAGGAGCAGACGTCTTGGTGAGATGGAACTCAGACGCGAAGCCACAAAAATATTTAAACCCGTGACGGAAGGTCAAGAGCAAAGCAGGAAGGAGATAGTCGAAGAATTGAGACCCATAAAGGAGAGTTCTTTGAGAATGGGTTCAGTGCCTCCTAGTTTTGGAAATCGGTATTCCGTTCAATCTACACCGGATTACGTTCCCACGGGAATTCAAACAGATATGAGCGAGTCTGATGATACGGCTTCGACTATCACCACTAGTAGCATCGCATCGTCCGATGATGATGGCGGTAAGAGAGATCAGTTGTATGGAATTTACAAGGATTCTGAAGGTAGAACTTTTGTAGGTGATACGTTAGTGGAAATGGATGATGATGAATTGATCGTGGGTTCGAATAAATATAAAGTAACTGATGGTCTGCGAAGATTGCTCCTTTACGACAAGCCTGGAGATTACACGGAACAGGATTTCGATAATTACGGAGACATTCTAGTTCAAACTCACGCCATGAAGAGAAATAACGATGCCAGAGAGACGAGACCCAAAGCCAACAGAGGTTACAAGTGGATGAAAGTGGTGAAACCCATATGGGATATGAACAAGAAGTTCGTCGAATCGGTGACTGGCAAAGGGGTGAAAACCACTTTTCTTCCGAGCGATTCCGACGCTCTGTCTCCGAGATTGAGTTTGTTGATGGCGAGCAGACGGGCTGGTAACACGGGGTTAGATAATCAGATAGTTGCTGTATCTGACGAATTGTTCAGACAGAAGGTTTTGAATAAAAACCAGTATAAAAGGCTGATGAACGAACTGAAGGATTGATGTGTATATAATAAGTAGAGAGAGAAACAAACAAACAAACAAACAAAAATAAAACAGTAAATTCTTACACTAGAATAATAAAAGTATTTAAAAACGACAAAACGATTTACCAGTGAACAAAACACAAAATATATCATAAAAATAAAATATGTTGGTGATAAAGAACAGGGGATACGTCAGAACTTACGTTCAAGGCGGTTCTGGCATCGTCGATTCTATAATGCGAGAGTTCACGGGCGATGCGGGTAGAAAACTCGCATCGACCGCGTTTGAGGTCGGAAAGAAGACGGCTTTGGATGCTGGTAAGAAAGCCGCTTCCGAAGCCAGTGGTAGGATAGCTTCTGTGGCTGGCAAGAGGGCAGCCGACGCGTTGATCGACAAGTTGATCAGTCCGCCGGCGAAGCGAGCTGCGTTAGAGCGAACGCCGAAAAGTTGGAAAGATTTTAAGGATGCCGTGGTGCCCATACAAGATTTAGCCAAAATGACGAGTGGATCCGGATTGAAGAGAACTCGCGACGGTGCGATATAAATAAATAATAATAACATTAAAAAAACAGAGTTTGAAAAAACATAAAAAAAAAAAAAATTGTGTTTGAAAAGAATCTAAAATAACAAACAAAATAAAAACAAAGATGAACATTAAAGATATGTCTTGGAACGACGCCGCGACCAAGAGGTCGAATAACGAGTTCTTTCCCAAGAGCGTAAGAGGCTTGATAGTGGGAAAATCGAATTGTGGAAAGACCAATCTGTTGATGAATCTGTTGTCCCGACCCGACTGGTTGGATTACGACAGATTGTTCGTGTTTGGCAAGAGCTTGTTTCAACCCGAATACAGATTGCTTCGAGAGTGCATGGATCGCAGATTGCCCAAGGACGTCATAGCCAGAATCTTTGACAGTAGGGAGGAATTCGACAAGAGCGGAGCTCCGCACTCGACCATTTTGGACGGCGCGGCGACGGAGCTGATGAAGAGAAATGCATCTTCGAACGTCGAGTGTCGATTTTATGAGAACGCTAGCGACGTTCCGGATCCTAGAGAACTGAAATCGGAAGATAAGAATCTCATGATTTTCGACGATCTGCTTTTGGAGAGACAGAACCGATGCGAATCGTATTACGTTAGGGGTCGACACAGCAACGTGGACTATTTCTACCTGTCGCAGAATTATTTTCGATTGCCCAGACAGACGATAAGGGAGAACGCTAATTTTCTATGTCTCTTTCGCCAAGATCTCAAGAATCTCAATCACATCTACGGCGATCACGTCGCAAACGACATGAGCGCTGCGGAATTCAGGAGATTCTGCAAGAGGGTTTGGGATGGTGGACTTTACAATTTCGTCGTGATCGATTTGACAAGCGAATTTAATCGCGGAAAATATCGGTGTGGATTCGACAAGTTTTATGTTTCCGATGGTAATAATAATAAGATAGAGCGTGAAAATAAAATTTAGAAAAATAATAAATCTTCAAATAATTAGTTTTGAATAAAAAAAAAAAAAAATTAAATATAATGTTCGAACATGGAGAATTGTTAGAATGGATAGCCGAGAATACGGCTGCAAAACAATCCATTCAAATCGTGGTGAGTGCGATTCGACTCGATTCGCTACGAAATTCGAACCTTCCATCGAATTGAATAGAGAGAAAAGATACGAGATGGCGTTGGTGAATCTGGAGACTTATTATTCCTTTCCCAACATCACCGAAAAGAATAACTCGTTCAAGTATTCCGACGGAACGGATTGGTTGGAGATTCGAATTCCCAAAGGGAGTTACGACATAGACGATTTGAACAATTACATTCAGACGCGAATGAAGACGGATGGAAAGGGAAGCAACAAGATCAGACTCGCTCCCAATCCTAATACCTTACAGACGATGTTGGATTTGAAAGATAATTTTTGAAAGGATTTCAACACGGACGATTCTATAGGCAAGTAGTTGGGATTCGATCGAAAGATGTATCGAGGACACGCGGCATCTGAAAATATGGTCGACATTCTCGCAGTCAATAGCATTCTGGTGAACGTGGACGTGATTGCTGGAAGCTACGTGAATGGTAGCACTCAACCGACGATCTATTCCTTCTTTCCAAACGTGTCGCCGGGTCATAATATCGTGGAGCGACCTCAAAATTTAGTTTATCTACCAGTGATTTTAGACACGTTGTATAGTCTGAAAACCACGTTGACGGATCAAAATGGTGAACTGTTAGATCTTCGCGGAGAGAGAGTGACGATACGATTTCAGATAAGAGAAATATAAAAGCAAAAAAAAAATATTATATATATATAGATAACAAAAATAAAATAAACGGCAATATTAATTTTTACAAAATTATTTTAATATAATTATTAAACAAGAAACAATTGAAGTAAATATATTTTAAAAAAACAAACAAACAGAATTATGACAGAATACGTGGTTAAAAACGTGAACGTATCCGCAGGACAGAAGAAGAAACTTAAGAGAGCGTTAACAACTCGAGGCGAGGCGGTGAGATTCAAATTCACTCACGAAGATCTGACGAGAGGCGGTCAGGATTCGATCGCCTGGACCAGAAGTCAAATCAAAAGGATGGAGAATGCGATTCGCAATGGAAGAGGGTTGACGGTGAGAATGAGTCCCGCTCAATTGAGATACAATTTGAGAATGAAAGGTGGTTTCCTACCGCTATTGGCAGGAATAGCTGCAAAAGCATTACCCTTCGCCGCAAAGGTGCTACCCTTTCTCAGAAAGACTCTCGGCGTGGGAGCTCTCAAGGGACTCGCTAGTTCGGCAGTTGAGAAATTAATGGGTGGCAGCGGACTGTTTTTGAAGAAGGGAGGAGCCGTGTGTCGCGTCCACGTAGACGACAGCGGTAAAGGATTGTATCTAGAACCCGTTAGAGGTGGCAACTCTCTGAGAGGAAACAGTCTCTATCTGAAGAGTGGACGGAACGTCGAGCGACTCGGCAAGGGTTTGTTGCTCGGTGAAAATTCACCATTTAAGAACATACCGATTTTGAATATGTTATTATAAATATAAAATTATATAAAATATATAAAATCATAGAAAGTATAAAATAATATATTTAAAATGGGTAAAAAGGTGGAGAAACAAATTTATCACCTGGATGAAAAGGTGGAGAAACAATTTGACGATAATGACGAACATCGCGAGCCAGAGAGCGAAAAAATAAAAAAATGGTTAGACGCTAATGATGGATATCTAAGGAAAGAACTAATGAAAGAGATAGATGAAGCACGGGATAGACAGTTGAGAATGAGACGATGCTTTCCACGGTCACCATTACCTTCTGAAGAGAATGGTAATGATGTGAGTGTTACCAAGAGATGCACAACATTCGTTCATAATTATGATTCGGATAAATAAAAATGTTGCCATAAACGTATCACATCACAAAGAAAAAGAAAAAAAGAAAAAGAAGAATCGACGCTGAAAACTGAGAGAAAAGGAAACGTTATTATAATATATTATGATGATAGTGAAGAAGAAGGAAAAAAAAAAAAAAAAAAAAAAAAAAGTAATGAGATCTAAAGATGATCTCATTACTTTTTTTTTTTTTTCATTTTTCTTCGCTAAAAATCAATCACTCTATTGTTTATATTTCCAAGTCCATTATTAGCATGTTGACACTCGTGTCTTCTCCTTTTTCGAAAACGTGTTGAATGTTTATCTTTACTCTTTTGAGTTTTTTTACATCGGTCAACTCGCTCTCACCACCCAATTTCTTCACGAGTTCGAATGAGATGTTTGGAAATATGTAATTTCCATAAGGCAACGACAAATCGTCCTTGTCGAATTCTCTATCTTCAGCGATGACAATGTTCTGCAGATCACTTTGGTACTCATAAATCAAATCGAGCGCGGCTTCGTCCAATTTCAAAGGCATCTTATATTTGTTGTATTTGTGCTTTAAGCCCTTCGTCTCGACCTCTTTCAATTCGATGGGATCGTGTCGTTGTAATCTATAGATTTTATGACCGAATTTCTTATACATTTCGACTCGTTTCAATTTCAATTCGCATCTTTTAGGTGTTGTTGTCTTCATGATTGATTATTTCGTATTTAAATAATAATTTGTTTAAAAAGTTTGGTTTTTTTTACTCTTTATATATATAAAAAAGTTGTTTTTTTTAATTTTTAATTTTCTTTAATGTAAAATTTTTTTAGTAAAAGTTTTTTTTCTCTTTATATATATATATAAAAAGTTAAATTTTTAATTTCAATCTCTCTATTGTTTATATTTCCAAGTCCGTTATTAGCAAGTTGACATTCGTCATTTTTCCACATATGAAAATGGTGTGAATGTTTATCTTTACTCTTTTGAGTTTTTTTTCATAGGCGAATGCGCTCTCACCACCCGATTTCTTCATGAGTTCGGGTGAGATTATTGGATATATGTAACCTCCATAGGACAACAATAAATCACCCCTGTCGAATTATCTGTCTTCGGCGATGATGATATTAATCAGCAGTTCGCTTTGGTACTCGTAAAACAAATCGAGCGTGGCTTCATCCACTTTCAAACACATTCGATATTTGTGGTAGTAGCGCTCTAAGTCCACCATCTCGACCTCATTCAATTCGATGGGATCGTGTGGTTGTAATGTATAGATATTAAAACTGGATTTCTCATACTTTTCGTCTCGTTTCAATTTCAATTCGCATCTTTTAGGTGTTGTTGTCATGATCGATTATTTGGTTTTTATGAATTCTTGCAAATAATGTATATTTTAAATTTTGTATTTAAATAATAATTTGTTAAAAAAAAGTTTCTCTTTATTTCTCTTTATATATAAATAAAAGTTAAAAAAAAAAAATTCTTACAAACTCAATTTTGAGGTAAAAAACAATGATCAAGTCCAAACATCCTAATTATAGTCTAGAACGTTCAAGACTTCAAACGTTTAAAAATTGGCCTTCCCATCTCGCTCAAAAACCCGAAGATTTAGCTGCCGCGGGTTTCGTTTACGTGGGTAGAGGCGACAAAGTCAAATGTTTTTTGTTGTGACATACATTTGATGAATTGGGAACCTCACGACGTACCTTTACTAGAACACATAAGTAATATTGAAAAAGACGAATGTGATTATTTGAACAAGATCCTAACGTTGGGATTGATCAAAATCAAAGACGAAGAGAGGGATAGAGATAAAAACCAAAAATTATTGATGGATATGTTACAACTCGGATACAACGAGGAACAATTGTACGATGCGTTAAACATTGCGAACAAGACCCTGTCTCAATTCATGACTTTAGAACATCTCATCAAATTCATGGCAGAAGCAGACGAGTTATCATCACTCGTTAAAAGAAACGAGTCAAACAAAACGTCCACCACCAAGTGTCTGGTCTGTGAAGGTGTCGCAAATGTCTTGTTTCTACTGTGCGCACACCTGCATTACTGTAAAGAATGTCATTCCGAAGATGAGAAAACATGTTCGATTTGCGAATGAGAAATAAAAGTGGTGTCAATTGTTTTTTGATATTTTATTTTTTTTTTTTTAAAAATTGATTCTGAAAAAAAAAATTATTTTCTGTTTTTTTTTTTTTTTTTCTTTTTTTTTATATTACAAAAAAAAAACAACCCAAAAACCAATCTATTGAAAAGAAAAAAAAATGGAAATCATAGAAGAAAATTTTGAAACTTTGGGCATATCACCCAAGATTAATAATAATCCCAAAATTAAAAAATACTTATTGGTGAACGAAAAGTTGAAAACGTTCGACAATTGGCCATTGAACGTAGGATTGGGGCCCGAAGAATTCGTAAAATTGGGATTTTTATATCGTGGCCATCAAGATGGAGTAACATGTTTCTGTTGTGGTCTGACGCTTTGCAATTGGATGTCTTACAAAATCCCCATTTTAGAACATTTGAAACATAATCCAAATTGTCGTTTTGCAAATTTTGTGAAACGAAGTACGCAAAAGGAAGAGAAGATGGAAAAAACAATGGACATTAGAATCGAAGCAGTCTTGGGACTCGGATTTTCTCAAATGACAATTAAAAACATTTTAAATTCGCACAATAAGACTATACATAATTTTGAAAATGCTGAACAACTCGCTCGTTTTCTGTTGAATGCAAATATTGAAGATCACGAAAATGATGTGTGTGAAGAAGATTCGATCTCGGATGATAACGATCGAGAAGAAAAATGTAGCATATGTTTGCAATCGGACTCTGATGTGGTTTTCATTTCGTGTGGACATAAAGTGACTTGTGTAACTTGTTCTGTTTCGTTAACCAAGTGTCCCATGTGTAGACAAGAAATAAGAGGTTATGTACCAATAAATATGTGATTCAAGCGACCGTTTGTTTGTTTGTTTGTTTGTTTGGATGTGTTTTTTTTTTTTTTTTTTTTAACTTAGAAGAAAAAAAAAAATTGAATTTAAAATTTAACTTTTTTTTTTTCTATTATATATATATATAAAAAGAGTAAAAAAGCAAAACTTTTTAACAAATTATTTAATACAAAATTCCCCCCCCCCCAAAAAAAATATTCTTACAAATGAAGCAAACAGATAAAACAATGGTAAATTTAAATGAGAAAACCATACCTCAGTTAAACGAGATTTGTAAACTATTACAAATTTCAGATTTCAGAAAGCATAGAACTAAATCCAAAAAAATTGAAGTCATACAAGAATATTTGCGAAACGCTAGAAAGGCAAACAAAATGTCGATAGCAATGACATCAAAAGATGCATCGGTTGTGAAAAATAAGAAGGCGACTAAACGAAAAGCCGTTGAAGAACATCAAGTTTCCAAAGAAAAGAAAAGAAAAACTAAAACGGAAAGGCGTGATGCACTTCAGATTCAAGACAAACGAGATATATCGAGTGAAATTCAATGAGCAATCGACGAAGAGAAAGGAGAAGAATATGTAACACGACTCATTGCAGAACTATTCCAATCGAAACCCGTAGAACGGGAGGGTGCGATCAAAGACATTTTTAAAACTTTCGACGTGATTCCCTCGTTGAAGAAAGTCGATCCCAAATTGTTCATGGAACGGGTGAAGAAAGAAGTATTGGATTTGTTTCACGAATACATGAACGTGGGATTAAAAAGATGATACTCCATTGCATAATGAATAAAATCGACGTGAAGTCTGGCGAGAGCATCGTGAAAAATGCATATTTCAGCTCTAATGTCGAACCCATATTTCGAGGTTCAGATCTATCGGACGTTTTCAAAAAGATGAAAGACAAGATGTTGATGTCTCTCACGAATTATCAACATGAAGGTAGTAATTGGACGTTCGGTGAGGTGTTGAAACTCGAAATTCACATGACTAAAAACGAACTGTTGAAAGGATCTTCCTACTTGGAATTACCATATTTCTTGACTAAGAAACACGCCGTGGTCAACATGAGAAATAAAGATGATCAGTGTTTTAAATGGGCAGTCACCTCCGCTTTATACCCTGTCGAAATAAACTCTGATAGAGTTTCTCGTTGCGAGGAAACTTCTAAAAATCTCGATTGGATCGGAGTGACTTTTCCAACAGAGTTAAAACATATCGAACGTTTTGAGGTTAAAAATTCCACCGTAGTGGTGAACGTCCTTGGATACGACGACGAAAAACGAACGATCTATCCTCTCAGACAGACTTCGTATCGCAGAAGAGAAAAGATGATTATTTTATTATTGATTTCGAATGATGACAATCATCATTATTGTTGGGTTAAACATCCGACCCGATTACTGTCAAAACAAAATAATAATCATAACAGAAAGATATCTTTATGTTACAATTGCATCAACGTGTTTCACAGCAAAGACTCGTTGGCAAAACATCAGGAATATTGCAATGAAAATCAAGGTGTCACCGTCGAAATGCCAAAACCCAACACCATTGTGAAGTTTGAAAATCACAATAGAAGGTTAAAAGTACCATTCGTCGTGTACACCGATTTCGAATGTTTCACCGCGAAAATGAGTTCCTGTCAACCCAACGCTCTTCAAAGTTACGTCGAAAGATATCAAAAACACGTACCTTCGGGCTATTGCATTTACGTGAAATGCGCTTTCGACTTGCAACACGACATGGGTCCCTTCACCTACACGAAACAGTGCGAAGACGACGACGTGGCTCAAAGGTTCGTGGAAGAGTTAGAATCGAAAATTCAAATGTTATACGACAAATTCAAAACTCCAGCGAAAATGATCATCACGCGAGAGCAGCAGGATGAAAATAACAGAGCCACTGAATGTCACATATGCAGACAATCGTTCGACGAGAATTCGGAGGAACATAAGAAGGTCAGAGACCATGATCATTACATGGGTCTGTATCGCGGTCGGGCTCACAGCAAGTGTAATTTAAAATATTAAGATGCCGCTTTCTATCCGGTGATGTTTCACAATCTCTTGGGTTACGACAGTCATCTGTTCGTGAAAAATCTAGGCACCTCACACGAAGAATTAAATTGCATCGCGAACAGCGAAGAAAGATACATTTCCTTCACGAAATGGAAGCTCATGGAGAAGAAAAGAGTAATCGACGGAAATACGTTGAAAGAAAAAACGAAATCCATTCGTAGATGCATACGTTTCATCGACACTTTTAAGTTCATGTCGACCGCTCTGGAAAAATTAATCGATAACATGAGCAAGGATAAATTTAAAATCGCGAGCGAACATTTCGGAGAATGAGTAGACGTCATGTTGAGGAAAGGAGTCTATCCTTACGATTACATGAATGATCTAAAGAGATTCGAAGACACCGCACTACCTTCGAAAGAAGATTTTTATTTGAAATTATACAAATCCGACATTTCCGACGAGAATTACGAACACGCCAAAAACGTGTGGAAATCATTCGATATGAAAACCATGAGAGATTATCATGATCTCTATCTGAAGACCAACGTTCTGCTCTTGGCAGACGTGTTCGAAAATTTTCGAGACGTCTGTTGTCGAAATTATGATCTGGATCCCGCTTGGTATTTCACTACACCCGGTTTGGCATGCGACGCTCTGTTGAAGACCACTGAAGTCCAATTGGAATTATTATCCAACGTGGACATGTTGCTCATGTTTGAAAGGGCTGCGAGAGGTGGCGTCTCGATGATCTCCCACAGACATTCTGAAGCTAACAATCCCTACATGAAAGAAGGTTTCGATTTGAAACGGTCGACTAAATACATACAGTATTGGGATAATAATCTGTACGGTTGGGCTATGAGTCATCCTTTACCGATTGGAAATTTCGAATGGGTGAAGGAACCGGAAGAGATGCAAAAATGGAGAGACTATCCTTGCATTTTAGAAGTCAATTTGAACTATCCGGAAGAATTACACGATCCACACAACGATTATCCACTGGCTCCCAAACGAATGGAACTGAACGAAGGAGACGAGGAAAAACTCATTCCCAATTTATTTAACAAACGTAACTACATCGTCTACAGCGAGAATTTGAAACAGTACGTCAATTACGGGATGAAATTAGTCGACATACATCGCATCATTCGATTCGACGAAGAGCCTTGGATGAAAAAATACATCGATCTCAACACGAATCTCAGAACTCGAGCAGAGAACGATTTCGAAAAAGATTTCTTCAAACTCATGAACAACTGCGTGTACGGCGAATCAATGGAAAACATCAGGAAGAGAACCGACGTTCGACTCATCACGTCTGAGAAAAGAGCTAAAAAATTAGTGGCGAAACCCAATTATAAACACCGAACCATATTCGACAAAAATCTAGTGGCCGTTCACATGCAAAAGACGCACCTGAAGTTCGACAAACCGTATTATCTCGGACCGATCATCTTAGATGTCAGCAAGCGATTGATGTACGAGTTTCACTACGATTACGTCAAACGAAAATTTGGTGACAAAGCCAAACTACTGTTCACGACACGGACAGTTTAGTTTACGAGATAGAGATGAAAGACGTCTACCGAGATATATCTCCGGACGTGGCCAAGTGGTTCGACATGAGCAATTATCCCGTCGATCACCCATCCAACATTCAATCGAACGACAACAAGAAGGTGTTGGGTAAATTTAAGGATGAGAGCGGCGGTAAACAGATCGTCAAATTCGTGGGCTTGAGACCCAAACTCTATGCTTATCGTCTAGAAGATGATGAAGAGATCAAGAAGTGCAAAGGAGTTAAAGCGTGCGTGGTGAAGAAAAACATCTCTTTCCAAGAGTATAAAGATTGTCTGTTAGGAAGTGGTCCGGTGTATAAGACTATGAAATCAATTCGAAGCGAAAATCACGACTTGTATACCGAAATAGTCAACAAGATTTCGCTGACAGCCGACGACGACAAGAGATTCATATTAGACGATAAAATAAGCACTTTGGCACTCGGACATTGGACTTTGGATCTAATTTTAGATGATATGAATGGGGATGAATGGATTCTAGATGCGATTGTGGATGATAAGATTCCAGATACGATTGTGGATGATAGGGTTCCAGAAAATCAAGAAGAATTAGATGAACACAAAATTATGGAAATGGATAGTGACATCGAGAAAGTTAGTTTAAAAAGAAAAAGAAAAAAAAAATAGAAAAAAAAAAAAATAACGTCATTTTTAGTAAATTTAAAAAAATAAATAAAAAAAAAATATATACTTATTTATGAATAAGAAAATAAAGATATCCGTAGAAGCTGTTGTCTTACCCAACGAACCCCTATCCAACATCGATCTGTTGAATGCGGCAAAAGATTTGAAAATCAAAGATTTTCTAGGAGTGTTTTCCAGAGATGCCTTGCCGAAGAGAAGACCTCGACAATCGGAATGCAGAATTTTAAATCTAGACGATTCATTGGGTGAAGGCACTCACTGGGTGGCGTGGATGAACAACGGGAAGAAGAAAAATTATTATTTTGACAGCTATGGAATCTCGCCGCCAAAAGAAATAAAGAACTATTTCAACAAATCGATGGTTCGTTACAACACGGAACAAGTGCAATCACCACATCAAGTGTTTTGCGGTCATCTGTGTCTCTACATTCTCAAGAGATGGTCTGAAGGAGATCGATTTCAAGACATTCTCAATGATTTACATTAGAGAGAGATTTTTTTTTTTTTATAGTATATATAAAGATAAAAAATTATTTTAAAAAATTTTTAATCGAATAAAAACGAAAAATAAAATAACATAGTTCATTTTTGTAATAAACTGCGTTTGAACATATTTTTTCTAAAAACAAAAAAAAAATCCTTACAACAACATGCCAGTCGATAAATTTGGTAGAAGTGATGACGAAAAAGTCAACCCGAGAAAGAAGAGGAAGATGTTCAAAGTCGACGATGGTTACGACGTTGCCAACTTGGACGAACGTTACGTTCGGAGATACCTCGAGAAGAACCTTTGAACATGAACGATAAGAAGCTCTACAATCTTCCCGAGCCGATAGATCTCGCAGATGCTGCGACTAAAAAATACATTGACAGGGGGAACGCCGATTTTGAAAGAATCCTGCTGGATAATTACGAGGATAAAACCATGACCGATGATCTGGATCTGAAATCCAAACGTTTGGTGAACGTCACAAATCCCATAGATCCCACCGATGCCATGACCAAGAGATACGTGGACGACACTCACGCGAGATTCAGCGAACACCTGAGAAATAGATACATTCAGAAAACGATGCACTCGGAATTGAACGCCAATTCTAACAAGATAATGAACGTGGCCACTCCCACGAATCCCAAGGACGTGGCGACCAAACACTACGTAGATCTGGAACAGAGAAAGTCTGACAGACGAGAAATGAAATCGGATCTGAATGCAGGATTCCACAGGATATTGAATCTGTCGAAGATCGATGACACGGATGTGGACTCAACCCCAGTCAACAAGGGCTACGTAGATTCTGCCATGATACAATCGCAAGAATACCTAGAATCGCAAGTGGACGATCTCTACCTGAACAAAGAATTTGGCAGAACCATGGAGGGTGGCATCAACATGAACGGTCACAATTTATTCGGTCTCGATCACGATCCCGAATTCGATTCCAGCGTGGTAAGCAGGAAGTACGTGGACGACAACTCGGTCTGGAGAAAGGGCGACATCATGGAAGGTAAACTAGACATGGGTGGACATGCGCTCACGAATCTACCGGATCCCGTGAACATGACGGATGCCTGCACCCTGATTTCGGTGGTGGAGAAAGTCAAATATGCTAGACAATTGATCACCGTATGGGCCGAAGAGGCCGGCGCCTTAGATGAGGGAAAAGCCGAGTGGTCTTTTGGAAATAGAGGTAGCGGATCGAAACACGGTCAGGTGGGATATCCCATGCCGCTGGGAGGTGAAATCCTTCAAATGAGTCTGGCTTCCTCGGATTTGAATAACAGAGCGGTCGTCAATCTCATGGTGAATGGTGTGGAGAGCGATAAGAGATACAGCGTCGAAAAGACTGAGAATCAACACGTGGATGTTAGCACGTTCGGCACGCCTCTCAAAGTGAACACCGTAGACAGGATTAATTTCGTCACGAAAACCAATAATCCCGAAGCCGCCACTTCCGTGGTGAGTCTACTGATCGAACTGGATCCTTTGAACAAACAGTGAACCCGTGGAAAAATAATGAATTAAAAAAAAATAATGTGTGATTATTAAAAACAAAACAAAAAAAAACCAAAAAAAAAGTAATGAGATATAGAGAGATGTTCAATCGCTCTATATCTCATTACTTTTTTTTTGTTTTTTTTTTTTTGTTTTGTTTTTAATAATCACACATTACTTTTTATTTTTTTTTTGTTTTTTATATTTTTTTTTTCACACACTCGTCTCTCATCGAATGATCGACATCTTATTTCCGTCTGATTCGAATTGTAATTCTCTATCCGACAGGACCAGGGCGAAGGCTTCGTTTTTTTTTTTCCTATCGAATTGCATCTTGATCTGAATGTCTAACACGCTACTCTTGAGTCGTTCACTCTGTTTACTGACGTCGAACACGAACATGGGATACATTGACTTGTATTCGCTGGGAGATATGTTAGGATTGCTCATCAATTCGTCTAGACCGTGATACTTCTTTCTAAAATCAGCGGCGTCGCCGTACAGTCTGGAGAAATTGTTCTTGTCGAACGATGCATTGTAATCGATTGCTGGATATCTCATGGTGTTCAGAAACACTTGCATGTTTCTCAAATGGCAGTGATCGAACAGCAACGCATTCTTTTCCTGAGACCCGTCCCTATCGGTCTGAAATGCAACCACGATGAAACGCGGTCTCTCGGAAGCGGATTTCACCATCAATCTCCAATCGAAGTGATTCGTGGAGAGAGGAATGCTAGCCGTGTCGCACTGTCTCATTCTAAATCCCACGGGTAATTTAGTCTTGGATTCTATGATCTTGTAGAGATGCACTTTCTCCACGATCGAAGGCTCCACGTGCGGAACAAACCACGATATCTTGTGTAGAGTTATCTCACCCGCATCGCTCACAGTGAGTTTCACTATTGCATCGTCGTTTCCTTTTCGAATCAACGTCAGATTGTGTTTGAATCCGTACATGATCTTGTTGTAATCGTCTGCGAATCCGAAGATGTGTTTCAAAGGTATCCTGAACGAAAACGTTCCTTTAGGTCTGGACGTCTTGACGACGTAGTCGAATATCGTGGCGGCGCCTGCGCTAGCAGGGCGTATGGTGTCTTTCACCCACAACTGATTAAGTCCTCTGGATTTCGAAAAATCATCAGGATACGTCAAGAGTCCGAACATCATGGTGGCCTGACCGGGATGAAAAACAGATTCTATCTCTTGTCCGGATAGCATGTATTTTATGTTACTGAATAGATGCATGATGCCATTATTGGCAAGAGTAACCGTGTCGTCGTCGCCGTAGTCGCTCCCATCTTCCTTGGTGAGACGTCCCTGCACCACTATGTAACTCTCGCTAGGATGTACGATTAGATCTTGAGTTTTGACGTTGATTCTTATCTCTCCCGCATTGTTCAAACTCGTCCCAGTTACCGGTTCATATTCGTGAACCTCATATTCTTGAATACTTTCATCTTTCACTATGCTTTGTGCTATATCTAGTATATTTGTCATTTTAAAGGATTTTTAGTTTTTTTTTTTTTGTTTATTAATTCACTTGCTTTCTTTATCTAAAAAAATAGTTTTTAGTTATTTTTTATTATTATTTTTTTTCTCTCTTATATATATATGTGTGTAAACAAGAAAATGTCAAAGAGAGTAAATAAAAAAAAATTTTTGTATTCTTCATCAAAACTTCGTCTTCTGTAATTGTTGTTTGTAAAACTTTCCGATGATCTCTTCTCCATCCAAAGCTTCGATTTCGTAAGTCACCGGATCGGTGTGAAATATTTTGATGATCACGAAGATTTCCGAGGTCCATCGAGGAGTATAACCCTTTTTGAAGTGCTTCTTATAAGCGTAGATTCTCACTCGATCGCCGACCGCAAATTTCGGCGTTCTAGACTTCTTCCTGATCTTAGATCTCTCGGGATATAGATTCGCGTAGACCCGTTTTTCGTTTCGAGGATCGCTAGCTTCCGCGGAAGTCATCTTGATCGATCTGTGTCGCGTGTTGTTGTAATCTTTGACCAGACCATTCAGAGCGTATATGTATTTCTTGGTCGAATTCGCCGTGAAGTATCTGTGCATCTTCTCCTTCGTCGTTCGATTCCAATGTTCCACCACGCTGGCTTTCTCTTCGTTTTCTATCGAGTAGAGGTCTACCAATCGACGAACGTCCTTGTTGTAGAATTCCTTTCCCTTGTCCACCCACAATTTACTCGGTTTTCGAGAAGACGAGTCGAACACGCTCTTCAGAGCCTCGGCGACGCAAGGTCCCGATTTATTCTTCAAAGCTCTGATCTAACCGTATTTGGAAAACACGTCGATGACCGACAATAGATATTTGATGCCCTCGTTCCACCTCGAAAATGATCTCATGTCGACCAAGTCGGCAGATCAAATGTCATCCAGACCCTTCACGAACACCCTTCTCTTTCGAAATTTACGCACTATGGGTTTGTGTAACTCCTCGGCCAATTCGCTCGTCAATAATCATTTCTTCTTCTTTTCAGATGCGCTTTTTTTTTTTTGAACGCCCCATCCGGATCGACGTTTCGCACTGATCAGATTGCCGACCAGCGAACGTTCCATCTTCTCTCTCCTGGTCGGATTCGATATGCCTCTCAATCTCCCCAACATGTTTTTATCGCAGACGTCGTTGCGAGTCTTGGTGTCGGAATGTCCGGCGTAGCACAGATCGTGATCGTACGTGGCCGCGTCCACCCTATTCATGGGTTTGCTCCAAGATTTGGGAGTCAGATCGGCGTTGAGTCTCTTGTTCAATTTCGTTCCGAGTCCCGTGAAACTGTGACCGGGCAGATGCATTTCAAAAGGTAGATTGTTGATCATTTTATTCACAATGCCTTTACCTTTGCTCGCGTTCTTTTGTTTAACGAATTGAGTCTTGATAGAACCACACACATCGCAAATTCCGCGAAGCATCCATCTGTCGTTTTTAGTTCGCACTTCTCTAGAATTACTCGCCTCGGTAACTCTCTTACACTTTATGAAATACATTTTTTTAAGAGTTATTTAAATTAATTTCATTTTTTTTATTTTATATATAAATTTAATATTTTTTTTTTTTTAAATTCTGTTCTTATTATATATATATATATATATATATTTTTTTTTTTCAATCGCTGCTCTTGAGTTCTATCATCTTACTGAATTCCTCCCTGGCCTCTTTCCTCCCCTTTTCCATGAGAGAATCCTTCATCTCTTCCTTGATGATCTGACGAGTCTTGATTCTCACGGCTTCTTTCATGGCATCGTATTTCGTTTTCTCGCTCAATATCACGAAGTATTCTCCGTCCGATATCCTACCGTCTTTCAACGCCATAGAGATCATTTCGGATATCGTGTCGATCTTGGGGTTGGCCAAGACGCGAATCTTGTCATGTTTCCTTGCCTTCAGATATAATTTCCTACTCAAAAAGTTTCCGACCGTGCTAAACAATCCGGCGGCGAGAGCCACTCCTTCTACAGTCAACATGATCGGAATGCCGACCGCGGTCGACAACACTCCAATGCCGGCCGCGTGTAAACCCATGGAAATCGTGATGAGTGTCATGTCGATCGCGTTGACGAATTTCACGAAACGCGAATACTTCTTCTTGAGGGAACGACAAGAATCTCTCTCTCGAGTCAGATACAATTGGATTCTACTGATTTGATCGATGCGATACCTCTCTCCTCTTTCTCTTTCTTCTAGCGACGGCGCCGTCGGCAAAACGCCGTTCGGCTTCTCGTCCTCGTCGTCCACTAACGTCGGATACAATTTATTTCTGGTTGTCATTTTGTGTTTTTTTCTTTCTTTTCTAATATTAGATAAAAAAATTTATGTGTGTATTTATTTTTTTTTTAATTTCTACTCTCCCTTATTTTTATATCAACGAAAAAAAACTTAGACGTATGCTTCATTCAGCAATAATTTCTTGATGCATCCCTTGTCTTCTAAAGTCAAACTTCTACGTGCCAATTTCAGTTCTTCCGAATCTGTGGGCCTGTCTCGATTCTTACAGAAGACTAATCTCTTCCAAAACGTGATCACATCGTTGAATTTAACGCGTTCGAACGCCGGTTCGAAATACATGATGACCATATCTTCCCTTTCCATCGTCAGACACGAATGATTCTCGTGATCGAAGTCTAGATGATCCCGACATCCGACGCATCGTTCTAACAAGATGGGATGTAGTTCTTCATTCACACAGATTGCGTATGCTCTCATCAGCATGTTTAAAAGAAACCTCGCTCTAATAGTCTGAGAATTGCTCATGATTTACGTATTTTTTTTTTTTTATTATCTATTCGATTTGATATATTTAATTTTCTAAATAACTATTATTTATATTTTTTTTTTTCTCCCCTATATATATATCAATCAAAAACGTGACAGCGGGCTCGCGAATTTCCAACCACACCGACGACGACGACACTCTTCGTTCAGATCGAGTTTTTTTTCGAGAATCGAGCGATCCGATCACTCGATCAGCTGAGTTTTTTGAGAATTTCTCATAGTGGAGGAATTCTCCTAATAATAATGTCATAAATGGGAAAAAAAAACCCCACCGCCTCAAAAACAAGGGAGAGTTCTGAATCATCTGTACCAACACAATTGCGGGTTCTGAATCGCTGATTTAGAGTCCCCAAAACTGTTTTTTGATGATGATCCAGAATCTTTTGCTTTTGCTCGCGTTCGCCAACGATGGATCGATGGTCTGATCTTGCGATGGGAATGTTGACAAAAATTACGTACAAGATACAAGTGAAGATGTACGATTTCACCCCTTTTTTTAAAAACGCACGTTCACCACGAGTATTTGAACGTTAAAAGTGCGATCTAGAAGTCACAACTGTACATGGGGGGGATTCAAGATCATGTACAGTTTTTGTGAACAAGCGTGTGATTTAACACTAAATTCCACGTTGGTGAACGCATCGTGAACGTATGTTGTACACGTACATGTACAAGTGATAGTAAACTCTCAAAATATACCTACTCATATGAGCTTTGTTCTCTCTGAATGTTTTTTTGGTCCAAAAAAACAAAACATTTAATCAAAAATTAGTTGCACAAACTTTTTTTCAGAATAAAATAGTTTGGTGTAATGCAAAAACTTTTTTGTGTTACACGGCTACGTTTTTGTTTTGTCTGTTATAAAAATCTATTAAAGCACAAATAACTTTTCAGTACAAACATCAGAGTCATAAAAGTTCTTCCTGAAACATCTTTTTTTTCTGAAATGTTATTTCTCATACAAACGATAAATGAATATCATTATCTTTTTGAATTTTATTCTTTGAATATCTTGTAATACAACTCAGTTGTTGAAACTAGCATATCACTTTCAGATGGTCAATGTTTTTTAAACAGTTTTGGCACTTTGGGCCTTCCATTCTGAGCTTTACATTTTCTTGAAACTTTTATTGTTCATGACTCTTTCTCTGGAAATAATCTTTCCAATTCATCACTCACTTTCATTCATTTTTGCCTGGGATGGTACCTCCATATTTTATATTGAAATATCTGTTTTCTATTCGATGTCTGGTTACACATTACCAACTGTCTGTTTAGGTGAGGTATTATTAGTTACACAATTTGTTGGTGGCCTAATATGGTATATATGGTGTCAGTTAATTTCATATTGGACGAGAGCAATATGGTATATATGGTGTCAGTTAATTTCATATTGGACGAGAGCGAAGCTCGAGTCCAATATGGAATTAACTGACACCATATATATAATTTTAAGCCACCAACAAACTGTGTAACGATTATATCTTACCGACTGCTGTATCGATGCACAGAACTAATAACAACAGTGATCAAAATTAAATGAGAGAATTCTCACAATGTGTTCATGTGTCTTTGCCTTGTTACAATTTATGGGAGAGTGCCTACAAGCACTCTCCCATAAATTGTAACAAGGCAAATTCATACATACCAAACAGTTTCATTTCGAAGGTAACATGACACATATCCACAGAATATGAAGCCTTTTAAGTTGCCTAACATGCACTTCAGACCAAATATGGGCTTCCAACACTCAATCTTTCAACTTGAAGCTTTTATCGGCTGCCGCCATTTTGAATAATCAATGAACAAAGGGGAGATTACCCATAGCTGTCAGTGTATATTGATGTTGACAGGCAGTATATGGTTTTATATGCAGTCTGTATGTGACGTCTTTGAACCAATGAAATACCCAGATACTTGTAGGAGGTAATTAGATATTAGACGTTGTGACGTTGTACCATTACTTGCATTACAAAGAAAGGTTTGTAGTAAATGCTTTTTGGATCACTTACTTTTCCTGATCTTGGATCTCTAACTTTATACATAGCTGTTTTCAGAACACTATGAAAGTCATTCTTACCCTCTTGTTAGTCCGAAGCAAGTGTAAGGAAAAGCTGGAAATCGGTGGTTTTTTATACTCCCCTATTTCCCCGTTAAGAAGTGCTTTTAGAATCACATTAACTTGTACAAAACGCTTTTTGAACAAGTAGAATCATGCTTAATTTTGATTTACCTTTGCAGGAATATGCAAATGGGTATACTCTCTGACTAATTGATTTAACACCTGATCAGAGTTGTAATGGGCTTATGGCATATCCTATAAAATCTGGTAATCTTCAAACTGAACTTCAGTTTGTACAAGCTCTTCCATAAGTTATCAACGTTGTTGTCTATGCAGAATGTGATAGTGAAATAGTGAACAACAAATTCAGAGAAGTGATATTTGACTATTTGAAAACCTTGTCAAATATATAAAATCTACACAAAAAGCAAGAAGAATGGGTGGTGTAGAATGTTACGCAAGCGTGAACTTTGAAATAGACTGCCATAAAAACATTCAAATGTGGGTAGATTTAGTTGAAAGAGCTTGGGTATATTATACAACATATCTTGAACAAGATTAAAAACAGCGGCTCATTACCAGCCCCTTTCAGGCATAAGGAGATGGAAACCATACAATTGCAATATATACTTGACAGTTCTGAAATGTTATCAATGGAAAAGTGTGTTGAAAAGACTTACATTGTGAATACAGGTGCATCAAAAAAAAATAAAAATAAAAAAGAGGAGAACATTGGTCAGCAGTTATTTTAAACACAAGTATATACACATATACTTTGAATCATATGGTTTACCACCTATGCCTATTTACATTTTCATAACAAAATAGAGAATATCTACGCTGTTTTAGTGAATTTCGAAAATTATCTCATGAGTGTGGACCTGAAAGTTTTATTTTTCACGAGGTCCACACGAAACCAGCGTAGATTTTCTTTTTTTTATATGCTTCGTGACATTTTACAGCGCAGTATTCAGCCCAATTTGCAAACAGTTTCAAGACAATAACAAAATGCTGCTGATCATTCCTTCAAGGCGACGTCATGCACTGAAGCGTAACGTCATTTAGGAAGCTACTGAAAAAATCCATCCTATGGACCTGAAAATATTATTAAAAAAATAAAACTTTCAGGTCCAGACTTATGAGATAAAGCCAGATACTGACTAAAATAGAGTAGATTTTCTTTTTTATTATATGCTACGAGACATTTTATTGCACAATATTCAGCCCAATTCGACCCCAAATGCATACGTTTCGAAATAATAACAAAGATCAGCTGATCGTTCCTTTAAGGCGACGTGATGCGGCGTAGCGTGACATCAGTTAGGAAGCTACTGGGTATATTCCTCGATATCCACCTAGTCGATGGTTATCAAGAAATATCTTTTAGATAATTTGCGATAATACACAGGCTAGCATATAATAAACAGATCTATCTGTTTTAGATGGCAAAATAACAAATCATCCATTTATTATTTAGTCACCACCTGCCGTACATCCCATCAGTAAAAATAGTGTCAAATGTCACTTCTCTTTTTCCCCTATGAGTATTAGATACATGGTATGCATACACATCAACATTTTGGTATTATGAACAGTTCAACTTTTCACAATATACAACTTGATTGTTAAACATATGAGCAAAACTGATGTTTTATTCCAAAAATCAAGTGTATACAGAGAGTTCAATTCACAACACGTTCCACTAAGTCTTTTTCTTCTTGTGGTTTCTAAAGCACTGAGGGAAGAGAACAATTTTTGTTTCTATCTTCATGGTTCATAATACATAACCATAAGGAAAAGAAACAAAACGATGTTTCATCTTGAGCTCGAAAGAGCTTTCCTCTAGTTGAGTGTCACGGAAGGTACAAAAACTTAACACATGATCTCCATTACCTTTTCATTCACGAGGCCAAAAGTTTACCATTTCCTCTGAAATGGGTATGGCTTGTATATTTATTTATTTATTTATTGGTGTTTAAGGTCACATACTTATGCACAATGGCTAATCGTGACCGTGACAGTTTTACGGGTGGAGGAAGCCGGAGTACCCGGAGAGAACCACCGAGCAACGACGAGCAGCTGTCAGCTCTCCAACATCGTAACTCTGAACTCTGCACTACAGCACAGGCAGGGTTAGATTGGTTGAAGACATGCGCACCATCGACGTGCAGTACGCCTCAGTACACAGCGTCATCGTGCCCCCATGTAGGCAATCGGGGTGAAGTGTCTTGCCCAAGGACACAACGCGGTTGCCGCAGGTGGGATTCGAACCGAGGACCTCTCGGCTTGCAGCCTGCACCTCTACCAACTGAGCCACCGCGGGCTTGTATATTAATTTTTTTTCTCCTATAAGTTACTCGGTTGATTCACCTATAAGTTACAGAATGTCTATGGGAATTCTTATAGTAAATTTTTGGCCTACAGTTAAAACTAGAAGTCCTGTCATGAAATGCGCACAAATAGCACGTTGATATGCGCGTTAATGTGCGCGTTATGGTACAAGTAAAGCTATCAAATTCTGTACATATGGCCTGTGCTCAAGCAATATTTCTGCCAATGGACCTCCGGGTTACATTGGCAGAAACATTGCACGTGTTTGCTATGAGTAACCAGGAGAACCTGCCGTGCTTTGCATGTCATTCGATATGGCAATTGCGCGCAATTCCAACGCGCAATTAAGCCTAGATAAGCGCACTATTCGTGACAGGACTTCTAGTTTTAACTGTATCATGTCTCAAAAGATAACGAGAATCCTGTGTTAAATCGTTGTACCCATAGTGATGATTGTTCGATAAGCTAATCAAAAATCAAAAGGAAAAGTTTGTTTTCAACACAATAATTTGCTTGATTTATCACTTGACACCTTTTACAAATGGAAAGATATGGACCAATGTTTTGGAATAGTTCTGCCAAATGGCTCATCTTCAAAAGAGAGTAACTAAACTCAATTTCTTAAGGTGTCGTCCAAGAAAACTTATTTATTCTATATTTTCTGTGTCCAAAAAGGCCAGATAGAAATGACCCCTTTAAATAAAACCAAAATCTTTAGAATGTAACTGCTGTCACGAGACAGGGAGCACTGCTAAAGGTCTGCTATGGCATAAGTAAGAGACCAACCTTTTGACAATAAAATACTTTAAATGACTGAGTAGTTTAACTTTCCCTCAGGAAAAGACATTTGTTTTTCTGAGGATAATTATTTGGCTTTTCCCTCTGGAAAAGACATTTGTTTTTCTACGGATTATTATTTTTTTCCCCACCCATTTTGTCCATACGATTGCTGTCAAAATTAGGGTTTAATTGTCACTTTCTCAAAACGAATCGTGTAGATTTTTTAACACATTCTTCACTGTTAGACCTGTCTGCAACACTACAGTTGACATACAAGAGATACTGGGCTCAGCGTTTATTAACCCTCCACAGGCTACTAAACATTGAAATTTTGATAAAATGGTCTGTTTGCGGGCGCGAGCAGCACTCACCGGGTACACGAGAGATAAACGTAACACCTTTGTTGAAAGAGGAATTCACGAGCATCATATTTGTAAGTAATAAGGGCAATAAAAATAAAAAAAACAAAACAAGTGTTAATCCGTTCTGGGCTAGCTAAAGACAGATATCCCTTAAAAGCTTAATAATTCATGTTTTCTGTGGGTTTCCCCAAACACATCTTGTAGATTTGCAATAAAAATTTGCCATTCACAGGTCCTGGTTAGACTTTACAAGCTGCATGAACAAAATATTTCCGAAATCGTTTGTTAAGCCTCCACGGGCTGCTAAACCTAAAAAAAAATAATAAAATGGGCTGTTTTCGGGCACCAACAGCTTCCAATGGGTATGCCACAGATCAACATAACCTTTTTTATCGGACGCAGAATTATTATAATGTTTGTAAGTAGTAAGGGTATTCAAAAAACCAGGCCTTAACCCTGTTTTGAGAGATTAAAGGAGACAGCCCTTATAAACCAAAAAATTACATTTTCTGTGGATTTCTTCAAGTGGTTCTTACAGATTTTCAAGAAAAAATAGACTCTTGAGAAGAATTATTCCGGCAAGCGTTCATTAACCTTCTACAAGCTGCCAAACATCAAAAGTGTAGATGAATTTTAGATATAATGGGTTGTTTTCAAGTAGCCACAGTACTCAATGGATATGTGGCAAACAAACATAACTCATTTTATCAGACGTACACTTTTCAGACGCCGACATTGATATTAACCCTTCACAAGAATAATGATGATTTTAACCTAAACTTTCCTTTGTCAGACTGAGCAATATGATACTACTATACACACCTTTCTCAGGAATTCAATAAAGGTACTTTAGTGATACAGCTAAAAACAATTCTTCAGATACAATGGGGGCACGAAAAATCATGGAATCTCCTCTGGAAAGGCCTATTATTACACGAGTGTTCTACGTAATTCACATCTACAGCAACACCAAACCGTGCGGAAAATGAAAATCTGTTCCGCACATATGTGAGGAATGAAAATCGTTCACGGCAATTACAATATGAATCGCTAACGATAGCAAAAACTCAGTAGGCACATAAAACACATTGGAACTCAGGTGACGAAACAGCAAACCGGCTTCCCCTCGTAAATTTGGTTGGCGATAAAGTATGTTCGTTTTGTTGATAGTTGTCAAATGAATTGCTGAGTCTCCTTCTGATAATAATTTTTATAGACGTTAAGGCGTGTAATAAACACAGAACGACAGGCGTGTGTGAATGTGTCAATCGATATGGCACTTGTGCCATCGAAGACGGGACGGATAAAACTCGAGGCCTACGGCCTCTCGTTCTATCCTTCCGCACCGGCACTCGTGCCATATCGATTAACCCATTAGCACAATCGCGTGGTTCTGTGTATTGATTCTCCAGAATCATAAAGTCTATGTTTTTTTCCTAACATTTTGTCCGTACGATTCTGAAGCCATTTTCGAAGCCATTTTCACCAAATTTTGCACATGCATAGAGTAATATCTAAAAATGTACTGAAAATGTTAAATTTTCGATTCAACCCTTATTTTACCAAAATTGGCAGAAACTGTCGAAATTAGGTTTTACACGTCTTGCAGATTTTCTTTTCACTGTTAGACCTGTCTTGACATTACAACTGACATACAAGAGATATTGGACTAAGTGTTAGTTAACCCTGTACAGGCTCCCAAACATCGATTTGTTTATAAAATGGGCTGTTTTCGGGCATCAATAGCACCCAATGGCTATTTTACAACAGAACATAACTTCCTTTATTAGAAGTGGAATTCACCGAGAATCATTTTTATATGTAATAAGGGCATTCACAAAATCAAGCGTTTATCCGTTTGGGGCTGGCTGAACAGCGATACCCATTAAAAACTTCAAAATTCATGTTTTCCGTGGATTTACCTAACCACCTCTTGTATATTGTCAAGAAAAATAGTCCATTCGCATGTCTTGGTATAACATTACTAGTTGCATGGACAAAATATTTCGGTAAGCGATTGTTAACCCTCCACAGTAATCCAAACGTCAACATTTTGATAAAATGGGCTCTTTTTGGACAGCAACAGCACTCAATGGGTATGTCACAGATAAACATAACCTATTTTATCGAACACAGAAGTATTGGGGGATAATATTTGTAAGTAACAAGCCGCCAAACATCAAAATTTTAAATGAATTTGAGGTATAAATTAGGCTGTTTTCAAACAGCCATAGTACTCAATGGATATGCGGCAAAGAAACATAACTCATTTTGCCAGACGTAGACTTGTCGGACGACGATATTGAAATGAATCTCTCCATTAATAATGACGATTCTAACCTAAACGTTCTTTTTATCAAACTGAGTCATTTGAGACTACTAAACCCACCTTTTTAAGGAAATCAGTAAATGTACTTTAGTGATACAGTTAAAAACAATTATTCAGACACTCTGGGGAAATGAAAAATCATGAAATCTCGTCTGGAAAATCCTTCGATTCTCAAGAACCATTAAGTCTAGTTGTATTGTGTAATCCTTCTAGTACAGACACAGAAAAATCTTTGCATAAATCATGAAAGAAATTGACTTTAACCCTTTACCCAACACAGACGATTTTAAAATATATTATTTTAAATATCATTTTTAAAATTTTTTCAAAACATTTCAACATATCCATATCATGTGACCCCTCTTTGGAACGAGCTCGACGAGCTCGTTCCAAAGAGGGGGTCACATGATATGGTTTTGTTGGAATTTTTCGAAAAATAATATTGTTTCAGCTGCTGAATTTGCATATTACGCGGGCGAATGCGGGCGATTCGTTGGGTAAAGGGTTAAACCTAATACCTATCTATGGAATCTACAATTCTCAAATGCTGCCATTTTTTGTCTTGGTTTTGTTTTTGATGGAGAAAGTTCAGTAGGGGTCACCTCTACAGAGTTCGCAGCAACAGAACAGGCATGGTGTTTAGTAAAGACAACATCCATTTGAATGTTCAATTATGGCAAAGGAGACTAGAAAAAACATTACAACTAACAGATACACATTAATAAAATCTGTATCAACTAACTGATTTGGTTGAGAGTGTGTGGACTCTCATTCTGTGTTTTGTTACACGCCTGTTCTATGTAACCCCCATCTACGGCAACACTAAACCATGCGGAAAATGAAAATCTGTTCCGCACATATATGCGGAACAGAAATCGTTGACGGACGGTTTTTAAATAGAAGCGAAATTTCATTGAAATTTTCTACAAATCATGCAACGCAATTACAATTTGAATCCCTAGTAATGCTGAAAATCGTCCCTGAGTTCTTAACCCGTTCAAAAGTATGTGCGGTTCTGTATATGTGTAGCATCGTAAAATGAACTTTCTTGTCAGGGGACGAAATAGTAACACGGTTTACCCTCTCAAATTTTGTTGGCAATAAAATGTGTTCTTTTTGTTGATAGCTGTCAAATGAATTGCTGAGTGTCCTTCTAATAATTGTTTTTAGAGACGTGAAGGCGTGTAATAAACGCAGAACGGCATACAAATGTGAATGGGTTAATCGATATGGTACTTGTGCCATCGCGGAAGGATAAAACTCGAGGCCTGCGGCCTCTCGTTTTATCCTCCCGAGTTGGCACTCGTGCCATATTGATTAACCCATTCACACGCGTGTGTCGTTCTGTGTATCTATGTTTTACTTCGCATAATAATTTGTTTTGAAACTGTCGTCATTCTGTAGTAAGTTTCTAGAAAATTTTGCCTGTTACCCGAACCAGACAATTTGGCACCAGTAATAGTTGATTTGTTGGTTGAATTGAATTTGATAGGCATTCAATGAAAAGCGTGAACAAAATCACGTGGGTCAATTCTGGTGTTTAGTTAGAACAACTGTCATTTAAATGCTCAACCGAAGTGAACTTTGACAACAAAAACAGTCATAAATACAAACAGTCCAACATTGGAAAAAATTATATCGACCAAATGATTTGGTTTAAAAGGGGTGATTGTTCATTCTGTGTTTTTAACCTTTTGAACACGAGCGGCCGGTTTTCCGACCAGGAACATGATACGTCATAATGTCATTAAATAGGATGGCTGTTCTGTAAAAGTGTGGAGTAGACCAATCAATATTTTCAACGTGCAGCCCGCGAGGCTGCAAGTTGAAAATATTAATTGGTCTACCCCACATAATGAATATGGACTCTTCTAATTGCTGCCATTGAACTGACATGGACGATACCACTAGAGTTTATATGGTTAAAGATATTTATTGGTCTTCTCTGTACGACAAACCAACGGCCTTCTCAGAATGAGATACACAAAAGATCAGTGTCTCGGATTTGCTCCAAAATCAAAACCTTGCAGTTGAAAATACCGATCTATTCGTGATTTTTGTAATTCAGTACTCAGCCATTGGAAGCTTGTCTGTCGTCAAACTCATAAAATATATATATTTTTGTGACAAAGTGAATATAGTCCATTCCAAAGTACTCTGGTCATTTTTTTAAATATATAATAAGGTTCTAATTACTTCTTTTATCAGTATTTTGGGCACTGGCGAAAATTTCTCAACATTTCCCAAAGTTTTGTTGAACGACCCCTTATACGCACTAACTTTGAGGCAACAACAATAATTTCGGGCAGAAATTAGAGATGCAATGTGTCACCACATGCCATTTGTGGCACATGACGATGTTGTGTATCGCTAATTTTTGTCGGACATTTTATGGTTACGCCAACCCACTGGAAGAAACTATCCATTTACTAAAAGCATACAATATTAAAGTTTATTATTTTTCTTTCAACGTAATCAAAATATTTCAACAAAATCACATCCTGTGTGACCCCCCCCCCCCCCCCTCATTGGAACCAGCTAGAGGAGCTCGTTCCAATGAGGGAGGTCACATATGGTTTTGTTGAATTTTAAAGTAAATGCTTAATACGGGTGTCAATGCCATGAATGCTTGGTAGAAATTCTGGATGTAATGTGTCGGCTAATGTCATTTGTGGCATGCGATGATGTTGTGCATTGCTAATTTTTGGGAGGGCGGTGGCTCAGTGGTTACGGCGTTGAACTTCAAATGAAAGTTCCACTGCTCGATCCCCGCCAGGAGTAACTTCTTTGTGTCTTTGGGCTGGGCACTTCATCCCGATTGTCCACGCGGGGTCACGATGGCGCTGTGTACGAAGGCGTGCTGCACGTCGATGGTGCACTTGTCTTCAAGCAATGCAAACCCCGCTCGTGGAGAGTTAGTATGTTTAGGAGGCTAACAATTGCTCGCCGCTGCTCGGTGGTTCTCTCCGGGTACTCCGGATTCCTCCACCAGTAAAACTGTACGACACGAGGTGATCCAGGCTGTCGAAAGTCTCGGTAAACCCCACTTTATTTATTTATTTATTGGTGTTTATGTTCACATACTTATGCACAATGGCCAATCGTGACCATGACAGTTTTACGGGTGGAGGAAACCGGAGTATCCGGAGAGAACCACCGAGCAACGATGAGTAGCTGTCAGCTCTTCAACATCGCAACTCTGAACTCTGCATCGCGGCACAGGCAGGGTTAGATTGGTTGAAGACATGCACACCATCGACGTACAGTACGCCTTAGTACACAGCGTCATCGTGCCCCCATGTAGGCAATTGGAGTCAAGTACCTTGCCCAAGGACACAACGCGGAAGCGCGAATCAGTCGCTAAAATGGTCACCCATCCAACTTCTAACCGCGCTCGATGTTGCTTAACTTCGGTGATCTGACGAGAACCGGTTACCACGACGCCACCACGACCCCCGGTAAACCCCAATAAATAAATAAATAAATAAATAAATAAATAAACGCTGATTTTTGTCAGAAAGTGTATAGTCGCGTCCATCCACCAGAAAAACCAATTCTCATGCTTGGTGGATAGTCAATAGATTTATCAGGAAGGCTTGTCTTTACTGAAAAGAGAAAAACAATCTGCACATGAAAACGGCGCTATCTAGTCATTTAACTCTTTACTTAACATGAAAATCAGCGATACTTGCAAAACAAATTCTTGAATAACTAAGTTTTTTTCATTTTTTGTCTCAAAAACATAGGTTATGACCCCTCATTGGAACAAGTTCGACGAGCTCGTTCCAAAGAGGGATCATAACCTCTGTTTTTGAGACAAAAAAACAAAAAAAAAAACAAAGAAAATTATTTAGCGATTTTTGCGAATAGCGCTGGGCGGTTTGGTCGTTACGTTGTGTAAAGGGTTAATCCTTCTGCTACATAATCCTTTTCCATATCCCTCACACCCAAATTAGTATCAAATGAAACGAAAACATATTACGAGGTTGTGTTTCATAGACAGATTGGAGAGACAGTTATTAGATCAAATTAAAACGAATTGGGACACTTTGAGAATTTGAAATCATGCGTAATACATGAAATCGTTCAGTAGCATTTGAAGAGTTTCAACCTCCAATTTCGTCAGATTTCTATGATATTATTAATTTTCATTGAATGACCGTGGGCCATTTTCGTTCGTATTCGCAACGGACAAAGCAATCAAATACTTTGTTTACACGTGCCTACAACAACAAACACGTGCTTTGGAGTGTGTATATAAACACCATCGGGGAGTACACTTTCTCAGTGCATCGGGAAGGACAATTTTGGTTTGGAAAAGGTATGTGGTTACCTAAAAGATTTATTTAATTTGTTTCCACATTTTACATACAATGCAGCTATCCAAGCGTTTTTTCTGTTTCTTTCTCACTGCTTTCGTGCTCCATTGTTTCTCGAAACAAGGGAAATCACTTTTCGGTACATTAATAGTGCACTAAAATTTTATTTTTTTCAGATTATTTGTCGATTTCAGTAATAATAAGCAGATGGACGTTTCCAGTTTTCGCATAACAAGAGCGGGACACATAAGCGTTATTGACGTTGTATTTACATGTTTATTGATTTATTTTATTTATTAATTAGAAGTTTTAGCGACACTACCGTGTGGTGTGGGATAGTTTTTGTATCCGGAGAGCTCCACCGAGCAGCGGCGAGTACCCGCCTGACTCTCCAAAGTCTAGCCAGCATCGGTTGAAGCCATCTGTACTATCGACGTGTAGTTCACTTTTGTACATCGCACTTTGTACTGTTCCGGAAATTTCCGTGAGTGACAGTGCAACCAGATCGGGTTGGTAAAATGCTGCCTGCATTTTTTGATAAACCCAATGAATTCTAGGCTTGAAGTTAGTTTATTTAATCAACACGAACGCGTTCATACGAATGACATATGAGACATAAGGATACATGTACTTGTGCCTAACGAAAATTGTGATTTTGTCAAATGGTCATATTGGACCTTAAACCCATTGAACTCTAGTGGTATCTTCCATGCCAGTTCAATGGCAGCAATTAGAAGAGTCCATATTCATTATTTGGGGTAGACCAATCAATATTTTCAACGTGCAGCCTCGGGGCTGCACGTTGAAAATATTGATTGGTCATCCCCACACATTTACTGAACAGCCATCCTATTTAATGACGCTATGACGAATCGTGTTTCTGGCCGGAAAATCGGCTGCTGGGGTTCAAAGGGTTAACCCATTCGAATGTTATGGATAAAATGTTTGCCAGTAGTTTGAGGTTATTACTACAGCACAGTCGCCGTGGACTGGTCGTAAGCCACGCGAGGGCAGTGATGTCCACGCATGCCTTAACCAGGTAATAAAAATCATCATCAGCAAAATTTTAATTAATGAAGCACCGGGTTGTACCCAGGGCTTCATTAATTACATTTGTTATGATTATTCCAATAATTAGTGTTTGCAATCTAATATTATTGCGTGCATGGGAATACTGCTCACCTCGTGGGAAGTGACCAGTCCACGGCGGCCGAACTGTTGTTCGAAGGCTGATGTGAAGTTACCTTGGGCTGGTATCTCGGGCGTTATGAAACTAACCAAGTAACAGCCTTCCTTATATATTCAACCAAAACAAATAAATACAAATTCTTAGATCTGTTCAAGTTTTCTGACAGAGTTATCGCTTCTCATTCTTTTCACAAACTTCGATGTTTAGTCTTTTCATAGTTCAGCTATCCGAACATCTCGGAGTCCCCATTCAAAACTAATTAAGACTGAGAGTCGTAAGCGGAGATTCGTCGGAGTGAGAGTGGGGAAGCCGAGACGGTCAGATAGCTGAACCATCTCTTCTCTCACTCCGACGAATCTCCGCTTACGACTACTCTCAATCTTAATTAGTTTTGAATTTTCTGGACAACTCTCTCTCCTTTTCTCTTCGTCCACCCAGTTCTTACTTATTGCCATCGTTAGTTACGCACCATACAAAATCTACTCCCTTTCGCCCGGTAACGCATATTTTACTGATTGACCAATAAAAAATCCAGCTATCCGAACGTCCCCACAGGACAACTTTCTAATCTGCTTTTTAATTTGCGATAAATTTGCTGTACAGCGCCCTTCTTTATTGCACGCCTATGTTTTTATGTTCATAAAATATACGCTTTTTCTGCAAAACCCCAAGCGAACAATATTTTTTTTTGTATTGTCCTTGAACAATACGGATCACGTGCGCGGACTATTTAACTATTTCTTTTTTTGGCAAGAATTTGTGTTTATAATATTTTTTAGTACACTGTATTGGCGTGCAATAAATACTGAACAGCATACGCGTTCGAACTGTCATTTTTTACCGCACTCGATCGATTTCGGCTGAGGGATAATATTGAACAAGAAGCCGAAGGGTTTGAGTTCAATATTATCCTTCCGCCAAAATCGATTAATAATTTTTTAGTAAACTATAGGTCAGGAATAAATGCAGAACAGCATACGCGTTCGAACGGTCATTTTTACCGTACTCGATAGACTTTGGTGAAGGCTTCTCGTTCAATATTATCACTCCGCCCAAATCGATCTCGTGCGATAGAAAATGACAGTTAGTACGCGAATGCCGTTCCGTCTGTTTCTTCTATTCATCTACCTAATTCATTCCACATCATATAAAAACTACCCTCTTCGCCTGGTCGCTCCAGTTTTACCAATTGATTGCTTTTAGCGAATACCGATAAACGATTTCGATGTAAACAAAATCGGCGTAACTAGTAACGCATCAAGGGGGGGGGGGGGGGGCAACTCAAGCCTGGTTCGTATCGACCGAGAGCAGCGTTATATCATTCGGGACCGGTAATGAGCAATTCTAGGAATGAAAATGATATCTAAAAAATAATAAATAATAGAATTCGATGACGAGGTGGCACAGAATACTAAAAATCAGTCGAGTGCATCAACAATATAGAGGATCTGAAACGAGTGATGTTTGGATATAAGATTTTTTGAAACGAGTTTGATGAATTTGATTCACAACGAGCCTATACACGAGTTAAAGATTCTGTATATCACATGAATTTTCGAATGTTTTTTACACTTTTTATTTAATTCATTGTCGCTAAATTCTACCAAAACAACCGACAATCAGTTCGTTGGCTCAGGCGCCCCACACCATGACGTCATAAATGCGCTTCACGTGCACCTGCTGTCGTAATTGACGTCATGTGAACTACGCACAAGAATACAATGCTGCTGCTATGGGACCACGCGACGATTAGACACTACGTCGCCTGAGTGCTAGAATGTTCTATGTCCCTTAGGGGACATAGAACATTCTAGCACTCGGGTAACGACTAGTTGATAATCAGGAAATAAGACATGGGTTGTTACGTCGAAATTAACGATGTTTTATGTGATATATGATTTTATCCCACAGCCCCATGGGATAAATGATTAAATTACTACTGAACCTCACCATAAATATGGGATCGATTCGAACCATTTCATTTTGATAATCATTATATTCATTGGGATCATTTTGTAGGGAGCGGAGTGTTGAAAGAGTTACTTATGAAACGTGTGGCACATTAGTTCCGCGATTTCAAGCAATTTTTGTATAAAATTATAATAAATATTTTCAGTATACATTCTCAGCAAATTTCTAGTTACGAAGTCATTTTTAGACTTTGAATATTCGAAATATATCGTACCTAGACTAATCCTTACATTCTATCTTCCAAATGGAATGCACCCGTTTTGAGTGGATACCGACATTATTTCAGAATTGAGATTGAGGGCGAAAAATAACATTTTTAAGCGTGCCTAAGCAACGCGTTGGTGAATATGTCATCTCTTGCCCCACAAGAGAAATGATTTGGCGACTACTCGGAAAGCGTATATAGACCCCTGGGGCTGCACGTTGAAAATATTGACCGGTCAACCACACACATGCACTTAGCAACCATCCTATTTAATGAAATTATGACGTATCATGTTTCAGGCCGGAAAAGCAGCCGCTCGGGTTCAAAGGGTTAACGACAGACCCCTGTTTCACTTTTACCAGCGTCTAAAGCAGGTCGTTTAGCATTTGATTCACTCCAATAAATTCTTCCTGATGTTGTTGGCCTCTTAAAACGTTTGCTGCAGATCAAAATGCAGGTTTCTTGAATGAACATGAAAGTTTCCTTCGTATATTCCTGTATGAAAGCACAATGATCGTCAGAACTTTTCCAGGTTTAAGCAGCTTAGTAAGTTTTCTACATTTGAAGGAATCGCGCTGCATATGTAGGATTTAGAACTATCTTTCTACTACCATAAAGTCACTAAGTGTTGGTGCCTGGATTCTCCACATAACCAAAATCGAGGAACTGATCATGAAGATACTACATATGGCCGTCATTCACAGCGACTATTCAGTAATTAAACATTAACGTTCGGTTGACTTGAATTCTTCTTTTCACCGTTGTGTCAAATCTACAAACGTAACAAGTTGAATCATTTTTATTAACAAGCCTAAACATGACATGGTCAATGCTTTATTTTATAAAGCAGATTAACCATTTTAAATAAGCTCCAAAATGAACTCAAAACAATTAGTCTTTTATATGCGACGAAGTAGCATTGTAGTAATCGTGGCAACCCAATGACTTTTTAATCAAACATAGTATAAATCTTTAGTTTACAAGCAGTTTAACCCTTTACCCAACGCAGACGATATCAAAATTTATTATTTTAAATATCATTTTTTTTAATTTTTCAAAAAATTTCAACAAAACCATATCATGTGACCCCTCATTGGAACGAGCTCGACGAGCTCGTTCCAAAGAGGGGTCACATGATATGGTTTTGTTGAAATTTTTTGAAAAATAACATTTTTTCAGCTGCTGAATGAATTTGCATATTACGCGAGCGGATGTGGCCGATTCGTTGGGTGAAGGGTTAAGCACCCTCCCCGCACAAGATGAACCAGCAGATGTAGAAATGAAGTAATATGTGATTTAGCTCCGCCACAAGATAACAGTCACGTGACATCATGTGAAACGGACTATTTCAGAAACTTGTTATTCTGCAATAAACGATGCATCCTGTTCGCCACAATATACATTCCATGTTGCAGGGAGTTGCTCGATCCAGTACAATCCACCATGCAAAACACTAAAAGAGAAAATACGAACGTGGATCGTAAAAATTGAAAGTTGCAGCGAGAAAATTTTGAAACGTAACGTCATGAGGTTCGCACGTTTCTAAAAACAATGAATAAAGTGACTTCATGCATTTAAAGCGATTCTTGGCACTACAAAAATATAATTCCCTAGTTGTTATCGCAAACCACCCACCTGTCCCTTAGCTGACCTCATAAATTGAATCGAATTTGGTTTAATACCATCGTGGGCGGAAAAAGCAAACTTCGGCGGAGTTTGGTTATTTTGTGTCACCATGTACAATCTCTTTCAAGTTGAAGGAATTTCCTCACGTGCCGTTGGGTTGAGAGAATTGAAATGCGCATGAATACGATAAAAAAATGTCATGAATATGATAAAAAAAAATCAGACCGCCGTTCGAATGCACCCATTCCAGCTCGGAGTAAAGTACTCTCTGCGACCGAAACAGCTAATTATGCGAATTCGAACGCACCCGTAAATAGTCCATCATAATTCAGTGATACAGAATCGGATTCCACACTGTGGATTTTCCAGTGACCAGGACAATATCGTCAAACAGTAATGAAATTTAGCGGTTAAATTACATAGCCATATAATAAAAGACATTAAGTGAAAAAATGAATGTTTTGATAAGAATCAGATTAATTGGAAAACTGTTAACGCTTTACCTAACATGAAAAGCAGACGACACTTGAAAATAAAATTCTTGAATAACTATTTTTTTTCATTTTTTGTCGCAAAAACATAGGTTATGACCCCTTATTGGAACGAGCTCGACGAGCTAGTTCCAAAGAGGGGTCATAACCTATGTTTCTGAGACAAAAAATGAAAAAAATAATGAAAATTAATTGGCGATTTTTGTGAATAACGCTGGCCTACAACAAAAATAAATTATTATGCATGTTGCTACGAAACTCATTGGGGCCAACATGTGTCGCGGGTGGATCGAGCATTGCGAATATTCGCAATTCATTGCGAATATTCGCTTTCAACATTGCGAATATTCGTATTTAACATTGCGAATATTCGCATTTAACATTGTCCACGTGCAGGGTTGTTGAATATTCGCATTCAACATTGCGAAAATTCGCAATGCTCACACTACACATGTTGGCCCCAATGGGTTGAATGCGAATATTAGCAAAGTTGAATGGGAATATTCGCAATGTGAATGGGAATACCCGCAATGTGAATGCGAATATTCTCAATGCTCCCACTGCACATGTTGGCCCCAATGGACTTCCGTATGTTGCCTATAGATTACTTGACAGTCCTGTATTCTGTCTCGTCGGTGTCATCCGACAGTGATTTTAACTAAAACGACGCAAAGAAATAAAAAAAAAACCCATAAAGCCTTTGTGATCCACTAAAGTATATTTGTGGTGCCAAAGTTTGGTGCCAAATGGTGTGTTTTTGGTGCCAAACGAATTTTTTAGTACAAAGGGCCCCATTTTCACCTGACAGTGTAAACACGGTTGACGATCCCTTCAGCGATTTCACGTTTCGAGTTTTAATTAATGAATGTGCATGTCCGCGTGCAGGGTTGTTGATTGTCCAGATATGGTCTCACACGTGACCTTCAAATGTGACGCACAATATGGGGTTTCCCTTGAACAAAACGAAAATAATAATAATAATAATGATTTATTAACATCTGGAATCCACCATTACATTATTACCCCGTATCATCAAGCGAAAACAATTTGAATACTTTGTTCAAACATGAAAGCTGCTGCCAGTTCGACTTGTGCGATGTCCAGGCCTTGTTCTTGGATATCCAAAGCAACTTCGGGCATTATTAGTTACCCCGTGTCTGATCACGTGGTACGGGTTTTTACCTACCCGAAGTCAGCCGTATCCCATTCGGCCGAATGGGATACGGCTGGCTTCGGGTAGGTAAAAACCCGTACCACGTGATCAGACACGGAGTAACGAATTTATCTATTGACTTTCCGTTTTAGAAGTACAATCTATTTCATGTGTGAACACACACAACATGAGATCTTTTATCTTCCATTGTTGAGCCATACAGGTTTCTGTGGAATTTTTGTGCAAAAGAGTTTTTGTGAAAATATGCCGATATGACTAGTATAAAAAAATTATTGAATTTCTTTTTTTCTTTTTTGTCTCAAAAACATAGCTCATGAACCCCACATTGGAGGGTACTCGACAAGCTCATTCCAATAAGGGGTCATGAGCTATATTTTGGAGAAAAAAAGTAAAATATAATACATGTACACTGTAAAACTGGAATGACGCGTCTTCTACGGGGTATGGACAATTTGTAGATTTCGGAACGAGGCTTCCACTGGGTATGGGAAATTTGTCAGTGGCTGGGCGGACGTATCGTGGGTTTCGATGAACATGGTCTCATACCACGTATCTATCAACCAATCATATCAAAAAATTCAATAGATAAAGACAGTTTTTTTATTCAATTGCCTCTGCTAACGGAACAAAGTGCAGTAGCGAACTTTCAGGTAGGAATCACTGGAATCCTATTCCACCAGTTTAGTTATAGATATGTATTAATTCAGATTCTATGCAATGCAATATTCATGGAAGTATAATATGCCCGTGGTATTCAGAGGATACTCGAATTTCATAATCAAGACGTTCTGCCCAAAATGTTTTAGCGTTACATCGATATAGCCTTAATCCTTCGAACACTGGTAGTATCTCCAATGTCAGTTCAATGGCAGCAATTGGAAGAATCCATATTCGTTATTTGTGGGTTGATCAATTAATATTTTCAACGTGCAGCCTTGGGGCTACCCCACATATTCACATCGCACCCATCCTACTTAACCCGTTTCCTAAGGAATCGGCCGCATCCGCCCACGTTAAAAATATATTGTTCAATGTTTTTAATAAAACCATACCACGTGACCCCTCAATGGAACAAGCTCGTCGAGCTCGTTCCAATAATGGGTCACATGATATGGCTTTGCTGAAATTGTTTGAAAAATTAAAAAAAACAACAAATATTGAAATAATAAATTTTGAATATCGTCTGCGTTGGGTAAAGGGTGAATGAAATCATATCACATCATGTTCCTGGATTGGAAAAGAGTTCCGGCAGGCAATATTTGCGTGGCAATTTTTACAATTTGAAGAAACGAGAGATTCATTTCGAAATTCTCTGCCTCATTCGATTCGGTATTAAATGCTCCGACTTTTGAAATTTGCGGTTCCTTAATCGATTTTAAGTGGACAGTCATCATTTATTTTGCGACTTTACGAAGACAGTCATCATATGTTTTGATAGATGTGTCGTGTCAAGAATGTTGAAGATTCGCTGGACCACCAAAACCAGCGATGAACAAATTATAAAATTTCGTAAATTTGTTTTATTCGAAACTCGCCGGTTATTTCGCTTTATGTATCCCACCCAATCCCTCTCGGAATATCAGTTTTTAAAATCTAAGTATTCCAATTTTTTGTTTCAGATGCTACTAATTGTGTATTTTTTTGGCGTGGCCATTGCCATGGCCAATGGAGTCCGACTGGTGGAAATAGAACACAGCACCAATGGCGGGTTGCAAAACACCAGAACTGTAACAGGAATGTTTAGTATCGCCATTAAGAGACCAACATCAAAATGGTCTGTCAAAATAAAGTTTACGAAGCCATCTAGAGACTTCAAGGTGAGCAAATTAATTTCTTCTAACCAATACTCCTCTGAATAATGCTGTTCCATTGAGAGGGCGTGGCTCAGTTAGTGGCGTAACGCCCAGACAACGAGATTAGGGCATCTCCTGAGGGCCCCAACAATTACACGTTTTTAGGGGCCCAAATAATTCCAACATTTTGGAAAAAATCATTATTAAGGGTCTCAAAACAGTGTTGTAGTTGGAGCATTGAGGCTGGATGCTTCAATACCAGCTCGCATAAAGAATCGGGGCGATATTCTCTGAAACCAATTACAGGGTTGTGTACGTGGCACATGACAACATGAGACAGTAGTTCAAATGACGAAACAATTTTAATTCTGTACAAGTTGTTACATCAAACCGTCGAAGCAATATCTGAAACAAACCAATGCCAACATGACTCCTTCTCGGTTAAGGTGCTGACCAACTAGCGAAGGAACGAACACAAAAACGACCGAAAAGACGAACAAAAATCACCATCAGGAAAATTTTAATTAATGACGCACCGGGTTAAATTTTGACTATTACTCCTATAATTAGTGTTTGGAATCTAATATTATTGCGTCCGCGGAAATATTGCCCACCCATGGAAAGAAACAGTCCACGACAACCATACTGTAACCACTAACCATCACTATAATTTCTTAAGCTTGTCAAGGCTGGATGGATATTATACTATATCTTACCTCCTACAAGTATCTGGGAATTTCATTGGTTCAAAGACGTCACATGCAGACTGCATATAAAACCATATACTGCCCATCAACATCAATATACGCTGACAGCTATGGGTAATCTCCCCTTTGTTCATTGATTACTCAAAATGGCGGCAGCCGATAAACGCTTCAAGTTGAAAGATTGAGTGTTGGAAGCCCATATTTGGTCTGAAGTGCAGGTTAGGCAACTTAAAAGGCTTCATATTCTGTGGATGTGTGTCATGTTACCTTCGAAATGAAACTGTTTGGTATGTATGAATTTGCCTTGTTACAATTTATGGGAGAGTGCCTGTAGGCACTCTCCCATAAATTGTAACAAGGCAAAGACACGTGAACACATTGTGAGAATTCTCTCATTTAATTTTGATCGCTGTTGTTATTAGTTCTGTGCATCGATGCAGCAGTTGGTAAGATATATTCGTTACACAGTTTGTTGGTGGCCTAATATGGCATATATGGTGTCAGTTAATTCCATATTGGATTCGAGCTTCGCTCTCGTCCAATATGAAATTAACTGACACAATACATACCATATTAGGCCACCAACAAACTATGTGTAACTAATATTATTGCGTCCGCGAAAATATTGCCCACCTGTGGAAGGTGACCAGTCCACGACAACCATCCTGTAACCACTAACCATCACTATAACTTCTTAAGCTAGTCAAGGCTGGATGGATATTATACTGAATAGAATGTTTGTACCCTGTCAGTGTGCTAGAATATAACATTATAATGTACTGAATAGTTCCAGCATGCGGCCCCCAATATTACTGTCAGCGTGCTAGAATATAACATCATTATGCTAGTAAATTTGTTTATCCAATCAAATGAAGTTACCAAGAGACATAGACTCCGCAATATTAGGTTCAGGATGGCTGAAAAGCACCCAATATTAATTTAATATTAGGTGGCCCGTCAGCCATTTTGTTTTATCATTATATCCACACGCCTCAGCTTTTAATTTACACGTACGTACATGCTGCAGCGCAGTCGCACAGAAGACCCACCATATAAAATAGCCCCGTCGTATAAACATTGCATTCGATTGAATGAAACTGTATATTAAAATGCCAAACCAGCCCAAAACATTGGCGGTTATAGAATAAGTCACGAGTGATTTATTAGAACGCGGAAGCAAAATTACCCCCCTTGTTGCGTATGTAAACATCGTCTGCTTTGTTTACATTTTTCGAGAAGTGCGCATCATTTAACTATTCGTTGAGTTACCTTCCCCAGTGACATTTTAGCATGCCGTGCATAATAAATACGTTACAGAGCGTTTAATTGGCAGATACAGTGTCATTTTCGGCGAAGAGAAAACAATATTAGGTGTGGCGAAGCCTCACCTAATATTGTTTTCTCTTCGCCGTATATGACACTGCATCTGCCAACTAAATGCTCTGTAACTTATATCATAATGTACTGAATAGTTACAGCATGCGGCCCCCAGTATTACTGTTACGCCACTGGGCTCAGCAGGTAGAACATTAGACTCCAAACAGAGGAAGAATGACTGGATGGCCCACCGGGAAAATTCCCATTGCCTATTGCGTGGCCCCTGGGGCATCCAAAAGTGATGCATCCCAACACCTGTTGGTGCTTGAAATTTCGTGAAAACGCCCAACAGCCGAAATGGATCTAATTGCATAGAATGCCGGTATATTGAAATGTTCTCTATGTGGACTGCCATTGACAGTCCATATGGAGAACATTTCGATATACCAGCAGTCTGGACTACCAGTGATCGCTCAGATGCAAGAAAACAGCGTTCTTTTATTTTGAAAAATCAAAATTTTCTTCCATTAGGCTGAACTGTGGTCGGTCCTATTTGTCCGCGTACCCCCACCAACTGTTGATACCATTTTTGCCGAGTGTGTGATGAAGCTGATACAAAAATTCCATCGAAACGTCCTGTCTGTAAACTGCCATTGATCATTCAGTCAGATGTGAGGAAGCAGGGTTTGTTCAGTTGGAAAAATCATAATTTTCTCCGGTAACTTGTCTTTGCCCAATCTGCCCCTGATCTCAAACCGAAACTGGTAGGTTCCATTCTTGCCAGCGGTATATGCGTTGTTACCTTGGGAAAGACACTTATTTCCGGTGGCGCTATGTACTAGGGCAGACCCACGCGAGGGTGTACTTGCCTCAACCGCTGGTACGTCTGCTTGTGCAGAGTCAGTAAGTTGAATATTCTGACAGTTACGGTGGGGTGGGGTGGGGGTGGGGGTGGGGGCTGCAATCTAATTCTCGAAATATCACGGCAGCCAAAGACCTGGGAAGCTGAATGGTTCTGAATGTTTCTCGTTAAACGTACCACAGTTCACGTGGTGATATTGTGCGGAAATATCTTGGTATACCATAGTATTTTGGGACATTACAGGTGAACTACACTATTCTGTTATAAGGGACTCCCTGGTACATTCGCTGGCATTTCGTTCCATAAGAGGCTACTGACATTAGGGAGGTTAGAACACGGGACTTGAGATCTAAGGGCTGACGGTCCTCTTGCTTTTTTGTAAGTATGTTGGTTTGGAAACTGACATGGTTGATCTTTGGACAAGTATAGTCTTCTACTTTTTGTTTGTTAGTTGATACCTCCTGGGGCAAATATTGTCTGCCTCGGGCTCTTTTCTTGCTTCAAAATAGAGTGGCTTCGGTTTGGTTTCGTCTCCACCTGCAGAAAAACGAACGGCCATTGAGAGGGTTCCATCCAACCCGAACTTTTCTGGGTCAGGCCAGTCCTGAAATTTGTCCTGTTTGATCGGGACCTTGTTCCGTGTTAGTAGACGGACGCTTACGTAAAATGGGCACGCGGTGATGCAGGACCAACGCTCGCCTCCTACGGGGTCGACGACCACCTCCAGGGATGTTGTGAAGGATGAACAGATCCATAGCAGTTATAATTGTTTCAGAACGGTTGAAGGTTCCATAACGGTTAATAAAAAACCCGTTTCGCCCACAGGTGTTAACTGCTGTTCTCTCTGGGATGGGGGCGGGGGAGATAGAAGCCTGGCTATAAGTACGAGCCACACCACGGGGGTGTATACTTACTGCTTCTTTCGCGGGGTGGGCGGTGAGTGGAGGGAATGTATCCTGTTACAAATACCAGCCACACCATGGGGGTGTTTAGTGCTCTCATCTTGGAGGGGCCAGTGAAGAGATTGTAGCCTGGTTGGTTACAAGGACCAGCCACACTACAGTGTGTTTACTGCTATTCTTGCAGAGGGTGAGGGACGAGGTAGCAACCTGATTACATTTAACAGCCACACCAGAGGTGTTTACTGCTGATCTTGTAGTGTTTGTATATGTGGGGGTGGGGGTGCAAGAGATGGAATAGAGTATTTCATGGCCTTATCCTTACTGTTTTTTCGTATATTTTGGTTTTTGTCGGCTGGCATAGACCTCGCTTAATCCCGATATGATTGATTTTGTACCCTTTGGAGTTTCAGAATTCGGCTTTGTTTATTTTGCGTAGGACGAGTGCTCCGTATTCAAGAACAGGGCGCACGTATGATTTACAGAGTTTTAGCAGAACGGTTTCGTTGGCGCCCAAGGAGGTGCCGCGTAGCAATTTAAGTAAACTGATTTAGCTTATCGCTTTGGCGACAATGTCATTGGAGTGTTCATTGAAGTTCAATTTTTAGGTCAAGCGTTATATCGGTGCATTCAGGGAGGACTTTGCTCTGTAGTGTGAGGTCGAACCTACGATTTTTTCCGTCCGGTGAAGGTTATTCTTTGAGTTTTATTATACCCCCCGCAAACAAAGTTTGGAGGGGTATATAGGAATCACCCTGTCTGTCCGTCCATCCATCTGTCCGTCAGTCCATCCTTATAAGCGCAACTCCTCATGAACCGGTTGAAGAATTTTCATGAAACTTTACACAATGGAAGAACTCCATATGAAGATGTGCATGAAGCAATATAATTCCGTTCTGACATTTCCAAGGGGAGATAATATAACTTATACATTTTAATGTATCAAAAAGGCTACAACTGAGGCGCGGGGGGTATCACTTTGTGAGCTTGCTCACAGTACCTCTAGTTGATATTAAGTTTTATTCGCCACTTAGAACACCAGCCATTTGCCTTCCGAGAACTGAGGGATTTGCTACCTGTTATATTGAGATCATTGACATAAATGATGAATAGGAGGGGGCTAAGAACGGATCCCTGGAGGGTTCCAGCCTCAGAGGTAAAAGAATCAGCCACATCCGCCCGCGTAATATGCAAATTCAGCAGTTGAAAATATATTATTTTCAAAAACTGTCAACAAAACCATATCATGTAACCCCTCGTTGGAACGAGCTCGTCGAGCCCGTTCCAACGAGGGGTCACATGAAATGGTTTTGTTGAATTTGTTTGAAAAATTTGAAAAAATGATATTTAAAAAATAAATTTTGATATCGTCTGCGTGGGTAAAGGGTTAACCCGGACTTTGATTGTCCGGTTGTTGAGGAAAGAGGATAATAATTTTAGCAATCCTTAGGGGAGATTAAGATTAGATAGTTCCTATCGAACATTGTTGTGCCAGACCAGTCGAAGGCCTTGTTTACATCAAGTATGATTGCCGCCCCTTTTTTCTGGTTTATGATGGACGTTCTGATAAGCTAATCCAGGTGGTGGATGTGTTCCATACCTTATTTCCGGTTACGGTATGTTCTATGTCATTTATTAAATACATTTCTGTTTCTAAGTGATCTCTCAGCCTACTGGTTCGGACTTTTTCGAAGACCTTGCCAGCACAGCTGAGGAGGCAAATAGGGTGGTAGTTTGCTCGTTTTGGTGAGATCTTTATCTTGTTTGGGGTTCATGACACCCACGACTCTTTGAAAGTAGGAGACATGCGTTATATATAAGAACCACACACACGTTTGAATGGGTTAAGAATTATCGCACGAGATTGCTTTCGAATGATATGTAAACAAATGTCCCAGGTAAACAAATCTAAATGAGGAACTTGGAATTTCTAAGTGATCTCGATGCGATTCGACAATGATTGACGTGCTTTATTTAGACGGGTTCCATCTCTGTTTACGTTGGAAACGAAATCGAACGTGTTTTGTATCATCACATGTGCGATACAACTTTATTTTTATCCTACACGCAGAACAGCGGAAATCTCGTGTTTCACATTAACAGGTGTGTGGTAAATGTGTTTTTCAGTTTCGTGATTAACGAACTGAAGCTTTTGCTTGAGAACGTTGTAGGTAATTTTGTCTTCCCATGGTGAGGAAGAGCTTTAGCATTTTTGAATGATGGAAGGGATTTAATCTTCTGTGATGGGGTCACGATTTTGTAGTTGACACCTTCTTCCGGTTAATGGTTAACGCTGGGGCCGGGATAGTTCATGCGATTGGTGTTCACGAAGTTATCAATTGAAGTTTTTATCGCATCGTTAAAATCGGGTTCTTCTTGGGGGCGCCGGGTTCCCCTAATGTGGTTTTCTATGATATCAGCTACTTCCTTGTCAACGCCGGCTGTAGGACCGTCGCTTTTATTCAGTGGTTTGGAATTTGTTTTGCCACATTTTAGGCCTGTTAGTGTTTCAAAAGTATTCCAGAATTTTTTGGCACAGGTATCCCCCTTTAGGTTGGATGTTGCCCGTTGCCATTGGGACTGTTTTTTCTGCTTGAGGGAGCATTTTTCACTTCGTCATGAAAGTGCTAATAGGGTGTTTTGAGTTCAATTGTCTCTCTTGGGTCACTTTCGGATTTGTCGGCACGTAGGCCTTTACACTTTGATTTGATTAGTATGAGCATGTTCATGAAGATTGTACCTCCAAGGCCACACCTCTTCCTTGGGGCAGATTTCGTCTAGATAGGAAATGTTTATTGTTTTTATGTTTGCACATTCGGATTCAAGATCGATGGCATTGGAAGGAATGTAATGGGACAGTTTCGCATCGACAATGTCATTATAGATGTAACATTTAATTTTTGTAAACTCTCCAAATGTGGTAGGGCGGGTGTAGCTGTGTGGGCGTTGACTTTTGTGAGGGACGCGTGTACAGGGAAGAAATCGCTTCCTAGATTGTCATCGTTGATCAAATGTTCAACCATGATCCTTATGAGCGAATTGCTGATAATGATTAGGTCCAGGATGTTGGAGCGGGGAGGGGGTTTCTGCGAATGTATCGTCCTCTGAGTGTCAATGTGTTCTATGTGCCTACTGGCACATAGAGCACATTGGAAATCAGGGGACAGTATGTCGCCTCTTTATCATCGTTATGTACCAATAGATTCAACTTTTCAGTTATAATAAATTGGGCACCACTGCTGGGACTGGCTGCTTTGCTGCAACAGTATGTTTAGCATTGAAGTCTCCCAGAAATATATAGTAATTGTATTTTCTTGTCAAGAATTGAAATGCAGTCCCATTCACTATTTGGACTTAGACGCTGTAATAGAAAACGATCGCGATTTGTTTATTATCAGCTGTTTCTATGGCGACCACCTCCACGTTGAGGTGGTTTATTTTGATAATTTTCTGTTTAATGTGTTGCTTAATTAGATGGCGACGCCCACAGCTTTTGTGTGCGAGCGGTCCCTTCTTACAACGCTGTATTCACCTTGTGAAAAGTTTTTAATTTTGTTTAACAATGTTTCGCAAATTGCCAATATGTCTTTGTCTTTAAAATAATTACATATTTATATTTTTTTTTTGTTATACGCGCACCTTGCGCTCTATGTAGCTAATTGAAGCTTATTCATGATTATAGAGTTAATATAATTAGTAGGAGTATTATTGTACAGAATTCTGTTAAAGACTTCTTAGTTCATGACGGCTTTAATTAAAGTATGTGATATTTGTGTCTTGAAGAGATGAGACCTCTACCTGATGACATCTTGACAGATGTCAGTTAGATTGGCGTCAAAACGCCCACTTCGCGCCTCATGCCATAACATACTGGAACAGCCCACATGTGACCTTGCATCACATGAGGGGAATTCTTTTAGTTACAAGGCTCCAAGGCTTTTCAATATGTTACCTGAATCTGTGAAAAGGGCTCAATTTCTTCCAGTTTTCAAATCAAAGCTGAAATCTTTTCTATTTAAAAAATATTACCCTGATGTTGATTAATCCCATATTCTGTGTATTTATGTTTCTTTCATGTTGTTCAGCGCCTTGGAACGTTTTTTAATATTGTGAAATGTGCGCTATATAAATCTTACCTATTATTATTATTATTATTATTATTATTATTATTATTATTATTATTATTATTATTATTATTATTATTAGAAAAAAAGATTAACCGAAACGAGGAGTATTTATTCCACACTATGAACCATTTCAATCACTTAATATAATTTTAACGCAATGATTCGGTGCGTCAGATTATATTTAATGATTGTTATCACATTGGTCTAGGAGTAGTTCATTTTGTCTTTGGTTTACAGCAGGGTCCAAATAAAAGGCATCACACATGAAAATTAACTGAATAATGACAAGAAAAATCGCTAACCCTTTACCCAACAAATCGGCCGCATCCACTCGTGTTTTCGTCCAGCTCGTTCCAATGACGGTCACATGATATGGTCTTGTTGAAATCTTTCGAAACATTTGAAAACATGATTAAAATTAAAATTTTGATATACAGTACGTGGAGAGTGGACTGAAACTAAATCACCCGCGAAGTAGAGTTATCACCCAAAGTATCACTTCCAAATTCTGTACATAAGGACAAAAAAAAAAACACAAGCAATGTTTCAGCCAATGGGCCTCCGGGTTTAACCCGGAGGACCTTTGGCTGAAACTTTGCTTGTGCTTATTATGCTTTGCAACAAATTTGCAATTGTTGCTTGGCTGGAATTCCCACTCCCCAAAAGTATTTTTGTAAGTAAGGTCGTCCCTCAACGAGGGAAAATACTGAGATGTGGAGGAGGTATTTTCGAGCATTTATTTTTAAATTTAGGTTTTTCAGTTATACATTTGTTTCAACTCCTTGAAGTGAAAGCACCACCGATAGTTACTGGGGTGGCTTCAGTCGCAAATGAGGCAGAGGAGGGAAATCCTTCTGCATGATGTTGTTATGTGATTGTCACCATAGTTCTTACATGTCACCCATCCCCCCTGCATTTGCTTGAGATGTGCCCGAATTTCTGGTACCTGTGGAACTGCGCTGGAGGAGGGTTGGACCTGAACTCCTCCGTGGTGTGCTATCTGCCGCTAATTCAAACACCCTGAATTTTAGTTTTGTCTTCTGGCTAGGGCAGGTCAAATTCAATTTGTACGTGAACCTGCCCGTGGCCCTTGGGGGGGGGGAACCTTTCCCAGCTGCATCCTTGGAGGTTAGGCCTGTAGCGGGATGGACTCGAGTAAGTACAATGATAAATTGAGTAGTGGGGGTGTTTGTCGTAGCAGGAGAGTTTTCTTGGTCATTCCAATATTTTTCTCGCCACAGAGGACCGAACCGGACCGGACCGGACCGGACCGGACCGGACCGGACCGTTCCCATGAGAGGGTTTAGTGCTGGGGGTGCTCTTCCATCTTTGGATTAGACCTCCCGTGATTATTGACTGTACAGTTAGCTGTGTTATGAACGGTTTCATCCGTGTTAGAGGCGACGAAGCTTTGTTGTTCTGAATCCTTGACTTGACGGAGATAGAGATGAACGGGAGATGAGCGTTTTTTGCTTCGCATCGCAGTGCGTGTAACGGTGTGGGAAACATCCCTCCTCGTCCTCCGCCGACTGCGCTTCAGGTTCAGACTCAGAACCTTGTAGTATTTTTTTGTTTGTATTAGTTTTGGTAGCCATGCCATGCTTGAGTTGCGCGCTGCTGGGAATACCATCCATCTCTTCGGCCTTCAGGTATTACTTTACTCTTGTTTTCGTTCACTTCCAGTTGCTGTCGCCACATATCCCTGTACTTTACTGCAATTGTCGGTTGACACCCAACGTAACGTCCAAAACAGGCCAGCGCTATTCTCAAAAATCGCCAATTAATTTTCATTATTTTTGTCTCAGAAACATAGGTTATAACCCCTCGTTGGAACGAGCTCGTCGAGCTCGTTCCAACAAGGGGTCATAACCTATGTTTTTGAGACAAAAAATGAAAAGAATTAGTTATTCAAGAATTTTTTTTGCAAGTGTCGTCTGCTTCTCATGCTAGGTAAAGGGTTAACAGTTTCTGTAGTCCCTTCGCTAATAAAACTATATCATCAGCAAAGAATAGTCCAGGGATTTTTGTCCCCCCAACTTTGACCCCTTCAATGCATTCCATAATCTCTTCTCCAATGTCTCTGATATAGAATGGAAACAGAATCGGTGACAAAATTAACCCTTACTCGAGGCCTATCTCGATAGGGACCCTTTTTGTAGTGAGGTAGGTTGAGTTCTGGCTGAGTATCCTCTTTTAAGCTCTTCAACATATTAAAATTTTGTGAAAATCAGCTGACATTTAATGTTTGGTGACGCTGACGGCACTAACGTGATCCGAAATACGGCCATAACCGTTGAGGATGAACCAGATCGGCACCACATTTTTAGTTTGAAATTTTGTTGGAGAATTTATTTCGGGAACGAAAGTTTCATAGGCAACTTGAAATTGAAAGTTAAGGAAAAGCGAATAAATTGGAAGCTCTTTTATGAGCTGAAGTCTGAAAATTTGATTTATGCCTGTTCTATGAAATCCCTATCTAAAGCAACACTAAACCATGCGAAAAATGAAAATCTGTTCCGCAAATATGTGCGGAACGAAAATCGTTGACGAACGAAATAGCAGCGAAATTTCCCTGGAATTATCAACAAATCGTGCACCGCAATTAGAATCTGAATCGCAGGCGATAGCAAAAATACCATGCTTGTTGCTTTAAACATAATATATGTAGTATTATTTAATTATTGGCTTTTAAGACCACTTTCGTCAATTATAGCTATATCATGCCAGGGGGTATAAGTTTAAAACCAAGTTTGGCAAATCATGAATATAAGACCTAAAATTAAATGTCCATCGCTTTATCGGAATCTGAATACGGAATGGGCGAGTGTGTGTGAAGTGTGTGGCACATCATACAAAATTTAACATGCCCGTCCCATATCCATGTTCCGACCAAGCCACATATAATTCATTTCAATTGTTATAATTTAATTCAGAGTGTTTACTACAGGCCTGGCATTCTTTAGGAGTACAGGAGTGCTGCACGCCTACTGCACGCCTAGAAAAAATTGAGGAGGGCAATTTTTTGCACCCTTCGATTTTTTGGAATGCCAGACCTGTTTGGGACTGGCTTTAAAATATATTACCATTTAGTCCACCGAGTTCCAATGGGTTCTCTGTGCCAACTGGCACAAAGAACACATTGGAACTCAGGGGACGATTTGTCAATGTTGTGTTGATTTGCAATAATTTATGGCCCATTCTGTGTCGCATTTCGATACATTTTGAGTGTAGAAGACAGTCACATAAGAATTGAATGCAACATTTTTAATAATGAGAAGATGCGAGTTCCAATTTTTCCACCACGCGGTTGAATATAGTACAATTTTTCAGTCACAATATTAATACCTTGAAGTGAATATAACCAAAATAGCATACAAGTTTTTGCATTGAAAATTTCAGGTGCAATTGCACTCCCAAGCAATCTGAGGAGGGCAACTGTTTTGCACGCCTTGATTTGCTAGATTGCCAGGCCTGTTACTAGTATTATAAAGTACTCTTATGCGGCCGAAGTGTCATTTATATCACTTACGGTCATATAAACTTTGTGCAAGCGTTCTATTAGAGACCTTTCGCACTACGAACGACGACTGATGAGAATTACGTATGGGGTACTGCCTTACTGGAATTTGTGTTCTTCCTATCAGCTGTCATTTTCCCTTATCCGTAGTTATGATTACGATTTCTCATTAAAACAGGCATGTTTATCAGTTTGAAATCGTTTTGGGTTCACTCTTAGATTATTTCCTTAAACTATAATCGCATGTGGCATAAATTTCATCTCTCACTAGCAATAAATGAAGAAAATTACGAATCACACACGATCTCATACTCGTCAATTCTGTAAATATAGAATAAACGTATAGTGTTTTAGAATAAACGTATAGTGTTTTCAAGTAAAAATTTTATTCTACAAGTTGGATTAAGAATGAAAGTGACAAGCCTCTTGCGAGTCGGTTTCATTCGTAATTCTACGAGTAGAATAAATTTTTTACTGCCTTACTGGAATTTGTGTTCTTCCTATCAGCTGTCGTTTTCCCTTATCCCTAGTTATGATTACGATTTCTCATTAAAACGGGCATGTATATCATATTGCAAAAACTTTGAAAGCGTTTTGGGTTCACTCTAAGATTATTTCCTTAAACTATAATCGCATGTGGCATAAATTCCATCTCTTACTAGCAATAAAAAAATTCGTGGCCGCGCAACACGAGAAAATTACGAAACACAAACGAACTCGTACTCGTCAATTCTGTAAATATAAAATAAACGTATACTGTTTTGTATATATAAAATAAACGTATAGTGTGTTCAAGTAAAAAAATATTCTACGAGTAGGATTAAGAATGAAACCGACGAGCCTCTGGCGAGTCGGTTTCATTCTTAATTCTACGAGTAGAATAATATTTTTTACTTGAAAACATTATACGTTTATTTTATTTATTCCATAAATCTTCTTCAGAGCAGTCGCGGCAAAATCGTGCTACAATTCGCTACAAAACGCATCGAGAAGTGAGGAGAACATTGGTCCAATTCGATCGACCAGCAAAATTGGCAAAAATAAACAAGGCGCAGTAATACGTTTCTGTCTAAAAATAATTCCCCTACAAACTTGAGCTAAACTTACAAACATACTTTATTATATGAGCAGTATGTGGTGTTTTCTACTGGCATTGTGTAATACTTTCAAAAAGATTAAAAGAAATCAACAATCGAACTATTAATTATGCTAGACAAATGTGGTAGAGGCCAGAGGTCAACAAGTCCGTCGCTACTAGGGGAATAAATTCTTTCAGTGTTAAACCTGTAGGGAAAATTTATCACCCTACTAGGTGAATAAAGCAAAAATTTATCCAAGGTCTTTATTGTTCAAATAAACGGCCATTTATGAGATAAAAAGGTTTTTGACCGCCCAAAGGATTTACGATTGCTATTAACCATTCGTACTTTTTATCAGTCGTCGTTCATTATTCGAAATGTGTCTAATATTTTCAACATGGGCCAATACACGATGCCTCGAATAAGGGAGAGAAAAAAAACAGTGTGAAAAAACCTAACTAACAGCCCAACTACAGCAATTAGTTTAACTGGTAGGGTGCTAATTTATTGTTAGCCGTCAACGTTTTCTCACATGTCTTTGCCTCGCTACAATTTATATAGACACTCTCCCATAAATGTAACACGGCAAATCCATGCAAAGTAAATCACTCTATTTCAAAGATAATATGATACGCATTCAGTGGATATGAAGCTTTCAAACTGAGGCACCTGCACTTCATTGTAATGCCCAAAATATGGACTTTCAGCACTCTATCAGTTAAAGGGTCAATAAATTAAAAAAATGTCGACTATTTAACCCTTTGAACACAAGAGATCGCTTTTACGGGCCAGGAACATAATACGTCATAATTTCATTAACCCTTTACCCAACGTAACGGCCAAAACCGGTCAGCGCTATTCTCAAAAATCGCCTATTAATTTTAATTATTTTTTCATTTTTTGTCTCAAAAACATAGGTTATGACCCCTATTTGGAACGAGCTCGTCGAGCTCGTTCCAATGAAGGGCCATAACCTATGTTTTTGAGACAAAAAATGAAAAAAATAGTTATTCAAGAATTTTTTTTGCAAGTGTCGTCTGCTTTTCATGTTAGGTAAAGGGTTAAGGAGGTTGGCTGCTAAGTGAATGTGGAGGTAGACCAATCAATAATTTCAACGTGCAGCCCTAAGGCTGCACGTTGGAAATATTGATCGGTCTACCCCCAAATAATGAATATGGACTCTTCTAATTGCTGCATTTGAACTGACATGGAACATACCACCAGGGTCCAAATGGTTAGGAAAACCACCATGTCAGTTATGTAAGTGCACCACTATGTTTTAAATATCATCCTATGATTCGATTAAACAAATTATCTGCTAGGCGAGAATTTATCGGACATTTGAAAAGAGGGAGTCTGTAGCTTTTCAACCCGAATTCTTTGGCCGATCACTCACGGGAAATTCCGTATTATGTCATTTCCCATATTCGTCGAAATCAGCTTGCTTAGAAGGATAAAGGCGAAGGCTGTGTTCACGCGAGTCTATTTCTGGCAAACGCATCATGGAAATCTATTTAAGAGTGTCGTTATCGATAAACGTGCTGAGGGTTTTTATTGGTTACATAACTGCAATTTATTTGAAGGTTACGAAGTTTTTTTAAACTAAAAATTCCCCATTATTGCTAAAATAATGCACAGTTGTTTTCCGTGGCGGTCGTTCATGTTTTTCCTAAAAACACACATTGTGACGAGTTTGGCGATCTATTTGTTGTTTAGTACTATTTTTAAGTTATTTTCGACAGGCATATTATTAGTCATCCTTGTGTTTTCCAGGGTTTGTGGGAATTTACACCGGTTTGGGAATCATACACCCTGAGGTGAACCCGAAGGGTGTATGAGTTCTCAGACCGGTGTAAACTCCCATACACCCTGGAAAACACAGGGATAACGGATTTATTTCCAAGAACGTTGGTGTACTTAATACTTTAACCTATATAAAATCAATCAATCAATCAACCTAACAACAAACTGACAGAAAATTTGTACTTTGCAAGTTTCTAACAAAACCAGACAAATATGGATGCCATTGGAACTGACATCCATATCTGTAATATTTTATTGAACATAAATATTAAATTTCTTGTATTTTTATTTTTGTTCTAACATAATCGAGCAGAAGGTTTGAATTAATAATTTAAAATATATACTTTTAAACCATACAGCCTGCTGTTGTGTATTCCTGTTTACACACTGGTTAATCAATGGGTAGACAATATCTACTGTGGATTGCAAGTTACACCATACCGCTCAGCCAATCAAGACGCAGTATTTTGTTTCATTTGGAAATAAAGTTACTAACTGAAAAACAAAAGATAAAACAAACCCTTTCAATTCAGTCAGATTAACCCTTTACCCAACGTAACGGCCAAAACCGGCCAGCGCTATTCTCAAAAATCGCCAATTAATTTTCATTATTTTTTTCATTTTTTGTCTCAAAAACATAGGTTATGACCCCTCGTTGGAACGAGCTCGTCGAGCTCGTTCCAACGAGGGGTCATAACCTATGTTTTTGAGACAAAAAATGAAAAAGATTAGTTATTCAAGAATTATTTTTGCAAGTGTCGTCTGCTTTTTATGTTAGGTAAAGGGTTAAGTTTATCCATGGTCTTCCTAATGCTACGTTCTCACTATAGATGTCTATCCTAGGTCTTTTATCGAACGTCTTTTGTCGATCGATTTATCTCGAACATCAAGAATCTAAAGGTTGTTCTCACTACAGACTTTTGTCGTACGATTTTCATCTGAAGGCTTCTCAGTCGTATTCCCTTCGTCAAATCGAAGGAGTTTTTCGATAAAAAAAGTTGAAATCAAAAGCTTTTGATTGTGTCGACAAAAATTGTATCAGTCAAAAATGGAAAGAAAGTCATCTGTCTTGCGTGCTCTCACTGTAGATTTTTGTTCATACGCTAAAAAGCTTTTGTGAGAACACAGTTTTATTCATTTTACTTTATATATTCACGACGTTTTTTCGTCCAGTTCTAAAAAAATATGCTCTTGTTATTCTGTCCTCTTTGCACAAAAGCCCTATAGGCATGTGTGTAAAAAAGGACATACTCTGTCATAAGCACAACATGATACAGTACGTGGAGAGTGGATTGTAACTAAACCACCCACGGAGTGGAGTTATCACCCAAGCTATAACATTGAAATTGTGTACATATCGACAAAAACACAAGCAGTGTTTCAGCCAATGGACCTCCGGTTTTAAACCGGAGGTCCATTGGCTGAAACTTTGCTTGTGCTGGTTATGCTTTGCAACAAATTAGCAATTATTGCTTGGGTGGAATCTCCACTCTGAGAGCGATTTAGTGATAATACACTTTCCATGTACTGTAAGTCGCGCACATAATGAAAGTGGACCGACTATGTTGGGTGTAACACATTATATACAACTCAAAGTTTGCTAAGCACCAAATATTTGACACATCATTGTGAAATTTTCTTGTGACATATTTGCGATATCTTTGGTGGATATGATTGAGGAATGTATTGAGGTCCCATGTGTTTACATTAGGATAGACAGGCAGACTTTTCGTGACAGTCATGGAAAGCATGTACCCCTTGATTTTCATCATGTTTTCGTGTACTGTCTACATGTACATGACATGTGTAGGGCATCCAGTCTTCATTTCAACACAAACCCTTGTGATTTAATGATTGAATATGGCAAATGCAAATGTAAGAAGACATTTTTCGGAAGCAGAAATGTGGCGGGCTGTATGGATGGTGGTGCAAGGGGCTACCCATCGTCAGGTTGATGAAGCCCTTGGTGTGCACCATATGGTGATCACCAGAGCCTGGGCAAGATTTCAGCAGTATAGCACACCAGTCAGACGGCTTGGTGGTGGCAGAGACAGGACAACAGCTGCAACTGAAGACGGGTATTTGATCATCCAGGCCCGTAGGAAGCGCTTTGCCACAGCAACCCAGCTTTGCAGTGACCTTCAGAATGCATCCGGGGTAAATGTTTCGACACAGACTACCCGGGCAAGGTTGCACGAAGGTGGTCTCCAATCGAGAAGATCATGTATTCGCATTCAGCTGTCCCAGAACCACCGCCAGGCACGATATGAATGGGCCATGGACCACATTGGATGAACCAGAGAAGATTGGCGACCTGTCCATTTTACAGATGAGTCAAGGTACTGCCTAGACTACACAGATAGGCGTTCTAGGCTATGGAGAAGACCAGGAGAGCGATTCCATGCAGCCAACATTGCTGAGCATGATCGCTATTGTGGAGGGTCAATAATGGTCTGGGGTGGCATCAGCTGGAATGGACGTACAGAGCTCTGTATCCTTGACCGTGGTACATTGACAGCACAGCGGTATATTGATGAGATCCTGGATACCCACGTCAGATTGTATGCAGGTGCAGTGGGTGATAGATTCATTCTGACGGACGATAATGCCCGTCCTCATGTTGCCCATGCTGTCCGGGAATACCTACAGAGGGAGGGGATTGAGCGTATGGACTGGCCAGCAAGATCCCCTGACCTCAATCCAATCAAACATGTCTGGAATGAGTTGCAGCTTGCAATTTCAGCCCGTCCAGACCAACCAAGAAGTATGCAGGACCTTGCTGCCATGCTGGTCCAAGAATGGAACATCATCCCACAAAGGACCATCAGGAACCTGATTGGGAGCACGAGAAGGCGTTTTCAAGCTGTAATTAACAATAATGGGTCTCAAATCGATATTGAACCCATACCAGTTCGCTTCGTCAACTTTTTGGAAAATTTGAAAAAAATTCCTCTTTTACCAATAATATCCATTTTCCATGGTTATCGTATTCAAAAGCTAAAAAATAATGTCAAACACAAACAAAATCTTAATTTCTGTACTTAAATCATTAAAAATATAATTAAATAAAAAATATATACACTTTTCATAACAATATTTCATCTAAAACGTAAAACAGGTAGTTGGATATACTTGGTGCTTAGCAAACTTTGAGTAGTATATCTATATCATTAGCACAAGATACTAAGTCGTGCGCACGAGTTAATATCTCACACGCACGAGATACTAAGTAGCGCCCACCATATACTATTTCATGCGCACGACATACTATGTCATGCACATGATGACAGAAGACCGACTCAGTGTAGGTTATGTGCGCGACACACAACATGTATATCGATAGCGCACACAGTATGCCATACACACGGCATGATATGTCGTTCACACGCATGATATGTCGTGCTTGCGACATTTTATCTCGGGCGCACGACTTGGTATGCCATGCACACGACAAACTATATCGCGCTCACGGCTTAGCATATCGTGCGTGCGCGTACGAACGACTTATTTTATTTTTCAGCTCGGAAGGTGTAGCGGATGACCTAAAATTCTCTTGGGTTTTGAATATACTGAAAGGTTAATATCCACGAGAACGCGTTTTCCGGTTCTGTTATACCAGGCGGACGAAAAACTTTGAAAAAAACATGGGCAAGAATGAATTTCGTATTATTTTGGACATTTGTTCTCAAAATATAAAAAAAAATCACGTTTTTTGACAAAATAAAAATTATTTGAGCTCAAAAATGTAAAAAATCTGTTTGAAACCCTCATCGATCAAAATTTTCGGTCGAGAAAGGGGAACAAGGCCATACAGTTAAAACTAGAAGTCCTGTCACGAATAGTGCGCTTATCTAGGCTTAACTGCGCGTTGGAATTGCGCGCAATTGCCATATCGAATGACATCCAAAGCACGGCAGGTTCTCCTGGGTACTCATAACAAACACATGAAATGTTTCTGCCAATGGACCTCCGGGTTACCCGGAGGTCCACTGGCTGAAACATTGCTTGTGCACAGGCCATATGTACAGAATTTGATAGCTTTACTATGGCCATAACGCGTACATTAACGCGCAGATCAACGTGCTGTTTGTGCGCATTTCATGATAGGACTTCTAGTTTTAACTGTATATCAGACTACATTGCCCCCTCATATTGCTGGAATACTGTAGGTATGAATGAGTACAGTCACAGTGGACTGGTCGTAATCCACGCGTTGGCAGTTATGTCCACACATGCCTTTACCAGGTACAAAAAAATCATCAACAAAATTTTAATTAATGAAGAACAGGGTTGTACCCGGTGCTTCATTAACCCTTTACCTAACACGAAAAGAAGACTTGCAAATAAAATTCTTTGAGCACTAATGTTTTGTTTATTTTTTTGCGTCAAAACATAGCTTATGAACCCTCATTGGAACGAGCTCGTTGAGCGCGTTCCAGTGAGGGGTTGTAGACTATGTTTCTGTGATAAAAAATGAAAAAGTAATACAAATTGAATGGTGAATTTTGAGAATAGTGCTGGTCGGTTTTTGTCGTGACGTTAGGTAAAGGGTTAAATAAAATTTTGAAACTTATTCCTATAATGAGTATTTGGAATCTACTATTATTGCATCTGTGGAAATATTGCCCAACCGTGGAAAGTGACCAGTCCACTGTGGCCGGACTGTACCTCCAACCAAGGTAGTAGACGTGTGTCAGAGTTCAGATGATCAGTATGTGGAGAATGTCACCGAGGGTCTCATGTGAAGTCATATCGCGGTGTATTGTGGTCACATGGTAACCACATGCGCTTCCTTGTCGTGACTTCATTGCCTTAGTGATGCGTGGTGTGAGTGCGTTTGTTAGCGAATAAATATTCTCTGGTTAACAACCATTGTTAACCCTTTAACTAACACGAAAAGCAGACGACACTTGCAAACTAAATTCTTGAATAACTATTTTTTTTCATTTTTTGTCTCAAAAACATAGGTTATGACCCCTTATTGAAACTAGCTCGTTCCAAAGAGAAGTTATAACCTATGTTTTTGAGACAAAAAATGAAAAAATAAAATTTGAATAACGCTGGCCGGTTTGGGCCGTTACGTTGGGTAAAGGGTTAACTGGCAGAGTGCTGATTTATCATCATCAAAATGTGTTCACAAATCTTTGCCTTGTTACAGTCAATAGACACACTCCCAGAAATTGTAACAAGGAAAATCGATATATACCAAATATTTAAGATTCACAGATACTATGAAGGATACCCACATAATTTCAAGCCTCTTAGTTGCAGTACCTACTCTTTGGAGTAAAACCCAAATATGAGCTTCAGCACTCAGCCAGTTAATTTGCTTCGAGAAAATATAAATCCACAATACAGATAACTTTGTTGGGTTTGAATTAATTTAGGCCAAACACTATTAATTAATTGATTCCCATGTGTAATTTGGGCGTGGTGGACACCCTGGAACACTTTCTTCTAGAATGCCCAAAATACCAGTCGAAAAGAATAAGATTCACTGGGAGCATAATGTGAAAGTGGGATGGGAGAATGAAGGACATGTGGTTAGCGGGGGACTTTAAGGAGAGGGTTAATATGCTAATCGGAGAGATTGGGAAGAATGGGGCAAGGGTTGTCATCAAGCAGTTCGTCTCCGAGTGTTGGGAGGAGAGAAAAAGCGTGGGAATAGGGAGGTAGTTGGGAGTACAGGGTTAACCAAGGCCTTCTCATCCGAGAACCGCGACAAATCAGCGGCCGGCCAAAGTGTTACTATTATTATTATGCATTTTGTTAAAACGAATGAGGGAGGGCGGTTTTTATTTTTATTTTTTTGTTTCCTGATGGAATGGTCGCCGATTCCTGTAATCCAATTGTGAAAGCCTAAAATTAAATACTTAGGTTTCCATGTTGATTTCGCTCATAGTTTTTTTTTTGTAACAGCGATCACACAACACAAAATCAATATACAGTACGTGGAGAGTGGATGGTAACGAAATCACCCACAGAGTGGGGTTATCACCCAAGCTATAACTTTCAAATTCTGTACATATCGACAAAAAAACACAAGCAGTGTTTCAGCCAATGGACCTCCGGGTTTAACCCGGAGGTCCATTGGCTGAAACTTTGCTTGTGCTGGTTATGCTTTGCAACAAATTTGCAATTATTGCTTGGGTGGAATCTCCACTTTGCGAGTGATTTAGTGATAATACATTCTCCACGTACTGTAGAACAACAAAAATGGAGATAAAAAATAATGAGTTTTTTAAATGCTTGAGTGCGAGAAGCCATAATCAGGCTTTTCAAAAAACGAGGCTACCAGAGTAAAATTAACATTTTGCTTACCCAAGTTTCGTATTCAGTTAAACGTAAATAATTGTTTATACAGATCTGTTCTATTACAAATTATTGGACAGTGACTGTTGTCACTCTCCAATAATTCGTAATAGAACCGTTTTTAATGAACAAATTAAGACGACCAAAAATAATCTAGTCCTCAACCAGTTAAATAAATTATTATTTATTTATTAATTTGTTGGCGTTTAAGGTCACATATTTATGCACAATGGCTAATCATGACCGTGACAGTTTTACGGGTGGAGGACCAGTTAAATAATATTTATTTTGTTTACATATGAGAACCATGTCGTATTTTGCGAATAACAATACTGTTTCAATGTATACGACATAATGCATCGCAAATCGCGGTGTGATACCGCTAAAATCACATGGTTGTTTTGTACATTTTGAATTTTGCCTCTGAAATAAAAATGACGAACGTGAGCCGGAAAAACGAATGCGCCGCTGCCCGAGAATCAAAAACTTAATTTTCTTTAGCCTTATGTCGCTACAATAGTAATATTTGTGAGAAATTTGTTCTATTGATAGATATGGGAGGCCGTTGTAGACTGTAAAGACCCGGATGGATATTGGTACATAATAAAGAACCTTCCGTATAAAGAAGTATTTGAGAACTATCTTGCTATGAAGTTTCAAGCAACTTATGACGGCTCAAGTCCCATTGGAAAAGGGAGCGAAGCCTTGCGTGTTGGAAATGACTGGTGTTCATCACGTGACTCGGGAACTGGTAGCAACACAAAAAGAGGAGGTGGCATGATGAAAAGGGTCATTGGTCCGGGACCATGCAGTTTAGCAGTTGGTAAGTAAATGTCCTGACATATTTCATGCGTCCCGAGCAATGTGGCAAAGTCAAAATTAACACTTGTTTCTTCTGTTCTATTTGCAACTGTAAAGAGGCGGTTGTCAGAAAGGGTTTTACTATTGAAGATGGGATTGCTGTCAAAGCAATCCCATCTTCAATAGTAAAACCCCTTACTACTATCATATGTTACAGGACGTTTAGTTGGCGAACTTAGTGAGAACTAATATTGCCCCACTGAGCCTCCTGCGCACCGTATTTGCCAATTAAACACCCCATAACATCATAAGTTATTGTGATGAATTGACGGTAACATGGTCTGAGGTTTGCGGCTCGGGGCTTATGTTCAAACGAGTCGCGAAGGCAGATGACATGGCCACTAGGGCTATGGTAAAAATGTGGAGGTTGAAATTTTTATATTAGTATTTATTTTCACGGCCTTCTTACCAGATGCAACAATTAATAAAACCAATGTAAATGTTGAAAATAAAACATGCCGTCAAAAGTTACGGGTGGGGGGGGGGGGGGGGACTTTGACGTAGTTTGTGGGTGTGTCAGTTTCAAGAGAACATTTTCCTTTGCCAGGGTGGCAATTGTGGAGTAATTATGCCTGACGGAGGAAAATGAATATGGGGTTCGTCATATCGACCAAATACGCCCAAATGCCCCTCCCCCAACCCCTGTTAACTACAGCAGTCACCCATCAATTTAATTCTAACGGAATAATTTGTATTTAAATTATTTGTTTTTATATAAAGGTACGAGCTAACAATACTAACCTATGTTCCAATAAGAGTAAAATCCTCACCCTCCGACTGGCTGAGAGCTGACGTAGTTTCTTTTATGTTTACGGCTTCATTAGCTAATGTTACAGTCTGACGTCATGACGCGAAATATTTGAAATGATGTCGCCCGTTTCGTACGGCAGCGTATTAGCGCCATTTCGTTTTTTGCGTAACTTATATTAAACTGTAATTGCAATTTAGCTAAATTGTAATTACAACTTAATAAATTGTAATTACAACTTAATAAATTGTAATTACAACTTAGCTTAAATTGTAATTACAATATAGCTTAAATTGTAATTACAACTTAGCTTAAATTGTAATTACAATATAGCTTAAATTGTACAACTAAGTTGTAATTACAATTTGTAAGTTGTAATTACAATTTATTAAGTTGTAATTACAATATAAATAAATTGTAATTACAATTTAAGCTATATTGTAATTACAATTTAAGCTAAGTTATAATTACAATTTAAGCTATATTGTAATTACAATTTAAGCTAAGTTGTAATTACAATTTATTAAGTTGTAATTACAATTTAGCTAAGTTGTAATTACAATTTAAGCTAAGTTGTAATTACAATTTAAGTTATATTGTAATTACAATTTAAGCTAAGTTGTAATTACAATTTATTAAGTTGTTATTACAATTTAGCTAAATTCACACGTGTAGCAGACAGTGTTATGAATGAAGTGTTGTTTACATTACAAACAAATTTATGATTTGAACTAAGATGGAATGAGTTGATTTGATTTATTGTTTATTTATTCACTACTGTCGTGGGGTACACGAGAGGTTTATTTACTAAACGTGTGATCGTTAAAAGTTGCCTTGAACAAGGCAACTGTTAACGATCACAGGTTCAGTAAATAAGCCCCTCGTGTTTCACGATGTAGGTTTTGGGCTGTGGGTAGGGTCGTATTGGAACATATACGTTATTGTGATAAACTGACGGTAGCATTAGTGGGTACGGAGTTAATTACTTGAATACTGTAATGAGGGTGGGAGAAAAAATGAGTGAGCAAGAAAGGGGATGAATGAGTTTCTCTGGGCACGCTAAAAAAAGAAAAATTAAAGAGGTGACATATAGGACCAAATGGACTGGGTGCTATTTCAACAATACTTTTATGTACTGTACTAAATTATGTTAGCACATGTCACGTAAATAAAGATATATTACTACTACAGTACGTGGAGAGTGGATTGTAACTAATTCACCCACGGAGTGGAGTTATCACCCAAGCTATAACTTTCAAATTTTGTACACATCGACAAAAAACACAAGCAATGTTTCAGCCAATGGACCTCCGGGTTAAACCCGGAGGTCCATTGGCTGAAACTTTGCTGGTGCTGGTTATGCTTTGCAACAAATTTGCAATTATTCCTCGGGTGGAATCTCCACTCTGTGGGTGATTTAGTGATAATACACTCTCCACGTACTGTACATGTATCATTAATTTTATATTCCATGTTTTAATGATATTCAAACCCATGGCGGACGAATTTCGTAAACTTGCAAGCCGACGAATTGGGCAAAATTGCTAGCGGACGATTCGGTGCGCTGGCGAACTCAATGGGTAAAATTGTAAGCGGACGACTCGGCTTGCGGACGAAACGTCCGTATACCCTTTTTTAAAGCAAACTTACTTTTACTGTACAACACCTTGACATTCTGATAATTTAAAAACTGCGTTTCTATTCATCTTGATACTTCACGAGATACGTGTCAATACATATCTGTATACAATTATTGTTTGGGTGGAAACTCCACTCTGTGGGTGATTTAGTGATAATACACTCTCCACGTACTGTACTACTCCACATGATCTGGGTCAATAAAACCAGACAATCCGTTTAATGTAATGAGAAAAAAGAAATACGCGGTATAATCCCGAGGAGGCTGAGACACAACAGAAGCGAAATGCACCGTAAAAGCCCACCCTGAAGAGGCCAAGAAAAGAAAAACAGTATCCAAACGGGCCATCACCCCCCTCCCCCTCACAAAAAGCAGACACAAAAAACTGAACTCTCTATAAATCTGCCAGATTTTATACTTGCCAGTCCCAAATCTGGGTAAAAGATGTGGGGAATTGATAAATTAAAAAGGGAAAAGAAATAAATAAATAAATAAATAAATAAATAAATAAATAAATAAATAAATAAATGTGAAATGCACCGTAAAACCCCACCTTGAAGAGGCCAAAAAAAGAAAAACAGTATCCAAACGGGCTATTCCATCCCACCCCCCCCCAAAAAAAAAAAAAAGCAGACGCAACAAACTGAACTCTCTAAATTTGCCAGATTTTATACTAGCCAGTCCCAAGTCTGGGTAAAAGATGTGGGAAATTGATAAATTAAAAAGGGAAAATAAATAAATAAATAAATAAATAAATAAATAAATAAATAAATAAATAAATAAATAAATAAATAAATAAACAGTAGAAAAGTTCACTGTACAAAGAAAAAAAAAACCCAAATCTGCGAAGTATTGCAGTTGCCGATTTTAAGCCCAGGTAAGAGATGAGGAGTGTTGATAAATTATAACCTATATATTTTTTAGTCAATCTCTTAAGTGGCTCATTTCAGAAAAGGACGCAGACGATATCAAAATTTATTATTTTAAATATAATTTTTTTTTTTTTCAAAAAATTTCAACAAAACCATATCATGTGACCCCTCGTTGGAACGAGCTCGTTCCAACGAGGGGTCATATGATATGGTTTTGTTGAAATTCTTTGAAAAATAATATTTTTTCAACTGCTGAATTTGCATTTCACGCGGGCGGATATGGGCGATTCGTTGGGTATGCCTGGTAGAAATGAGGCTGAAAGTGAGATTCTCTATCAGACTTTAAACCTAAAATAATAAGAGGTTAAAAAATCAAGATATTACCACCATATTTAGTATACATTTTATATATAATATAGCGTATACTTTCCCGTTTATTTGATATTTTCAAGACTATTAATTTACTTACGGATCTCATTATACCTCGTTATACCTGGTTGCGAAAACTGAGACCGTAAATCGGAAGTCGCGCTTTACATTAACCCTTTACCTAACCCGAAAAGCAGACGACACTTGCAAACAAAATTCTTGAATAATTCATTTTTTTCATTTTTTGTCTCAAAATCATAGGTTATGACCCCTCGTTGGAACGAGTTCGACGAGCTCGTTCCAACGAGGGGTCATAACCTATGTTTTTGAGACAAAAAATGAAAATATTTTGAAAATTAATTGGCGATTTTTGAGAATAGCGCTGGCCGGTTTTGTCCGTTACGTTGGGTAAAGGGTTAAGGATCTCCAGTGAGTCCCTATTCTATTCTAAAATTTATGAAGCAAGTTCAGTAAATTAAGTCTGGCGAGGTAATGATTTACTTTTCTAAACAAGTATCGAGCTCGTTCCAATGAGGGATCATTAACCTATGTTTTTGAGACAAAAAATGAAAAAATAATGAAAATTAATTGGCGATTTTTGTGAATAGCGCTGGCTGGATTTGCCCGTTACGTTGGGTACAGGGTTAAAAGAGTAATTGTAGGGGTTAAAATCAAGATACCAAAGTTCGGATATACATTGAATATACCCCAGATCACCAGATAGTGTTCATTTGGTGTTTTGGGGACCAGAAGTTTACTTGCAGTCTCTCTGTCCGAAGTTGCGGAAAAGTGAGATCGCAAGTTGGATATCGCGCTATATACATTAAAGGTACAATTTTTGGGGTTAAAATAAAAAAAATATCGGTACCAAACTTCGGATATATATTTGGTATACCACATATTTGGTATACCACATATGATCAGATATTGTTCGTTTGGGGACTCGAACCCCTGTACTTCGTCTGTGGCCACTTGCGGTCTCATTTTCTATCTGCGGTTTTACTTCAGTACGATCGGTCTCGTTGTTTTCTACTTGCAGTCTATTTTAGTTCGGCCTGGTATACAATGTCACTTGCAAAAAAAAGTGGGTTGGACTTTCTAGTCGGATTGTTTTCGTTTCACTGTTGCTAAAACACTTTTGCAGAGATCGTGAAAGTAAATACATTATAGATTGCGTTGCTTGTATAGTTTAACCCTTTAACCAACGAATCGCCCGCATCCGCGCGCGTAAGATGCAAATTCAGCAGTTGAAAAAATATTATTTTTCAAAAAATTTCAACAAAACCATATCATGTGACCCCTCGTTGGAACGAGCTCGTCGAGCTCGTTCCAACGAGGGGTCACATGATATGGTTTTGTTGAAATTTTTTGAAAAATTTAAAAAAATTATATTTAAAATAATAAATTTTGATATCGTCTGCGTTGGGTAAAGGGTTAAAAACAATGCCCGTAAAATGAAAATAAAGCAAAATCAAATAAAGGAGAATTACAAATATTCGTTTCAGATTTTTGCAGAGTTCCATTTTTTATCAACTCAATTCAATCTTTCTCGTGGATGTGATACACCGTGAACTGTGTCAAAAATCGTCCCAGATATAACGCTCGCTAAATAATGTCCGAATTGTTGGGTGGACAGAAAAAGTAGTTCACTCCCATTATACGCTTTATCTATCTACGAATATAGAGAAAATATTAAAGCTGTATAAATTGATATCGCCTGATTGGGAGATATAGAGAATCGATTTTACGATAGTGAAGTCGCGCCAAACCCCTGAGGAAATTATCTATTCTGTTGTGTATGATAAACTGAGGCGGGAAAAGCGAAGGTGTGCAAGGGTGAGTATTTTGAAGGACATAAACATATTTTGAAGCGATAGCTGGAATTGAGATGTTTAGATGAAGTTTCCTTTGATAACTCACTTCACTTTCCTTATGTTACAGAAAAGTGTGAAACGTGCTGGCTATAGTACGACGAAAGTGCTGTGGTTGGCTTCAGGGGAAAGACTTGTACGCTTTTGTGTGTGCATTTGAAGGACACAATCGTGTTTTGAAGGAATTTGGAATGCTGGTTTCTAATCCACCGTTGGGAATCGAACTCATGACAACCCCGGTTGGCAATCGGGAGTCCAACATCTATACTACTAGACCACTGAACTCTCTGCAGCATCATAAATTGCGACAGAAAAAGGGATGTGTAGGGGTGGGGGTGGGGCTGCTTTTTACAAATCATTTATCTTGTCCCCAACTCCGAGAGTTGACGAATTAAAAAATTCTCCTGGATATATTTATTCCAAATTTAATTATCAACTAACCCTGTGCCTGACACGAAGAGAAAACAATACTTGCATTAACGTTTCTGAAGAAATAATAATAATAATAATAACAATAATAATAATAATAATAATAATAATAATAATAATAATAATAATAATAATAAGAAGAAGAAGAAGAAGAAGAAGAAGAAGAAGAAGAAATTTTATTATACGCTAAACGATAGAGTATCGAAGACATTGCGGAAAAATACAAATCGTATCCCCCACTGTGAAGATATAGACATTTTCACTTTCGCGGTATCAATCAAAATGGTGGCTTTCAAAGCATCCCTTCAAGGTGAATACGGTCAAATTATCACTGGAAATGATCAATTTGTTCTAAAAACGTATAATGAAAAGTAAATCCAGTGTTTTTGAGTGGATATCGACCATTTCCAGCAATAATTCAACATGTATTCACCTTGAATTGATGCATGAAACCCGCTAGTCCAAACATGGCCTGAAAGTCCGTAATATACGTTTATGGTTTGGTACGTCCTTTTAAAGGACTTACCAAACCATAAACTTATATTACGGATTTTCAGGCCTTGTTTGGACTAGAAATCTGCCAGCTGAATTAGATTGCAAGACGCTATCTGTCCGAGTATCGATCAAATCACTTCCGCGTATCAATGATTCAATGCGCTTTTACTTTCATGCATCAAGTCAAGGTTGAAACGAGTGGAATTATCAGATTCTTATAAAAAGCGTAAAATAAAAAGAAAATCTAGTGTTTTTGAGTGGATACCGAAAATTCACATGGCAACATATCAATTTTTTTTTTGGGGGGGGGGGGGGAGGGGAGGGGGTATTTTATGAGGTTATTTATTTCGTGGATATGAAGATTTGTTCTACTGAGCGGGATTGATGACTTGGTGAGACAGAAAAAGGTTATATTTATTTATTTATTTATTTATTTATTTATTTATTCATTTATTTATTTATTTATTTATTAGGGTTTAACGACACTTTAACAGCCAGGGTCATATTATGTCGGTGACAGTTTTACGGGTGGAGGAAGCCGGGGTACCCGGAGAGAACTACCGAGCAACGACGAGCAGCTGTCAGCTCTCCAACATCGTAACTCTGAACTCTGCACAGCGGCACAGGCAGGGTTAGATCGGTTGAAGACATGCGCATCATCGGCGTGCAGTACGCCTTAGTACACAGCGTCATCGTACCCCCATGTAGGCAATCAGAGTTAAGTGCCTTTCCCAAGGGCACAACGCGGGAGCACGCTGAAATGGTCATCCATCCAACTTCTAACCGCTGTCGTCGACGTTGCTTGCAGAAAAAGGTTGGTACTCTCGCCAGTGTGAAATAATTAGTATATTGTAACTATAGGACCATACCATTCAGAGGCACTGTTTTAATGAGACGATAGTTGTCTGAATCTTTTGTGGAGATTTCGGAAACAGGAATTCAGGCACAACAAACTCCAGTAGGATATCACATCTGGTGTATGAAGTGATGTCATCCGTCACACGATTTATGACAACATATTGGTTTCCAAATTAGTGCGCGTGATAAGCCATTTTGCTACGTTAGTACCATGGTCATGCAAGGCTGTTACTGTGCTTACACACAACGCGTTGTAAAGGTTGCGTGTCGTTCTGCGTTTATTGCACGGCTTCACGTCTATTAAAACAACAATTATTAGAAGGAAACTTGGCAATTCAATTGACACCTATCAACAAAAAGAACACATTTATCGCCAACCAAATTTGCGAGGGGAACACTGGCACAAGGAACACATTGGAACTCCGGGGTCGATTTTCAGGTATCGCTAGCAATTCAAATTGTAATTGCGTTGCACGATTTGTAGAAAATTTCACTGAAATTTCGCTTCTATTTAAAGGTAGTCGGTCAACGATTTCCGTTCCGCACATATATGCGGAACAGCTTTTCATTTTCCACGCGGTTTAGTGTTGCTGTAGACATGGATTTCATAGAACAGGCGTGTAATAAATAAACAATCTGTCATTTGCAGAATGAGGTTGCCAGAGGGTGAATTTGCAGATGCTATCCCATACGGTGGTCCAATTTATCATCTGGATACCCCTTTCTGTTTCTGTCTTGATTAGGCTTGAGGTTCACACAGGGTATATTTAGTGATGCCAATGTGCTGTGCAGGGTTGCATCACCAAATTCTTCCTCTAGGAGCCTCATTTTGTAAATGACAGTTTGCTTATTTCCCGTCTTGATCGTATTCTGTCTTATAAAGCAAACGCGGTGTCTACTACTACCGCCATCGACGAGTCTTTTACCATTACTTCCTCCTCTAACTTATGCGCAGGACCGGGGAGAGGATATTCGGATCCGGGGTTAATTCTGTGACTGGTTCCCTTTGAAAAGTGTCGGGATACTGATGCGAATGTCGAATGCACGAGCGATGATTGGGGTGGGGGGTTGGGGATGTTTTCCCCCAAGAAAATTTTGAAGTCAGTTATTACATGGAGACTTTTGACGGCTTTTTTGATAAAAAGTGACGTTACTTTTTTTGACGTCGAAATTACGGTTTCTGGAGTATGTACATCAATCATTATCCAGTAATCAAGAGTTATAGCTTTTGACTACTTGACGTGATAAATACATTACGTCAAATTGATTTAACAAAGTTTAATCCATTCATGCGGTCCACAATTACAACTGTAGATCAAGTGTAGAGCTCCATTCACGACACAGACCCTTAACTGTTGGCACAAGAGGCAGTACTTTGGGAATGGGGGTGGGGCTAGTCCAAACATGACCTGAAAGACCGTATTTCCATTTTTTGGTTTGGTACGTCCTTTGAAAGGACGTACCAAACCCAAAAATTAAAATACAGTCTTTCAGGCCATGTTTGTACTGGCAGAACTAACCCAAGAATCATGGATACCTGGACCAAACTCGGGACTCACACCCTCTCCCCGGCGCTACTGATGCATCTAGCCTATTGTTATTGATATCTGCTTTGGCCACTGTCCCTTAGTGCTACTATCACTAATGTCTTCTTCCATGGCTTTACCTATCTGTCATGTGATCGAATTCTACAAATACTGACTTTTACCACAAGGTCACTGATACTTGTTTCTATAATGCCCTTCATTATCCGTCCGGTAATCAGATGTAGAGATATACAGTTACAACTAGAAGTCCTGTCATGAAATGCGCACAAATAGCACGTCGATCTGCGCGTTAATCTACGCGTTATGGCCGTAGTAAAGCCATCAAATTCTGTACGTATGACCTGTGCATAAGCAATGTTTCTGCCAATGGACCTCCGGGTAACCCGGAGGTCCATTGGCAGAAACATTGCCTGTGTTTGCTATGAGTAACCAGGAGAACCTGCCGTGCTTTGGATGCCATTCGATATGGCAATTGCGCGCAATTCCTACGCGCAATGAAGCCTAGATAAGCGCACAGTTCGTGACAGGACTTCTAGTTTTAACTGTATCGTAATACTGTTTTTTCACTTCTCGGGATAAAGTTCTACCGACGCCTATGGCTGAACCACAAAATTCATGTTCTCGACAAATTAAAGATTTACTTCAACATTTCAGATTTAGTTTCAAAATGGCAATTATGGCCATCAACTGACCATCGTCAAGAATCAAAGTTCACAATCGTCTTCCCCGAGACAACAACCAACTGGAAAGTGAAGCTACAATTTTCGAAACCTACGTACAACTTCACTGTAAGTGGACTCTTCTACCATTTGTGAATGAAATATTGTACGTTCTGCACATATATAGGCTTTTGTTATATAGAAGGTAGATAACTATGCATACAGATTGCGGAAAATCAGGCAATCTGATTGGTTAGTTAGCGCCAGGAAAGTCAACGGATTGGGTGATCTAGATTAATGAAACAACTAGAGTACTCGGAATACTGTCAGAACTAACAAGAACAGACCAGAACAGTTAAATATAGCAATAATAAGCAAAGCTGTTCCCGCTGATAGGCTCTTCTAATCTACTGGAGTATACACCAGGACAAAGGAACATGGCCAGGTAGACGAAACCTATTGCATAGATAGATAGAAGCAGAAAATTCTGAAAGAATAATAATAATAATAATAGTACATGTCGGGTTGTTTGTGGTAATTCGTGATACTCCGATTCAATCGAACACACCCTCCGAACATACCCCTGTCCTATGAGAAGGTTTTAGGTCACATAGCAACCACGTGATACCATAGAAACCAAGAAGGCCGCCTCCAGTATACAAAATGGACGACGGAAACACGTATCACCCTAACAACGCACACTAACACCACGTATCACTATGGGGATGATGTCACAAGATGGCCGCCCACACGCGTTACCATGACAACACAACATAGCGCCACTGTGTCACGTGACATGACATCACTTCCGGGGTCATCCACCGGGGCCATCCAAATATTCCCTGTTCGAGAACATACACTACTACTACTAACGCCTCGCAAACAGGGTATGCATTGGTTGAAGACAAGTGCACCATCGACGTGCAGTACGCCTCACGTGTGTGGTACAACATTATTTTTATCTCAGATTCTGGAATATCATAAACAAACGTTAACCATTTGAACAAGAGAGGCCTCTTTCCTGCCCTGGAACGTGATACATCGTACCTTAATTAAGTGGGATGCCTGTTTAATTAATGTGTTGGGTAGACCAATTAATATTATCCTTGGGACTGCACATGGAAAATATTAATAGGTATACCCCACAAATAATGAATATGGACTCTTCTAATTGCTGCCATTGAAGTGACATGGAAGATTCCACCATTGTTCAAAGGGTGAATTTAGTCATCCAACAAAGGTTTTGACTTTTGCTATTGTCAGCCTTTTTTTCTCCTGTACCAAATCACGGCCACAATTTTCAACCTACCCTCACGAAATTAGGCACAAACTTTTTCCGCCGCTCAAAGTATTGGAGCCAGATTTTGGATTTTCGACCTTTACTCATAAACAAGACGCAATTTACGCGTTCTCCTTGATCTTTTAATATACTTGGCATTTTGTTTAGCGAGTAGTTTTATAAGTGATTTACAAGTTTTTATTCTTTCCATGAAAGCAATTAAGTAATCTCTTATATTAAAGGAAAGGACAATGTCTGTATTATACATCACAATGTGCATACTGTTGATTTCACGAACACAAAAAAAGTTACGGAACATCAAAAAATGGTGAAAAACCGTTTCCTTATTTTTAAATTGGTTTCAGCGGGGAATAATAGTCGAACAGCCAAAGTGATTAGCCCTTTACCCAACGCAGACGATATCAAAATTTATTATTTTAAATATTATTTTTTCAAATTTTTCAAAAAATTTCAACAAAACCATATCATGTGACGCCTCGTTGGAACGAGCTCGACGAGCTCGTCCCAACGAGGAGTCACATGATATGGTTTTGTTGAAATTTTTTGAAAAATAATATTTTCTTAACTGCTGAATTTGCATATTACGCGGGCGGATGCGGGCGATTCGTTGGGTAAAGGGTTAGGAAAAATGTAAAAAGGGTTAGGAAAAATGTAAAAAAACACCCTCTGTGTTTTTCACTATCCTTGGGAAAATGTCTGAAATTTGTGAAAGGATTATTTGATTGATTGACTGATTTATTTATTTATTGATGTTTAAGGTCATATACTTATGCACAATGGCTAATCATGACCGTGACAAATTTACGAGTGGAGGAAGCCGGAGTACCCGGAGAAAACCACCGAGCAACGACGAGCAGCTGACAGCTCCCCAACATCGTAACTCCGAACTGCAGCACAGGCAGGGTTAGATTGGTTGAAGACATGCGTACCATCGACTTGCATACGCCTTAGTACACGGCGTTATCGTGCCCCCATGTGGGCAATTGGGGTTGAGTGCCTTGCCCAAGAACACAACGCGGGAGTCCGAATTGATCGCTCAGACGGTCACCCATCCAATGATTAACCGGGCTCGACGTTGCTAACTTCGGTGATCTGACGAGAACCGGTTACCGCAACGCCACCGCGCCCCCTTGTGAAAGGATGCACGCATTGATGTTACAACTTCGCGAATATTTCGAAATTCCAATTTTTATAGGAAATTCCCATACCATTAGTTTTAAATTTAGAAAGCTAATGGGAGATACCTCTCCTGTAAATCTCTCCCAATGCTGAAAATTGTCAGCCATGAGATTCTGAACAGCAGACGATGCATTTTGTGGAAATAATAAAGTTTTCAATATTTTGTTTTTAAAACAACGTCTATAATAAGAGAACTTACCTAGCGAGTTCGTCCCATCCATTGAGTGATCACGATTTATATTTTGGGATTGGAAATTGAAAATAAAAACTGGAATTTCCGGGACGAGGCCAGAAATTATGATTCAGATGGAACACGCAAAAAATAATCCATTCCGAATCTTCAAGGAGTCCTGCGCAGCTAAGACCTTGGGCGGACTGGGGCAAGAAAAGTTACAGGGAAATTCGCCAAGAGAGCCCCAGGCCCCTCGACAATTTTGATTTTGCGAACTCAACGAACGCGATCAATGGCAGTCCACATGAAGGACATTTCGATGGCATTTTGTTTCATCTTCATCGATCAGGCGACAAACAATGGTTCTATCGGGGTGAGATCCATCGGGAAGACATTAGTTCGTCCCAATCGGGGAAAGATTTTATTGAAGGAACGCTGTTTCCTTTCAGTTGAGCGATCAATGGCAAACCTGACCACTGGTATATCGAAATGTCCTCTATGTGGACTGCCAGTGGCAGTCCACATAGAGGATATTTCGGTATACCGGCACTGTATGCAATCAGATCCATTTCGCCTCTTGGTTATTTTCACGAAACTTAACGTACCAAAAGGTGTTGGGCTGCATCAGTTTTGGAGGTCCCAAAGGGAATCCAATAGGGGCCCACTTTTCCGGGTGGCCCATACGGCCAGTCCGTCTCTGGCTAAGCCCCTCCCCGAAACATGGAAGAATAAATTAGATCTCCTCATAGAAAAGTAGCTTAGTACATAGCTTAGGACATATTGGTCCTAAAATACCCTGGCATACCTGGTTTTTAGCCTGGAAAACTATGATACTTAGTGTGGCGAGGCGGCTCAGTAGTAGATGCACAGGCTGCAAGCCGAGACGTCCTCTGTTCGAAGTCCATCTGCGGCAACCGCGTTGCGTCCTTGGACAAGACATTTCATCCCATTGCCCACGTGGGGGCACGGTGGCGTTGTGAACTAAAGCGTACTACACGTCAATGGCGCACTTGTCTTCAACCAATGTTAACCCTGCTTGTGTGGTGCTTGTGTGGTGTTAGTATGTTGAGGAGCCTGACAGTTGCTTGCCGCTGCTCGGTGGGTCTCTCCAAGTACTCCGGCTTCCTCCACCGGTAAAACTATCCGACACGAGGTGACCCTGGCTGTCGAAAGTGTCGTTAAACCCCAATAAATAAATACATAAAAATAATAAATAAATATGATATTTAGTGACGATACGCTGTGGATCCATGATGTTTTGTCTGAGAAGCTTTCTAGTACATCCTGGGCCACGTCCACATTCTCAGGCCGTTAGTCCAATTTTGTGAAGAATTCGCCGCTGTTATGGGCTCCTTACTCACCTACCTTTCGTGGACTTTGCGCGTAGACGACTGTTGATGAATGTTTCATTTTACTGACAGAGATATACAGATATTCCTCTGTGCTCACGTTATAGATATTCGAATTAAGAAGTATTTAATTCACCTTGAAAACATCAAGATATGAACCCGATTAGTGGAAATGCGTGGCGCAAACTACAGCTATGGTGAGTCTTTATTCATAATTGTTTAGTAAACAATTATGTTTGATATTATTGGCAAAATCACTGAAATTTGTTCGAATCAAGTCTCGAATTAGAAAACAATTCTTGGTTAAAAAAATGAATACTTCTCTATATTTTTCAGATTAATCGTCTGGAATATTTCAGTTGCTCCGAAAAGAAAAGAAGCGAAATCACAATTGTCACAGATATAGTACGTGGAGAGTGTATTATCACTAAATCACCCGCAGAGTGGAGATTCCACCCAAGCAATAATTTCAAATTTGTTGCAAAGCATAACCTGTACAGCAAAGTTTCAGCCAATGGACCTCCGGGTTAAACCCGGAGGTCCATTGGCTGAAACATTGCTTGTGTTTTTTGTCGATATGTACAAAATTTGAAAGTTATAGCTTGAGTGATAACTCCACTCCGCGGGTGATTTAGTTACAATCCACTCTCCACGTACTGTAAATGCAATTATAACTAGAGGCGTGACTGTCCCAGACGGGCGTGTCCATACCCCCGCCGGCCCCACTGCCATGATTATTCTAAGACAAAAAGGCGCAGAACTCAGGTAAAAAAAAGTCCTATCGAAACTACAATCGCAGGGGCACAGGTTCCCATGATAGTAAACATCCATACCAAGTTTCAAAGAAATTGACCCTTAAACATCCGATAAAATTTCTGGACAGAAAACAGGCAGTCTAAAATGAAAAGAGGCATAACTCTGGCAAAAAGTCCGATCAAAACTCTAATCACAGGAGTACTGATTCCCATGGTATTGAATATCCATACCAAGTTTCAAAGGAATCGACCCATAAACATCTGAGAAAATCTCCGGACAAAATTCAGGCATTTTAAGACGAAAAAGGGCATAACTCTGGAAAAACAGCAGAAAAGGTCTGATCGAAACTATATTCACAGGTGCACAGGTGTCCATGGTCGTGAACACCCATGCCAAGTTTCTAAGGAATCGACCCAAAAACATCGGAGAAAATCTCCGGAGAAAATTCACGCATTCTAAGACGAAAAAGGGCATAACTCTGGAAAAACCAGCAGAAAAAGTCTGATCGAAAATATATTCACAGGTGCACAGGTTCCCATGGTCGTGAACAATCATGCCAAGTTTCTAAGGAATCGACCAATAAACATCTGAGAAAATCTCCGAACAAAATTCGCGCATTCTAAGACGAACAGAGGCATAACTGTGGCCAAAAAGGTCCAATAGAAACTATAATCACAGATGCACAGTTTCCCATTGTAATGAACACTGCTACCAAGTTTCAAAGCAATCAACCCGTAAACATCTGAGAAATTTTCCAGACAAAATTCACACATTTTAAGACAAAAAAGGGGCATAACTCTGGTAAAAAAGGTCCGATCAAAACTATGATAGTAAGTGCACAGGTTCCCATTGTTGTAAACATCCATACCAATTTCAAAGGAATCGACACATAAACATCTGAGAAAATCTCCGGACAAAATTCTAGGCCTGCTATTTTAAGATGAAAAGGGGCATGATTCTTGTAAAAATTATCCGATCGGAACTATAATCGCAGATGAAGAGGTTCCCATAATGGTAAACATTCATACCAAGTTTCGAGCAGATTGGCCCATGAACGTCTGAGAAATTTCGGGATAAAATTATGTCCACGGACGGATGAACGGACGGACATACGGATGAACCCGGTGATTCCAGTATACCCCTCCCCACAACTCGTTGCGGGCGGTATAAAAAACTTTAGAGAGATCACGCATGCGCCGTATGTTCCCCGAATGAATTCGCAACTGAATTTCTGTACACATCATCGGGTGGATTAATTCTTCTCTGTAGGCAGACGCTTAACATGATTTTATACATTTCAGAACTGGGAAGCCATTTCGCAATCCAACTATGATGGTACCAGTTACAATCTCACCGAAAATCAAGGACCGACCTTCTCGCCAGGAAGCAGTCTTGCGGTCAGTTTCCACTTTTCTTTTGCTGATACAGATAGTCCCACTATAGAAGCCACGCTACTGGAACCTTGCAGTGAAGGTACTACTGCTGGAAATGGAGGCACGACAGACGGCAGTACAACTGTAGAAACTACTACCAGTGACGGTGGCGTGACAACTCCAGACGCACCTAATAACCTAGCGTGTCCCGAAGGCGTTGCAGGTACACACTTGTCAAACAACATCTCTTCTTTCGTTTCCTGCATGCTCAATTGATACACATCAAGAACTAAGCACCATTACCATGTACAAATGGTACAGATTCGTTTTCGTCCCAGGTACACGCCCTCCTCTCCCATCAACCTTTAACCCTTTACCTAACGAATCGGCCGCATCCGTCAGAGTAATATGCTAATTCAGCAGTTGAAAAAGATTATTTTTCGAAAAATGTCAACAGAACCGTATCATGCGACCCCTCACTGGAACGAGCTCGTCGAGCTCGTTCCAATGAGGGAATCACATGATATGGTTTTGTCGAAACGTTATTTAAAAAATGTGAAACAATTATATTTAACATAATAATTTTTGATTCAGTCTGTGTTGGGTAAAGGGTTAACTTATTTTATTCAGTTATAGATATAGCTCGAACACAGCACTTATAAAAAAATTACACTAAGTCTAAAAGATATTTTAATTTTCAGGCAATCCCTTGCTAAAATGCCCCGTCCCCTCTTCTTTGGATGCTCTAAAATATATTTTAATTTTCAGGCAATCCCTCGCTAAAATGCCCCGTCCCCTCTTCTTTGGATGCTCTAAAATATATTTTAATTTTCAGGCAATCCCTCGCTAAAATGCCCCGTCCCCTCTTCTTTGGATGCTCTAAAAGATATTTTAATTTTCAGACAATCCCTCGCTAAAATGCCCCGTTCCCTCTTCTTTGGATGCTCAAAAAGATATTTTAATTTTCAGGCAATCCCTCGCTAAAATGCCCCGTCCTCTCTTCTTTGGATGCTCTAAAATATATTTTAATTTTCAGGCAATCCCTCGCTAAAATGCCCCGTCCCCTCTTCTTTGGATGCTCTAAAATATATTTTAATTTTCAGGCAATCCCTCGCTAAAATGCCCCGTCCCCTCTTCTTTGGATGCTCTAAAATATATTTTAATTTTCAGGCAATCCCTCACTACAATGCCCCGTCCCCTCTTCTTTGGATGCTCTAAAATATATTTTAATTTTCAGGCAATCCCTCGCTAAAATGCCCCGTCCCCTCTTCTTTGGATGCTTTTATTAGCCTTGCAGCCTCTTTCATTTGTTTTTATTTATTTATTTATTAGGGCTTAACGACACTTTAACAGCCAGGGTCACATCGTGTCGGTGACAGTTTTACGGGTGGAGGAAGCCGGAGTACCCGGAGAGAACCACCAAGCAACGACACTGCAGCATAGGCAGGGTTAGAGTGGTTGAAGACATGCGCACCATCGATGTGCAGTACGCCTCAGTACACGGCGTCATCGTGCCCCCACGTGGACAATCGGGGTTAAGTGCTTAAGTGCCTCGCCCAAGGACACAACGTCAGAGTCCGAATCGATGGTTCAGACGGTCACCCATCCAAGGACTAACCGGGCGAGACTTTGCTTAACTTCGGTGATCGGACGAGACCCGGTTACCACAACGCCACCGCACCCCAGCCTCTTTCATTAATACAAAATTGAGAAATTTGTTATTATTTACGTTTTGTGCTTGATTTATTTGTATGTGAGTGTTTACAACTGAGCATGATTAAGATGCATAAACAGAACTACACACGCGTGTCCGTCTAATAATTGCTTGTATCATATGACTCGTCCGTTTTGTTTACTTTAAAACATTTGATATTTTGTTTTCATATTAATCAGTGATAAATAAAGCCTTCCGTCAATTTCATTGGTCAATTTCAAAACTAGTCAATTCGATTGGCTGAACAAAATACACTGGGCAACATTTTCATAATTTGCATAATTAGAGCTGGGAGCTTTCATTGGTCAATTTCAAAACTGGACAATTTGATTGTCTAAACAAAATACAACTGGGTCACATTTGCATAATTTCAGTAGGGAGAATTTACGTTATCTGTCTTATTTAGGGTGGGTTATATTGAATTAATCTTTTACCTACAAGAAAAAAAAACATTCATTTTTTTTTATATTTTCATTTTTTGCTTCCAAAACATAGGTTATGACCCCTCATTGGAACGATCTCGACTAGCTCGTTCCAATGAGGGGTCATAACCTATGTTTTGGAAGCAAAAAATGAAAATTTGTGGTTATACGAGGATGTTTTTTCCAAGTGCCGTCTGCAACTCAAGGTAGGTTATGGGTTAAACAGTCATACTAAGCGGCTAATTTGTGTGTGTGTGTGTCATATGATAAATAGAATATGAAATGAGTGTTTTTCTCATATAATATTTATAAAACTCGTCCGAATTTCCCGTTTAGGCTCGCCAGAGGCTCGCCAAAACGGAAAATTCTTAGACTCGTTCCATAAATATTATATGAGAAAAACACTCATTCCATATCCTCTATTTATAGACGTGAAGGCGCACAGAACACATTGGAACTGCGGCCTCTCGTTTTATCCTTCCGCGATGGTACAAGTGCCATATCGATTAACATATTCACATGCGTGTGTCGTTCTATGTTTATTACACGCATTCACGTCTTTTAAAGCAATTATTAGACGGACACGCAGCAATTCATTTTACAACTCGTCCCCCTGAGTTCCGTACATATAACACATTGGAACTCAGGAGAAGAACTATCATCAAGAAGAACACATTTTATCGCCAACCAAATTGCGAGGGGAACCCATGTTAATTTTTAGCTATCGCTAGCGATTCAGATTGTAATTGCGATGCACGATTTGCACAAAATTTCAGTGAAATTTCGCTGCTACATGTATTTGAAAATAGTCCGTCAACGATTTCAGTTCTGCACATGTGTGCGGAACAAAGTTTTATTTTCCGCATGGTTTAGTGTTACTGTAGATGGGGATTTCGTAGAACAGGCGTGTAAGTAATTTCTCAGGAAATATTCTAACGGGGGAGGGATGTTTACCATTCAAAAGTCACAGCCTGGTAAAGCTCGGAGGTTTTGAGTTTTCAAATTCGGGTTCAGGAAAAAAATCGGTTTCGGTTAATTTTTTTTCTGTGTACATACAAACAGACCTTTAGATCAGTCTAATTTGGGCACAACGGCAAATATGAATGTGGCCTGCATGGTTGGCGAAAAAGCACCGGTATTTCCTTCTTCTTGGCGTCTGTTTTAGGTTTTCGGTCTCCGTCTTAAAATAATAGTTTACAACCCCTTGTTATACGTCTTCACCATTATCACTGGTTCCCGCCACCCTTTGACGTAAGTTTACTCGACTAACTCGAAAAGGCTTCTTATTTTCAAAGTATCGAGCCAAAGGCCTATTTGAATGTAAGCTAAATTACGCATGGCATTTACTGGGAACTGCCACAAACATGAATACAATTGATCTCAAGCCTTAAATACACGATTATATAGAAATCGCCACAGAAAAGCAATCGCGCCGTCGACAGTGTACGACACTGTCTACGGCGATTGCTTTTCTGTGGTGAACTCTGTGAGTTTTTTTAAAAGTTATTTATGTGTTGCATTGTTTGATTGGAAGGTAAGCTCTAAGCTATATTACAAGCCTCAAGGAAGTCGGGCAAAATTATATGTTGCCGAAACATTGCAAAACTTTGGAAAAAAGTTTCAAACTCCTCATAATTTGGGCGCAGTTATCTTCTTTGGGCACAGCGTTTACCGTCGTGAGTTAGGAAGAATTTAAAGGCCTGTATACAAATATGTGTAAATAACACATCAGACTCCTTAATTTGGAAAACTGTATGACATCACACACCATAAAACATAAACAACCCTGCCTGTAAGTACAGCCATTGGATCAGCCTGACTTCTTTTTGATCATTCTTAGGGTTTCTGACGAACAAATCTAAGCTTATTGAGTCAGCAGAAAAAAGCATAAATTATGGTAACAAATTACGAGTTAACCCTTTACCCAACGAATCGCCCGCATCCGCCCGCGTAATATGCAAATTCAGCAGCTGAAAAAATATTAATTTTCAAAAAATTTCAACAAAACCATATCATGTGACCCCTTTTTGAAACGAGCTCGTTCCAAAGAGGGGTCACATGATATGGTTTTGTTGAAATGTATTGCAAAAATGATATTTAAAATAATAAATTTTGATATCGTCTGCGTTGGGTAAAGGGCTAATTAAGAGAAATTGTGACAATGAGAACACAACGCACCCGCCCCTTTTCGGGATAGACTAAGCGACGGGAGTCCATAGGGTTCAATAGTCCAGTCCCCCCCCCCCCCCCCGCCCCCTCTTCCAATAAGATAGTTTGAACAATTTATGCACAAACACTGTTAAACCACTCGGTAGCGTTTTGGCGGATGTTGCGGTTTGGTTTTCCGGTTTGCAGCAAAAACCGAAACAGAACCGGAAAAGCCCCAAGCTGCCCGGCTTTGCAGTCTGGGCTTTATTATGCACAAGGAGGTGACTCGGAAAATGAAAGCCGAATTAAAGATGCAAAACAGTTTCATTTTTTAAATTAAATCAGTTTATTTGTATAATTATGCATTTTCAATATTTTCTGTTTGTAAAAAGAAAGGAAATCCATGCAATTCATATTCACAAGATGCATGAAAATAATAAAATTGAAAAATAAAACCCATCCCAGGACATGTCTCCCTCATTGATTTGAAAAAAAATTGCTCGACAATCAATTCATTTATATACTTTTCAAAAAAAGTAGGGGATATCCAAACTGATGTTGATATTTTCGGAAACTGGTATTGGATACGCGTGACTGGACACATCAATATGTTACCAAGTTTAGAGTAGAGCATGAATTTCACCGGCCCACGAAAACTTCGTGCAGGTTTTTCGCACAAGGGCTGCGTTAATGTCTGTGGGGTACGTTTTGAAATTTAATAATTTTCATTTGTACTGGACGGGCTTTTTCGGAGGTCTCATCGTTTTTTTCTTTTCTTGGTATAAACTCATTCATCAATAGTTTCTGGTCGAAACGTAACGCTTGAGGTATGCGAAGACTGACACGCGACGAATGTTTACGTGCAGTTGGCCTGTTGGAAGCTGGCAACAGACAGACTTCAGTGGCTCAAATTCTCAACGTTACTCAATCGGTGATTAGCAGGTTGTGATCACGGTACCGTCAGACAGGCAAGGTTGATGACAGACGTCGTTCAGGTCGTCAAAGGTCGACAACTGCCAACCAGGATCGTTTCATCCGAACCACAGCATTACGTAACCTCCATCAAAGTGCCTCAGAAAGTGGACAGCAGCTGCACCGAGCGGCGAGCGACAGATGTGCGAGTCAGTTGTCAGACTATCCGAAATCGCTGACACAGCTGGAATTTGTACGCTCGACGACCTTGAATAATTCCGCGTTTGACTGAACGTCACATCGCAGCAAGGCGTAATTGGTGTGGAGCACGAGTTGGGACAATCGTCGATGGAGCAACGTCATGTTTTCCGATGAATCGAGGTTCACTCTCGACTTCCACGACAGGCGAAACAGAGTGTGGCGACGGCGGAAAGAACGATACCATGACGTAACCTTTAGGCAGAACGATCGTTTTGGCGGTGGATCGGTTATGGTATGGAGAGGCATAACCATGACAAGCAAAACAGCATTACATGTCATCCAAGGGCGTGTCACAGGGCAGTACTACCGTGAAAACAAGTTAGCAGCTCCCGTGGTGCCACTTGCGCGACGTCACGGCCGCCGATTCTTTTTCCAAGATGCCAATGCAAGAGCACACAGAACCCGTGTCGCTACAGAGTTCCTCCGGGAGCAGAACATCACTACACTGCCTTGGCCAGCACTGAGTCCAGACCTTTCACCAATCGAGCATGTCTGGGATATGCTTGGCAGGCGCCTAAGACAACGCCAAGAGCCCCCTACCAATCCCCAGGAACTCGCCGCTGCACCACAGGAAGAATGGAATAACACCAGCCAAGCTAATATTGGACGTTTGGTGAGGAGTTTGCGATCAGCGCTTGTCTCGCGAACCGAGGAGGATTTACAAGGTATTGAGGTCTTGGACTGAATGTGGTAAATTCTCTGACTGCCCGTTCAGGTCTTCTACAACTCAATGCGTGGAATGTGCTCTTGTCAGACACCCAACTACCGCTGAAATCATTCACTAGATGTCACAGTGCAATGCCTCATCTGTCTTTTTGATGAAAATGTAAATATATTTCTTCATATATCTCACTTTCATCAAATATGCCCTACTTTTTTAACCCTTTACCTAACGTAACGGCCAAAACCGGCCAGCGCTATTCTCAAAATTCGCCAATTAATTTTCATTATTTTTTCATTTTTTGTCTCAAAAACATAGGTTATGACCCCTCGTTGGAACGAGCTCGTTCCAACGAGGGGTCATAACCTATGTTTTTGAGACAAAAAATGAAAAAAAACAAGTTATTCAAGATTTTTTATTGCAAGTGTCGTCTGCTTTTCATGTTAGGTAAAGGGTTAATAGTATATTTGTGTGTGACCTAAGATCGCGGAGAGATCACGGAAATGATGAATTAACCCTTTAAACCCTCATTTCCTGGAATGGTATCGCCTTTGTGAACGCTTACAGTGAGATGGGTCAGTCCAAAATCAAAATACAGGCGGATAAAATAATAACTGCCGTGTTAAAATATCGAAGTATAAAAAGAAAAATACGATGCAGAGCAGCCCTCTCAAATGTGTACCTCTAATTATATGATTCTGTTAATTGCATATAACTCCCAAACTCCAGAGAATATACCACTCCTTTAGTACCATTACGAGTACACTGCATTAAGGACCTCGATTCATCATCTTGAAACTTTGTTAATGCCGTGATACAGACGTGGAGATCGACCCCGAAATCGTTACTATAAATAACACACTACAGCTATGGTGAGTCTTCGTTCATACTTATTTAGTTAACAATCAGGTCTGATTTTATTAGCAAAATCTCTAAATTCTGGTCGAATGAAGTCTCGAGTAAAACTTTATGAAAATTTGGTAAAAAGTGCGTCATAATCTTGCATTTTTGGCTGCGGATAAAGAATAAAATGGTTCAGGTTTTCCGACCGATCCTAATTTTTATGCTCGACCCTAATCTATTTTTGAACTCTTACAAACAAGTTAAATTTACATGTAAAACGTTATCTGGCGTCAAATACATATACACCACGAATATAGACAATACATTTCAATCCTTCGTCTAATCCGAAGAGCAGACGACACTTGGCAGAAAATTTCTGGACCAAGTATAAATTTTAATTTGTTTCCTCAAACATATAGCTGACCCAATGGGAGATCGTTAGCTATGTTCCTGAGGTAAAAATGAAGAGATAAAACACTTTACATGGCGTCTTTTACACTCTAAAATCAAATCAAAAATCCACAAAAAACAAACTCAAATCAACTGCGTTGAGTAAATATTCACTCAACCCAGTTGTTTGGGTTAATTTTAACCCAATTTATTTTAGAGTGTGTAGATAGAACTGACTGGTTAGACCATTACTGTGAGTAAAGGATCAAAAGAAGTGTTTGAGAAAATAAAATATCAAAAAATTATTAAAAAAACGACAGACCGAGTCTGAACGACTTTATTTTTCTATGGCAGGTGACACAGGGTAACACAGGGTGCGACTTTGATGAAAAAGGTACACCGGGGTACATTTGACAGATGACTTCGGATCTGCCAAGTGTACCCCGGAAGTACACACAGGAGGGGGTATGCTCGTGCATACTAGGGGTGCATGGGGCATCCTAGCCCCCCCCCCCCCCTGCGGAAAAAGTTTAAATTTAGTATCAAATGGGGCTCTCTGCTGGCCTTTTGAGGATTTATTTGCATGTGTATGTAACCTGAGCCAAACCATTTATTTTTTCTGCTTTATTACAGAACTTGAAACAATGACATAATAGATGGAATATCACACGCTAAAAACTAAAGTGTTAAAAACTACACTTGAAGTGCTATATTTAACACTTACTAAGTGCTGAACTAGCACTTTGTTCATGTGTAGATATCCCAGAACTTGACAGGTGTTACAATAATACCACTTGACAAGTGTAATGTCGTGACACTTAAAAGGAAACAACGCAGATGACGCGGATCAGGCTCGAACTCTCGAGCCTGATCCGCGTCATCTGCGTTGTGTCCTTTTAATTATGTACCCACCAAGCGCAAATCAAATTATGGACGATTCTGGAAGAACCACCAATGCTAGACACATGGGAAGTGCCATCCAATCAAGTTTAAGATGTCTGACGATTGTAATGTCTAAGTGCTTAAAGCATTACTCTTTGAGTGTTAAAATCAAACTCTAAGAGTTGGAATGGGTTTAACACCTTGAAAGTGTCAGTTTTAACACTTTAGTTTTTATTGTGCACAAGTATTAATGATAACGTCTTTGTCTATTATATAGCTAAAGGTCCTTACAACTACTCGGAGGTTCTAGAAAAATCTATACTTTTCTATGAAGCACAGAGATCCGGGGCATTGCCCACAAATAATAGACTGGCTTGGAGGAAGAGTTCTGCGACAGGAGATAAGGGAATTAACGGAGAACCACTCGATGGAGGGTGGTATGATGGTGAGTTTCCGCAATTTTTAGTGACTTTCTCCTTTCGAAGTATAAAAAGACCAGACCTCGATACCACTCCTTGTTTCTGTTTTTCTGTTAATTTGTTAATTCCTTTAGGTCATACGCCGATTTGCTTAATCTTTACCAGACAGAAGAGCGGAGAGGGGTATTTTTTTCCTGTATACTATGTCTGGGTGGGTAGCTTCGAGACCCCAAATGCTGATTTCTTTCGGTTTCATGCAATTTCTTTCAAAACACATCTTACTCTGAAATTTAATTTAAATGCTTCTCTTTATAAACAAGTGCATAATAGACCATTAGTCATGTGATTGGAGGATCCTGTTAAAATTTTTTCACTAAATATTTGTCGCAAAATAACAGCAAGCTTGGGTTGGGGGGTGTGTGTGGGTGTGGGTGCGTGCAATTTCATTTGAGAAAAAAAATGCAAGGAGAAAAAATGCTATTCCCATCAGTTGCCATTGATTCTGATTAATTGCTATTTTGTCCCCTGAGTTCCAATGTGTTCTATGTGCCTACTGGCACATAGAACACATTGGAACTCAGGGGACGATTTGTTTTCACATTTTCGTCGGCTGTGTTTCGCTGTCTCTGCTTATTATAGTCCTATCAAACTAAATCAGCATTGAAGGAACAACCTACTTTATGTCTGTATGGGTTGGTGTGGTATAAGTATATAGGTATGAAATCTATGTTGGACTTACTGGTAGGATAAAAAGCTGAAAAATAAACGGGAGGTAAACAATGAAATATTAAAACTTAACATAACATGGGGTGTAAAATAAAGACAAGGCCAATACTCATATGATGTAATATACAGTACGTGGAGAGTGTATTATCACTAAATCACCCGCAGAGTGGAGATTCCACCCGAGCAATAATTGCAAATTTGTTGCAAAGCATAACCAGCACAAGCAAAGTTTCAGCCAATGGACCTCCGGGTTTAACCCGGAGGTCCATTGGCTGAAACATTGCTTGTGTTTTTTTGTCGATATGTATAAAAATTGAAAGTTATAGCTTGGGTGATAACTCCACTCCGCGGGTGATTTAGTTATAATCCACTATCCACGTACTGCAATATTTCTCTTTGTACTCTCAATGCAACAGATTCTATGTTCATCAAAATTATCGCTAAAAACCTGTAAAAACCACACTTTTGCAACATGAAAGAATTTTGAAAAGTTTTGAACATAAATCGCTATTAATGCTCTGCCATTTTTTTTATCCATTGGGAGTGGGACCTAAATCTTTCTTGGAAAAAACTTACACTTTCGGCAGCTTCCGGGGTGGGTGTCTGCACTTGAAAGAAAAAAAAACAAACTTCGCTCCCGGATTGGTGTGTCCCGAAAATTGAAAAAAACATTTTTTTCCACCTAGTATTTTTTTCCACATCAACTCTTTGGACGGAAGCGGTGTTGACACACACACAAACAAAATCGCCGTTCAAATGTTCTTTTTTAAATTATGCCTCAAAATAGCTTATGACCTCTCGTTCCAATGAAGAGCCACCATCTATGTTCCAATAAGAGTAAAATCCTCACCCTCTGATTGGATGAGACCTGGCGAAGTTTCTTTTATGTTTATGGCTCAAAGCAAATGTTACCGTCTGACGTCACAGCGCGAAATATTTGAAATGACGTCACCCGTCTCGTAATTGTTTCATCAACGTAGTGACGAGCAAGCCGCTTCATTTTTCTGGGTTTTTTACACGTGTAGCAGAGAGTGCTCCGAATGTTGTTTAAGTACAGACAAATTTACGATTTGAACTAAGATGGAATAAGTATATCTCATACATTAATTTTTTATTCACTGCTCTCGTGGGAAACACGAGAGGTTTATTTAGTAAACTTGTGATCGTTAAAAGTTAACGATCACAAGTTCAGTAAATACGACTCTCGTGTTTCACGATCTAGGTTTTGAGCTATGGTATGGTCGTATTGGAACATATACGTTATTGTGATAAATTTACGGTTACATGGTCTGAGGTTTGCGGCTCGGAGCGTATGTTCAACATCGACTCTTCGCGTCACGTTTGAACATAAGCCCCGAGCCTCAAACCTCAGATCATGTTACCGTCAATTCATCACAATAACTTATAATGTTTAAGTGGTAAAAATAACATTCAGTTAGTCGGGAAATTTCTTTGCAAGTGTAGTTTTCTTATTTGTGTTTGAAAGTCCATATTCATTATTTGGGATAGACCAATTAATATTTATACAATGATAACCTATTCTACTATATATGAAAAGCCTATGACATAAATTTTAGCTTTACACAACAACCGTGATGAACACGCCAGCAATGGGATTTCAGTAGTAAAACCTTACACCTACAGTAGAACTACATCCCCGTTGACCTTTGGTGACGTCGAGCTGAATGCAAACTTGTCTAAATTTATTGCACGTCGCCTCGCGAAGAGTGAAATGGAAGTGGCAATTATTTATTACATTTTTAAATGGGTTTACCTCATAAGATGCCAAAAATTTACAAACATGCATTGTCTCATGTTAATAAAGCATGCAAAACTCGAAATAGTATGTTATTATGTTATTAAAACGAAAAAGGTTCAGTTTCTTTTGCTTAAGTTCATTTCGTTTCGGCGATAAAATTGACAGCGGAAGTACCTCCACCGATGCTCGTGTAGTCAAAAACACATGCGGTATGTACAGTACGTGGAGAGTGGATTGTAACAAAATCACCCGCGGAGTGGACATATCACCCAAGCTATAACTTTCAAATATTGTACATATCGACAGAAAACCCAAGCAATGTTTCAGCCAATGGACCTCCGGGTTAACCCGGAGGTCCATTGGCTGAAACTTTGCTTGTGCTGATTATGCTTTACAACAAATTTGCAATTATTGCTTGGGTGGAATCTCCACTCTGCGGGTGATTTAGTGATAATACACTCTCCACGTACTGTATGTCTGATGCTCAGTAAAATCGAGAAGAAACAATAATAGCGACTCCTAATAATCTGCCGATCATGGTATAAATGAAATATAACCAAAGTAGCTTGATGTACCAAATGTTCACCACTCGTTAACACCACTTCACCACTCGTAGTGAACATTTGGTACACCAAGCTACTATGGGTATATTCTGTATTTATACCATGCTCGTCTGTGTTACTACCCGTGAAAAGCCTGTATGTTAAAATTTAGCTTTTATTTTAACCCTCTACCCAACGCAGACGATATCAAAATTTATTATTTTAAATATCATTTTTTAAAATTTTTCACAAAATTTCAACAAAACCATATCATGTGACCCGTCGTTGGAACGAGCTCGACGAGCTCGTTCCAACGAGGGGTCACATGATATGGTTTTGTTGAAATTTTGTGAAAAATAATATTTTTTCAACTGCTGAATTTGCATATTACGCGGGCGGATGCGGGCGATTCGTTTGGTAAAGGGTTAACCCCACTACCGGTATAAAGCTTCTACTGCGGGGAAAAAAAATTACACCTGTAGTCGGAAGTTCATCCAACTCGACCTTTGGAATGACGCAATTTACCAACTTCGATACATTCACACTTCGCGATGTTTCATCTAAACATAAGACATTTTGTGGTACTATCTACTACGTGCAATGACTTATTAAGTTTAAAATACCTACAATTAAATATTTAAATAAAATTTAAGAATTGTTAATAAAAATTTGATTGAAAAAGCAGGGTAAATTCAATCAACTTTGACGATGTGTCCTGCTGTCAATCAAGCATCCACGTGCAGTCGGTAGTACTGCCCACCAGCCCAGATGTTGACAAAACAAACCCGTGTGTTTTCGACAGAAAGTGTCGTTTTTTCTCCATTTTAAGTGACAAATCGATTATTTATTTAGAGCAAGGTATAAATCAAACAAATAGTTACTAAGGTCGGTAATTAGATTTAAACCACTCTTAGAATAAGGGTTTTAACCAATCGGCAAGCCGTGTGGTTAAACCCCTCATCCTACTCGTGGTTTAAATCTGATTACCGGCCCTCGTACCTATTTATTCTATATTTTCATGGGGCAGCCTTGGGGACTGCACGATGAAAATATTGCTTGGTCTACCCAGCACTTTCACTGTCCTGAGAAACACTTTTGCAACATGAAAGAAGTTTGAACAGTTTTGAACATTAATCGCTATTAATGCTATGCCATTTTTCTATCAATTGGTGGTGGGTCTAAAATGTTTCTTGGAAAAAACTTACACTTCCGGCAGCTTCCGGGGTGGGTGTCTGGCACCTGAGAGAATTTACGGCCACATCTCAGGAGTAAAGAGACTGTGCACCCCACTCCTGCTTTCAGGTGACTGCATTTGAGTCATGAACACTCCCCCCCACCCCACCCTGTTTATCTGGTGTTGGTATTGTGATATTAAAATATATTAGAAAAGATACAATTGTTCAAATCCCCTATATCCGTCCGTCCGTCCCGTACAACTCTGGTTTCAACGTCACTACTCATAGTTTCACCGCGTCATTGGACTTTATTCTTACAGTTAAAACTAGCCCGAAAATGGCACGTCACTCTGCGTGCATATGACGATAGTACGCCTATCAAATTCTATACGTAGTACATATGTCCTATTCACAAGCAAAGTTTAACCCGGGGGTTCATTGGCTGAAACAAGCTTGTGCGCTCAGTATTGATAAGAGGAGAATCTATCGGGGCTTGGAAGCAATTTGACAGGGAAATTTCGCACAATTCCTAATCGAAGTTATGTCAGAATAAGCACACAGTTCGTGACATGGCTTCTAATTTTAACTGTAGTTATTCTGTTATGTTACTTTAATAATTGATGAGGAACCAATTCCACCAGTTAGGAAGACTACCCTAATTACGATACATTACATCTTGTATTCGATTTTCGGGTCATGTAGAAGGAAATATTACCAATGTCAAGTTTTTCACAATATCTGATTTCATTTCAGCTGGTGACTTCGTTAAGTTTGGATTCCCCATGGCTGGTAGCGTGACAGCGTTAACGTGGGGATTAATTAATTGGAAGGACGCGTACATTGCCAGCTGTCAGCTGGACTGGATGTATGAATCAATAAAATGGCCACTTGACTATTTCATCAAAGCACACGTGGAAACAAACAAATTCTATGCACAGGTGAGTTCAATGTTGACTGCAAAGTCGCTGTTTTAGTGAGCTTCTCTACAAGAACGGCGCGTGGAGAGTAGATTATCACTAAATGGCAGTGGAAGTAGAATTTCTACGAAAAAGATTGCGATAGTTTTTGAGAAACGTTGAAAGCACCAGGAAACCTCCGGCTCATGTGCCACCACAAGGTTGACAAGTATCGTCAGTGGAAGAGATTTACAGGAAAGTTAGCTCCTCTTATTTTTCTAAATCTGTCAGTAAATTTACCACTTGATATTTTATTCAGTCGTGTTTCTGTCGTTTCGATATCAGTCCAATCGTGAAGGGCTGTGGTTGACGTTTTTGGGAATGGCTCGGAGGGCTACGCTAGGCATGGTTTTGAACACGAAGGAGTTTGGTTAGGTCTGCTTTACTGAGATCATCTGTGACGAGTACCCCGTATTCGACGACTGGTCGGATGAATGATTTATAGTTTTAGTAGGTTGTTTTGGCGTCCCAATAATTGCCTATTACCATTTCTAGGAGGTTAATTCTTTATATTAGTTCGGGTTACAATGGTGGAAATGTGGCTATTTAGGGATAGTTTTCTGACGATAGTTATAGGATCTTACCTCATCGCAAGTTTTAAGTTTGGTGTTAGGTCGATTGGGGTCTTTTTGTTCTGATTATTTCTGGGTTTTGTTAGGGTTATCTTGATGCGCCATTTAGAGCACCAGCCTTCTAGATCCTCTAATGTGTCCTGGGGTCGGTGTTCCGCGATGTCCCGGGATCTACTGACAGTATAGAGTCCCTTGTCAACTGTGAACTTGGAGATTTCGAGCTGGTTTAACCCACCCTGTGGATGTTGTTTACATGAATTATAAATAGACGTAGGCTCAAGACCGAGCCTTGGGGCGTACCGACTGAGAGCTCCACTCAATTTACCCTTACTTTATTTTTCCTGTCAGGTAGGAAAAATGGAATAATCCACAATATTTTTTTTCTTTTTTTTGGGGGGGGGGGGAGGGGTAATTTTTACCAGTTTGCATCTGACACCGTTATGCTATACTCAGTCGAAGGCTTTTTCAACTTCCAGTAGAACCGCAGCCCCAATTTCATTTTGTAACAGAGAGGTCTGCATGTAATCAATCAGCCAGTAAACATGCTTTGTGACCTTTTTGTGGTTTCGGTAAGCTCTTTGCCATTTATTAAAGAGGTTTATTTATATCATGATTTCCTATTCTACTATACATGAAAAGCCTATGACATAAATTTTAGCTTTATACACCAACCGCGGTGAACACGCCAGCAATGGGATTTCAGTAGTTAGAATTTACACCTTGGAACCTTTACACATTGGAACTACGTCGACCTGAATATTATATATAAAATATTTGTTTAAATTTATCGCACGTCGCCTCGCGAAGAGTGAAATGAAACCGGCAATTATTTATTATGTTTTTAAATGGGTTTACCTCATAAGATGCCAAAAATTAACAAACATGCATTGTCTCATGTTAATAAAGCATGCATAACTCGAAACAGTATATTATTATGTTATTAAAACGAAAAAGGCTCTATTTCTTTTTCAATTTCGTTTCAGTGATAAAACTGACAGCAGAAGTACCGTCCGCCGATGTTCATGCAAACAAAAACAGACTCGTACGTCTGCTGTTCAGTAAAATCAGTAAACTCGACTAAATATAATATATATAATCTGACGATCATGGCATAAAGAAAATATACCCATAGTAGCTTGTTATGCCAAATGTTCACCACTCGCGGTGAAGTGGTGTTAACCGCGCGCCGAAGGCTCGTGGTTAACACCACTTCACCACTCGCGGTGAACATTTGGTACACCAAGCTACTTTGGGTATATTCTATATAGATTCTAGGTGGGTCTGAGCTTGTTGGCGTTGGCACGTCCAAATACGTTGGTCAAATATCTCAAAAGACTGATAGGCCTGAAGTTTGATGGGTTGTTGGGATCGTTGTCCGGTTTGGGAATCATCACCCCTAAGGCTACTCTCGATTCAAACAAAGAATCGATTCGCGAATATGTTGCCCGATTCGGGAATCGATTGGAAGTCACATTTCCGATTCCCAGAACCCTAATCTATGTCGCGTTCCCAACACAATTATAAAATCATGTTTACCCAAATCATATTTATATTACATGGACCACATAACTGGCTCAGTGTTGAAAACCCACATTTGAGCCGTAGATACGCATCTTAAACGCTTCATGTTCCGTTGATGTTTTTTCATATTATCTTTGAAGTGAAACTCTTCACTGTGCAGAGATGTGCAGTGTTACAATTTATGAGAGCGTGCCTGTTACCCTCTTCACTGACATCTATTCATTGGGATAGCTAGAACGCCCATTCGTCACACATAGAAAAGTGTCTCAACGCCGCCATCTTGTGGGATGGGGTGGATGCCATTTTTTTTCGAAGGTACTTAATTTTTCAACGCCCTGCAATCGCTGATCGCTTATAAAAGAATAAACTTTTGATGTTTGTGTGAAAAAGAATATGTTGATGATTTGCATATTTTTGCGAAAATACAAACGGGCTATTTACGTCATACTTTAGTTGTTATTGTAGGTCTGCACGGTATATCGATAAACCGATATATACCGGTATTCAAACCAATATCGATTGAATACCGGTGTAATTACAGAAATATCGGTTTATCGTCATTATTTATTTACTCACAATTTAATTTTCAAGATGACTTGAGTTTTTTAACTGTAGCCCCGAATGAATAATATTGTCCCTTTACCAAAGGAATCGTCTACATGTGCCCACGTAATATACAAATTCCCGAATTGAAAAAGTAATTTTCAAAATTTAAACAAAACTATATCATGTGACCCCCTCATTGGAACGAGCTCATTGAGCTCGTTCCAATGAGGGGGGTCACATGATATTGTGTTGAAGAAGTTTTGGGGGAAAATCTGATAAACTGATTTTTAAAATAATAAGTTTGGATATCTTCTGCGTTGAGTAAATGTTTTTCGAACCGCATCATCAAGGCGTGCTGATTCGTTCCGACTGTGTTGCCTGAAGTCTCGATTGTGGTACTTATGTTCATATATCTGAGCAGTTTTCGAGAAATTGGTATACCGCGGTATGTTTTTGAATAAAGATACAGATATTCAGTTTTGAATACCGTGCAGCCCTATGTTATTGATAGAAAACAAGGGCCGAGATCTGGAAAGGAGATACGGTGGACAAGTGCTGAGTTTCCATTTGATGCTTGAAAATGCGAGCGTACTCACGCTGTGACTATGTTATCAACCCTCGGAAGAGAGGGGTGGGGCGTTGGCGGAGGCATATTGAGTTGCGTCGTTTTTGTGTATGTTCCGGAAATCCAGTTGCAATGAGATCGGCGGAATTCTCCAGCATATTGTAACAGGGCAAAGACATGTGAAGAACTTCTGACGACTGAAAAAAATAATTTAACACTTTACCAGTTAATGGAACTTTCACCCTTGACGTGAGCGAACCAAAACTTGTGTACCACAGTTTATAAGCACAGCTCCACTTCCTTGGCATTCCAAGGAAAATGCGAATCAGCAGTAATATCATACTATAACACTGTAGGCTTGTGGAATTAAATTATTCTTGGTCCTCCTTGCCAGTTCCGTTTTCATTGTATCGTCTTCTGAAAAGAGTATGAAGCTTTTCTTCATGCAAAAATTTTACAGACAAAACTGTGATCATAAAAGTGGAGAAAAAATTTCGAAAGGATTGCGACCTAGTCGCAATCCAGTGTCGATTTTTTTCCTGCTTTCCTTCCCACCGCGCTATAGAACGTCAATCGCCGGAAAAGATCACAAGAACATTGTTTTTGAGTTACTGTTTTCGTTTGGTTGGATTTCAATTTCGTAATATTTTATTTAGTAATGGCTTGTAAGTGTTTTCCGATCCAATCGCGATCGGATGGCCAAAAATACTTTTTTTATAATCACGGTATTCTATATGTGTTTGAAGGGTAAAGTGATAAGAAATGTTTTGTTGTCTCAACAATGCTCTAATAGAAAGAGGGTCGGTAGAAATGACAAATACCCTTGCATGATATTTATATTTATTTATTTATTGGTGTTTAAGGTCACATATTTATGCACAATGGCTAATCATGACCGTGACAGTTTAACGGGTGGAGGAAGCCGGAGTACCCGGAGAGAACCACCGAGCAACGGCGAGCAACTGTGAGCTCCCCAACATACTAACTCCACACAAGCAGGGTTAGCATTGGTTGAAGGCAAGTGCACCATCGACGTGCAGTACGCCTTAGTGCACCACGCCACCGTGTCCCCACGCGGGCAATGGAGATGAAGTGTCTTGCCCAAAGACACAACGCGGTTGCCGCAGGTGGGATTCAAACCGAGGACCTCTCGGCTTGCAGCCTGCACCTCTACCTACTGAGCCACCGCGCTCCCACCCTTGCATGAAACGTAATGTTCTTTGAGTGGACGATAGTAGATAGGGCCCTGCGAAACTTCGAAATTCGATTCGATTCATAATAGTCCCCATGGTTCGATTCGATTTCAATCACGCCGAATCGAAAATTTTCGAATCGTCGAGATGTTCTCAAAATCCTCAAAGTATCACTGAACTAAGTATTTGAATTAGAAATACCCGCCTTGTCGAAAGTGATGCAATCTCTAAAAATAAACAGCCTTGGGAAAATAAATTGTTTCAATAAATGTTTCAATCATTCTATTGACATCTTGCATTATTGATGAATATTCCAGATAAAAAAGAGAGTGATTTGATGACTTTTGGTCCTAAAAAATACAATTTACATTTTGGAGTGTTTTTGTAGGGAATTCCCTGAAAAATATGGGCACGTGACCGGTACTTCCCTTGCTGTCAATTTTGTTCTCTTACTTGTTGCATGACCTCCTGTTTTGGAGTCAGGAAAAGTTGTCTGAAGGGCTATACTTGAAAAAGATATTTGAATGCCAACATTAAAGTGATGCGATCCCTATTGTTTTTGCCTGAACGTTATAATTGTCGCCTATGGGAACATATTTAGTTCCGTGATACCTCTTGAACTTTTCTCCAATCATCAGGTCTTCTGTAAGGAGACCTGGTGATAGACGAAGAGTTCATTGAGGTTCCGTTTCCGAAATTACTTTGATTCCGTTCTGGAATGTTCCGCTTTTTTGCTTGATTTGCACGAGTCATCGTGGCAAACAAAACTTGAGTGGGACCTGTCGATATTTACGGATGTATTTATTCATTTATTGGTGTTTCAATGCCACATACTTATGCACAACGGCTAATCGTGACCGTGGCTGTTTTACAGGGTGGAGGAAGCCGGAGTACCCGGAGAGAACCACCGAGCATCGACGAGCAGCTATCAGCTCCTCAACATTCTAACTCTGGTCAAGCTCCGCTCAAGCAGGGTTACAGCGGTTGAAGACACATGCACCATCGACGTGCAGTACGCCTTAGTACACAGTGTCATCGTGCCCCCATGTAGGCATTCGAGATAAAGTGCCTTGCCCAAGGACACAACGCAGGTCGTCTCGGACGGGGATCGAACTCAGGACCTCTAGCATAGAAGTCCAACAGTCTACCACTGAGCCACCGCGCCCCCATTTACGATTGTAATAAGGTGCAATATCCATAACTTGAAAAGCAGTGAGATTCGATTAGATTCGAAATCTGATGCATGATTCGATCACGTGATTCGATTCGCCCGAAATTTGAGACTCGCAGGGCCCTAATACAAGGAATAACAGATTCGTATGAGGTATGGTAACGATTCAATCGCACGGCATTGTTCATCAGATGCTAACAGTGGCTCATTGGTTAGAAATATCGTAGATTCGATCGTGACCCGTGCCATCTGGGTTGTGTCCTTGGTCTAAAATGGCCAAGTGGCAGCAAGGTGCTGCATCGTGTCAAGGAGTATTGCACGTACAGGACGACCGATGTGGACTGGTCATTTACTACGGATGGGCAATAATATTAGATTCCAAACACTAATTATAGGAATATCCATCAAAAATTTAATTAATGAAGCACCGGGTATAACCCGGTGCTTCATTAATTAAAATTTTGCTGATGATGATTTTTATTATTATGTGGTAAACGCATCCGCGAACATCACTCCTACCCAGGCGTGGATAAAGGCCAATCCACGGCGACTGTACTGTATATGACGCACGTGTCTTCGGCCAATACTTAACTTCCTTGTCCGTGGTTAGAACGTTGGAGAGTCCGATAGTTATAGGCACCGCCGCTCCGTGTTTCCCTCTAGGTTCTTTGGCTTCTTCCTCCACCCGTATGTAGACCTGTCAAACAGGATTTTTATGGCTAATGAAAGTGCCAGAAAATCCCCAAATAAATAAATAAATAAATAAATAAATAAATAAATAAATAAATAAATAAATAAATAAATAAATAAATAAATACGCCCAGAAATAATCTCAAAAGATTCGCTCGTGCGTCCCAGGGAACATTATAGGGCAATATTTTATGTGGAAATAATACATGTTGAAGGGTGAAACGTTATAGACCTAGCAAGACGTTTCAGTGCCATAAGGCATGTTTTTGTGACAATTTATTACCAACAACACAATTAGTTACGTTTTAGATAGATAAGATGGTTTATGGCCCATACAGTTAAAACTAGAAGTCCTGTCACGAACTGCGCGCTTATTTAGGCTTAATTGCGCGCAATTGCCATATCGAATGGTATCCAGAGCTCGGCAGGTTCTCCTGGTTACTCATAGCAAACGCAGGCAATGTTTCTGCCAATGGACCTCCGGGTTACCAGGAAGTCCATTGGCTGAGACATTGCTTGTGCACAGGCCATATGTACATAATTTGATATCCTTACTATGGTCATAACGCGTAGATTAACGGGCGGATCGACGTGCTATTTGTACGCATTTCATAACAGGACTTCTAGTTTTAGCTGTAATTAGAACGATCCCGTTCTAATAACTGGGACATCAGCTATAAAATTCGTTTTGGTTGTTAAAGAGTTGTTTTCGTAAATATTTTTCGCCTGTCGTGCTTTTTGGTCATGGCTGACATTTTCGTCATTCGAAGAGACTTACAGGAAAGTTAGCTCCCCTTCTAAAGTTGTCAGTAAACTCAACACTGAAGGTATGGGGATTTCATATAAAATTGAAATTTTGAAATTTTATCGAAGTTGTATTATCAATACGCGCATTACTTCACAAACTTCAAGCATTTTCCTATAGAAAGAAAAAGAGCTGGCTTTTTACATTTTTTCACAAACAGTTTCAACGCTTCATTATTTCTCTGTATCGAAACCCATTTGAAAATGAGAAGAACAGCGCATTCACCATCTTTGTTGTTCTGTAGCTCTTTTTATATCATGATTACCTATTCTACTATAAAAAGGCCATGACATAAATTTTTAGCTTTACACACCAACCGCGGTGAATACGCCAGCAATGGGATTTCAATAGTTAAAATTTACACCTACAGTGGAACTACATCCAAAGTGACCTTTGGTGACCTCGCCTTGAATGCAATCTTGTCTAAATTTATCACTTGTCGCCTCGTGAAGAGTTACACGAAACCGGTAATTATTTATTACGTTTTTAAATAGGTTTCCCTCATAAGATACCAAAAATTAACAAACACATGTTGTCTCATGTTAATAAAGCATCCATAAAACGAAATATTGTGTTATTATGTTATTAAAATGAAAAAGGCCCCGTAATTTGCGCGTTTCGTTTTCTATTTCGTTTCGGCGATAAAATTGCCAGCGGAAGTACCGTCCACCGGTGCTCGTGTAAACAAAAACTAATTCGCACGTGTGAATATTGATTTATTTAACATTTAAACTCTTATTAATCTGACGATTATGGTATAAATAAAATATACCCAAAGTACCTTGGTGTACCAAATGTTCACCACGAGTGGTGACCATTTGGCACACTAAGCTACTTTGGGTATATTCTATATTTGAATCGTGACGCATAATGCAGACACCACCATTTCCATTAATGTAACAATTAAGGAGGTATAATTTGCTAATTGTTTCCGGGGAAGAATAAACACTTGCCAATTACTTTAAAAACGCAGTCGCTAAACGAAGGGCCAAAGTGGATACTTAATTAGTGTTATTAGGTATGATACTGATATGGGTCTTAAAGTCGAATTATCTGTGACGTAGTTGCTCTACTAAGCTTGCCATAAAAAAGCCATGTTTCATTTTGTAACTTTTAATCAACGTTTATTAAAAGTAACAAAAGGAATTCTTGCTCTCCCGATAATTTCAGGGGAGATAACTTCATCGAAAATGGATTTGCATGAAGATGTAATCAGGGACGTTTGAATTCAATTTAATGTATAATGCTGATTAAGTTATTTATTTTTGAAATCAGGTTGGCAATGGGGAATTAGATCATAATTTCTGGGGAAGACCAGAAGACATGACAATGGATCGCCCAGCGTACTATGAAGATACCAGTAAGCCGGGTACCGAAGTGGCAGCCGAAACTGCGGCAGCTATGGCTGCGGGGTCGATAGCGTTTGCTGAAAAAGGTAATAGTAATTGCTAAAGCAACTTATCGTATCAGCTAGCCCCTTCACGACCATCAAACTCGTACTCTGAAATATGGAAGCTATAGAGTAAAGTCATTAAATAACAATTCCGGAAATAGACGGAATTGCACGCAATAGGTTACAATACAGTGTTTTCATGCAAACAGCGCCTTTAGTGGTTTACACCCAACCTTAATGGAGGATAAACGTTCCTGGAATTATCCGATTCGTGGAAAATGAACTGAGCTTGTTGGTGTGAACAAAAGTTTTAAAGTGCATGTTTTGGAAAAGGTATAAAATATTGGTGACTATTGTCTTCTGAAATGTGTGAGAGAAGATTAAAATTGGGTGGGGGTAGGTAAAAATATGTCTATTTCATTCAGTGCAAAACTGGACGGGAGTACAGGAAGCTCCAAATTTAAAGGCAAAATTCATATGGCGACCTATATTTTTTCAGTATATTTGTTTTCATGAGATGATAAACTAAATGGATAGATGGCCGTTTTTGCCCAAATCAGTTTGATAAGGTGGGGAGAAGAGGAAAGATTAGTACTGTCGTCAATGGAAAAAAGAAACACTATATTGTAGCCAAGAGACTTTATCAATATTCTCCATGTTTGGTCACGTGGAGTGGACAAACGTCACGTTTGTTTCCCCAACAATAGACACATGTGGAGCGACATCGACGGCTTCCAGTTTCGCTCCACACGTGTTACGGTCAATCGATTCATATGTCACTCATTTCTTTTTGTGTAACTCAGCTATGCAAAGACCTATGGTACAGGTATTGACATTACTTTATTTAAACCAATCCATTTTGAATGTTGAACTTTCGAAATGATAACTCAGTGTGGCTTTAATAAACAAAAAATATACGCAACTCCATTCCGACTATACGTAGTCACCTTACAATGCGTTCTAATCTAAAGTTTTATTCTGAACTCAGATTTATTATATTAACCCTTTATCCAATGTAACGGTCAAAACCGGCCAGTGCTATTCTCAAAAATCGCCAATTAATTTTCATTATTTTTTCATTTTTTGTCTCAAAAACATAGGTTATGACCCCCTCTTTGGAACGAGCTCGTCGAGCTCGTTCCAATGAGGGGTCATAACCTATGTTTTTGAGACAAAAAATGAAAAAATGGTTATTCAAGAATTTTGTTTGCAAGTGTCGTCTGCTTTTCATTTTAGGTAAAAGGTTAAACAATATTTATGGGAATAAATTACGTTTTGTGTATACAAAGTGAAATACTTTCACATACATGAAAAAATAATAGTTATTCAAGAATTTTGTTTGCAAGTGTCGTCTATTTATTTATTTATTGGTGTTTAAGGTCACATACTTATGCACAATGGCTAATCGTGACCGTGACAGTTTTACGGGTGGAGGAAGCCGGAGTACCCGGAGAGAACCACCGAGCAACGACGAGCAGCTGTCAGCTCTCCAACATCGTAACTCTGAACTCTGCACCGCAGCACAGGCAGGGTTAGATTTTTTGAAGACATGCGCACCATCGACGTGCAGTACGCCTCAGTACACAGCGTCATCGTGCCCCCATGTAGGCAATCGGGGTGAAGTGTCTTGCCCAAGGACACAACGCGGTTGCCGCAGGTGGGATTCGAACCGAGGACCGCAAGTGTCGTCTGCTTTTCATGTTCAGTAAAGGGTTAATAATAATATTACAATTGGTACTTGATATAAAAGTTAATTATAACACAAATGATCATGGCGAGATATACCAATATCGATTTATTTGACCAGTTGAGGTCACGTGCACTGTTTTTTTTTACCAGAATTATGCGTGTTAATTATTCCACGTGTAGTTTGTTTTGGAATCAAAGTTAGATTAAACATATTTTTATTTGCCATTCAACAATGCAAATCAGGATTGGAGGACAAGTGCTGACCACTTAGAAAACCCTCCGCTCCTGTACAAAGACTAATAGATTACAAAAGGCAGAACAAAATATAACAATATGTAAACATTATACACAAAAGAAGTTAACTCAAAAGAGAGAGAGAGAGAGAGAGAGAGAGAGAGAGAGAGAGAGAGAAGAGAGAGAGAGAGAGAGAGAGAGAGAGAGAGAGAGGCGGGGGTAAAAGCAGATTGAAATCAAAGAAGACAAACAAAAAAAAAGAAAAGAAAAAAAAAAGGAACAGTATACAACAGAAATTCCAGTGATGATGACCCCCCCCCCCCCCCCCCCCACACACACACAATTTATTCAATTCTAAATTTAGTTTAATGCCGCTAAGGAACGTTCACAGAACATTGTTGAGACAGTTAATCTTTGTGTGCTCATTCCACGTCCGTACTAACCTAACATCCACCGTGTTGTCCTCACACAGATTGATTGTCAGGTCCCACTGCGAGAGGACACCCACAGTGGAAGTTAGATCACCTGTATAACCTTGAGACACTCAGACTTGCTGAGAGGCGCAGCTAATTCAGCAACTGTACATCAAATCTATGCGAGTCACGAATAAATTTTTGAACAGATAAGAAAACTAATACATTGCTGCTTTCGGGTAATGACGGGCTTCCATATAAAATTAAATCCAATGAATTCCAGTTGGGCGTAAGTTTCGACAAATCATCTATGAGGATACAGCGAATATCAGAATTTAAAGAACACAAGAAGAAATAATGTTCTGCATCCTCAACGCCATCGTTACATAAGCAAAATGGAGAATCTGAGAATCAAAGTTGAAGTATGCCCCCCACCCCCCACCCCACGTGGCACAACATGATGCGTATCTCATCTATTTTATTTAATGCTCAGGCATCAATTCACGCTGAAAAATTAAGTCATATTCCCCTGTCGGTCGGCAAAACGAAATATCAAAATGATATTTAGAAATCGATATTTCATCGTAGGTTCGGATGACGAATCACATGTACTTTAAACGAGTCAGCACATCAGTAATGAATTCCAGAGTCCCAAATACAAACGCATTCGAATAATTGATAGTGACAGTGACTAAATCAATTCATTAAATCAGCGGTTTCAAAGTTTGACTTTCTCATTCACCTTCCAGCGAAAAGCCGAAATCACTTTCAAATTTCTTCAGTTCAACTTCACACGTCTTCAGTGCATTGAGTTCAAAAAAAATAAAATGACGTGTCTTGTTATTGAAAATAAGAAAGTGGTGTTTTTTGTTATTGTTCTATTTCTTCGAAACACATTGCGATTATTTCAATTCGCCAGCCTTGGTAAATCGTAAAGTTAGGGGAGAAATAAGACGGGACTACTTTTTGTGCGGATATTCACACATTCCAATGGTTGGAGTTTGGTTGTTGTAATTTTTGTATGGACGCCGGTTCGGCACATAAATTTTGCGCCTTAATGGCAAATAAAGGCCACAAATTGGAGAGTTTGTAGTCGTAGAGCATTAAATAAAAAGAAAATTCACGAAAATTGCGTCGCTCGTGAAGATCCTCATATTTCTTTGTAGCCACTCACGAGATATTTTCGGTATTCATCAAATTTTCGTGAATATCCTCTATGTATTCATGCTCGAATTGTAGACTAACACAACATCACATAATTTAAGCCGCTGATCTCAATACAACTGGATTGTTGGGACGCTTGTTGGTCGCGTGTAGAAAAGTGTCTGCAGCGTCGCCATCTTGGGTGTGTACGGGCCAAATGTTGAAACGTTGCTATAAATAAACCATGCCCAACAAACCACGTTATATTATACTCAAGAAGCAAAATGTTCTAGGTTTTCAGTTTTCTGACGCCTCCAAATCGTCGATTGCTTTTCAAAAAAATATACTTTGATATCTGTGAAAAATGATTTTGGTGATAATGTACACATTTGTTGCGGCAATACAATTTGAATATTTACAATATATCTGCAAAATGAGGTTCCCAGAGGGTGAATTTAGTGATGCTACCCTGCACAGCAGGGTAGCATCACTAAATTTACCCTCTGTAAACCTCAATCTGAATTAGGGTTTCAAAACTCAAAACTAAACAGAAAGAGGTACCCAGAGGATAAATTGGCCCACTGTATGGGATAGCATCATCAAATTCACCCTCTGGGGACCTCATTCTGCATATGTCAGACTGCTTATTTTCAGGTCTGGTCCCGGTGCTTCAGTACCAATTAAAATTTTGCTGATGGTGATTTTTAGTATCTTGTAATCAGATGCGTGGACATACATCACAGCCCACTTTTGGATTACGACCAGTCCGCGGAGACTTTTCTGTAGGCAAACACCATGAAATTTGATGAAGTTTGATGAAGTGAAAGCTGTCGAAAAATGTGCAATTCTGATTACAGTTACGGCGTAACCGTGACAGCTTTTACGTCATCAAACGTAATCCATGGGAGGAGTTACCACATTGATTGACCTGACACCATCATGACGGTGACAGATGAGTTGCGACATTTTTTGCTGTCACCACTCAAATTGTTCTTATTTGATTTGATATAGATTATCACTCGAGGCTTTTACTCTCGTGGCATTCTTGTACGCAACCAACCTCGTGCGATAATCATTACCCCATTCAAACGATTGTACGGTTCTGTGTTTATTATATACGCTTTCAATTTCCTTAAGCAGATCATTTCTGTAACACAAAGAAAGAATGAACCAATCCTTCAACGACGTTAAGAAAATAAAATGAGAGAATAATTAAAAATAATCTTCAGAAGCAGGGGACCAGTTGTATTGTTACTTTCTGTGCTGTTTGGACTTTTTCTATGCCTCACTTTTGAAGCACTCTGAACGACACTAAAACGTCACCGTACTTTCACAAAAACCCCCTATAAAATTAGAAAAACAAAAACGCGTCAGTGAGAAATGAACTCACATTCCATGTTTTCCAGACTTACACGCTATTGTTATTCAACTGAATGACATGTTAAGATTTTATACAAGATTAAGGTTGTTATTGTCGATTCGCCCCACGTATATTTCATTTATATACTTATTGTCCAACAAAAATAATTGTATTATTCACAGTGCCACCCCCCCCCCCCCCCCCCCATAAACACGGGTTTAACAAAGGTAGAGAATTCATGCGAATTCCAATGAATATCAACAGTCGTTCGACACACGTTTTTTTATGTATCTGAAAACTTGCTCGTGCGACGTCATTCATTTGAAGTAACGTCACTCAATGGACACTTTCAAATTATGTCCACTTTGTTCTCGGTTTGAACTACATAGAGATCTGCCATTATCATGCCATATTTTAACCCTTTACCTAACATGAAAAGCAGACACTTGCAAACAGAATTCTTGAATAACTATTTTTTTCATTTTTTGTCTCAAAAACATAGGTTATGACCCTTCATTGGAACGAGCTCGACGAGCTCGTTCCAAAGAGGGGTCATAACCTATGTTTTTGAGACAAAAAATGAAAAAATAATAAAAATTAATTGGCGATTTTTGTGAATAGCGCTAGGAGTTTTGACCGTTACGTTGGGTAAAGGGTTAACCCACAGATCGTTAAGTCAAATTCAGAATGTTGTTCGGCATAATAACATAAAATTTATAAAGTTTATTTCGATGCTCGGCCTACGGACGTGACAACCGTTACTTAATGCCAGTTCCTTATTCCACATTCATTATTAACCGATAAATATTCCTAGCTCCTTATTCGACAATCGTTATCATCCGAGTTTATCTGTTGATAACGAACGTCGAATGAGAAACTGGGAATAAGTAACAGTTGCCAACAACCACAAAATGTTTCATTCGTATCGGTACTTGTTCACGTATCCCCCAGAAGTGTGACTGGTTCCACTCTGATGTCCATAAAGTACGAAAAACCTGTATCACACACGTGTGCGATACATCTTTATTTCTATCCCACATTTTGAAATTTCACAAATAAACATTAACCTTTTTTCCGGCCCAGGAACGTGATACTTCATAACTTAATTAAGAAGGGTGCCTGTTAAATTAATGCATTAAAAAATGCAATCAGTTTTTAGCCGACGAGCAATTCGCCTGCGGCTGCCATTGGAGTGATGGGAGAATGTCAACGTCGGAAAAATAAAGTTTTTTACTGATTCGCATGAAACTTTAGTACGTTCTAGAGCTCGAAAAATAAAAAAAGGTAGCTGTCTTGTATTTTTAGATTTAGCGTCATGGTTGACGTTTTTACGTCCGTTTACGTTTTTACACCCACCAAAGGTGTGACACCCCTACCTCAACAACGGCGAAAGATACACTTACACAAACTAAACACACAGTACAAGGGACAGTTGAAGGCACAGTTGTATGCTAATTGACGCAATGAACTGAAAACGGTGGCGGCAAATGTGCCAAAAAAGTAACAACTGAATTTAACTTTCGGACGTTTTGACTATGTGATCTTTTAGCATTCATATCATACAAAATCGAAAAAATTGAAAATCAGACGAAAGATAGCGGAAATATGACGTAAACAATGTCAATCTATACCCCCCCCCCATTTCCACAAAGCCCCACCCTACAAGATATAGCACTAAACTGATATCACAGATAGCTAGAGAAATACTTCAAGTCAAACTTTTCTAGTTTTTATCAACAAAGCCTGAAAATTGTGGACTGTTCGACAGTCAAGCCTATCGAAGCCGCAAAACGTAAAAAAATCATTTCACTGCACAAAAGCGAAATCTTGGGACTGTTATTATCCCGGGTGGGTGAGGGTGCGAGATGGGGAAATCTCACCCGAGGGCAAGATATTTGGGCCAGACACGAGGCTTGCCGAGTGTCTGGACCAAATATCTTGTCCCTCGGGTGAGATTTCCTCATCTCACACCCGCCACCATCAGGAATAATTTTTTTCTCCCGCCCACTGCATGTGTAAGGTACGTCTGTCCAGGGTGAGATAGCAGGGAGAGACAGATGTATCCCACCCCACCCACGTGACGTTATACATTTATAACGTTATTATGACGTTATGCATATCGTATCAGTTTTTTGCTACCAACTAATTCATATTGACGTCATCAGAATGCCGTGTGATCAAAGTTTGATGCTCTAAAACTCTTTAAACCCCAAGATGCCACCGTTCCTAATTGATTCCGTGGTATATACCTTTGGTATATACGTAACTTTTGCATGCTCTGTCCGATGGTGTCATTAGTTTTTCAAAACAACGAATACCAAATGAGTTGATTATATCAGCACGTACCCCTGTATGGTGGGGAAAAAAAATAATCCCTGATGGGTGCGGGTGTAGGATGGAAAAATCTCACCCTCGGGACAGGATATTTGGCCCAGACACTCGGCAAGCCTCGTGTCTGGCCCAAATATCTTGCCCTCGGGTGAGATTTTCCCATTCCCCACACCCGTACCCATCAGGGATTATAATACTCCCCCACCAAAACAGTCTGACGTCACCAAGAGTAATTCAGGGGCACGTGCAGCTATATCGAAAATTTTGTTGTCCATTTCTGAAAAAACTGATTTGCTTATCTGAAAGAGCTCACACAAGTTATGTATATACCACAGGTATATACCACAAAATTAAATCCGAACGCCGGTAAGACGGGGGTTAAAAATTTGGAGCGAAATGAACATTGATACATTCCGATGACGTCATATTATGAATTCCGCAATGTATTCGCATAACTTTTCGACGGGAATTTCGTGCAACTCGTTCCACTCATAAAGGCGTTCATCCAAAAATTCATATAAAAGAGTCAATTGTCCTTTGGTTCTGCAGTCTGTGTTTTTATTTCTATTTTCTTTGAAAAACGTTTGTCTGCTTATGTTTCTGAAACGTAACACCATGTTGTTTGTTTACAGAAGAACGTGCGATGATTGAATAGCCCTGCTCTTATTAAATATGCTAATAAGCCAATACAGGTTGGTCACGTGGGTGGGGTGAGATAATGTCACGTGGGTGGGGTGTGACAGGCATATCTCTCCCAGCTGTCTCACATGACTTTATATATGTCTCAGTACCTTAGTGGAGGGAGAAAAATGGGTTTACACCCCATCCCAATCAGTCATCTTTGTGATGCCCATGATATCCCCTTTAAGGGGAAGTCCAACCTAACTTTCGTCAAAAAGTCTAAAAAAGACCCAACATGAATAACCCCAATAAATTATATACCAAAATGCTTGGGATGAAACATAGAACACGTGGAAACTGGAATTTGCCATGGAACTGCTGCCATGTGTAAATAGCACCACCTGAAAGTCTGCTATGGCATAAGTAAGAGAACAAAAGTTTTACAATAAAATACCTCAAAATAAAATAACAGCTGTATTCTATAAACATTGAAGTACATACTCGAAGAAATCTTTTCCGAATTCATGAAAGTAATAAAGATTCAGACCAAATGTTATAAGTGGAGTGCTCACTGATTGAAGGCAGACATTTTCTTTTGTTTATGTTTTGATTTGGGAAGTTCAACAAAGGTCAACTTGAAGGAGTCCACAAGAAGAAGTATGGACGGACAAAAGAGAGTGTCTCCCAATATAAAGATGTATGTGTCACTGTGGTGGTTTGGAAAGAAACTATGATATTCTCCTATGTAGAATGCACTGCAAAGTCATACATTGTAGTTGAATAAATATATTTACCAACCCCTTGCACTGTAACCCCTTTTATCCCACGTATCAATTTGATAGTGATGAACTTGTTAAATTTGTCTGGTTTATCAATAAGTATCATAGCTTTGTTTACTCTTGGACACCAATACACTCATGATATCTGTTGGAGAAGAAACAAGAGTAACTGTAACCGTCACTGCAATAAACCATCTGATGTACGTAAAAGTACATTGTTATTCAAAACACATCAAATCAACCTTACATAACCATTATTGCATGTTCTTTCCCCAAGGAGGCTTATTGGCATATTGAGATCAGAAGGGCACATCCAGATGGTCTCACATATTTTTTTCAAGAACGCAGTACACAAAGCAGTCCCCAAAAGGTGACAAGTGAGCTCCATACAAACAATCTCCCGGGGGGGGGGGGGGGGGCTTCTCTTCCTTGTATGACTGCCTCCGGCACTCAAGGCATATGCCTTTTTTCTCAAAGTTTAAACCTTTTTTTCTTTTTGAAGATCCTGGCCACACATGTTCCAAACACTATCAGACAGGTAACCCTCCAAATAAGTGTATCTGCAAAAATCATGCTACATTGCAAAACATTCTTTTTAGACTTTAAGTTCTGAACCTTTCATGCTTCTTACTTCCAACTATAACACTTAATTTATCGATTAATGGGTGAATAGAAAAGTCCTACCATAATCAACATTTTGAGTTCCATAAGCCTCCATAACAGCTCCGATAAAAGTGTCAAACATCAGATTGGTGGCTGTATACAGAATATTCATTAGGTTGTTGCTTGATAAGAAATAGGAACAAAATCTTCACCAAAAATATTTTGTAGCAATAAATTTGAGGGTGTCAGCAGGCAATTTCCAACAAATTGTAACAAATGAACTAGTTATAAACAAACTTTTCTAACTCGAAAGAGTGAAAAAGGACCATAACTCTGGAAGAATGTGGGAAGAAACACATTCTACAGCAGCTACACAGGCATCGTTTCCCCATGATGCTCGATCACAACACCAAATATCCTTCAAATTGGAGTAGCAGTGGTTGAGATACAAGGGAGAATGTTGGTACATGTAATGATGTATGGGTAAGAGGACAGAGGTCACCACTGTACGGTCCTAGATGCACCTTCGATTTTACAACTTCCACGTCTGGGGCATAATAATCACAACACACCCACCTTATCAATTCATAATTTCAGTAAAATAAAAGGAATTATCAATTTTTATTAATTTATAGATGATGGGAAAATATTTGGCTTCTTTCGCCTTCTCGTACTTTTATTAATTACCACAAACAATATCAGTTTTATGCCGACAAACGAAACTGAACGCATGTGGTCTGGTTAAAAAGTAACTCGGCATAGATAATGAAGAAATTGCGAATATTTCGTGTATTTCATTTGTTTAAATGCCAGTTGCGGCTAATTTTGATCGTGGATTCGATAATTCGTTTGGGTTTTGACCACACGTTCACGCTGACAGCGGTTATGTTTATTATGATATGCAAATTGGGAGATAGTTTCCGGTGAAGGAGATTTGTCACATTTGTCAGTCTAAAACGATGACAAAAGACACTGATCGACGCTTGTGTTAGTATGATTGGTTGCAAGAAAAAACTAAATTCTCAGCATCGTACAAACGCACCTTATGTAAAAGCGCGAATGAATCATTTTCAACCCATCTTCAATCGGTCCTTTGCCGACATCAACACAGTCCATGGCGAAGATCCATGATTACTATGAAGTAAATAACTTCACAACATCTGGGGAAATCAACACTCTCAGTATAGTTCCAGGTCACTTGGAATATACTTCGAGAAAAGGTGATTTCTGAAGCATTCTGCTTACTTTCTTATGATTATTGCCTTATTTTATGTGTATCGTCCCGATTTTATACACTCAGTTATTTTTTTACAAGTGGTTCATGTTGTCTTTCTAGTGCGCAATAATTCAGAATTTTTGTCAACAAAAAAGTTCAGACGGCCTGTAAACACGAGAGGGAATTTTGAACCATATTTTTGCAGTTATGACATTAACAACTCAAGTATTTGTTGTAAACTGTTTGCAAATTCCCTCATACATTGTCTCGAGCAAATAAAGGACGTGATCGTGTCCTTTCATTCTGACGATCGCCCAAAATGAGTATTTCTGTAAGAACCACATTGTAATCACATGACCGGAATAAACATCAGTGTAACATGGCCACATCCGGAACATCCAAAATTTGTGTCGGTTGTATTGCATTCTGACATCAAAACACACCAGAGTGTGTGTCAAAAATATGCTTTCTCCGAGTCTGTAGTATGTTATCATTGCATTGAAGACAAGACTTTCGAATTGCCGATCATTTTGTGGTTTTACCGGTTCGTTTCTTATGCCATTGGCAAATTAATGTTCATCAAAATCATAAAATTCACTTTTATTCCCGAAAAAAATTATATTTACCTTTTCTATGCATTTTACTCATTATTTAGATATATAATTTGCCTTTCCTTACTTCTCTTATCTCTTTCTGAAGCATTGGGAAAAATGTCAACAAATTGACCAAAGTTACGTTGGACGACCCCTTAAATGCATAAGTTTTTCGAGCAACAAACCATCTACCTTAGTGGTGGGAGAAATTTTAATTCAAAATACAAACGTGATAAAGTTTTGAAAATCAGAGCACAGATATCGGGACCATGACATAAACAGCATCAGGGGTACTACTCTTTTTATTTGTGTGTTTACAGTGTCTTTTCAACTTCTTTCTTAGCATTTGCCTGAGGATAACTTTAAAATAAAATTACGAACGAAAGACGCCAGTCTTCGTAGCCAATACGATATTTGCCGTCAAACAGTTTGTATTTTTAAGAAATTAACTGCCGTTATCGGAGAGATATTCGCTTCAAAGTCAGAACTTGAGTTTTATAAAAGCACTCCCCATTTATAGAATAATTTTAATTTCGTTAAGTTTGGTGGATTTGAACAAAAACATTAACAAATTGACATTCGATTTATCGGCTGTCACTATAGCTTACATCTGCGACGTTTCGATTGGCAGATTACAAAAGTAAGTGGAGTTTCGTTCTTTTGATGACATCAGGTGGAAAATAGTACGTCAACAGAAATTCGCATGGAACGCGTGTTCCGTTCGGATTTGTGAATATGAAACTGGAGAAAAGTAAGAGACTGGAAATAAAACACTTCCAGTGGCATCGTTTTCAGGAGTTTTGTATCGGAATGAGTCCATGTTTGTTCCACCCCATACGTATGGCTGGTTCCACTCAAATGTTGAAAAAGTGAACAAATCAGTATCACACACGTGTGCGATATAAATAACTACATTGAATTTTTATTGGTTCTTATTAACCCTTTACCTAACGTACTGTCCAAAACCAGCCAGTGCTATTCACAAAAATCGCCACCAATTACTTTTCATTATTTTTTTAATTTTTTGTCTCAAAAACATAGATTATGACCCCTCATTGGAACGAGCTCGACGAGCTCGTTCCAATGAGGGGTCATAATCTATGTTTTTGAGAAAAAAAATTAGTTATTCAAGAATTTGTTTTTGCAAGTGTCGTCTGCTTTTCATGTTAGATAAAGGGCTAAATTCACACTCAATAAATAAAACTTGGGTGTCTGACGTTCCACAGTTCCCATCTTCATTACGTACGTTACAAGTTAGAAGAAATTCCAGAATTTCTGCTCCCACATAGCGTCAATGTTTTCGGAACAAAAACATCTTTCAGCATATAATATGTATATACTTCGAACCAAGGCATATGGCTTCATCTGCCTGAATAAAAACCACAGGAGGTATCCAGTGCATTACTAAATACATTTAAAGGCGGTGCTCAAGGGGGAGCAAAGGCAACGTTCTACCAAATCAACATTAAGCTTAAAATACATTAAGCTAGCAATCGGACAGCTTGGAGAAATAAAGCACTGATTAAAATTCTTATGTCAATAAATATTCAAAACTTACTTCGACAGTAAGATTATAAAATGGTTTTAACATTAATCCCTACGTCACAACCAGATAAAGTGTATTTGTGACATTCCCAATAATTCGTTTTAAGAAGTGATGTAAAGAAACAGAACGTAGGTCAATTATTAAATAAATAAATAAATAATTAATTAATTAATTGATTAATTAATTAATTTATTATTAACCTCTAGTGGGTGCGGTTTTATTTATTTATTATTAAGCTCTAGTGGGCGCGGTGCAGTTGCGGTAAGCAACGTCGAGCTCGGTTAGTCCTTGGATGAGTGACCGTCTGAGTGATCGATTCGGGCTCCCGCGTTGTGTGCTTGGGCAAGACACTTAACCTCGATTGTCCACACGGGAGCACGATGACGCCGTACACTAAAGCGCACTGCACGTCGATGGTGCCCATGTCTTCAACCAATCTAACCCTGCCTGTGCTGCAGTGGGAGTTACGATGTTGGGGAGCTGGCAGCTGCTCGTCGTTGCTCGGTGGTTCTCTATGGGTACTCCCTTCCTCCGCCCGTAAAACTGTCACCGAAACGATATGACATTGGCTGTTAAAGTGTCGTTAAGCCCTAATAAATAAATAAATAATAAATTAAGCTTTAATGACACTCTCGACAGCCGGGATCACCTCGTGTCTGACAGTTTTGGGGACGGAGGAAGCTGACGTCCTCGGAGAGAACCAGCTAGCAGCTGTAAGACACCTCATCGCATTAACTCTACATGTGCAGGGTTAAGATTGGTTAAAGAGAAGTACAGTACGTCATAGAACACAGCGCATCCGTGCATCCAAGTGGGCAATCCGGATTAAATGCATTGCCCCATTCCAGAACGCAGTTACATGTACCCTAAGTCAGGAAAGAACCGTGAACTTTTCGGTTTGAAGGCCGACACTCTAGTCTCTGACCCACCTCGCTCCCAAAAAGCAGTACAAGTAATGTCAGCAATGGATTTGATATAGCAATCAACTGTAGTTAGTTTTAACCCTTTAGCCAACGTAACGGTCAAAACCGGCCAGCGCTATTCTCAAAAATCGCCAATTAATTTTCATTATTTTTTTCATTTTTTGTCTCAAAAACATAGGTTATGGCCCCTCGTTGGAACGAGCTCGTCGAGCTCGTTCCAACGAGGGGTCATAACCTATGTTTTTGAGACAAAAAATGAAAAAAATTAGTTATTCAAGAATTATTTTTGCAAGTGTCGTCTGCTTTTCAGGTTAGGTAAAGAGTACACAACACAAAGATATAAAAAAATGTTACTTTATTATTTTTTTTTATTACTTTCCAAAATTGTGATTTACTGGGATTTCCGGGTTTGATTTTTAACGATAACTTCACAAGTGAATTATGCAATTAACAATTGTGTCATGTATCCGTGTGCGCAAACGAAGACGCTTTGCCGTGGGTGTAATGGGGACTTCATTGTTTTTTTAACCCTCTGCCTAACATGAAAAGCAGACTACACTTGCAAAAAAAGTTTTTGAATAACTATTATTTTCATTTTTTGTCTCAAAAACATAGGTTATGACTCCTCATTGGAATGAACTCGTTCCAATGAGGGGGTCATAATCTCTGTTTTAGAGACAACAAAATGAAACGATAATGAAAATTAATTGGCAATTTTTGAGAATAGCGCTGGGCGTTTTTAGCCGTTACGTTACATGTAGGTAAAGGGTTAAATAATATAATTATCGTTCATAATGAAACGTGAAATAGGTCATTCGAGGCGAGGGACTATATTGTAAAACATCTGTGCACATTCGCGCACTCGTGTTTGTACAGCGTCCCTCACCTCTCATGAATTATTTCACGTAACCAGTCCAGTCAAGCGATTACTCTATTTCATATCGTTTAAACAATTCCAACAAAACTATATCATGTGACCACTGCATGGAAGAGCTCGTTCCAATGAGGGGGTCACATTATATGTTTTTTTCAACTGGCATTTTTTTTAAGTTGTCTGAGGAGATGCGCCAATTCGTTTGGTAAGCCTGTAACTATCTTTCGAGTTGGGGATGAGGTGACACAAATGACACAAATTGGCCTGACGATTCCAATGTAAACACACCTTTGCGACTCGGCGAGCTATTCACACGAGTCGACATTCACCGTAATAAACCATAACGATCGACAATGTCGCGGTAAAAACTGCGAAGGACGCTATTCGTTTTGGGCTAGTCCAGCCCTCATGTCACCAAAGTAGCAATTACATGTAACAGTTCTACTTCACAATTTACGTTCAAGTTCCCACTTATCGACAATACGTCCCCTGAGTTCCAATGTGTTCTATGTGCCTACTGGCAGCCTACTGGCAGCCTACTGACAGCCTACTGGCACATAGAACACACTGGAACTCAGGAGACAAATAGTACTCCACCCAAATCCTGCCGACGAGACAAATAACACGACCTCAGGATTTACTCCCCCTTAATCATTAGATTAGATTAAACATATTTTATTTGCCATTTGACAATGCAAATCAGGATTGGAGGACAAGTACTTACCACTTAGAAGCCCCTCCGTTCCTGTACAAAGACTAACAATTTACAATATGGCAGAACGTATTCCATAAATAACAGAAATCTAACAAAATCTAAATATTATAAACATTATGGACAAACACAAATTAAACAGAGAGAGAGGGAGAGAGAGAGAGAGAGAGAGAGAGAGAGAGAGAGAGAAGATATAAAAAAAAATAAATAGAATATAAAGCAAAAAAAACAAAACATGAAATACTAAGGTTAGATCCAGTGATGATGCCCGCAGGGGGGGGGGGGGGGGGTATTATGATCCCCGTTGAGTCTGGAGGTGGGATGGGGAAATCTCACCCGAGGGGCAAGATATTTGAACAAGACCGAGGCTTGCCGAGGGTCTGGTTCAAATATCTTGCCCCGTGGGTGAGATTTCCCCATTCCCACTTTCAGACTCATCGAGGATGATTTTTCTCCCCCCAAAAGGGGATTACGTCATTATAGATAATTGGCGGTCACGACCTGCCATACCCAATTTATCAAGTCGTAGTCGTTTCGAAAAATGAACAATTTCATCGGAAAGATCGTACGAAAGTTAGGTATATACCATAGGTATATACTAAAAAATGATTTGTAACACTGTTCGTTAAGGGGTTAATGAATCTGCGCGTGTCAAACTCTAATGTAAAGGGCATTGTGAGATTATTGATCGACCGATAAATTCGCGCAGTGATATTATTAAATCTGCAGAGAAACATGCGGTTGAAACAAATCAATATTGTTGATTTTGAATGGCACGTGGATTACATGCGGGAAATCGTGAAGCCATTTTGTTTATTTACAATTGTACAGACGATGATGATGATGTACAGACGCTGATGAAATAGTTCCGGCGACCTAATAAAATATGCAAACGAGTATGTCACGTGATGTGGGTGGGATCACCCGGGACACGCATATGGGGGGGGGGGGGGGGGGGGTATTCTCTTGTCACTCGAATAGATTTACATTTGCCATTTTATCACCTGTTTTCAATTTGTTTTACCACCGATCCCATGAATTGAAGTTTTACGAATTTTCACCATATTCAGCCATGGCTGTTTTGATGCTGTAATGGCTGTATTAAATGGAAATATTTAAAAAACAATATTTTATGGATAAAGAGTTAGTTATTCTGTGAATTTGAATGGACTCTTAAAATGGACTGATTTATCATTTTTGCTTTGTTTTACAGATGCCGCGTATAGTACAACTTTACTAGACCATGCCAAAGAATTGTACAATTTTGCTGACTTATACCGGGGTAATTACACACATGCAATTCCCGATGCAGAAAAATACTACAAGTACGTGAAAGGTTTTCTTATTTTTTATGTTCCTCCATTTCCCTCACCCAGTACTATGGTATTCTACTACTCATGCTAGAGCCTTCAGCAATTACTTATGACTTGTAGCACTACCACAGCCTTTCCAGCTATTTCTGACCCTGGCTCTTGCTCTTGGCCAAGTCTTCAGTCGGCTGAACCAGATCACTCTATTCATATAAATCCGTATCAGTCTATATCTTACCTCCTACAAGTATCTGAGAATTTCATTGGTTCAAAGGCGTCACATGCAGACTGCATATAAAACCATATACTGCCTGTCAACATCAATATACGCTGACAGCTATGGGTAATCTACCCTTTGTTCATTGATTATTCAAAATGGCGGCAGCCGATAAACGCTTCAAGTTGAAAGATTGAGTGTTGGAAGCCCATATGAGGCCTGAAGTGCAGGTTAGGCAACTCAAAAGGCTTCATATTCTGTGGATTTGTGTCATGTTACCTTCGAAATGAAACTGTTTGGTATGTATGAATTTGCCTAGTTACAATTTAAGGGAGAGTGCCTAGGCACTTTCCATAAATTGTAACAAGGCAAAGACACGTGAACACATTGTGAGAATTCTCTCATTTAATTTGATTGCATTTGTTATTAGTTCTGTGCATCGATGCAGCAGTCGGTAAGATATATTCGTTACACGGTTTGTTGGTGACCTAATATGGTATGTATGGTGTCAGTTAATTTCATATTGGACTCGAGCTTTGCTCGAGTCCGATATGGAATTAACTGACACCATATATACCATATAAGGCCACCAACAAACCGTCTAACTAATAACACAGTTCCTAGTTTATGCTTGGGGTAGAATACGTGTTAGAGCCTGCCCGGTGATAGTACCGGGATCTGCTTTTGTGGTAGTTAGCAAAGAACAATACATACATACACTGAAAGTCATGATGTGTGAATTCGTTCGTCAATATGGCACGAATGTAGCGTGGAAGGATAGAAAGACAGACGTAACCTCAAGTTCTATCCTTCCACGATGGCATGAGTGCCGTGTTGACTAACGCATTCACACATCGTGGCATTCTGTTTTTATTACACACCTCTATAACAGAATCCATTAACCCTTTACCCAACGCAGACGATTTCAAAATTTATTATTTTAAATATCATTTTTTAAATTTTTTCAAACAATTTCAACAAAAACATATCATGTGACCCCTCTTTGGAACGAACTCGGCGAGATCGTTCCAAAGAGGGGTCACATGATATGGTTTTGTTGAAATTCTTCGAAATATAATATTTTTTCAGCTGCGGAATTTGCATATTACGCGGTCGGATGCGGATGATTCGTTGGGTAAAGGGTTAATTTAAAAAATCGGTGGTATTGTTTGACGAATTTGACAGAAGGGCTGCACGGTATAAACCGATACATACCGATATTCAAACCAATATCAGTTGAATACCGGTGGAATTACAAAAATATCGGTTTATCATCATTTTTTATTTACCCACAATTTCTTTTTCAAAATGACTTGAGTTTTTTAACTGAAGCACCAAATGAATAATACTGTCCCTTTACACAAGGAATCGTCTACATGTGCCCACGTTATATACAAATTCCCGAGTTGAAAAATTTCAACAAAACTATATCATGTGACCCCTCATTGGAATGAGGGGGTCACATGATATTGTTTTGTAGAAGTTTTGGGGGAAAATCTGATAAACTGATTTTTAAAATAATAAATTTTGATATCGTCTACGTTGGGTAAATGTTTTTCGAATCGCATCATCAAGGCATGCTGATTCTTTCCAACTGTGATGCCTCAAGTCTCGACGTGGTACCTATGTTATCTGAGCAGTTTTCGATGTACCGGTATACCGATATCGTTATTCAGTTTTGAATATCGTGCAGCCCTATTTGACAGTTCTAACGTCTGCTTGAAATAAAAACAAAAATAAAACTCAGGTGTGATTAGCAAACATGTGTGACAGATACGTAACCCTTTGAACTCAAGTGGTATCTTCCATGCCCGTTCAATGGCAGCAATTAGAAGAGGCCATATTCATTATTTGGGGTAGACCAATATATATTTTCAACGTGCAGCCTCGGGGCTGCACGTTGAAAATATTGATTGGTCTACCCCACACATTTACTGAACAGCCATCCTATTTAATGACGTTATGACGTTTCATGTTGCTGGCCGGAAAAACGGCCGCTAGGGTTCAAAGGGTTAATATCTATTTACGTCATTACATGTGTCCCAATAGAGGTTTGGAATGATGTTAATAATTTATATTTACTAGAATAGTGTACAGAGTTGGACGCGCTGGTTTAGATTAAACATATTGTATTTGTTATAATTAACAAAAAGGATTGGATAACAAGTGCCTAGCACTTAGATAACATCCTTTCCTTAATATACAATTGAACATTACAATTTATGATCACATATAATTACAAGTAGTTACATAAAAAGATATATGTAATGGCGAAATAATGTATGTATAATATTGACCAAGTTTGTGTATGTACAAAGTTCGAGAAGGAAGCTGATAGTTAATCAACTTTACGAGAGTCAGAAAACAGAAATAAGAAAGAGAGAAGAAAAGTAGAATGCCACACTAAAATACATCAAATTTGAGTCAACATGCCTATAGGCATATTTCAACACCACCACAACTCCAAAAGTCCAAAAGAGCCCCCTACCACTGCCATAACCAGGACAGGCAAGACAGACATGCTGAGAGTACTGATTCGCGTGTGAGGTAACAGTGATGGCTGCCAATTGCCATCGGTTTCAAGGTCGGACCGTCAGACGAGCAACCAAGTCCTAACGTGGCTAAGACACTTTAAGGCTTGATTACTCAACCAGCGAACCAGTCTAAAACCGTTTCGTGGACTTAATGAAATACTGTACACTCCGGAAAAGGTGAATATTGACGGAATCCGGTAAATTGGGGATACCATAAAGGAGATCGTTGACCGATGTTATTGTCAGATGCGCAAGATTTCTTTGTAGGACTAGTCTTTCATGTGAATAGTTTCTACAGTCAAAGAAGTAATGATTCGCGTCTTCACTCTCATAACCACATGAACAGTTAGGTGTTTCACGAATGTAGTTAGAAAATTTATCAGAATTTAGGTCGCTGCAAAAACACGCTGGTTTTCTCAAGGAATTGAGTTAATCGAAGGGGACAGTTTGACAGGGACAAAAGTGCACTTACTTAGCGCGCTGTTACTTCAAAATAGTGCACTATTCATCGACCGGCTTTCTAATTCAACTGCATTTTTTATCATCAACGCCCCGTAAAAAAACTCTTATAATAAGATAAAACTGGACGAAATTATGTCGTGAACCAAACAATCGGGCTTGCGAGTTCATAGGGTTACAGTCCATCACAGGAAGCAGGCGATAAAGTTCGCCGTTCGATAAACAAAATAGCTTCCCCTTCCCTCCCCTCCCCTTTGTTTGAAAAGTTACTCAGCAACGTCAACTGAGACCACGAATAATACCCGACAGTGACCTTTTACTGTGAAATAGTAAACATATCTCACTGCCTTAACATTTTAGCGAGTTTATTAGGTGGCCGTTGATATTATTTCCACTGTGATTCGCAGGTTGTATCTACAGTGAAATACATTTTTTACCTGCGTCGCCAGCGGCAGAGCAGGTCTAGCAACCGCTCGACTCCGTCCGTCAGTCCGTCCGTCCGTCCGTCCGTCCGTCCGTCCGTCCGTCCGTCCGTCAGTCCGTCCAAAACACTTTTTCCGTCAAAGGTTTCTTGGCTTCTATGAAAGGGAATGATTTTATATTTGGTCTGCTGCTTCATAATTATGAGTTGTATCGTGTAAGCAATTTTCAGATCTTCCGTGCAGCCACTTCCTGTGTGCCGATACTTTGAAATTTTACTGTACCCACTGAACATTGAAATTGTCCGTCAAGGTTTTCTCGGCTTCTATGCAAGGGATTGATTTTATATTTGGTCTGCTGCTTCATAATGATGAGTTGTATCGTGTAAGCAATTTTCAGATCTGCCGTGCAGCCACTTCCTGTTTGCCGATACTTTGAAATTTTACTGTACCCACTGAACATTGAAATTTTTCGTCACACTTTTCTCGGCTTCTATGCAAGGGATTGATTTTATATTTCATCTGAAGCCTGATAATGATCAAGTGTATCGTGTATGCAATTTTCAAATCTGCCATGCAGCCACTTCCTGTTTGCCGATTCAATTGCATGCAGCGACGCAGGTCCAGACCCGGTATTGGTCTTGGCTTGTTTAAATAACGTAATCGTATTTCTTGTGTGGGTCAAGACGAAAAACACAATGTCTACCTCTTTCCGTATAATTTTCGTGAGAATTTAGACTCCTGTGATAAACATTTCGATGGAAGATTTATTTATTTGGTTTTGACGACACTTTCGACAGACATGGCTACCTCGTCTCGGACAGTTTTACAGGTGGTTTTACGGAAGATACAGTACGTGGAGAGTGAATTATCACTAAATCACCCGCATAGTGGAGATTCCACCCAAGCAATAATTGCAAAATTGTTGCAAAGCATAACCAGCACAAGCAAAGTTTCAGCCAATGGACCTCCGGGTTAAACCCGGAGGTCCATTGGCTGAAACACTGCTTGTGTTTTTGTCGATATGTACAAAATTTCAAAGTTATAGCTTGGGTGATAACTCCACTCCATGGGTGATTTACTTACAATCCACTCTCCACGTACTGTAGTTTGAAAATAAAAAAAAATGTTCATCGCTTTTTGTTAGCCCGAGTGATGTGTGTGTGAAGAAACCTACAATACAGCAGTCGTGTATTGGCCGTAAACCACGCGTGGGCTGAGATGCGTTTACCTGGTAATAAAAAGCATCGTCAGCAAAATTTTAATTAACGAGGCACCGGATAGTACCCGATGCTTCATAAATTAAAGTTTGGATGATCAATCCTATAATTGGTGGTTAGAATGTAGTATTATTGGTTCTATCCCGTTTCTCCCACTTTTAATTACCCCAAGCTAATTAGCTCTTAATCCTAAGCGAAAGACAATAGATCGACCTGTTATAGTCTGTTTCTCACAGCTCTAACTAATCTGTCCCGTTTCTCCCACTATTTGGCTAAATTGGTATAGTATTTGAAAAAAGCGAAGCTTAATCAACATTAAACTTGGAAAATATATATTCCAAAACAAACAGGTGTGAAAACAAACACAAACACAAAATTATTTTGAGATTTTTAACAAACACAAGCGATATAAAATCAATTTAAATAAACACCAGTGATTATTACTTTGAAGCGCATTCAAAAAATTATTTTGATAATTTAAACAAAAGCCAGTGATTTTTTCTTCCAAACAAATTCTTAAAGTGGGAAATTAAAAAGTGGAAGAAACAGCACATTGGTAAAACAGTGTGAGATATTAAAAAGTGGGAGAAACGGTACATCAGTTAAAAAGGCAACAATAATGATACAAAGTATAATCCCTATAACAACACATGATTTAGGTGTGGGATTAAAAGTGGGAGAAACGGGACGACCCCAATCCGTGGAAATATTGTCCACCGGTGGAAAGTGACCAGTCCACGAAGACTGTACTATAACATCCTCCGGGAATGTATAGACCAAGCTATCAAGCCACAATTCTAAATTGTGTAAGGAAGTCGACAATGTTGTGGCCCTGGAATTAGCCTAAGACTCAAATAGTACATCGCCTATGTTTAATTAACCCTTTACCTAACGAATCGGGAGCGCGGTGGCTCAGCAGGGAGAGGCGCAGGCTGCAAGCCGAGAGGTTCTCGGTTCGAATCCCACCTGCGGCAACCGCGTTGTGTCCTTGGGCAAGACACTTCATCTACATTGCCCGCGTGGGGGCACGATGACGCCGTGTACTAAGGCGTACTGAACGTCGACGGTACGCATGTCTTCAACCAATCCAACCCTGCCTGTGCGGCAGTGCAGAGTTACGATGTTTGGGAGCTGGCAGCTGCTCGTCGTTGCTCGGTGGTTCTCTCCGGGTACTCCGGCTTCCTCCACCCGTAAAACTGTCACGGTCATGCTTAGCCATTGTGCATAAATATGTGACCTTAAACATCAATAAATAAATAAATTACCTAACGAATCGCCCGCATCCGCACGCGTAATATGCAAATTGAGCAGTTGAAAAAATTAAATTTTTTCAAAATATTTCAACAAAACCATATCATGTGACCCCTCATTGGAACGAGCTCTTTGAGCTCGTTCCAATGAAGGGGTCACATGATATGGTTTGGTTGAAATGTTTTGAAAATTTAAAAAAAAAATGATATTTAAAATAATAAATTTTGATATCGTCTGCGTTGGGTAAAGGGTTAAATTCACTTTTCTGGAATACTTTCCATTCACTTTTCAGACCAACAGATATAGTCCATGCCATAACGAATCAACGCATGGAGTGTTCGTCAATCGAGAATTCACTTGATCGATGTTTTGATGACATTATCGTTAGAAACGAAGACTCGCCACAGCCGTAGCTTTGTGATCACCCCACGTACAGTACGTGGAAAGTGTATTATAACTAAGTCACCCGCAGAGTGGAGATTCCACCCAAACAATAGTTACAAATTTGTTGAAAAGCATAACCAGCACAATCAAAGTTTTAGCCAATGGACCTCCGGGTTAAACTATTAAATTAAATTATATTAATATATTGATGTTTTCTAGGTAAATTGATTACTTATTGACTGGAATATTTATAACTGGGACATGAAAAAATACTCGTACATCTTTGTGAGTAAAGGTACAGCACATTACATTAACAATCTTCACTCCATGAAATATGAAAAAAACAAGAAACCCACGACAGCGTTGAATTCCGTACAAACTAAACCAGGTAGACAGGGAGTTTGTGTATTCACGAAACATTTTACTTTCCAGTTCACATTCCGGTTACATGGACGAATTAGCATGGGGAGCTGCCTGGTTGTATAATGCCACTGGTGATACCCAATACAGAACCAAAGCTGACACGGCATTGAGTAATCTTGAACTACCTTGGGAATTTTCATGGGACCAAAAAGCAATAGGAGCAGTGGTAAGATATTAAATATAGAATATACCCAAAGTAGCTTGGTGTACCTTCAGCGCGCGTTTAACGCCACTTCACCACTAGTGGTGAACATTTGGTACACCAAGCTACTTTGGGTATATTTTATTAAAACCATGATCGATTATCAAGAGTCGCTATTATATTTTGTCAATTTTACCGAGCAGCAGCCGTACATACGTGCGAATTTGTTTTTGTTTACATGAGCAACGGTGGGCGGTACTTCCGCTGTCAGGTTTATCACCGAAACGAAATAGAAAAAGAAACAGGGTCTTTTCATTTTAATAACATAATAACATACTATTTCGAGTTATTGATGCTTCATTAACACGAGACCATGCATGCCTGTTAATATTTAGTGTCTTATGGGGTAAACTCATTTAAAAACGTAATAAATAATTGCCACTTTCATTTCACTCTTCGCGAGGCGACGTGCAATAAATTTAGACAAGTTCGCATTCAGGTCGACGTCACCAAAGGTCAACTTGGATGTAGTTCCACTGTAGGTGTAAATTTTAACTACTGAAATCTCATTGATGGCGTGTTCACCACTGTTGGTGTATAAAGTTAAAATTTATGTCATAAGCTTTTTATATATAGTAGAATAAGTAATCATGGTATAAATTTATTGTTATTTATTAGATTAACCCATTACCCAACGAATCGCCCGCATCCGCCCGCGTAATATGCAAATTCAGCAGTTGAAAAAATATTATTTTTTCAAAAAATTTTAACAAAACCATATCATGTTACCCCTCGTCGAGCTCGTTCCAACGAGGGGTCACATGATATGGTTTTGTTAAAATTTTTTGAAAAATTTTAAAAAATGATATTTAAAATAATAAATTTTGATAGTGCCTGCGTTGGGTAAAGGGTTAAGGTCACATTCGGCACCTACGACTATATCATGACGCAACACATGTACTGAGTCAAGTTTAACCAAGCATTTCGACCCGAACGTTTGATACCGAGTCCTGTTTAGCAGTAAGCTGGTTCCCCTCAGATAAGAAATTTTGCTCTATATCCGAGTCTTCCCATGCGAGGGAGATGTTACTCCTGACGCCCCGAACAAGGGATAGGATTTCAACCTGATATGTATACGATCTTATAAGAACACCAAAAATCATGAACAAATTTATCACCTCATTTTTCTGCGTTTTTAATCTCTCTCTGGGAAGTATTATTTTTTGTGGACATTCAGTTTATTTGTTCATTTGGTCAGCTTCAGATTATTCTATTCGTAGTACACATACGTATAAGGCTGTCACAAATACACGTATTGCACAAATATAATAGGTAGTATACCATAAGAGGTGGTATGTGGCAACCATTTTTGTTATGCCGCCCACTTTTGTTATACCTCACTAGTTTTGTAACAGCGATCGCCCATTTTTGTTATACCTCACCAGTTTTGTAATAGAACGCCAGCTTTTGTTATAGTACATTAGACCCCACTGGACATACACCCTCTATAAGTCTACCAAGGCCTTGTGGTAAGTTTCGCCAAATGAAAAATTATACTACATTAAACATTTTAAAATAACAACAAGATTGTGGTTTACCACATTATCCCAGAATACAACTTAAGGACGTCCTGTACGCAAGATTTACCACATTAGGTACAAAATGTAAACACGGACGGACGGACGGACGGACGGACGGTTGGACGGACGGACGGACGGATGTACTTGTGAAGTGATTTCAGTGTTAGATACGGGTAAAATTCCGCACCTGCGACCGTTTTTGCACTTCAAAAGTGGGTATTTGAGGGGCCGCTCCACAGAAGAGGGGACTGAGCCAGTGGTTAAATCACCGGTTTGCACAAGTAACGTCTGTACGCACAACTTGTTCACACACGTACATCTGAAGTAGCCTGAGCGGACAGACGGACGGACTGACAGGGAGACAAGTGGGTGGTCAGGCGGGTGGAAGGGCGGGAGGGCTTCGGTGGGCTTCCGGGTGATCATCGGGCAGGCAAGCAAGGAGGCAGGCAGGCAAGCGGACAGGCCGGTCGGTCAGCGAGCAGATAGCTGGCAAGCATTCAGGCCATCGAATAAAAGTGAATTTGTGTTTCCCTTTTCCTTACATGCACGTTTCAAATACACCCAAACTCCAACCAAAATCACTTTCATCAAACACACGTTAAAATAGGGGCGAATGCAAGTTTTGATTTCAAGTATTACAAAAGCTGGCGATTTATATAACAAAAGTGGTTAGCTGTTTTTTTATAACAAAAACGGGCGATTTCTATTACAAAAATGGTGACCTCAAACTATAACAAAAGCTGGCGTTCTATAACAAAATTGGTGAGGTATAACAGAAATGGGCAGTATAACAAAAGTGGTTGCAACAGTGGTATATCCAGACTGACTGTCTATGCGCTACCCCAGGAAAGAGAGGGTATTTGCAAACAGACTATAACCAAATGAACAATTTATTTTGTGCATATTGGGAATAGAGCTCGTGTTATTTCATTCCCAGGGCCAAGATACGATCCATCATACATGCCAGCGGGAGATTGGCGCTTCATGGTTTGAGCGAAGCAACCTGCTAACTGAGTTCATTCCACTAGCCTGAGAACACACTTGGGAGCGACGCCAAGTCCCATCGTGAACTCGGTGTCGTTCAAACATCGACAATGTGATAGCTCATTCTTTATGAATGTGGAGTCTACATCAGCTTACACATTTTGGTGGGCAGGAGATTTGTAGTTCTCGACGAATGTGCATGGAGGCGATTCTCGCATATTGACCACGTTCCATTTCAACTAGAGTGTGTCAAATATAATGATAGAAACCACACACATAATGGCCGAAAGCTTTAGCGACAGTTCACCTTCTCAGAAATGGTCAGAAGATTATTGTTCTATTTGTCTGGATTAGGTCAGCATATAGAATATACCCAAAGTAGCTTGGTGTACCAAATGTTCACCACGAGTGGCGAAGTGGTGTTAACAGCGAGCCTCTGGAGAGCGATGAACATTCATTATACCACGCTACTTAGGGTATATGTTATCTATACCATGATAATCAAATTTTTAAGAGTCGATATTACTATTTCTCGGTTTTACTAAGCAGCAGACGAACACACGTGCGAATCTGCTTTTGTTTTCATGAATACAGATGGGCTGTACTTCCGCTGATAATTTTATCGCCGAAACGAAGTTGAAAAAGAAACGCGCAAATCACGGGGCCTTTTTATTTTAATAACGAAATAACATACCATTTCGAATTATGGATGCTTTATTAACACGAAACGACGGATGTTTCCTACCTTTTGGTACATTATGAGGTAAACTCATTTAAAAAACGTAATAAATAATTGCCACTTGCGAGGCGACGAGCGATACATTTAGACAAGTTTGCATCCAGGACAAGGTCACCAAAGGTCAACTTCAATGTAGTTCCACTGTAGGTGTAAATGTTTACTGTTCAAATCCCATTGCTGGCGTGTTAACCACTGTTGACGTGTAAACTAAAACTTATGTCATATGATTTTTATTTATATAGTGTAATAGGGTATAAATATTTAAGGAATAGTGCACGGCTTGGAGTTGACTACGCCCATATAGTGCCCAATGAGGTGGTGTAGATCCCGCCGCGAAGCGGAGGGAACTACACCACCTCACTGGGCACTATATGGGCGTAGTCAACGACAAGACATGCACTAATCCTTATATTATATCGAACACCCATCAAGAAAAACATGTGTCCGATTTGTTAATCTATTACCAAGGTAGCAACCCTACCAAACAGCGTTATATAGAAAAAATACCATGTAGTTTAAAAAAAAAACATTTTCTTCTTCCAAAAACATGGCTAATTTGGATTATTGATATAAGCAGAAGACAGATTTTGAATCGGTCGTAAGGGTAAACAAAACATTTCCCCCAAACGGAACTGTGTATTCTAGAATCGCGCAACTCGCGAATGGAAACTAAAATTTTCGAAATTTGACAACGCAGTTTGATAATTTCCACACATTTGTCACACATATACATTACCGAATGGGACAGTACGGGATACAAACTTCGAAGATTCAATTGAATACCATTATTTATTCGTTTCTGCCCAAAACATACAATTAAATAGCGAAATAATATGAGTAGCGAAAACAAACGATTTTTCATATCCGGACGCGTTCTCATGAAAGTTGTACCCAGGTGTGGATCATTCTCTCCGAAACGAGATATGGATCATCTTCTCAAGGAATAAAATGAACGCCTCGAAAAATGTGACTTCGACAATGGAAAAGAGATACATTTTTCCACAATGATTTCTTTCAGGGTCGTTTTGTGGATGTTGTGCCTCTGTGAATCGATATTTAAATTTAGCTTGATTAGTTTTATTCGCCCAGTATGAAAAGAAAACTGATATAGTAGTGTGCTAAAAATAGAAAACATGTAGTGCCTGGGTGTAGTGCCTGGTCAGTTCTGTGTATGCAAACTACACGAAATAGGGGTGCAGCATTCGTCCAATCAGGAGCCTAGAAGATCACGTGAGATATAATATAGAACAAATAGGTACTGGGGCCGGCAATCAGATTTAAACCGCGAGTAGAATAAGTGTTTTAACCACTTTTTAAATCTGATCACCGGATCTAGTACCTATTTGTACCATACTCAAAATAAATAATTGACTTTGTCACTTAAAAGGGAGAAAAAACGACACTTTCTAACGCAGGCACACGGATTTGTTTTGCTCACATCTGCGTCGGTGGGCAGTTCTGCCGGCTGCACGTAAATGCTTAATTTAAACAATATTTATTTCTAAATTTAACCCTTTACCTAACGAATCGCCCGCATCAGCCCGCGTAATATGCAGATACAGCAGTTGAAAAAATATCATTTTTCGAACAATTTTAACAAAACCATATCATGTGACCACTCGTTGGAACGAGCTCGTCGAGCTCGTTCCACCGAGGGGTCACATGACATGGTTGTGTTTAAATTTTTTGAAAACTTTGAAAAAATGTTATTTAAAATAATAAATTTGATATCGTTTGCGTTGGGTAAAGGGTTAAAGAAAGTTACAGAAATCGAGTACGATAATGATACAAGGATCAGGGAGCACAAAACATTAATCTAAATGGATTCAGCAACAAGCTGGAAGCTTATACTTGGCTGTTTCCACGTGAATGCTTGATCGACAATTGGACACATCGTTAAAGTTGATTGAATTTACCTTGCTTTTTCAATCAAATTATTATTAACAATTCTTAAATTGTATTTTAATTATTTAATTGTAGGTATTTTAAACGTAATAAGTGATCACACGTAGATAGTACCGCAAAACGTTATATATTTGAATTAAACATCGAAGGGTGTGAATGTATCGAAGTTGGCAAATTGCGTCATGCCAAGGGTCAAGCTGGATGAATTTCCGACTGTAGGTGTAATCTTTTTTAACCGCAGTAGAAACCTTATGCCGGTAGTGGGGTTAAAAACTAAAATTTAACATACAGGCTTTTCACAAGTAGTAAGATAGTCGAGCATGGTATAAATACTCTTCGTTGCATACTGATAGTATTTACGGGGTGTTTCTTGGACAACTAGAGTGAAGTATAGCAGCAGGATTGTACAGGACGAGGGTTCCAGATTTAGACACAGAGCACGTCTATTACGGGTGTCTTCTCACTAGACCAGTTCCCTTTAGACCAATTCCCTTTAGGCCAATTCCCAAAAGACCAATTCCCCTTAGACCAACTACATGCTGTTGTTGATTAAGGGTTGATTAAGGATAATTAAGAAAACATTTATTTACTGATAAGCACTTTATTTGATAAAAAAAATATTTATACGCATAACATACAAAAATATAGGTTTATAACATTTCAGTTTATGAAATATCAACAAGCCAGAAAAAAACAGACTATCATCTAAAAAATGAGGTCCCCAGCGGGTGAATTTGGTGAGACTACCCTGCACAGCAGGGTAGCATAACTAATTTTACCCTCTGTGAACCTCAACCCGAATAAAAGTCTCAAACATAAACAGAAAGAGGTACCCAGAGGATAAACTGACCCACTGTATAGAATAGCATCAGCAAATTCCCCCTCTGTGGACCTCGCTCTGCAAATGACAGACTGCTTATTTTCAGGCTTGAATATCAATGACATTAAATACATTGATAAATATTTATAAATATATCAAATTATTGATATAGAATTATTTTAAAAGTAGAACGCATGAGTTGGTCTAAGGGAATTGGTCTTTTGGGAATTGGCCTCTTGGGAATTGGTCTAAAGGGAATTGGTCTAGTGGGAATGAACCCTATTACGTGTACTTATTACACGCCTGTTTTATGAAATCCCCATCTACAGCGACACTGAACCACGTGGAAAATGAAAATCCGTTTCGCGCACATGTACCGAACGGAAATCGTTGAGCAGACTATTAATCACTCGAAGATGAATCGATTGCGACATGACTAAATAAAATGTTTGAAGTTGAAGGATATGGCGAGTTTCATGCGTATCAAAATAGCGAAGAAGAAATAGGGTCGATATATGACGGGGATACTGACTATTCAAGAGAAGAAAAAGAAGAGTATGAGTTCGGAAATTTGGTTGGCGATAAAATGTGTTCTTTTTGTTGATAGTTGTCAAATGAATTGCGTGTCCTTCTAATAATTGTTTTTTTTTATAGACGCGAAGGCGTGTAATAAACACAGAACGACTGGGCTCTCCCTTTATCCCCCCCGCGCTGGCACACGTGCCATATCGATTAACCCATTCACACGTGCGTGTCGTTCTATGTATATATTTAACTGGTAGAGTGCTAGAAGCCACTATCAGGGCTTTAATATGATGAGCAGGTACCCCAGCCTAAAGGTGTCATATTCTGTGGATGTGCTCCACATTATCTTAGAAGCGAAATTACTTAATCTATATGGGTTTGCCTTGTTACAATTTATGGGAGAGTGCCACTTGACCACGTTCCATTTCAACTAGAGTGTGTCAAATATAATGATAGAAACCACACACATAATAGCGGAAAGCTCTAACGACAGTTCCCCTTCGCAGAAATGGTCAGAAGATTATTGTTCTATTTGTCTAGATTAGGTCAGCATATAGAATATACCCAAAGTAGCTTGGTGTACCAAATGTTCACCACGAGTGGCGAAGTGGTGTTAACAGCGAGCCTCTGGAGAGCGATGAACATTCATTACACCACGCTACTTAGGGTATATTTTATCTATATCATGATAATCAAATTATTAAGAGTCGATATTACTATTTCTCGGTTTTACTTAGCAGCAGACGAACACACGTGCGAATCTGTTTTTGTTTTCATGAATACTGATGGGCTGTACTTCCGCTGATAATTTTATAGCCGAAACGAAATGGAAAAAGAAACGCGCAAATCACGGGACCTTTTTTATTTTAATAACGAAATAACATACCCTTTCGAATTATGGATGCTTTATTAACACGAAACGACGGATGTTTCCTACCTTTTGGTACATTATGAGGTAAACTCATTTAAAAAAACGTAATAAATAATTGCCGCTTCCATTTCACTCTTCGCGAGGAGGCGACGAGCGATAAATTTAGACAAGTTTGCATCCAGGACAAAATCACCAAAGGCCAACTTCAATGTAGTTCCACTGTAGGTGTAAATGTTTACTGTTCAAATCCCATTGCTGGCGTGTTAACCACTGTTGGCGTGTAAACTAAAACTTATGTCCTAGGATTTTTATTTATGCAGTACGTGGAGAGTGTATTATCACTAAATCACCCACAGAGTGGAGATTCCACCCAAGCAATAATTGCAAATTTGTCGCAAAGCCTGACCAGCACAAGCAAAGTTTCAGCCAATGGACCTCCGGGTTCAACCCGGAGGTCCATTGGCTGAAACATTGCTTGTGTTTTTTTGTCGATATGTACAAAATTCGAAAGTTATAGCTCGGGTGATAACTCCACTCCGCGGGGGATTTAGTTACAATCCACTCTCCACGTACTGTATAGTGTAATAGGTAATCATGGTATAAATATAGAACAAATAGGTACTGGGGCCGGCAATCAGATTTAAACCACGAGTAGAATAAGTGTTTTAACCACTATTTAAATCTGATCACCGGATCTAGTACCTATTTGTACCATACTCAAAATAAATAATTGACTTTGTCACTTGAAACGGAGAAAAAAACGACACTTTCTAACGCAGGCACACGGATTTGTTTTGCTCACATCTGCGTCGGTGGGCTGTTCTTCCGGCTGCACGTAAATGCTTAGTTTAAACAATATTTATTTCTAAATTTAACCCTTTACCTAACGAATCGCCCGCATCCGTCTGCGTAATATGCAGATACAGCAGTTGAAAAAATATCATTTTTCGAACAATTTTAACAAAACCATATCATGTGACCAATCGTTGGAACGAGCTCGTCGAGATCGTTCCAACGAAGGGTCACATGATATGGTTGTGTTTAAATTTTTTGAAAAATTTGAAAAAATGTTATTTAAAATAATAAATTTGATATCGTTTGCGTTGGGTAAAGGGTTAAAGAAAGTTACAGAAATCGAGTACGATAATGATACAAGAATCAAGGAGCACAAAACATTAATCTAAATGGATTCAGCAACAAGCTGGAAGCTTATGCTAGGCTGTTTCCACGTGAATGCTTGATCGACAACTGGACACATCGTTAAAGTTGATTGAGTATACCTTGCTTTTTCAATCAAATTATTATTAACAATACTTAAATTTTATTTTAATTATTTAATTGTAGGTATTTTACACGTAATAAGTGATCACACGTAGATAGTACCGCAAAACATTGTATATTTGAATTAAACATCGAAAAGTGTGAATGTATCGAAGTTGGCAAATTGCGTCATGCCAAGGGTCAAGTTGGATGAACTTCCGACTGTAGGTGTAATCTTTTTTAACCGCAGTAGAAGCTTTATGCCGGTAGTGGGGTTAAAAACTAAAATTTAACATACAGGCTTTTCACAAGTAGTAACATAGTCGAGCATGGTATAAATACTCTTCGTTGCATACTGATAGTATTTTACGGGGTGTTTCTTGGACAACTAGAGTGAAGTATAGCAGCAGGATTGTACAGGACGAGGGTTCCAGATTTAGACACAGAGCACGTCTATTACGGGTGTCTTCCCACTAGACCAATTCCCTTTAGACCAATTCCCTTTAGGCCAATTCCCAAAAGACCAATTCCCAAAAGACCAACTACATGCTGTTGATTAAGGGTTGATTAAGGATAATTAAGAAAACATTTATTTACTGATAAGCACTTTATTTGATAAAAAAAAAATATTTATACGCATAACATACAAAAATATAGGTTTATAACATTTCAGTTTATGAAATATCAACAAGCCAGAAAAAAGCAGACTATCATCTAAAAAATGAGGTCTCCAGAGGGTGAATTTGGTGAGACTACCCTGCACAGCAGGGTAGCATCACTAATTTTACCCTCTGTGAACCTCAGTCCGAATAAAGGTCTCAAACATAAACAGAAAGAGGTACCCAGAGGATAAACTGACCCACTGTATAGAATAGCATCAGCAAATTCCCCCTTTGTGGACCTCGCTCTGCAATGACAGACTGCTTATTTTCAGGCTTGAATATCAATAACATTAAATAAATTTATAAATATTTATAAATATATCAAATTATTGATATAGAATTATTTTAAAAGTAGAACGCATGAGTTGGTTTAAGGGAATTGGTCTTTTGGGAATTGGCCTCTTGGGAATTGGTCTAAAGGGAATTGGTCTAGTGGGAATGAACCCTATTACGTGTACTTATTACACGCCTGTTCTATGAAATCCCCATCTACAGCGACACCAAACCACGTGGAAAATGAAAATCCGTTTCTCGCACATGTACCGAACGGAAATCGTTGAGCAGACTATTAATCACTCGAAGATGAATCGATTGCGACATGACTAAATAAAATGTTTGAAGTTGAAGGATATGGCGAGTTTAATACGTATCAAAATAGCGAAGAAGAAATAGGGTCGATATATGATGGGGATAATGAATATTCAAAAAAAGAAAAAGAAGAGTATGAGTTCGGAAATTTGGTTGGCGATAAAATGTGTTCTTTTTGTTGATAGTTGTCAAATGAATTGCGTATCCTTCTAATAATTGTTTTTTATATAGACGCGAAGGCGTGTAATAAACACAGTACGACTGGGCTCTCCCTTTATCCCCCCCCCCCCCCCGCGCTGACACACGTGCCATCTCGATTAACCCATTCACACGTGCGTGTCGTTCTGTGTATATATTTAACTGGTAGAGTGCTAGAAGCCACTATCAGGGCTTTAATATGATGAGCAGGTACCCCAGCCTGAAGGTGTCACATTCTGTGGATGTGCTCCACATTATCTTAGAAGCGAAATTACTTATTCTATATGGGTTTGCCTTGTTACAATTTATGGGAGAGTGCCTCTTGGCACTCTCCCATAAATTGCAACAAGGCAAAGACACATGAACAAATTTTGATAACCAAAAATAACTTAGCACTCTACCAGTTAATGCCTGTTGGGATTCTTGATGGTCGAGTATCACTGATGATTTCTAATTTTATAAAGTGTTTGAGTATGAAAGGTTATCACAATGAATATAACTGGAATATGACGAAATGAATTCAGAACTTAAGTGTTTACTAAACATGGTTCAGTTACTAATATTATGTGCTGTGATGTCTAGGGTGTTCCAGAGTTTCGGGAAGGTGTTTAAAGGAGGTTTTCTTGGAATTGTGTCCGTGTTTTCTTTCTATGTATAGACCAGACTATCTGGTTATCTTACCAGGTGGACTGCTTATTATATTCAATATATTACTGAAAGCCAAAGAAGCTGGTAACCTGCCATATTTTTGAGACGAACAATTTAAAAATGATGAAAATTGAATGGTGATTTTAGTCGTTACTCTAGGTAAAGGATTAAGTAATGCAGTGGTCGGAGCGAGACAGAATTTGAGCCCTAAATTTTACAATTATTTCAGCCGAACAAATTGGTCATTAGAAAAACATTATCCTCTGCCTCACCACGAGTTTTACAACTCTAACTTCAAGCGAGGTTTGGATGACAGCGCCCGTCTTTAAGTCCAATTGGGGCTTCCATTTTCTTGTGAGCCGGTGTGACAGGAATGGAAGTCCGTAGGAAAATTAGTCCCTCTGGACTATTATTCCGCGGAATTATAGTCCTAGGTCTAACATTTCTAGGAATAGTAGTCCGGCGGACTACTATTCCTAGAAATGTTAGACCTAGGACTATAATTCCGCGAAATAACAGTCCAGAGGGACTAACTTTCCTACGGACTTCCATTCCTTTTACACCGGCATAGTAGATATTATATCTTGTCATTAGTAGCCAAGCAGTATACATTTATTATTTGTGTTTGTTAATGAAGATAAATATTTTGAAATTGAGAATAATTTGACAAAATGCCGACGTCGGTCATACGGATAAGGTAATGTTTGAGGACGAAATTATCCGAGTAGGCGATGTGTGGAGAAGGAGATGACCGGGAACATCGCGAACCTCTGCGACTTCAGCCATCTGAATTCGGCAAATTTCCCGAAATTTTCAAATTTAGACTGCTGCAAAAGTCGTCACTTCGTCGAATCCAAATCATGTAAGTTAGCACTGGCTGTTGACAATGTCGACGCAAAGGCAGAGCAAAACTAAAATTTCCTCCGCAATAAATCTGTTGACGAAAAAAAATGAAAAACATCACCACAACCCTTAACCCTTTATTCAACGAATCAGGCGCATCCGCCCGCGCAATATGCAAATTCAGCAGTTGAAAAAATATTATTTTTCAACAGATTTCAACAAAACCATATCATGCGACCCCCTCATTGGAACGAGCTCGTCGATCTCGTTCCAACGAGGGGTCACATGATATGGTTTTGTTGAACGAGGGGTCACATGATATGGTTTTGTTGACATGTTTTGAAAAATTTGAAAAAAATAATATCGTCTGCGTTGGGTAAAGGGTTAGAGGAACAGTCTTACCTCAGTCTAAGACACAGTATCGTCATAGTGTTACGATATCAGACATAGAGCAATGGTCCTTTGGTGAATTAATAAACTTTACCTGTATTCCTCTGGATTCTGCCTATAACCTTTCGACTGACGAACAATACAGTTAAAACTAGAAGTCCTGTCACGAATAGTGCGTTTATCTAGGCTTAATTGCGCGTTGGAATTGCGCGTTGGAATTGCGCGCAATTGCCATATCGAATGGCATCCAAATCACGACAGGTTCTCCTGGTTTTTCATGGCAAACACATGCAATGTTTTTGCCAATGGACCTCCGGGTTACCCGAGGTCCATTGGCTGAAACATTGCTTGTGCACAGGCCATATGTACATAATTTGATAGCTTTACTATGGCCATAACGCGTACATTAACGCACAGATCAACGTGCTAGTTGTGCACATTTCATGACTGGACTTCTAGTTTTAACTGTAGGAGACCTCGGGATGTCCTCTATGAGACTAAATTCGACGCTGCGAAGAATTAGTGGTAGTGAAAACAGCATTTGTCATCCGAAATAGTGATCAGAAATGAAAATGTGTTGGATTCACCCGACCAGCACTGAATGGCTACTGTAGGCTGACCCTGGTTCATCCCCATTTGGTGATCTCCAGATATTCTTTTTTGATTGCGTTGCAGATGTTTCGTTAGAAGCATCTTCAACTCAAGCACAAAATGAATCCCTGTATCTAAAGTGCCGATTCAAAACTACCGAAAACAAATGTGCTTTTGCCGAGGCACAGTCATTTTACTACGGCAATCGTTTTGACAGAGCTGGAATCCCTGCCGGAATTGAATGATATTATATCGGTGACAGACACCAAACTCTCAAGAATTCCCATGCAAATGCAAATGATTGACAATCCCTAAATCCACGAACGAAGGGGTTATAACCCCGGTTCCCCACACTCTCACCGCATGAAAGTAGCCAGGCAGGGTGGCACATCTGCCTTGTGTAGCGATCTCCCAAAAGTAAACATAAGCTTTGCTTTTAACTCTTCCCGAAGAAGGAATGCCAACGCGTTCCTATATCTTTCTCTGTGTATGCCCACCCACCCTCCCTCCAAAAACAAAAAAAAAGAAACAAAAAACCCAAACATCTTGGCCACAATCCCTGCATTGTACCTTCTTACCCCATTTCATTGTGTCTTATAGCATCTACGGCATATTAACCCTCTCATTTGAGTCTCCCCCTAACCACATATCCTTCATTCTCCCATCCCACTTCCCCATTATACTCCCAGTGAATCTCACGCTTTTAGACTGATACTTTGGGCATTCTAGAAGAAAGTGTTCCAGGGTCTCCACCATGTCCAAGTTACACATCTGGCACTCCCTTTCACCGTCTTTCCCAATTTTTCCCCTCAGCTCCAGGGATCGCGACCTCAGCTTGAACAACAGTGACCCCCCAAAGGTGCCATCAAGGTACTCTTCAAACCCTGGCTTCTCTTTATCACGCAGGCCACCCAAGGACCTCTTTGATTTGACTCCCTCTCGCCAATTACGGTTACAGTCCTCCATGGCCCTTTCTCTGACGATTTTTTTTACCCTGGTTTGCCCCAACGTCCAGGTCCGAGATCTCCAATGAGTATACAATGACACGTATAACGAGAATTTAGCCAGTTGTTTATGATCATTGTTCATCTTAAAAGACCCCCTGGTGTTGATTGTTGAGTCCCATTTTCAAGTATTTTTTCTGCCACACTATACAAACATTAATCCATTTCCCACAGAGACAGTGTGTGATTAAACTACACATTTTGGGGAAACAAACAGCTTTTAAGACATTTAGGACGATTTCGTCAAAAAAAAACCCTGTCACCCTAGAAAAATTTATAAGTAATTCTCTATTTGTATTTAAATTCAAATCGTACATGTGTTTGTAAACATTAGCAGACGATCGATCACCCGAGACTGAACCGATTGCGAAATAATATGTTGATAGTTCGTCCCTTGAGTTCCAATGAGTTCTATCTGCCAGTAGCCACATAGAACACATTGGAACTCAGGGGACGAGTTGTCAAATGAATTGCTGAGTGTCCTTCTAAAAATTGTTTTTATAGACGTGATGGCATGTAAGAAACAGAGAATGACATGCACATGTGAATGAGTTAACCCTTTACCCAACGCAGGCACTATCAAAATTTATTATTTTAAATATCATTTTTTTAAATTTTTCAAAAATTTTTAACAAAACCATATCATGTGACCCCTCGTTGGAACGAGCTCGTTCCAACGAGGGGTCACATGATATGGTTTTGTTGAAATTTTTTGAAAAATTAATATTTTTTCAACTGCTGAATTTGCATATTACGCGGGCGGATGCGGGCGATTCGTTGGGTAAAGGGTTGATTGATATGGCACTTGTACCATATCGATTAACCCATTCACAAGCGCGTGTAGTTCTGTGTATTGTCTTGCCGCCGAAATAGGTATAATTTGGCCACAATTAATCAGATGTACCCCCTGCAAATAGCAGGGACGTTTTGACCAATGATGTCTTGAGATAAATGCAGATAACGTTTTCATCAAAGCAAGTCATGGCTGCTTCAGAGCAGCCATGACAAGATTTGGTAAAAGATAATTTGAAAATACTCAGCGGGTTAAGAGTTAGAAAGCCAATTTGAAAATTGTAACCATTCGCCACCAATAATGAAAAACAAAAACACCCAAATGGAATAAAAGGTAAACATGAGGATATACTAAAGTTAAAACTAGAAGTCCTGTCATGAAATGCGCACAAATAGCACGTTGATATGCACGTTAATGTACGTGTTATGGCGCAAGTAAAGCTATCAAATTCTGCACATATGGCCTGTGCACAAGCAATGTTTCAGCCAATGGACCTTCGGGTAACCCGGAGGTCCATTGGCAGAAACATTGCATGTGTTTGCTATGAGTAACCAGGAGAACCTGCCGTGCTTTGGATGCCATTTGATATGGCAATTGCGCGCAATTCCAATGCGCAATTAAGCCTAAATAAGCGCACTATTCGTGACAGGACGTCTAGTTTTAACTGTATGCTAAATCAGTTCAACCAAAACTGAAAGTTTCCACGGAGGTGTTAATTTCAGACTACGAATATTCTTTCATATCTCTAACGGAGATGTATATATATATATATATTCTGCTCAAATGCAGGCGCTCCTGTATCAAATAACGAAAGAAGAATCGTACAAGACTAAACTGACACCATTTTTGAACTACTGGAAGCCAAATGGTGGAATTCACTACACACCAAAGGGAATGGCTTGGTACCTAAAGTGGGGTGCACTGAGATATGCTTGTAAGTTGAAACCATTTTAACACATTCTATTGAAAATAATTTGTAGAAGATTATCAAAACTGCAAGAAGCAAAATACAGTTTATATTGTAGATTCGTGTCTAGAATATGTGGTTACGAGGGTGTAACCGGGAGTGGGTGGGTTGACAATAGCGATAATGTGACCCCCCTCCCCCCTAAAAAACCCAAAAGGTCCTCTTATGGTAAAAACATTAGTCCAAACTTGAATCCAAGGGTCGTAATATGCTTTTTGTGTGTGCTTTTTTGTGTCCAATAAGTACACTAAAGACCATGACAGTTATTTCTTGCCATTTATCTTAAACAAGAACGTATTTTTCCCCATCAAGTGAAAACATCTCGACAAAATACAATAACACGTGCGACCATTCGATTCAGAAAGAGATCGTTTTTACTTGCACTCAATAACAAACACAGGCAATGTTTCTCCCAATGGACCACCGGGTTACCCGGAGGCCCTTTCGCTGAAACATTGCTTGTGCACAGTCCATATATACAGAATTTGATAGCCTTACTATGGTCATAACGCGTAGATTAACGCGCAGATCGACATGCTATTTGTGCGCATTTAATGACAGGACTTCTAGTTTTAACTGTATGCAATGTATGTGCCGAGTTCACTAAATTCGATCTGAGCCTAGGTTTAGTGAACGAGGTTCAAAATTTTCATTTCAAATCGTGTTGAATTTGGCATTTTTTTTAACCCTTTCCTAACATGAAAAGCAGACGACACTTGCAAAAAAAATTCTTGAATAACTAATGTTTTTCATTTTTTGTCTCAAAAACATAGGTTATGACCCCTCGTTGGAACGAGCTCGACGAGCTCGTTCCAACGAGGGGTCATAACCTATTTTTGAGACAAAAAATGAAAATATTCTGAAAATTAATTGGCCATTTTTAAGAATATCGCTGGCCGGTTTTGGCCGTTACGTTGGGTAAAGGGTTAACCCTTTCCTAAGGCGACGACTAAACTGTCCACAGCTATTCACAAAAATTGCCAAACAGACTTTATTATTTGGTCAACGTTTGCCTTAAAAACATAGCTTAATGGCCCTCGTTGGAACGACCTCATCGAGCTCGTTCCAATGGGGTTCATAAACTATGTTTTCCAGGCCAAAAATGAAAATGTTTAGTTACTCAGGAAATTTTTTGTTGTTGGCATTTTGCAGTTGTCTGTTATCTGTATTAGGTAAACAGTTCATGAAATATAAGAAGATTAATTCAATTCTACTACCAAAACGAACTCACTTACAACGTCACTACGCAGACGTTGACTTCTGACGCCATTCTCATTTTAGACGTGTTGTGAACGTTATTTCCATATTAAACTATTTGATGGTGATTATACATTCACAAGGGTTAAATTTGTTACTTAACTTCTTTAAATATACATCCAACTGGTTAACCCTTAACTAAAGAATCGAAAACATCAGCCCCGAGTAATATACAAGTTGAGTAAATGAAAACAAAATTCAAAAGATGCCAACAAAACAAGCTTGTTTCAAAGAGGGGTCACATGCAGGAACGGAGCGACAGGGAGAGTGTGTGAGTGAGTGTGTGTGTGTGTGTGTGTGTGTGTGAGGTGTGTGTGTGTGTGTGTGTGTGTGTGTGTGTGTGTGTGTGTGTGTGTGTGTGTGTGTGTGTGTGTGTGGGTGTGTGTGTGTGGGGGGGGGGGGGGCCTTCAATCTTGCCCAAATTTTCCTATAGTTGGAACCTCGGAGGGCAAGTAGTTGGAAATTTAATCTATCTGGATTAAACAGCTTCTTTGTTGATGTCTCCTTTACTTCACAAATTCCAACTCGGTTTCAAATTGGCAAAAATTCCAACTGTTACTATTTACAACTATAGTATACGCAATACGCAACATCGAGCTTCATAAGTATGCATGATGTCAATCGGTACGAGATGTCTATAGCACCTTTACTTGTCGTAAAAAAACATCCACCAAATGCACTTCAAGAAAATCAAATCATGTAAAATCGTTATCCTGAGGTAATTCCATTGATCACAGTTACAAAATGACGAAACATGAAACATTGATCATTCCTGCATAAGATCTGATTTAATGTTAGGACAGTGTGGACTGCTTAAAGTTCTCAGCTTGAGCAATTGTTTAGCACATGTTCAATTCCCAGAATAATACCAAATAATAACCTGATAATTCTATCATAAATGTGTTGGCATTTCAGTTACTAAAATAAATTTTATGCCGCCTTTCATGGCATCGTTTTCTAAATTGTTCTCGGTACTGAATTTCCAACTAGGGGAGGGACCGAAAATTAACTACAATTAGAAATTCACTACATTACACCCCCACCCCCACCCCTAATAGGAAGCCTCTAGCCAAGTCCCTGGTCACATGATATCGTTTTGTTGAAAAGTTTTTTCAAACTTTGAAAAAAAACTAAAATAGGAGATTTTGATATCGTGCGCGCTGGGTAAAACGTTAAAAACACTACGAATTTAATAAAAAAATCTCTTAAATTCTCACATATCTACATGTAGAAGTGTCCATCCTATAAACAGAAATTTGATAAGCTATCGAATTTTAGAAGAACATTGCGATAGGTCATCATTCCGAACTCATCCGTGATTCGTTGAAAAACGTTACAATGTAAGCCTATAACTGAAACGTTTCATTGATAAATAAAAACGCTCACAATTTTATCTATGTTATTATTTAAAACCAGTGATTATTTTGTGTATTTCAGCTAATGCCGCTTTTATTGCCTTGGTGGCTGCCGACAACGGTATCGACAAACAGGAGAACATAGACTGGGCAAAGTCGCAGATAAACTACGCTTTAGGCGATTCAGGACGCTCGTTTGTCGTAGGGTATGGAAACAATCCTCCTTTAAGGCCACACCATGCATCAAGGTAATATGTATGCACCGAGTTTATCAATGCAATGAAGTGTTCCGGTGTGGTGTATCGTATAATCTAGACGTGAGATACTATATGGTGAAGCTCCCCAGTCCCCAGCGAGAAGAGATACTACACACCAGGACACTTCACTGTACTGATTGTCTTCTTATTATTCACCTGTCCTTACATTAGCGTCTCGATTTCGATGACAGATCCATTTTGGACAAAAATAGGCGACAACATGTTTGTTTTGTTTGTTGCCACGACGTGTGCTTTATATTCCTTCCAGGCTGTGTGGACTCAATCTACCTCAACATATCTGGCAATAATCTAACGTTGATTCGACAACATTCGTTGAAAAATGAATTAATACATTTGCTGGTCCCCAGTAGGCGATCTGTTGTGTTTTCCCGTGTAGTTGCTCTCGAAGTTAAAACAGAAAGACGTTGTTTCAATGCTGGGGTCTCGGTTGGGTGGTCAGTATTATATCCTAAATGATATTACTCCCAAATTAAAAAATCGCTTTCATTGTTCGTTGTGCGCCTCTCATATTTGCTGCTTGGTAGTATATCCTCATTTTTGTTTTCTTTTCCTGTTCATTCTTCTATGGATCTCCGTGTTTGAAATATATAGAATAAACGTATAGTAGTAGTAGGAGACGTGGAGATCGTGCCCCATTGGCCGGATCTTATGCCCAATCTCATGTGACGTCATGGTCACGTGACCCAGTTACATCATGTTTGGTTGTCATGGTAGCCCCGGGGAGCGGCCATCTTGTGACGCAATTACCATAGTGATGCGTCGTGTTAGTGCGCATGCGCAGCGCGTGTTGTTAAGATGATACGTGTTTCCGTCGGCCATTTTGTACAATGGGGCCCGCCATCTTGGTTTCTATGGTAGCACATGGTTTCTATGTGACCCAAAAGGCTTCGTATAGGATAGGGGTATGTATGCTCGGGGGATATGTTCCTTTGTACAAGAGTAATTCCCCGATTCGTAGAATTACAACAAACAACACGACAATCTCCAAAAATCACCAAAATCAACCACAAACTACCTAAACGGACTTGCATTCTCCCTTTTATCGGTTTAGCACGTAGTGCTATAGAACCGAGGGGGCCCACGGGGTGAATTCGATTGAATTAGAGTAATTCTCTGGCTCTGATTTTCCCGAAACCCTCTTTTACGTCGTAGAATTACAAATAGATCCGACAATCCCTTCAAATCACCAAAAACAACTTTTATTTGATATGAAACCCCAGAATCCTTTTTAGGACCACCATACCATGGCACCGAGAGCCCCCCCCCCCCCCCCACCCTGTACTGAAATGGCCCCCAGGGATAAGTTCGATTGAACTGGAGTGGTTTTCTGGCTCAGATTCCCCCCCCCCCAGAATCCTTTTTTGAACCACCATCCCATGACTTTGTCCCCAATAAAAGGCACGTCCCTTTGTATTGTTATTAACCCAACTCGCCAGTTTTTCAGCAGTGCTATAGGTCGCGTTTGATTGAATCGGAATATACTCCAGAAGAGTAGAAGAGCCTATATGAACAGTTTTGTTACTATATGTAGATTTTCTGGTCTGTTCAGGCTAGTTCTAAACCCATCCCAATTACTCTTGTTCTTGTTTTCCAGATAATCCAATCAGTTCACTTTACTGCAGGTAATTAACCAATCAGACTGCTTGATTTCCCATAATCTGTATGCAGAGTCATCTCCCTTGTGTACAACAAAAGCCTATAATAATAACATTTTGGCCGGCCGCTGATTTGCCACGGTTATATCATTCCCATAGTCAATAAGCTATCGAGCAGTTACTGAAAAATCATTGCTCAAACGACTCAAAATCCATCGAGCAAATGAGCTTTAGAGCGATTGCTCGATCGCGTGACTCCATATATTGCTCGAACGACTTGAATCCTATCGAGCACATGAGTTATAGAGCAACTGCTCGTTCGAGTGACTCGCACATACTGTGCTTCGACTCATTTCGGTATTTGAGGATATCTATAGCCTGATATTGTATTATTTCATGATTCGTTTTATAGGATACGTATCTAAGGATACTATTACAACTATTACTTGTTTGGCCCAGCCTTCGAGGCCACCCCAGGACATACCTACCCCAAATTCCTCTTATAAGCTATCGAGCAGTTACTGAAAAGTCACTGCTCGAACGACTCGAAGCCCATCGAGTAAAAGGAGCTTCAGAGCAATTGCTCGATCGAGTGGCACGCACATACGACTCTTATCCTCATTTCAGTATTTGAGGATACCTGTGGCCTGTTATTGTATTATTTGAGGATACCTTTCGAGGATACCTTTTATAGGATACTTATCTGAGGATACTATTTTTTGTTTGGCCCAGCCTTCTAGGTCACCCCAGGACATACATATTCCAAATTCCTCTAATAAGTCATCGAGCAGTTATTGAAAAGTCACTGCTCGAACGACTCGAACCGCATAGAGCAAAATGAGCTATAGAGCATTTGCTCGTCCGAGTTATTCGCACAAACGACTCTTAGTCTCATTTCAGTATTTGAGGATACCAATGGCCTGGTATTGTATTATTCGAGGATATTTTTTATATGATACTTATCTGAGGATAATATTACCTGTTTGGCCCAACCTTTTAGGACACTCCAATACATATGTATTCCAAATTCCTCTAATAAGTCACCGAGCAATTACTGAAAAGCCATTGCTCGAATGACTCTAATCTGATCGAGCAAATGAGCTATAGAGCAATTGCTCGATCGAGTGACTCCACATACTGCTCGCAACGACTCGAATCCCATCGAACAAATGAGCTATCGAGCAATTGCTCGATCGAGTGCCTTGCAGATGCGACTCTTCGACTCATTTCAGAAAAAAGGGATTCCATAGCCACAGACATTTTCTAAAAAGGGATTCTCAAAAAAGGGATTCTGTAAATGGGATTACTATCCGATTCCGTTAAATGGGATTCCATGATTTAACTACAACCCAAATGAAGGTATTAACTCCCTTGAACTAAATTCTTTCAATAGGGAAGGGAATACCCTCGAGCGTTGATGGCAATTTGACACCAACCACACTACTGTGCTGCAATTATGGGATTTCGTGTACAACGTGATACGGTATGGCACACAATTTCTCACTTTAAAATAAAAAAGTTATGAGTATCAACAATGATAAATGAAAATCCCCGTCCAATTCCCATGTACTTGTAACAGGATTTTGAAATGTTTATTTCCAACTTCCAAGTGTGGTATCACGTCTTCACCTGGTGCATCTGAAAATAAGGTCCACGGCTGTTATAGTTATACCAACTGCACCCCTTGGTTACGCTTGTTTAAATGCTGCAGGTAATTTCCCCCTCCCACCCAACCCATTGTCCACACACCCGGAGAGTAGAAGTTTACAAAACGTGCTGCCATTTCGTCCCCTGGGTTCCAATGTGTTCTACGTGCCAGTAGGCACATAGAAAACATTGGAACTCAGGGGACGATTTATTCTTCCAAGTTGAAAGAAAATATGCTGAAGAAAGAACTGGGAATTCAAATGTTCAGTAATATAATATTTTTTCAACTTATTCATATACACATGAAGACAGTGGCGGCGCCATGGGGGTGGGGTGGGGTGGGGGGGGGGCTAGGGGGTTCTGGGTCCATAACTTTTCCTTTGCCACTCCCAAATCAAACTTCAAATTGTTATCTTACCGTGGGTTTCCCACCCAATATCACACCCGCAAACGGCACACAACAATACACGTCATGTCAGGTGTTGTAGAAATGCTCAGATATTTTCACGGGGAATATCCTCAGAGACCCCCACACATGAGATAGGGACACCCCTCCCCTCCTCCAGCTAAGGCCTGTGGTCTTTTGGAGATGCCTTCGGCATCTCGACCTTGAACCCCCGGATCATATCTTACTTACCCGCCCCCTCCCCCCCCCAAAAAAAAATGAAATCCAGGCGCCGCCACTGTGTGAAGAACAGGTATTAAAATATCAACCTGACATTCACCGATTCGATAAAAATGGATGTAAAGTCTGTGTTGGAATGCCACTCTGCGAGTGTTTTAGTGATAATCCACTCTTCAGATACATTTATGTTCAGTTAAGTGAATTTATTAACTTTGCTGATATGGATATGTCATAAATACTATTTAGCTTTTGCTTTTCATAAATGGGTATTTATATTTTTATGAATCGTTACATTCATTTTTATCGGATCGGTGAATATCAGGTTGACATTAATTTTAGTACCTGTTCTTTACGTGTATATATCTGAATAAGTTAAAAAAACACTGTATTACTGAAAATTTGAATTCCCTGGTTGTTCCTTTCGTACGTTTTCTTAAAATGGAAGAATAAATGGCAGCACGTTTTGTAAACTTCCACTTGACAGGTGTTTGTGCAATGGGTTGGGTGTGGCAAGGGTTTTTTTTTCGGGGGTGGGGGAGGGGTGGGGATGGGTTTTTACCATCAGCATTTAAAAGAAGTGTGATAAAGGGGTGTTGCTTGTATTACTATAACAACCATGGATCTTATTTTCAGATCCATCATGTGAGGACGTGATATTACACCTGGAATTTCGAAATAGCCATTTGAAAATCCTGTTACCTGCACCTGATCGGGATTTTCAATCATCAGTATCGACATTTATAACTTTTTTATTTTAAAGTAAGAAATTGTGTTATTTCGCCATACCATATCACGTTGTATGAGAAGTTCCATACGCACACCTTCCGTGGGTGTGGGGTCGGAAAGATAAAATCAGGTATCGGACGTAGTTTACGGCACACTATGCTGGGATGCTATGTCGCGCTCAGAAATAAACATCTGAGATCGAAACATGAATAATCGACGTGACTCTCGGACATAAAAACGCGTCGAATCCTTTTATTTGGCGGAGACATGCACTCCTTTTTGTTCAAGTTGATCGCACAATCTCTCGGAAAAAGATTGGGTCAGAATGGGCAAGTTCTGGGCATTTTAACTTGCACAGCAGCACAATTTCTACTCCCTACCGAGAAACGTTTCTATACTACTCTATGGGCACCGAAGTCTGTATTGAAAGTCCATTCTACAAGAGTTTTAGTGACGATCCACTCTCCAGATGCATTCATGTTCAGTTAAGTGCATTTATTAACTATGCTGATATTTCATAAATGCCCGTTCTTTACATGTAAATCTGAATAGGCTGAAAATATATTATATTACTGAAATGTGAATTCCCAGTTGCATCGAAGATGACCTTTGGTGACCTTGCCTTGAATGCAAACTTGTCTAAATTTATCACTTATCGCCCGGTGAAGAGTGAAATGAAACCGGTAATTATTTATTACGTTTTTAAATGGGTTTAACTCATAAGATGCCAAAAATTACCAAACATGCATTGTCTCATGTTAATAAAGCATCCATAACTCGAAATAGTATGTTATTAAAATGAAAAAGGCCCCGTTTCTTTTTCCATTCCATTTCGGCGATAAAACTGACAGCGGAAGTACCGCCCACCGCTGCTCATGTAAACAAAAACAGATTCGCACGTATGTACGTCTGCTGTTCAGTAAAATCGAGAAAAAATAATAGCGACTCTTAATAATCTGACGATCATGGTATAAATAAAATATATCCAAAGTAGCTTGGTGTACCAATTGTTCACCACTCGTGGTGAAGTGGTGTTAACCGCGCGCCAAAGGCTCGCGGTTAACACCACTTAACCACGAGTGGTGAACATTTGGCACACTAAACTACTTTGAGTATATCCTATATTTGAATCGTGACGTTTTTTCTATATTTATTATTATTACATAAAATTATTACGACGAAAATGTAAACGGATCTCTATTAATAGATAATCCGTGGATTTTATAGTGCGTGGTGGAAGCAGGCGATAAAATTCCCACCCAGTCTCGATTTCGATTTTGCAGTATGACACTGCGTTCGTTTTGCCAGTTTCAGGAGAGATCTGATGACCAACATCGTGTCCACATCAATAATAAATCAATAATAAATACCATTAGTAACAAAAGTTGTTAGTGGTCTGTTACGATATATACGATGTAAGCTAATCCTGCATTCAGATCGAGTGAACCTCTATCCCACAATGGAATTAGCTTACAGGTCAATAACAAACTGAAACGATAGCGCATTTGTTCGTCAAGAATCAAGGCGTCCGAGAAATGCCTTTTCTAGTGCGTGCTCGATTGGTTCTTGGACATATTCGTAGAAACCATACATGCTCTGCCCTGCATTATTTTGCAAAGTTTCCAAGCTCTTTGAAACAGTTAGGTTTAGACTTAGTGCCATATATTATACTTGTTGGTACACCCACCATTTCCTAAATGGTTTTCCCCACGAATATTTTATCGAGGCTGTTTCTCCCTTAAAGTTTCATTGGATTAAGAACTCACTTCCTCTTCACAGTTAGTTTATTTCTGTGGTTTTTGGAAGATGCTTCTTGCCGTGATGTTTATATTGACTCTCAAATATTCATAATCACCTTTCTCTCCATCACTAGGGGGCGCGGTGGCGTCGCGGTAATCGGTTCTCGTCAGATCACCGAAGTTAAGCAACGTCGAGCGCGGTTAGTAGTTGGATGGGTGACCACTTCAGCGACCGATTCGTGCTCCCGCGTTGTGTCCTTGGGCAAGGCACTTAACCCCGATTGCCTACATAGGGGCACGATGACGCCGTGTACTAAGGCGTACTGCACGTTGACGGTGCGCATGTCTTCAACCAATCTAACCCTGCCTGTGCCGTGGTGCAGAGTTCAGAGTTACGATGTTAGAGAGCTGACAGCTGCTCGTCGTTGCTCGGTGGTTCTCTCCGGGTACTCCGGCTTCCTCCACCTGTAAAACGGTCACTGACATGATATGGCCCTGGCTGTTAATGTGTCGTTAACCCCTAATAATAATATTCTCCCCATCACTAAGAAGTTTGCTACTAGCTTCCGAAATACAGAACATTGGAGAAGGTTCCACTTTACAATCTACGGCTAAAACTCTGCTTTTGTTTTCATTTAGTTTGAGTCTCCATTTGATCCCATATCTCCTAACAGATGCAAGCATTTTCCCTAGGCCTTCTTCGCTCTCTGACACTAGCATCATACCAACTGCGAAAAATGTCCATGAAATCTTAACCCTGTCAATTAGTACCGGCCGTCGACAGTGCTGAGGCAAAAGCCGATGAAAAATCAATTTTCCTCGGCAATAAAATTTCCGAAGAAAAACAAATATCACCACAACTCTGAATTGAACGTTCAGACTATGGTGTTACGATATCAGACAGAGTAATGGCCATCTTGCTAATTAATCCTTTGAGCCTTTAATTATTCTGACGTTCAAACGTCACTGGGAATTAAGTTTTCCTCCGTTTTTCAAAATGCGACGTCAAACGTCGAAAAGTACAAATAAGATATTTTTCACATCAGTGATTATCTGGTTGAGGGCTAGATTATTTTTGGTGGTCTGAATTTGTTATTTAAAACTTGCTTTATTACAAATTATTGGAGAGTGCCTACGGGCACTCTCCAATAATTTGTAATAAAACAAATTTATATAAACAAAATATTATTTGTGTTTGACTGAATATGAAATATAAGCAAGGAGAGTGTTAGCTTTTGCTCTGGTATCCTCATTTTTTGAAAGCCCTGATAGTGGCTTCTAGCACTCAACCAGTTAAGAAGTCTTGACAGCAGGATTATATTAGTATTTTAACCCTTTTCCCAACGTAACGGCCAAAACCGGCCAGCGCTATTCTCAAAAATCGCCAATTAATTTTCATTATTTTTTTTCATTTTTTGTCTCAAAAACATAGGTTATGACCCCTCGTTGGAACGAGCTCGTCGAGCTCGTTCCAACGAGGGGTCATAACCTATGTTTTTGAGACAAAAAATGAAAAAAATTAGTTATTCAAGAATTATTTTTGCAAGTGTCGTCTGCTTTTCAGGTTAGGTAAAGGGTTAAGCAGTGATAACATTTGGCTCAACGGTTGTCACTGAGAACTATTCGGGAGAAAATAGGAAGTGAGGTTAAAACTTTAAATATTCGAAAAATAATAACAAAACAAATGACCACAAGGTATCAAGGCGTCATAAGACGTACAAAAGTATCAAAGGTTTAATAAAGTTACCTTGCGTTCGTCCGTGTATTCCCATAATGTTTTCGATTGCTGAAAAACAACAACAACAACATACCCCGGGATCTCTTCAGTGATACTAAATGTAACAATGTGAAGAATTAGTGGCGGTCAAAACAGAATGTTTCATCCTCAGTAGCGGTCAGAAATGAACAGGTGTCGGATTAACCTGAATCAGCACTGACTACCTACTGTGGGCTGACCCCTGGTTCATCCCCATTTGCAGACCTCCAGGTATTCATTTTGTGATTGGGATGCAGATGCTTCATTAGAAGCATCTGCAACCCAATCACAAAATGAATACCAAAATCTAAAATGCAGATTTAAAACTACCCAAGCAAAATGTGTTTTTGCCGAGGCACAGTCATTTTCCTACGGCAATCGTTTTGCCGACGCAAATTTGTTCAGCTGACCGGGCTAAATTCTGCCTGATCTTCAGGCTCCCAACTGCTAAACGCTAGTGGCTATGCGAGAGTTCATCTCCTATATCGTTGATGTGAATTGCAAAAAATAATTAAAAGTATACACCCTGCTTTATTTTTATTTATTTATTTTTTTTATTTATGTTTAAGGTCACATATTTATGCACAATGGCTAATCATGACCGTGACAGTTTTACGGGTGGAGGAAGCCGGAGTACCCGGAAAGAACCACCGAGCAACGACGAGCAGCTGCCAGCTCCGCAACATCGTAACTCCGCACTGCAGCACAGGCAGGGTTAGATTGGTTGAAGACATGCGTACCATCGACGTGCATTACGCCTTAGTACACGGCGTCATCGTGCTCCCATGCGGGCAATGGAGATGAAGTGTCTTGCCCAAGGACTAAACGCGGTTGACGCAGGTTGACGCAGGTGGGATTCGAACCGAGGACCTCTCGGCTTGCAGCCTGCACCTCTACCTACTGAGCCACCGCGCACCCACACCCTGCTTTAGGAGTATCGTCAAATGTACCCGTTCTGTTGTTATGTTACCCAGACCAAGTTCACTCTGTACATCTTCATATAATGCTTTCAGAATTCCAACAAATTCATCTCACAGGCTCAATGTCACACGCTGTCGCCACATACCCTCTCTACATACATAGCACATGTCTCTCTAACATCCAGAAAAGAAATAAACATCTTTTTCTTTTTGCGCATTCGCAGATTCTGTCATTTGGGATAGCGTGAAAAGATGGTCAGTGATTTATTCTCCTTCCCTTCCTGAAACCATACCGGGGTCTCTCTTAAAATTCCCTTCTCTTCAGTCACCTCCTCTAAACTTGGATACAGGGGATCTTTACAGAAAACTTTTCCATTGCTGCTACTTATCCCCCTCTTTGAGTATAAATGAGACCTCGCTTTCTTTCCAGCGCTTTGGGGACTTTGCTTTTCTAGGGTCAAATTGAACAGTTATGATTTTACATAGTTCCTCTCCTCTATTTTTTAAGAACGAACTCCATCCGCCCTTCCCGCTATTCCGTTACTTAATTGTGAGATTACTTTTTGGATCTACACTACTTTTATTTCGCTGTACACGAAATTCGATAACTTTTTCTCGACCTCTTTTTGGCAAACCGGTGGTTTCCGGATGCCACATCGGTTTTATTTCCATTTTCGCAGTGCTTGACCAATTCTGATGCAATTTGGGCTTTATCGTCTGCATTTCCGCCATCCACTTTAATACTCTGCGAATTACTTCCTTTTGTTTCTTTTCTTCGCCCATTTCCGAAATAGGCGAGTTTGAACTCGTCCCGTTATTCTTATCGTCCCAATAATATTGCAGTTTCGTACTCTCCATTTATCCTCTTCCATTTGCCTTATTTCATGCTTGGTGGTATAGTCTTACATTGCTACCCTGGCCTCGTTACTTTCCATCCCATTGAGTTTTCTCCTCCTCCTCCTGTACCCAGCCCATTTGACGTTTCTGCTCTTTATAGCCTTCTTCTATTCGTCATACATTCTGTATCCACATTCCCGTGTTGTCAGCACAATCTTTTCTATACTTTCCTTTTCACCCTCCGAGAAGATGGCAACTATTGCGTCTGTCATTTACTGTACATTGACCATCTCATTTTACATTCACAAGCTTTGATTTCAACTTTTCTTCAAATTTTGGCCAATCAGCATCAATCACCAATCAGTTCCCCAAACTCCTTAACCCTTTACCTAACGTGGAAAGCAGATGACACTTGCAAAAATAATTCTTGAATAACTAATTTTTTTCATTTTTTGTCTCAAAAAAATAGGTTATGACCCCTCGTTGGAACGAGCTCGTTCCAACGAGGGGTCATAACCTATGTTTTTGAGACAAAAAATGAAAAAAATAATGAAAATTAATTGGCGATTTTTGAGAATAGCGCTGGCCGGTTTTGGCCGTTACGTTGGGTAAAGGGTTAAAGCTTACTCTGCTTCCTGTTGGTTATTTGCCCCTGGTCGTAGCTGTAATCAAGTTGTGATCACTATCCAATTCCTCTTTACCCTTCTCGCCCACATCCACCTCTATCACCTCCCTCTATAAATCGGTATCTGTGAGAATATAACCGATTATCGTTCTTCTGTTATTCCTATCCCGAACCATTTCCACGTAGACCTTGCACCCCTGTTCAGAATTTTCATGCCGAGCTCATTTGTGTCCAAGTCGAACGTATTCCTTCAATTCCTGATGATTTTCTTATCCCCTCCCTGTATACCTTCTTCCTTACCACCTGCGTAGTAGGAGATATGGAAATCGGCCCACATTGTGGGAGAGAATGAGGAGGGGGAAGTAACGTCATAATCACGTGACCTAGTTATATCATGTTTTGTTGTCATAGTAGCCCGCGTTAGCCGCTATCTTGCGACGTTATCTGCATAGTGATACGTGGACTTAGTGCGCATGGGCAGCGCGTGTTGTTAGGTTGACACGTGTTTCCGTCGTCCATTTTGTATACTGGAGGCTTCCATCTTGGTTTCTGTAGTTGCACATGGTTGTTATGTGAGCTAAAAGGCCACAGCAGTAGGACAGGGGTGTTCGGCGAGAGTGTCCGATTGAATAAGAGTAGTTTGCTGGTTTGGATTCCTCGATTACTTCGTAGAATTACCCAAATAGACCCGACAATCCACCCAAATCTCCCCAACCTGCCACAACGAACTTGGTGAAGCCACCATCTAGGGCTTATAACAGTAGCACGCAGTGCTATAAGACGCGTTCCTTTGTATAAGAGTAATTCTACTGGGTCGGGTTCCTGCAGAATCCTCGTTTTTTCTGTCCATTCCGATCTATTCTGTGGCATATTCTTCTATTGCCTGACTGTTTTGCGTATTACTGACCTCATTCCGACTATCCTAACATTCTTTCCAGTTTTAGCTGTCTCTGTTTCTGACCTATACCCTCGACCATGTCTTATAATCACCATTACAATAAAGTCCAATATGATCCCTAAAGCCAAGCGTCTATCCAGCAGCTACAAATATTGCTCGAATGGCTCGAATCTAATCGAGCAAATAAGCCTTCGAGTGACTACTCGAAAGAGTGACTCCCTTTACGACTTTTATGCTCCTCTGGGTATTGGAGGATAACTATGGCGTGGTGATGTAGTACTGGAGGATACTTTTTGAGGATACCTTTTGAGAATACCTTTTAGGATACTTATCGGAGGATAGTTGTGGCTCCTAGTGTCGGTTCAGTTCCTTGCATCTAGACCTTCCAAGTGGCCTTCATAGCTCTAAGACCATTACTGCCGACTTTTCCAATATCGTCATCGTCAGTCCTATGATTAGCGTCTTCTGTATTCACCCAATCATATAGTCTTCTTTCACCTTTGCAGCCTTGTATCATTACTGCTGACTTGTAGCACTACTGCAGGCTTGCTAACTGTCTCAGATTGCCCGAATGACTAGAATCCCATCGAGTAAATAAGCGAACTAGTAGCTGATCAAACGACTTTTTTGCTCAAAAGGGGATTCCACAGCCAGAGATAGTGGAATTCCGTACGAAGTATACCTATTGGATGATAGTTGTCGTACATCTGGGTACTTCACGCTGCATCCGGGTATTTCAAAAGGTATAAAAATGGCGCGAGCTCGGCTCTCAGTTCAGTTATGTCCTGGCCGTCGTCGAGTGAAGACATGTGGAATTCTCGGCTATGCAGTTATTGTGCCAAGATGTTTTTTTCCGATCAGAAATTAGGAAGTGGCACGAAGACCATTGCTGCTCACAAGAAGCACCATTCAGAGAGAGATACTAAAGACATGTCTGTTGATAAAGAGAATTGTTGTGCCTCACGCTTGTGACATCAGCCGCGATTGGTTAATCTGACACCTACTAAAAGTCATAGTTCTGGAGGTTTTGGACAAAAACACGGGTACTATCGAAACGTTCTTCCATGGAAACATGAGAACAAAGAAAATGTAAGCTCCACATCCATTGATCAGCGTCGATCACGCTCGCACTGATTGGAATTTCTAAACACCAAACGCTGGCGCCGTGTCTGTTTAACGTTTTTCGTTACCGATAGACATAAACTTCGTCTTACCTTCAAATATGTCATCTTCAGTGGGTGTGTTTTCAATTTTAACTGCAAACAATGAATTCAAAGGAATCAGAAATATTAAAAACTCACGTGTTGTTCAGCACTTCTAGTGAATCATTAATGTGACTTCAGTCAATTATATTTCCACAAATTTAGTAGTATTACAGAACACGGAGAGTGTATTATCATTAAAGCACCCGCAGAGTGGAGATTCCACCCGAGCAATAATTGCAAATTTGTTGCAAAGCATAACCATAACAAGCAAAGTTCCAGCCAATGCACCTCCGGGTTAAACCCGGAGGTCCATTGGCTCAAACAGTGCTTGTGTTTTTGTCCATATGTACAGGATTTGAAAGTGATACTTTGGGTGATAAGTCCACTCCGTGGGTGATTTTGTTGCAATCCACTCTCCACGTACTGTATATATATATACTATTAGTTCTCCCCGACTTCACTGAGTCTCCACCTCAAGTTCAAAATAAATTGTTTTACTCCGCTTAATTCTAACAACTGTCGTCGTCCAAGAAACATGAATTTATATTCCATTATGCCACTTACCAAAACAAGCATTTACAATGAATTATAACAGGATCAGCATGAAGCAGTTGTAAACACCGACAGTTGGTGATATAGAAACTACCAAAGTGACGGCACTTGTAACAAGTCATTTTCGAATTTGGTGATCTGGAAACTCCGAAAGAGACAACATTGGTTCGAAATGACGTCACTAAAAGCATGTTTCTGGATTCGACTACATTGTTACAAGATTGATGGCACGTTGAAGTTAACGCTTAACAATGTAAACTATTTTTTGTTCGGCATAATAAAATAATTAGAACGTTTCTTTTCATGTTCTATCGGTCGATAGTACCTGACTTTTTGTGATTTCGGAAATAAAACCTTCAGCAGCTTCGCTAATCGATTGTGATCTGATTGCGATTTGCAGTAGGCCTACCGGGACAAATCAACAACTGGACGGCATATCGCAATCAGATGACAGAAATTCGCATTTAACCCCTCCCCCCCCCCCCCATTCCCCAAGATCGTAAGACAAACATGGCACCGTCCTATTACTCTGCGACGACATCAAATTAATCACACAAAAAAACCGAAGATCGTGCCTTGTGATTACTGTAATGGTACCGGTTGGAGCATGAGGGAACCGGCGGTATCGGTACTAGTAATCGTACCGGTTGACATACCAGGTTCTGTTGTTATGTACTGCCAAATGTTTATGCCCCGCCACCTCGGGAAATATCTCGATCGGTTAATACGTCAAGGTACCTAACGCAGACGATATCAAAATTTATTATTTTAAATATCATTTTTTTAAATTTTTCAAAAAATTTCAGCAAAACCATATCATCTGACCCCTCGCTGGAACGAGCTCGTTCCAACGAGGGGTCATATGATATGGTTTTGTTGAAATTTTTTGAAAAATAATATTTTTTCAACTGCTGATTCTGCATATTACGCGGGCGGATGCGGCCGATTCGTTGGGTAAAGGGTTAAAAACTCGAATTTGTTGCACACGTCTACCTACTACAGAAGAGACTGAGGCGGACGAACCAGGTGGGGGGGGGGGGGGGGGGGGGGGGGGGCAGGGGATACGTTTCCCTCCACGTTTCTCCACAGACACGTTGCTCAGCTACACAATGAGTTAAATAGGCGCAAACAAACGTGTCACTATAGAAACAACCCCGTAATATATTATTTGTAAATCCAAACAGCATTTGGTAAAAGAATTCCACCTTGGGTCGCTTCGGTCCGTTTCCTTTACTTCAACCATCTTCCAACCCGAAGGCCAGTCTTCGGGTTGGAAGATGATTGAAGTAGAAGAAATGGATAGGACAGTGACCACACCTCGACATGCGCATCTAAACAAGAGACTATAGTGCGTCATGTTAAATTTACTTATATACTTATATACTTTCTCCCACTGGGCCGTGCCATAGTAGCCTTTAAAATTTGTGCCCCCCCCCCCCCCTCCACACTTCTATCGTGCTTCCGCCCCCTCTGAGAAGAGAAATAGATTATATCTGTCTGTGACATCTGTGTGTACAGCTGAGAGGTATACACTCAAGACCAGAGGCGAACTGAGCCAAGAAAACCTACCGGGTAATGCACCGGGGGGGGGGGGGGGGGGGGTGGTGGTGTATTCTCAGACCCAGAGAAAATTTTTATTTTTCGAACTGAACGAACGCGGGCTTCCTTGCATCTGAGCGATCAATGGCAGTCCACAAATATGACATTTCGATTTTGTATTATCTTCATCGATTTTTCGCGCAAACTGGTTTTACCGGGGGCAGGATGGGAGGGATAGGAATACAATTGTTCGGCCCAATCGGAGAAAATTTTAATTTTTCAAATTGGAGGAACGCTGTTTCCTTTCATCAGTGGTAGACTAGACTGCTGGTATCATACCATACAGTTATGCATTCCACATAGAAAACATTTCGATATGCCTGCAGTTTATGCAATCAGATCCATTTCGCCTTTTGGTCATTTTACCGAAATTTAGCGTCAACAGCTGTTGGGCTGCTTCAATTTTGGGACCCCGGGGGTGACCCAATAGAGGGCCTACCAGGAATTTTCCCGGTGGACCAAACGGCCAGTCCGCCTCCTTGGACGGCGCCATGAGCCTCGGCCCACTCAATGAACGAAATATTTGCGAGTGCAGTTTACACCCGCAACGAACACCGAGAGTACGAATTTTGGCACTCACAAAATTTACTTTGATATACAGTACATGGAGAGTGTTTTATCATTAAATCACCTACAGAGTGGAAATTCCACCCGAGCAATAATTAAAAATTTGTTGCAAAGCACAACCATAATAAGCAATGTTCCAGCCAAAGGACCTCCGAGTTAAACCCGGAGGTCCATTGGCTGAAACATTGCTTGTGTTTTTTGTCCATATGGACAGAATTTGAAAGTGATTCTTTGGATGATAACTCCACTCCGTGGATGATTTAATTGCAATCCACTCTCCGCTAGCGACTGAAAAAGCTGAATTTGGTATTTTAAATAATTGTATTGATACATATAGTTTATCTCGTAGTATTATGGATGATGAGAATTCTAATTTCATCTGACACACATGCCAGTTATAGCATTTCACTCACATTTTAACACAAATTACATTTTATATATTGTAGTACCTGCCCGCTTGCTCCTGCTATCTGCGACTGGAGTTCATTTAATACCACTGATCCGAACGCTCACGTTTTGTACGGTGCGTTGGTCGGTGGACCAGATGCAAATGATAACTACGAAGATAAGCGTACGGATTACATTATGAATGAAGTCACTTGTGATTATAACGCTGGATTCCAATCGGCAGTCGCAGGTATAGTATAAAACACAATTTGTACCCGTGAAAAGCCTGTATGTTAAATTTTAGCTTTTAACTCCGCTACCAGTGTAAAGCTTCTACTGCGGTTAAAAAAAAATTACACTCACAGTAGGAAGTTCATCCATGACGTGACATGACGTAATTTGCCAACTTAGGTACATTCACACTTCGTGATGTTTCATTCAGACATACGACGTTTTGCGGTACTATCTACTACGTGCAATGACTTATTAAGTTTAAAATACCTACAATTAAATATTTAAAATAATATTTAAGATTTGTTAACAATAAAATAGACTGGAAAAGCAAGGTAAATTCAATCAACTTTGACGATGTGTCTAGCTGTCAATCAAGCATTCACGTGCAGCCTGTAGGAATGCCCACCGACGCAGATGCAAACAAAACAAACCGGTGTGTTTGAGGAAGCCAGTGTCTTTTTTCTCCATTTTATGGGACAAAGTCGATTATTTATTAAGAGCATGGTATAAATAAAACAAATAGGTACGAGGGCCGGTAAAGATTTAAAACACTCGTAGAACTAAATAAAACAAATAGGTACTAGGGCCGGTAATCAGATTTAAACCACTTGTAGAATAAGGGTTTTAACCATTCGGCAAGTCGAGTGGTTAAAACTAGGCCTGTCGCGACTATCATTTTTTTAATCGACTAATCGTGACCAGTAATCGACGGTTAGTCGATTAATAGTTGGTCCCCGTGATTTTTAGCAAATCGTTTTTCTGTACGTGTGGGAACAACAAATCGGTCCCGTCTGAAGCTAGTCCAAACTTGACCCACAGTCCGTAATATAATTGTTGGGGTTGGTACGTCCTAGGACGTACCAACCCCAAAAATTATATTACGGACTGTGGGTCCAAGTTAGGACTAGATTGAAGCCGATGAATTAAAATGAATTTATCAAAGAACGTCCCTGCATATGTTTCCTTTCTGTAATAAGTTTCTCGAAATTTCTAAGATTGAGATCTATGCATTCCTTCGTCAGTTGGTAAAAATGACCTTGGTCCGAATTTCCAAACATTGAGAAGCGATCTGCCATTCTGACTGTTGTCATAATTTTCTCTCTTTCATGCTTTGGGTTTTCCAATGGGTGCGTTCGTGTGTACAAAATTGGAGAAATTCAGAAGAAACTATTCTTCTCCAGTGAGTGTGAGTGCTCTTTGTTGCACAGTGACAGTCGTTCAAAGTCTTCCGGGTATGAGTGTTGACTATGGTTAGATATTTCAAAGTTATTCACCTTCATTGATCATTCACTTCACAAAACAATGCAAGTTAGCCCCGACGTGTAGAAGACGAGTACCACTTTGAAAATGAACGACGATCGACTAAAAATAAAAACCGTCGACTACTTCAATAGTTGACGGTTAGTCGACTAATCGAATAATCGCGACAGCCCTAGTTAAAACCCTTATCCTACGAGTGGTTTAAATCTGATTACTGGCCCTAGTACCTATTTATTGTGTATGTTCAAGAGGCAACCTTGGGGCTGCACGTTGAAAATATTGATTGATCTTCCCAGCACTTTCAATGAGCAGCTATCCAACTTTATGAAATTATGGAGTATCATTGTCGTGGACCACAGTTTTGCACATGAAAGAACTTTGAACAGTTTTGAACATAAATCGCTACTAATGCTATGCCATTTTTCTGTCAATTGGGGTGGGTCTAAAATCTTTCATAAAAAAAAAACAAACGTACACGCCCGGCAGCTTCCGGGGTGTGGGTCTGACACTTGAGAGAATTTTCGGCCACATCTCAGGAGTAAAGAGACTGTACACCCGACTCCTCCTAGTTACCAATAAGATTGCAATGACGGGAACCTAAGAGAGAAAAAAGTTTCAGGTGGCTGCATTTGAGTCATGAATACTCCACCCATCCCACCCTGATTTTATTCTATATTTATTTAAAAACGGTAACATGGTAGCATATTCTGAAATGGAAACTCGTTGATGTGATATTATGGTAAAATTGGTTATAATCATATGAACTTCTGATTCAATAATAGCAATGACACTACATTCCACAATGGGGTTAACACTGGACGTCTTGTCACTTTGAAGCTACATTACTGAATGACAACAAAGGGAGATTGTCCGCCAGTGAGCTTATCAAAGGAGATAATATGTTACAACTATACATTAACCCAACAGATGCCCATGTACACACTACAGGAAGACCACCACTACAACACTCCTCCCTTGCCTGTTCAGAGCTATTTACATTTATAATTGAACAGATGGGGGTCTTGATGTCCAAACGGGTGGACATACAAATTATCTACAAACAATAGATTATTTACAAGAAGTCAGTGTCGAACTGGTAAGCTATTTACAAAACTGTTGGGAAATGACAACAATCACCCCTTTACACGTTTAGAAACAAATCGTGTAGCCAGAAATGGACATTCAATAAAGTTCATACTACAAGAGTGAGTTCAACAGAACACTTGTGTAATCATCGACAGATTCATTAACTGGAGCATGACAAGGTAGCAGAAATCATCTCCCTGTCAGACCTGTCCAGCCACAAAAACTGTCGACAATTAAAATGAATGCTGAGCCATGAATAAACATTTGAGACAAAAGTCATTTGCGCCTTTTACAAAATTTAGCAGATAGAGAACAATCATCCCATAAAACCAGAGTGAAAATAAAACAGATTTCCAGTTGGAAACTTCTCTTATTGCTGAAATGGAAAATATCCAAATGTCAACGAATCTGGTGAGTGGATTCACTAAAGAAAGCAACAAAGGCCTTCCCTAAAATGGCACCACTCACAAAAAATGTTCACCGCCGTTAGAGAAGTTTACACTGCATGGTTCATAGTACTTTCGCACCCTGTTTAAAATAAACTGACACAATGGTTTAAATCTTTTAAAACAAATTGTTAAAAGAATTGTTGCCGTGATTAGTAAAAGGGTTTTGTGAATGATTAAAATAGTACTGTATACTTTTAAAGACTATAGGAAGTGAATGTTAAAATAATGGAGTGTGCGCTCGTGTGAAAATTGTATGGTGTAATGTGATGCTGAATGCTGTTCCCGCAAGGAAGCGATTAAGACCTCCCCACGGAAAACAATGCGTATGTGTATGCTTGTTGTGTAATGTGTTTGCATCTGTCTGCGTGTGTCTGTCGTGTAAGCTGTGAATGTTATCCAGGCAAGAAAGCATATAGAGCCTTCCTACACTGAGCGATGTAATGCATGCAGTTGTGTGTGTATGGTGATTAAGTTCTGTTATGCAGCATTTATCTTATCTTCGGTTTCTGTTCCATACGTCATACCAGAAACACTGGTGCATTGGTTAATGATACGGGTGGTACTCCACGGTAGATCAGTCCATGTCTAGGCTGGTACATATGTCCTGCATTTAGAGCTGTGTCCATAAACAATGCAGGTGAAAGAAGTCTATTGTGAAACTGTTGCTCGTTACCAAAACCACAGCTGGATGGTATTTGTCCGTACATACCACATAACCCTCTTTGAAACTGATAATGTGCATAACCCTTTACCCAACGTAACGGCCAAAACCGGCCAGCGCTATTCCTAAAAATCGCCAATGAATTTTCATTATTTTTTCATTTCTTGTCTCAAAAACATAGGTTATGACCCCTCATTGGAACGAGCTCGTTCCACTGAGGGGTCATAACCTATGTTTTTGAGACAAAAAATGGAAAAAAATAGTTATTCATTTTTTTTGCAAGTGTCGTCTGCTTTTCATGTTAGGTAAAGGGTTAACTGAAAGGCTGTGGTGCTTTGCTGAACATTACTTGATCATCAGTTGCAAATGTGTTACCGCCTGTGTATTGTGGTGAAAACTGTGGTGGTATTCGGCTTTTCACGAACTGATTTGACATCACAAAAGTGGATGGTACATTGTTTTGCTCGTAAACATGCCTGTTTTGGTGTGATATCACATCGGTATTGGGAATTTCTCGCACATGGTATTAACTTAAACCCGTAACCTTACTGAACTCCCTGAGACGTGGTAATAATGGCGGAGTTTGTTTTGCACTAACCGTGCTTGCAAACGAGATTTTTTATGACTTCGTCTTTTAGGCCTTTTCACCTTTCGTGCCATGTATGTGGCAGACAAACAGTAAGCAGACGTGTACGGAATTAAGTCCGGCGATGTTTTTTTTTTCGTGTTTGACTGACCTCATCGGAAGATCCATCAAAGGAGCTTTGCTGAAAATTAACAGCTGTTAAAACTTTTTCGATGAAATAAGTTGGCGTGTTGACAACAGCATCGCCCATGGTAGGTTCATCTTGTAATACTTGTTCGGTGTCGGAAAAATTTCTGTCCTTTCTCAAATCAGTATCATATGAAAACATTTCTGATGAACTGTCCGCGTTTCTCATCGAAACTTTCTTTGTGATACCAGATGGTTTGCCCTGAATGTTTGCAAGATATTCTGGACAGTAAGTTATGTCACTTGTGTCTGTTGACATAAATGTATTACAGTTGTTAGTGCCAGGCTGTATAATATTTCCGTCTACTGGTACTAGCGGGGGAGGAATTCGCTAGAATTGTGCACTTGGTGATACCTTCCTGAAATTTGGCATGATGTAAGGGTAGGCATCAGAGATTTCAAAATCGATCGGCTACAAGTTGGCACCATCCTCTAGCCACCACTAGCAGCGAAATCCAAAATGGCCGCCAAGCGGATCGAAAAAAAGCTATTTTCGCCGATCGCACAACTGAAGCTCCAAACCTAACACCATACATGTGCTGTAATTGATGTGAATGATGGAGTGAAGCCCTTGGAACAAGTTGGGGGGAAGATTAATGGATAATGGGATCAGAATTTCCGTCGATGTGTGCGTCTGTGTGTCTGACTGTCAGTATGATCGTCCGTCCGTAGATAAATTAGTGTTGAATGTTTCTCGGGAATGCAATGGTCAAATGAACATGGTATGAGAGATTCCTGTCAACACATGAACAAGGGTACTCGATAGTATGCAGCAGTGGGGATACTTGGACATTTGATAATCCAATTAAAGTGACAGTCTATTCTCAACTTCCGGCATTTTCGATAGATTTATTTTCTAAGAAAATAAAACTATCAAATTTCTAGAGGAGTTCTGGTTCAATCTCAACACCATAGCGACACGTCTGCCAGCAAGGGCAGTGCTGGAATGAACTCGGGATGCATTAGTTCCCGTTGTTAATTATACAATGTTATCTTGCCAGTATAGAACATTGGCAAAATGGGACTAGAAGGGGTGAGTGTATGTTTGCAGTCATTCGAGGTACAGGAATATTTTTTGACTACAAGTAGTATTCTTCATTTTCGGCCAGTTAAGATGTGGTGTGTTCCAAGTCAGGATTAATGTTGCCGACACTTAATGCCCATCCCTCATGGTATGCTACTTTACCAGGGATATAGAGATATAGCCACCACTGGGAGCCAAAACATGACCTTTGATGTCGATGAGTGGTCGAAATGTTTTAGCGAATAACTTATCGAAATATGATCCGGTATGGCAATTTGATACCTTACGTTAGATTTATTAGATCAACTCAGGTATGGATTCATTGAGACATGAGTGCGCTACAAGATGAAGGATTTCCAAGTTGATTTGCTATGGAGTAGGAACTGACTAGTCACATGTGGCCTATGGCCAGAGAAAGACAAGGATACCATAGATGAACACACGGGTGAACGAAGGTATCAACTGTTGTACAGAGGCAAAATAGTTGGGGATATTGTATCATGCTATGCATGAATTAACACCGTCTTGTGCAGTAAATAACAGACTATTTTCCGAAATCTAAAACTGTATTCCTATACCCCGGACAATGTAGCAAGCCACATGGGATGAACATTTGTTAGCAAAATCAACTCAACTAGAAACATGACATGTGTTAACTGGCCGAAAATGGAAAAAAAAATACCAGAATAGGAGATGACTGGTCCTAACATGACAGTATACTACTCAATATTGTTACAACAGCCACCTTCACACTTACACAAAGGTGTGCACCTTAATCCAGCTTTCAAGCATTTGCAATTGCCCTTGCAGGCCTTGGCACAACTACAGTGGAGCATCAGTGCACATGCAGCACTTGCGTCTCCTAGGTGAGTCCAAAATGGGACCAGAATATTGAGACGTGGATTCCACTCCCATCCGTACTGTGATGGGTCTGGCACACATAAGTGTTTCTGCAGAGCACGATGCCAAATGAAAGATGACACAAGAATTACCCTTTTTACATGTTGATACAGAGCTGCTTTGGTGGGCGGGATGTTTTCCATAGACTTAAGGCCATGTGTGAACATATGCCGTCTCGCATCATTGACACGTGTACTGACACAACTGTTACTGTACATCTGTATGGTGAGTTTTTCGATATGCTGCATATGAGGGGAATCCTCTGAAAAGACTTGCGGATTCTCAGTCAATTCTATCATCATTTCAGTTGATGCGGGAAAATTCATCCATGCATTCCATCCTGTCTTCTTCCCAATGCCGAGCATGCTGGATGTTACATCACAACCTGTGAAGGCGTGGAAGAAAGTCAGGGCCTTACAGTAATCAGGTCCAAGTTGTGAAGCTATCTCATGAATTGGCATATCTTTATATGCCTTTCCAATTCCAAACCCAATCCACAGCTCACTGAGTCCAAGGTCACGGAATGTTGCGAAATGGTGCAAAGACAGAATGACGACATCAGAATCAACCGTGCGAAGAAAAGCTATTTTGTGACCTTGTGAGACTGCATGGTTGAGATGAAGCATCATGCGCGTGTCTGCTTCCTCGTGGTTCGATGGAGATATGTCACATAAGCTAACATCCTTATTGCATAGTACATATTCTCCTGATGTCGTTAACAACTGGTACTCGGATGTTGATGTTAATTTCAGCAGTTCAGCAGACAGGAACTTGAAAAATTCGTCTTTATTCTCACTAACTTTCAAGAATGCCTGCCAATTCTTCCCTTTAGGTAAAGGGACGTTCTCGGACACCCGTATCAACCTAACTGCTGTCTCACCGAGGCGTTTTGCTCGCGTCTGATTCTTCAAACTGCCTTCGGGGTAACAGTCATAGATCGCATCAACCCTTGTGGTGTTCGTGTTAATCAGAGATTCGATGTATGGCAATAATTGCAATCGAGCATATTCTCCAAACAGATCCGCTTTCTGTGGTTTGATTACATGGACTACAGCAGGCATATCCAAGATGACAACTGAAGCTTGTCTAGCTGCTGAATTCTTCCCTTGTGCAGGAATAGCTGGTAAACAATTGAGAATTTGAGATTTTGTCCCACTCCGTAGCTTACCTCTATCGGATAATGCTGGCGGATCACGTGCATTCTCGTGCATGAAAAACTCATCCATGTTTGAATCAGGCCGGGCTTGCAGTGAAACGAACATCTGGGTAACTATTGCGGCAGTTGCTTTACTTGACATGAGTTTGTCTCGGCCTTTGTCCAGGTTGGCTGGGGGTGGGTTAAGGAAGGTATATATATTTGCCTTGGGAATAACATCATTCAGGGGTACGGTGCATTCCACAAGCCTTTCCTTCAAGAAAGTGGAATATAAATGCTTGCCCCTTTCGGGTAATGACCGTAAACTCTTACTAACTTCGGGGTCCATATATTCACCAGTATCTAATGTCACCAGCTGACCACTAGTTTCATCATAAGGGTTGATAATGAGTCCCTGATTCACCAGATCGAGGAGAGATTTCAATTGATTCAGAAATTTTTTCTGCTCTGATACCGAACTTTCCGGGTGTTCCGTGTTATCTGATGATGTTGTGTGGAAACTTGCATATTCATACTCATCTATAACACGCAGAACTTCTGACCTTGAAAGCTCAATAACGACTTTCTCTTCAGCCTGGCCATAGAGACCTTTTGGACCACTGTCTTCTTTGAGTAGTTGGATACTATGTTCTTGGCTCTGATCTAAACCCATCATACTGAACTTCCTCTCACTACGCTGGACCACAAAATGGCCTTCCATGAATTTGTTGTGGATTGAAGGATGCCGCCTGGGTAGCTGAGACATGTCTCTCAGAAATACGGGGACCCACCGACAATAATTTGTATGTCCTAGGGCAAAAAAGTAACTGCACAACTCATCGATAGAACACAGTGTACCAGGCCAGTTACCGATTCGTTGGTTCCGAACGAATTGACAGCTTGTCAAGAGAAAGTTCCGAACGATTTCACCCCAATAGCGCGCAGTTGGAGATTGTGAAAGAATCCTCTGTTCCCACATTTCAAATGACTCATGGGGCCCAGTCTGCTGACAGTAAATCTCATAAGCATTCTTTCTGAGGATCTCAAGCCAAGCTAGAGTGAGAAGATATGCCTGTCGCGTCCTCTTGACATGTTTCCCACCAAGTAGGGATGATGCTACACCGGGTGTGAAGATCTTTGCGAGGTGAAACATTCGCTCCCAACCAGAACCACCCATAAGCTTACCACCAGCTTCTTGGGTGCACATTTCAAGATGCAGGAATCCAATCATACACACCATTCGATCCTCACCTATCTCCTCTGGGAACAGCCATTGACATTTTTTCTGCCTGGCATACAACGGACAGTCACCTTCAATGACAGGTATCTGGCCGGGGTTTACGAAAGCAGTAGCTTCCCTGACCACATACATAGCATGCTTCTGCATACTGAGTGAGTCCGCTTTCTGCTCACTGAAAACAGGGAATACCCCAATAACTGCACGAGGTTTGACATTGTCTTGATCTTCATGTTTTGAAAAGAAGCCTGAAAAGGTCACAGGGACTTCATCAAGCTGCCAGCTGCCATCAACCTTCCCTTTATTGCTGATCTGTGACACATGAGACAACCAGTCATTCTCTCCCACGTTCAAATCTGCATATTCATTGGGCCGTACATTACATTCATCTGGAGATTCAAGCCTGATGTCCCCACCAAAGTCTTCAACGAAAGGAACAAATGCATAGTCGTCTGGGAGTTCAATTTGTGTGTCTTCTGGAACATCTAAACTCAGTGGTGGGGGATCAGTACCCACATTGTCCCTGCTCAGTTGACCAATGAGTGTGATGGACGTACCATGCATATCAGATCTACCAGATACATCAATGTTATCAGTGGTTCCTATCGAGAAAACATTACGTTTGCAGTTAGCTGGGACTACAACACCTTCGTTCTTGAACCGCAGTGAAACAGCTCTCGCGAAACTCCTGCGAACATCCATTACGCGATCATAAGAGACAGAGAGTCCCATTTGATGAAAATCTCTGATAAGATTTTTCATACGATCATGGGCATGCAACTTCAAACCCACATAAAGAGGCATTGGAGTTTCTCTGTCACGTCTCTGGTGAACATTTTGTGCATGTTCGGAGCGTTTCGCTGAATTGCTGATCAACATCTGTGAAATAGTACAAGCCACTCGAGTCTTGGCATTAACAGTCTCATCATCGCCTAAGTTCTGTATACTACATGTGCCCTCAAGTAGAACTCTAAGAAGAGTCAGGAGTGAGTTGGGTACAGGCTCGCTCAAGCAATAAGATGAAAATGATCCCGTGAAAGGAGCTTGAGATATGAGTATGTGTTTACGCAGAAGAAGACCCACATCAACTATCTTTTTTGCCTCTTCCTCAGACACTATACGAGTTAAAGATTCGGACAACAAGGAGCCAACTCGAAACCTACTTGAAATAAACACATCTCTACCCTGTGTGAAGGCGTCCCAGCCATCGCCCAATTTCTGCAACAAATGTTCTTTGAATCGAGTGGAATGTATTTCTTCACTAAGCCAATCAGAACCGACTTGCTTCAACCTCCGACTGTACAGATTCTTGAGATCGACAAGCTTCATCGCGGAATCGTTGTGTTCAACAAATGTTATGAGCTCTGCCATAACGAGAGGGTCATAGGGCAGGCCTGACGCGGAATGTTCGGCGTTCTTCGACTTTTTAGATTTAGCCGCTCGTGCTTCATTGGCAAGCTTACAATAACAGGTTTTGTGATAGTAAAGATCACTAGCAGCGGAATCAAATGCTGCATTGACCCGAGAAAAAACAACCCAGTTCTCGGCTTCCTTTGCCATAATTTTGAGTTTATTGTTATCAGACATTGATCTGCAAATAGGCTCACTGCTGTCACCTTCGCGTTTGTGACAATAAACACACTGGGGCAGTTTCCTGTCACAGCCAGATTCAAAACTTGTCCGTGTTCTTTTAGGACTCAGCGTGGAGCAGGATGCCACTGCCTCATTTCGCTCTCGCTTGTGTAGCACGCGCTGTACGATGTGAGTCCGAATACTGTCACGGCATGTCTTATGATATATTGCCTTATTCGTCAACAGTGACATCGACATACACTCATCACTCTCTCTCATCAAACAATCAATGGTCAAATTATATGGAAGCTCAACGCCATTATCTAGGAAGCGCGTTATGTCTTCCTCAATAGCTTTATAGGCGTCATGAAAACGAGATTCTCTATACGGACGCATCAATTTCTTGGAACTGTCTTGCTGGCAAAAGCAACAACGTTCCCAGTCAGTACTAGTCCGTACACGAAGAGGATTCTCACTCATTCTGTGAATGATTTTTGTGAACAATCGCGTTCTCGAATTAATTTCGACAGACAAATCAGAATTGCTTGCGGAATTACGCCAAACAAGAGATTGTATGGCAAAGAGACTGCTTCATAAAGAGCGTTGTTTCTCCGGGATCAGCGTCATTCAGGTTTGCCTGAATGACGCTGATCCCGGAGAAACAACGCTCTTTTCAAGTTCCAAGAAATTGATGCGTCCGTATAGAGAATCTCGTTTTATTCTACATCATCTCCCACGTCTGTTTCCAACACGTGCGTGGATCAGAGTTCACTTTCGCGCCCTTACAATCGGATGTATAGTCGGTAGACCGTCGAAAAGGAGGTTCCCTTCAGCCGCTGGCGGCCATTTTGGATTGTGCCGCTACTGGTCGCCACCGGTCGGTGTCAACTTGTAGCCGATCGTTTTTGAGAACCTCATAGCCTACACTAACAGTGTGCCAAATTTCAAGAAGGTATCACCAAGTGCACAATTCACCTGTATGTGACGAATTCCTCCCCCGCTATACAGCGCTTTTATAATCAGAGCCAGCATCAACTACCGTCCCGAAATCAATGTCAGCGTGAATTGAGGAATTTGTACAATCAGCATTCTCAGATTCTCTCCAGCTGGTATCTTCAGAGCCAGCACAAGTTGCCGTCCCTAAATCACTATCAGCCGGGAGTGAAGAATGTATTTTATTTTTCGCCACTGATACTTCTGGTGCTTCAGTGTCTTTATTCTCACTGTCGTTGGTGTCGTCAGAACTTCCATGTTCTGCTGCTTCAAGCAAATTACATCATCTTTCGAATTCTGTTTTAATGACACCTTATCCCCTGTCGAAATGCTGAAATCCGTGTCCGCCATATCAGTGTTTACATGGAACTGACTATCACATGTAATTTTTCCTTCACTCGGCTTTCCTACCAATATTCCCGTTATCGGGAGCTTTTCAGTAAAGCTCTGTTTTACGTGTGGTGAGCTGGATTGGTCACCAAAAGCCGTTGTCATCTTACTGTTCAGCACAGCAAACTCTCGAAGAAAGTGCTTGTGAGTTAAGCAGTCTCGTTCTAGTTCGTTGTATTTGTATTCCCAATGTTTTTGCATAAGTTGAATTTCATTGTGGTGCTTTTCTTGCAATGTGGCATATTTATGTGTGTAGCATTCTAACTTCTGCTCCCACTGTTTGTTGATTCTATGAATCTCGCCTTCGTGTTTCTGTAGTGGCACATAATGTTCATTTATATACGCCTCCTCTATTTGCATCTTCTTCTGCCATCCAATAGTTGTTTTCACATGTTTTGTCTTTCATTTCCACTTCCTCCTCCAAATGTTTCACCTCCTCCATCAAAAGCTGCACTATACTATACCAGTGGTCATTTTGCGGTGCATATTTGGTGTTTCGTGACGCTTTGTCATATGATGGGTGTATGAGATTTATTTGCCCTTTCACCAACAGATGAGACCGATACTCAATCGGCAAGGCGGATTTTCGTTCCAAATCATTCAGTTCCAGACATTGTTTCCTTTCCCTACATTTTAACAACTTGTAGGCTGTTCGCTCATCGATATTCTTTATTTGCTGAAACTCTTCGGCTGTGGCAGTTTGGACATTTAGTAGCTTCATATCTTTGGTGAAGTTTGCAATGACAAGAACAGACTAATAAAAAAGGTCTAAAACAAATACAATATTTGCAATGTAGAAGTGACTAAATTGAATTTGAAAAAAACTGAAATGGATGTCAACATTTTACATGAGCTATTTCCAGTGTTAAGTGTACCAAATGTGATAGCTAACAGAGAGCAACTGGGCTAAAAATTTACATAAGAGTAAACACAGTCATTGAACAGTAGAGCTTGCAGTGAGCTGTACTCATAATTCATCGATGAGTACAGCTCACTGCCAGCTCTACTGTTCAATGACTGTGTTTACTCTTATGTAAATTTTTAGCCCTGTTGCTCTTTGTAAGCTATCACATTTGGTACACTTAACACTGGAAATAGCTCATGTAAAATGTTGACATCCATTTCAGTTTTTTTCAAATTCAATTTAGTCACTTCTACATTGCAAATATTGTATTTGTTTTAGACCTTTTTTATTAGTCTGTTCTTGTCATTGCAAACTTCATCGACCACAATGACAAAGTTTTTAAACAATAACTGACAAAACAATGGTGCAGTGCAAATGAATATCGCCGAGAATCACATCAAAAGACATACAATTTACAAACGACGAAATGTTTTGAATAATGTTTACACAATAATTTAAATAACCGAACAATTTTTCTTCTGTGGAAGAGCCTAACAAGGTCGTTTTCAAAAGAACAAATTACAGTTTTTACACAAAATCAAATTTACAAATGGGAACTTTGAAACGAAAGGGCTCAAATTCCATGACAGAAAACACACAACATTGAAAACAAAATACTGTTTTATCAGAAAATAACTAAACTCAATGTTCATGGAAACGATGGCAAAATTTGAGAATCAGGCAGCAATTAAAATCCGCCCGGTTCACGTATGCTCTCATATCGTTCCATGAAGAAGAAGAAAAAAAAAAAATTTTACAAACCAGATGACGAAATGGCGAGAATAAAATGAAAATATACAAACAAGTTTCCTCGCAACCACTTTAAATCCTCGTCGCCAGTATGGTAAAATTGGTTATAACCATATGAACTTCTGATTCAATAATAGCAATGACACTACATTCCACAATGGGGTTAACACTGGACGTTTTGTCACTTTGAAGCTACATTACTGAATGACAACAAAGGGAGATTGTCCGCCAATGAGCATATCAAGGGAGATAATATGTTACAACTATACATTAACCCAACATATGCCTATGTACACACTACAGGAAGACCACCAGTACAACAATATAGCCATTTTTTTAAAACAAGGACACTTGGAAAACTGCAATTTCGTCTTATCCAAATCAAATATATTGACTGCACGCCCTTTTCGTCAGGCTCTTTGGTACGAGAGTGCCTTGAAAATTACAGCGTACGTATCATATAGTTTTCATCGAGGTTGAAGGCAATTTATCCCATAAATGTCCGTTTATTTGAACAATAATTTTTGCTTTATTCACCTAGTAGGATGATAAATTTTCCCCGTAGGTTTAACACTGAAAGAATTTATTCCCCTAGTAGCGACAGACTTGTTGACCTCTGACCTCTTCCATATTTGTCTAGCATAATTAATAGTTCGATTGTTGATTTCTTTAAATCTTTTTGAAGGTATTACACAATGTCAGTAGAAAACACCACCCACTGCTCATATAATAAAGTATTTTTGCAAGTTTATCTCAAGTTTGTAGTGGAATTATTTTTAGATAAAATGTATTACTGCGCCTTGTTTATTTTTACCAATTTTGCTGGTCGATCAAATTGGACCTGTGTGCTCCTCACTTCTCGCTGTGTTTTGTAGCGAATTATAGCACGATTTTGCCGCGACTGCCCTGTAGAAGATTTATGGCATAAACAAAATAAACGTATAGTGTTTTCAAGTAAACAATTTATTCTACTCGTAGAATTAAGAATGAAACCGACTCGCCAGAGGCTCGTCGGTTTCATTCTTAATCCTACTCGTAGAATATTTTTTACTTGAAAACACTATATGTTTCTATATTTCAACAGCGCGAGTCATTTCGAGTCGGACGATTGTACCGGAAGACGGATCTGGAGTAGCACGTCATGCTATAAAGCGCGTTCTATTAAATTATAGTACTAGTTCGGATTTTCCCATTTTTCTGCTTATTACAGACGCTATTCTATATGATCTAACCCTAGTAGTTCATCTAGTCCTAACTACTCTTGACCCCCCCCCCCCCCCCCCCCCGTTACAGCCTCTACCCTTGTCCAGGTATTATAATCATCAGCCAGATTGTTTGATTTCCTATTGTTTGTGCCTAACGATACAGAGTTTTCTCCCTTCCCCTTGTATTCTACGAAAGCGTCTTTGATTCTCAAACCCAAAAGACAATCGAGCAGGGATAGGCATTGCTCGAACGACTCGAACGAAGCCCATCAAGCAAACTGCTCGAACGAGTGCCCCCCCCCCCCCCCTCCCCTACTGCTCTATGACTCATCTCGGTATTTGAGTTTGAGGATACATATGACATGGTATTGTACTATTTGAGGATACATTTGGGGATGCCTTTTGCAGGATATCTATATGAAGACAATTAGGGCTCCTAGCTCCCATACAGCGCCTAGACCACCCGTCACCTCCATAGTTTCAAGGTCACTCCTTGCCCATAGTCACCGCGATCTGTTCTACGATCGGTTTCCGATGTATTCCTCCCAGTATTATAGTCTTCTGCTACCGCTGCTGTAACAATCCACCATTACTGGGGCGAGTCCTACTCGCTACTACTAATAATATTACTATAGGGCCGTGCGTTAGATAGCGCAGGCTTTCCTATTTAATGCCCATTTAATAACGCTTCTGTTTGCCAAATACTACAGTTGACTACCACTACTCCTAACCCTTTCCAGTACTGTTCTCACCAGTCTTAGAATTAGTTTCCAGTACTACTCGTCTTCTCTACCACTATCTGCTACTACTGGACTTCCCAGCCCTGGCATACAAGTGCACGAACTACCATCTACCCTTTTACTTGCTTCTAGTAGTAGTACTACCAGTGTCTTCTACCCCTGCTTCTATTTTCTACCCCGCCGCACTATCTCTGATCATCACTACAGCTCATCTAGCTAACATTGTCTTGTGTCCTTGCTATTGGCCATAGAATGGTAGTACGGTTGATGGCGACCCACCATTAATAATCCCATATTTGTTGTTACTACCACTACTCCAGGGGCCTACCAATACCTTTCCTACAGTCTGATCATTGGCTTCTGGTATTTCTGGCTCCTGACAACTGATTACGAGCTACTACTTCTACTAGTCTTGTCACCCTTGTTTTACAAGTCACTTACACTATCAGCTAGCCCTCTTAGCCCTTTACCCAACGCAGACGATATCAAAATTTATTATTTCAAATATCGTTTTTTCAAATTTTTGAATTGTTTTAACAAAACTATATCATGTGACCCCTCGTTGGAACGAGCTCGATGAGCTCGTTCCAACGAGGGGTCACATGATATGGTTTTGTTGATATTTTTTTAAAAATAATATTTTTTCAACTTCTGAATTTGCATATTACGCGGGCGAATGCGGTCGATTCGTTGGGTAAAGGGTTAATATCTCCTAGTAGTAGTACTGCCAATAACGGCTATCTCCGCTTCTACTTTCTACTAGTGTTCAACCGATTACCAAAAATATCCACTGACCAATTACAGGTTATTTAAGTGCACAATCGGCCGACTCCAATGCCGATTACGACTGTAATACCGTGCATTACTTGACTGTTCGAGGCTCGCAATGAACTACATTAAATTGAACTTATTTTACGGCTTTACAGTCCGTTCACTACCAGATAAGTCGAGACTCGAAAGAACTACATTAAATTGAACATATTTTCAGAGCCACGTTCACCACCCAAGTGCGCGCAACTGGTAATTTGCGACTTGAGTCAATGGAGTCCGACCTACACTTTTCCGGCATGAACTGGCGATTGCCTCAAGTACCCTCCGTTGTAAACTGTACATGTCATTTTACTTGCATATCTCGTAAAGGGGCGTCTAGAGAGACTAAGAATACACATTGTGGTGGTTTACCAAATTTATTGAATGGTATCATTGACATCATTTTGCATTAACAATTGAACAATTGGAAAAGATAATAAAATGTGTTTAATGAATCATCACAAAATGCCTGGCAACAATCTGTTGAACCAGTGTTTCAGGAGCCGTTGCCGTTGCCAACCGGTTGAACACCATTAGAGAGCTGAATATACTTTTTCATATTATGAAACTCCAGGTAGTTACCATCATTATTTACTGCGGAATTAACGGCAACTGATTGTCAATACTTCTTCCGTAATTTTAATGGTTATATTCTACAGTGTAACGGTTTTTTTTTCTTTGACGGTGTTTTTTCAATTTTATTGAATGGTATCATTGACATCATTTTGCATTACGTCGCCTGAGTGTTAGCACTCAGGTGACGATTAGCAATTGAACAATTGCACAAGATAATTATTATTATTATTATTAGGGTTTAACGACACACTAACAGCCAGGGTCATATCATGTCGATGACAGTTTTACGAGTGCCCGGAGAGAACCACCGAGTAACGATGAGCAGCTGTCAGCTCTCCAACATCGTAAATCTGAACTCTGCACCGCGGCACAGGCAGGGTTAGATTGGTTGAAGACATGCGCACCATCGACGTGCAGTACGCCTTAGTACACAGTGTCATCATGCCCCCATGTAGGCAATCGGGGTTAAGTGCCTTGCCCAAGGACACAACGCGGGAGCACGAATCAGTCGCCGAAATGGTCACACAAGATAATAAAATGTGGTTAATGAATCATCACAAAATGCTTGGCAAAAATCGGCTGAACCGATGTTCCAGGAGCCGTTGCCGTTGTCATCCGATTGCCCACAATCGGCCGATTGGGATGGCCGATTCCGATCATCGGTTGAACACAAATTAAGGTTACGTATTTCAGTTCGATCAGATTTCAACAATTCTGCCATCAATTTTTTCAGTGTAGTGTCGCTTTTTAACCCTTTACCTAACATGAATATAAGACGACACTTGCAAAAAAAATTCTTGAATAACCAATTGTCTTCATTTTTGTCTCAAAAACATAGGTAATGACCCCTCATTGGAACGAGCTCGACGAGCTCGTTCCAACGAGGGGTCATAACCTATGTTTCTGAGACAAAAATGAAAAAAATAATGAAAATTAATTGGCGATTTTTGAGAATAGCGCTGGCCGGTTTTTGGCAGTTACGTTGGGTAAAGGGATAAGAGTGCTAAAATATTTAGTCGGTTTTTCAACTTTCCACCTGGATTTGGTTGTCAGTATTATACGTTTGTTTCAATTTTTTAGTTCGTTTCCGAGGGAACTAATGCGGCTTGTGACAGATAAGTCCCCACGATCTAATTTTATGAAAAGCTCGGTCAGTTCATTTTCAATTCCGATCATCGGTTGAACACTACTATCTATGATGACTGACAACTACGATACCCAACGACTAACATTACCTCCCGCCTCTAATATCATTTCTTCTCTCTTCGCCCAGTACTTCAATCTTCTCCTACAGTTAAAACTAGAAGTCATGTCATGAAATGCGCACAAATAGCACGTTGATATGCGCGTTAATGTACGCGTTATGGCCCAAGTAAAGCTTTCAAATTCTGTACATATGGCCTATGCACAAGCAATGTTTCAGCCAATGGACCTCCGGGTAACCCGGAGGTCCATTGGCAGAAACATTGCATGTAATTGCTATGAGTAACCAGGAGAACCTGCCGTGATTGAGATGCCATTCGATATGGCAATTGTGCGCAATTCCAACGCGCAATTAAGCCTAGATAAGCGCACTATTCTTGACAGATCTTCTAGTTTTAACTGTACTACTAAATGTATTGGTTAGGGCCCCACGACTACTACCATACAAACACAGAACGACACACGCGTGTGAATGGGTTAATCGATATGGCATGATTGCAAGCGCTGAAGGATAAAACGCGATGGCACAAGTGCCAATTCGATTAATCCATTCACACGCGTGTGTCGTTCTGTGTTTATAACACGCCTTCACGTCTATAAAAGCAGTTATTAGAAGGACACTCAGCAATTCATTTGACAACAAAAAGAAGACATTTTTATCACCAACCAAATTTGCGAGTGGAACCCGTGTTATTATTTAAGCTATCACTAGCAATTCAAATTTTAATTGAGGTGCACGATTTGTAGAAAATTCCATTGAAATTTCGCTTCTATTTCAAAATAGTCCGTCAACGATTTCCGTGTGCGGAACGGATTTTCATTTCCCACATTTGTTATCTCTACTTCATCTGTCCTATTTTTTATTGTTGACCTTTGATAGATAGATAGATAGATAGATAGATAGATAGATAGATAGATAGATATTTATTTCAACAGTATAAACAGAAACATTATAAGTATGATTCAAAGTTGTTGTACAAACGTCACTTATCTGTGAGATGGGACCTGACATTTTATTACACATCCATCGGGGGGGGGGGGGGGGGGGGGGGCACTAAAAATTTGCAAGACGTGACGTCCTATTTTTTATTCAGCTCCTTTTTACACCCACCCACCCCTATGTGCAAATTTTCTACTACCATTCTCAGACACCCCCCCCCCCACTCTCCCATTAAAATCCAAAATAAACTTATAAACTTAGTAGGCACAGCTGTCTTTAGGAGGGTTTCATAATGTTCTTAAACTGGTACCACCAATGTAAACCTCTGTGGGCTGCTGTGGGCCCCAATCTACAAATGACAAGCTGTTCATTATCAGGCTTGGCCAGAGCAGGTGTACATATACGGGGACAGATTTTCATTTGAATTGTTCTGTCAGTATTCTCAGGTGTTTGCTGCTTTCCTTTTCTATCCATACAAATTCTATTAATAAATAAATAACTTGGGTTGAATTTAGTGCATCAGAGAGAATTTTCTATATTTCGAACAAGACACCCACCCCCTACTAACGTGTGACATTTTCCCAGATTAAGCACAATATTCTCACATATAAAGCCTCCTGATGCTGTATTTATGTTAAGAGTGTGATGTACAACATCATCTTTAAGGTTTGAAACACAAATGATGGTATATATTAGCTGATATATTGATATATTTTTAAAAATTTCAAAAAATTGCACAAGTTAGAAATGCACATTTTTGGCGCACTCAAGAGACCCACCCACCCCCACGTCACGTCTTGCAAATTTTTGGTGCCCCCCCCCCCCTGCATCCATTAAACTTTAAACCCTTGTATTCAACGGAATCGCCGCTATGATATAAATGATTCTGTATTCAACGGGTGATATACAAGCCGGAACTTTTTAATCGCACCGTTTAGTTACGCTTCGAAAAGTTTCCAAATTTCGTTATACAGTCATTCACCGTCTGTCGCATAGTGTGAAAATGAAAACGTCCAAAGCAAAATAAAGTTGGTTCACAAAAAATTAGCCAAAAATGAGATAATATTTTTGAAAAACCCAATCATTTCCAACCATAACATTAACCCAGTCCCGTGGCCGTCTCGTTTTGTGGATCCCATTATATCTAAATTGGTCAACTTTATTTCGGTAAATCTTCGTACATCTTGACATGCTTCGAACTTCTTTTAAAAACGTTTTTCCCAGCTGTTTTGCAAATCTCCATATATTTGTACTTATATTTTAACTAACAGTAATAGCCACCAAATGGTTAGCCATGAATGGGCAACAGCCCATTCACGCCTAACCATTTGGTGGCTATTACTGTTAGTAAACAGCGATACGAATTTCAACAAACATTTGTTCCGAAAAGGTTTTGATTTTTTATCGATCCATTTGATCAGTATAGCTTCAGTCAAAAACAAACTCTTCACCTTTGGGTTTAAACATAGGAATTAAAATTTGTTTATTTAAATGCATTTTAATGCATGGGTTGTGTAATAAACACAGAGCGCGATGTGTGTTTGAATCGGTGGGTGTTTTACATAACTCGTTGGAGTGGCGTAATCATATTTCGCTCGAGCCTGCGGCTCTCGCGAAATATGACTACGCCATTCCAGCTCGTTATGTAAAACACCTACCGATTCAAACACACATCGTGTTCTGTCTATTTAGCTACACGTGTACGTAGAATTAGCGGAACCAACAAACAACTACCCCCAAAAAATATTTCCTCCAAATGGACACCAAAGCTTCCTCAAAATCTGTTTACCTGCCCCAGATGCTCCACTAATCCGCGTTTCCAACCACCTATAACGTATTACTACCCGTCAGTAAACAACCCGTATTCTACCTACCCCAGACCCTGTTCTTGCTACTCTAGAACTTAGCGGTTATGGCAGTTGTATGCAGTATAACACTTATATGGCTATCAGCTCCTAAATCGCTCCTATACATCTTCTAGACCAGGACCTCCATGGTCGCGACAGGGCTCCTATATGGCCCCTAATTGCCATATGTATCCTATCTCCTATATGGTTCATATATATAGCTCCTAGCTCCTATACGACTCTTAATTCCTATATGAACCATATACAACTAGCGCCTACATGGTTCATATGTAGGAGCTAAGAGTCGCATAAGACCTAGATGACATAAAGCCTGTGGTATACGGTATATGTGTTTATTACACGCCCTTGCGTCTACAAAAAACAATTATTAGAAGGACACTCAGCAATTCATTTGACAACTATCAACAAAAAGAACACATTTTTTTCGACAACCACATTTGTGAGGGGAACCCGTGTTGCTATTTTGTCCCCCGAGTTCCAATGTATTCTATGTGCCTACCACATAGAACACATTAGAACTCAGGGGACGATTTTTAGCTATCGCTAGCGATTCAAATTGTAATTGTTGTGCACGATTTGTAGGAAATTCCAGTGAAATTTCGCTTCTTTATAAAAATCGTCCGTCAACGATTTCCGTTCCGCACATATGTGCGGAACAGATGTTCATTTAAGGAATATCGTTTCTTTTTGTCTATTTCTTGAGTTATGAACCCAAAAAAAACAAAGTCCAAACTGTGTAAATGGGCGTAGCTTATAATTAAACGTTCGCGACCCAAATAAATAAATAGTGATAGCCGTCCTCTACTTCAGCGAACAAAGACTTAAAAACTAAAAACTGGTAGACATATTATTTTTCTGGCATAAAAGAGGGCGCATATTATTGAAATGCAGATAGCAATTGACACACTTTCCAAGTCAAATGCACTTATGTCATTAAATTTTTTATTGACCAATGAATTACGTAATGTAAAGAAAACGTCATAAGCCACGCCTCCCTCAAATTTCATTCAACTGTTCACTTCACGTAAAAGTTACGTTCCGTGGTAAGTGGAAGTAGGCCATCAGTATTACATTGTATTTTGGTTTTGACCGTTTCCCGAGAACTGAAAAACACAGTTTGTAAAAGTGGAGTTAGATATAAAGCCAAATATTCTTCCTCAAATATAAAATCATTTTGATTTCCAAAAATTTCATTCAAATTAGCAATGTCAAAATTGCCGTATTCGTCGTGACCAGCCATTGTTTACAATCGATTTGGGTAAAACGATGAACGCAGACGATCACCCAGTGTGCGTAAAAATTGAAATGTCAAATAAATACAGTTGTGAAGAAAAAGAAAAATTGACCCACCACGGTCATTTAAATATTTTATAAATAATTTCATGGTGATAAATTAGTAATATAAATTTATTTTTCTTTTTCACATTTAGAACGTGCCAGTGTTCTAATTTCTATTGATTTAACACCATGTTGTAACTCCGAAGACTGGTATTTTAGGGGCGTGGCTGGGGGCGGACCTAATTGTGTTTTTTTTCGGTTCATTGAGTTATGAAAAGTAAAAACAGAATCGTGTGAGCCAATCGTTTTATCTGAAAACGCATGAACTGAAAACAAGTTTAATTATTTTCCGCATGGTTCAAAGTTGCTGTAGATGAGGAATTCATAGGACAGGCGTGTAATAAAATACTTGTTAGTGCAAAAGTGAAAGTGGTTCTTTTAGTAGTCATTGTGAATGACGCAGTAGTTTAAAGTGGTTGTTTGTACTAGTTATTGATGCTTTCAAGGATGGTGTCGTAATAGTTAGAGTGGTTGTTGCACTTGTTATTGATGTTATCAAGGTTGTTGTTATACAGTTAAAACTAGAAGTCCTGTCACGAATAGTGCGCTTATCTAGGCTTAATCGCGCGTTGGAATTGCGCGCAATTGCCATATCGAATGGCATCCAAATCACGGCAGGTTCCCCTGGTTATTCATGGCAAACACATGCAATGTTTCTGCCAATGGACCTCCGGGTTACCCGGAGGTCCATTGGCTGAAACATTGCTTGTGCACAGGCCATATGTACAGAATTTTATAGCTTTACTATGGCCATAACGCGTACATTAACGCGCAGAGCAACGTGCTATTTGTGCGCATTTCATGACAGGACTTCTAGTTTTAACTGTAGCAGTTGGAGTGGTAGTTGTTGCTGTATTAGTTGTGATGGCTGGTGTTGAAGTGATGTTAGAGTAGTGGTAGCAATGGTAGTTGTTGGTGACATATTTGTGATTGGTGTTGAGGATGGTGTTGTAGTGGTTGTGTCGTAGAAGTTGTGATAGTAGATCATAATGACTGGAGTCGTAGCTGTTCGTGTTGTAGTAGATGGTGTAGTAATGATGTCGTAGTTGGAAGTAGTAGTTATTGGTGTTGTAGAGATTGATGTTGTAAAGGCTTCTGTAGCATTAAACCATTTGAACCCTGATGGTATATTCAGAGACACCATCTGTAGAGTCTATAATCGTTACTTGGGGGAAGACCAAACAATATTTTCAACGTGCAACCTCGGGGCTGATTGGTCTACCACACAAACTCACTGAGCGTCTATCTATTTTATGAATTGAGTTCGTGTCGCGAATTTCAGACCAGTTAACTCTCCCGGTTTCACCGTGAGTCTCCCGGTTTGAGGCACCAACTCACACTCTCACGGTCACATCCTATTTTCTCCCGATTTGACACTTTTCAAAATAGTTGTTCTGAAAACCAACACATTTTACGGGCATGCTTTACATGCCAAATATATTCTCATACTGTCGCGGTTACGTGAAATCAAAATTATATAAACTCGAAATACAAATTAAATAAAAATATAATCTCTCAAGAATAATTAACTTCAGCTGACCTATTATATATACTCTTGTTATGGTTCATACCAAATTTACCCGTTTTGTGGGCAAAAAATATAATTGAAAGTTTGTTGAAAAATGAAAAAAATCTGTTGTGAGATATCACAAGAATTAAGTTACCTCCCCATTACTTATATACAAACGGGATCAGGACAACTCGAACCAAAGACAACTCGGACCAAGACAACTCGGACCACTTTTGAAGACAACTCGGACCAACTTTGAAGACAACTCGGACCATCTTTGACGACAACTCGGACCACTTTTGAAGACAACTCGGACCAACTTTGAAGACAACTCGGACCAACTTTGGAGGTCAAAAGTGGTCTGAGTTGTCTTCAATGTTGGTCCGAGTTGTCTTCAAAAGTGGTCCGAGTTGTCTTCAGAAGTGGTCCGAGTTGTCTTGGTCCGAGTTGTCTTTGGTTCGAGTTGTCTGTAACTCTATACAAACAGATTCAGAATAATGTTTTTCCGGTTCAAAAGGTTAAGAGGTTTGCGTACTATTTGCTGGGGTTGTTGAGGTTGGTGTAGTGTCTGTTGGTGGAAATGCCGTAGTGATCAGTATTGTTAATGTTGTAGCTGGCGGTGTGGTCAAGGTAGATGCTGTAGTGGATGGTATAGTAGTTATTACTGTAGTCGCTATGGCAGTTGGTGATGTAGTGGTCGATTTAGCAGTTGTAGTAGTAGCTGATTCTGTCTTAGCTGTAGTGGCCGTTTTAGTGGTTAACCCTTTACCCAACGCAGACGATATCAAAATTTATTATTTTAAATATCATTTTTTAAATGTTTTCAAAACATTTCAACAGAACCATGTCATGTGACCCCTCTTTGGAACGAGCTCGACGAGCTCGTTCCAAAGAGGGGTCACATGATATGGTTTTGTTGAAATCTTTCGAAAAATAATATTTTTTTCAGCTGCTGAATTTAATTTGCATATTACGCAGGCGGATGCGGGCGATTCGTTGGGTAAAGGGTTAATTGAGAAGTTATTGGTGTAATAGGTTGGTTTTTGTGTAGTAGTTGCAGTGGTTGTTGTAGGTATAATAGTTTGTGTTTTAGTTGTTGGTGCTGTTGTCAACGTTGGTGGTATTGTAGCCGTTGGTGTCGTAGCTATTGATATGGACTTGTAGTGGTTGGTATAGTGGTTGTAGTGGTTGGTGTTGTAGGTTGGTAAAGTGAGCTGTCTGTTGTTTTCGTTTATTGAAAGTAACAAAAGGAAACTTGGAATTTATTTTCCACTGATGTCATAAGTGTTTTCTCATCAATTACTCGCTCTTAATTGCACCTTCCTCTCATGTCTAATAATTTCAAGGACGATAATTTTATAGAAACTCGATTTACATGGCGGTATAGGTCAGCGAAGTGGAATCAGTGGTAATCTTACAACAACATCTGCACATATCGAATAAGAATAGCCATGTACACCATGCATGTAGCAAAACGAAACCTTGAACATTTTCCATTTATTTTTTATGTAAGTGCGAAAACGTCTTGTGAAGTCAATTTGTTGAAACCAGGTGATATGCAATTGTCATCCGCAAGCTTCCCAGTTGAATATTCTGTAGATTCCATTTAATTCTAATATACATGTCTATCAGTTGAGTGTCACTACTTTATAATGACCACAGTCGCTGAAAACGGGCTGTTCTTGTTTTCATTTTATTCGAGATGGTCCTGTGTTGTTTTGAAGGTTTTAGTCTGTTTTAGTTTGAGTTTTATCAACAAAATGAAACAAAGTCAGTTTTATTTTTCTCTATTATTCGAGAGGATATCATTCTGATCAGGGGCGTACTGGGTCAAGTTACCGGGGAATGCACCAGGGGTTTGGGAGACCCGGCGAAAATTTTGATTTTCCGAACTGAACGAACGCGGCTTCCTTGCATCTGAGCGATCAATTGGCAGTCCACATAGAGGACATTTCAATAGTATGTTTGTATCATCTCCATCGATTATTCGACAACAATGGTTCTACCTGGGGGTTGGGGGTTGGGAAGACAATAGTTCTGCCCAATCAGCGAAAATTTAGATTTTTGAAATTGAAGGAACGCTGTTTCCTTTTATCTACAGTTGAACTAGAAATCCTGTCATGAAATGCGCACAAATAGCACGTTGATCTGCGCGTTAATGTACGCGTTATGGCCATAGTAAAGCTATCAAATTCTGTACATATGGCCTGTGCACAAGCAATATTTCAGCCAATGGACCTCCGGGTAACCCGGAGGTCCATTGGCAGAAACATTGCATGTGTTTGCCATGAATAACCAGGAGAACCTGCCGCGATTTGAATGCCATTCGAAATGGCAATTGCGCGCAATTCCAACGCGCATTTAAGCCTAGATAAGCGCACTATTCGTGACAGGACGCCTAGTTTTAACTGTAAGCGATCAGTGACAGACCAGACTGCTGGTATATCGAACAGTCCTCTACGTAGACTGCCAATGGTAGTCGACATAGACAACATTTTGATATACCTACAGCCTGTACAATCAGATCCATTTCCTGTTTTGGTAATTTTCACGAAATTTCACATACCAACAGGTGTTAGGCTGCATCAATTTTGGGGGCCCCTGGGGGAGCCCAATAGGAATTTTTCCCGGTGGACCATACGGACAGTCTGCCTCTGATTCTGATAGCATAGCAAGTTCAGTCTCAGTAATTTCCACTTGTTCTTTCACATATGTTCTCGTAACATCAATCAGCAATACATTGCAGAAAATACTCTCCATGCAATGCTAATTAATGGTTATTGCCTGATTAGTTTCATACCAGCCGCGATATTAGCCTGAGGTAACTTCATGTCAGAGATCGAAGGCCGAGGCAAGTTACCGAGGCTGATATTTCGGACGATATGAAACTAACCAAGTAATAACCTCGTTAACCCTTTGAACCCTAGCGGCCGTTTTACCGGACAGGAACATGATACGTCATAACGTCATGACATAGGATGGCTGTTTAGTAAATGTGTGGGGTAGAGCAATCAATATTTTCAACGTGCAGCCTCGGGGCTGCACGTTAAAAATATTGACTGGTCTACCCCAAATAATGAACATGGACTCTTCTAATTGCTGCCATTGAACTGACATGGAAGATACTACTAGTGTGCAAAGGGTTAATATTATACCAAAGCAAATAATTACATAATGTTCTCAGATCTGTTACAGTTTTCGTACTGCGTTCGATATTGTTTATCATTCTTTTCGGGGAGGCGCCGTGGTTGCGGTAACCGGTTCTCGTCAGATCACCGAAGTTAAGCAACGTCGAGCCCGGTTAGTCCTCGGATGGGTGACCGTCTGAGCGATCGATTCGGACTCCCATGTTGTGTCCTTGGGCAAGGCACTTAACCCCGATTGTCCACATGGGGGCACGATGACGTCGTGTACAAAGGCGTACTGCACGTCGATAGTGCGCATGTCTTCAACCAATCTAACCCTGCCTGTGCAGCAGTGCGGAGTTACGATGTTGGGGAGCTGGCAGCTGCTCGTCGTTGCTCGGTGGTTCTCTCCGGCTACTCCGGCTTCCTCCACCCGTAAAACTGTCACGGTCATGATTAGCCACTGTGCATGAGTATGTGACCTTAAACACCAATAAATAAATAAATAAATAAATAAATATTCTTTTCACAAATGCGAAGTTTTCTCTTCCAGTCCAGCTATCTAAACGTCTCGACTTCCCCACCGAGGAAGCCGCGATGTTCGGATAGCTGAACTATCTCCTCCCCTACTTCCACGAAACCTCGCTTATGACTCTGAATCGTAGTCTGCGTTTCATTATCAGTTAGTTTCATACCGGCCGAGATATCAGCTCGAGGTAACTTGATATCAGTTTGAGACAGAATAACTTCGTTATTTTTATTAAACCAAAACAAACAAGTACAAAATGTTCTCAGACCCATTACAGCTTTCTGACAGTGCTACTACTTCTTGTTCTTTTCACACAGTCTAAAGTTTACCCTTCCCCGACACCTCACTGCGAAAGTCGCGACGTTCGGATAGCTGAACTACCTAACGTGGAGAGTGTATTATCACTAAATCACCCACAGAGTGGAGATTCCACCCAAGCAATAATTGCTAATTTGTTGCAAAACATAACCAAGCATAAGCAAAGTTTCAACCAATGGACCTCCGGTTTAACCCGGAGGTCCATTGGCTGAAACATTGCTTGTTTTTTTTTGTCGATATTTTCCCCATTATGAAAGTTATAGCTTGGGTGATAACTTCACTCCACGGGTGATTTAGTTACAATCCACTCTCCACGTACTGTATTCTCCAAATTCGACGAATCCCCGCTTACGACTCTGAATCTTAGACTGCGTTGTATTATCTGTACAACTCTCTGCTTTCTTCTCTGCATCCATCTTATCCCTTCTTCTTATCATCATTAATTCCTCTCCACGCGAAAAACACAGCTTCAAACTACTCCGTTATGTCCCGTAACGCTAGTTTTCCCGATTGCCTTCCACGAATAACGGTGAACGATTTCGGTGTAAACAAATTGGCTGCGCCTAGTAACGTATCAAGGAAGGCAACTCTATCTTGATCCATATCGACGAATATCATCATCATATCAGCCGAGTATGAAGGCATATCTGCCGAGCTTCCCAATAGACAGTTCTTGAAAAGGAAATCATATCTAATAAATACCAGTCCATATGTTGAAACTTCAGCAGGAAGCTCCTACCCCTTCAACCCTTTACCTTACACGAAAGGCAGACGACACGTGCAAACAAAATTCTTGAATAACTAATTATTTTTCATTTTTTGCTTCTAAAACATAGCTTATGACCCCCCCCCCCCCCCCCATTGGAATGAGCTCCCTGAGCTCGTTCCAATGAGAGGTCATAATCTATGCATTTCAGACAAAAAATATGAAAATATAATAAAAATTGAATGGTGATTTTCGTGAATGGCGTTGGCCGGTTTTGGCCGTTACGTTGGGTAAAGGGTTTGACTCGAAAGCCCGTTTTTTCCGGCCCAAGAGTGCTATACGACTTGTAATCATGACGTGGGTGGTTGCTTAGTGACTGTGTGTGGTAGGCCAATCAATATTCTCAACGAGCAGCCCGACGGCCCCGAAATAATGGATATGGACTCTTCAAATTGATGCCAGTAAACTGACTAGGTTGGTACCATGTGTGGAAAGGGTTAGCAGGTCCTAGTTAAAACGGCACTGAATCGTGGTAACGTTTGGAACCTTTAGGACTTTCTTAACCCAAAATAACCAATTGATACAATTCAGTGTGGTAATGGCGATTTTCCATCCAACATGATCCTTCTGATGGCTCAAGACAAATAGCTTGTCATGCAACACCGTATAAAGAGTATATTAAATAATGTATCATTTGCGCCTTCTGTACATCATTGTGTTTTTTCTAACATTTATATGGATGATCTAAGTGGCGTCTTTAATTTATTCGCTTGCAGATATATCTGGGCAGCATTACTGCTCATCTTTATTAGTAAGACAGTGGAACCAAGTCTGGAAATAAGCAGACTGTCATCTGCAGAATGAAGTCCCCAGATGGTGAATTTGGTGATGCTACCCTGCACAGCAGGGTAGCATTACTACATTTACCCTCTGTGAACCTCAGTCTGAATCAAGGTCTCATGCCTAAACAGAAAGAGGTATCCAGAGGATAAATTGGGGGATTCCAACCCACTGTACGAGACAGCATCAGCAAATTCACCATCTAGGGGCCTCATTTTGCAAAATGACAGATTGCTTATTTCAAGGCTCGAGTTGGACCATGGTTTATGTCAGTGGATGAATTTCGCATTGTGGGTCAACCTGAATCTGCCCAATTGAGAGCTGCTGATCGGTATATTTCATGCTCATATCCATACTAACTAAATCACTTTATTTTAAAACACCATAATGACATGTCTGATTACTATAAAACGATCACATCACAGAAAAATTAAGTAAGGGATAAAAATTTTTAGGCGCGGACTCAACTACACATATCGACAATGCGTATGGAAATTGTAGACTCCACCCTCCCCCCACCTCCACCTCACTCCCCCCCCCCACACACACACCTGCTCCAAAAGTGCAATACTGGAAAAAGAGGATGTCTTTTTGACATTGAACACAGAATCAATGGAGAAAAATAATTCCAGAAGCGACATCTCGCCATATCGTTTAGTTTATTGTTCAAACCAATCGCAACTTACTAAATACATATACAGTTAAAACTAGAAGTCCTGTCATGAAATGCGCATAAATAGCGCGTCGATCTGCGCATTAATCTGTGCGTTATAACCATAGTAAGGCGATCATATGGCCTGGGCACAAACAATTTTTCAGCCAATGGACCTCCGGGTAACCCGGAGGTCCATTGGCAGAAGTATTGCTTGTCAGTGCTATGCGTAACTACAAGAAGCTGCCGTGCTTTGGATGCCATTCGATATGAAAATTGCGCGCAATTCCTACGCTCAGTTAAGCCCAGATAAGCGCACAGTTTGTGACAGGACTTCTAGTTTTAACTGTATAAATATTAATATTGAGTCTACGTTTCAAGTAAGCCGTACATTTTACCATTTGAGTTCTAGAGAAAAATAATCGGCTACAAATCAACATTTCTTATTATAAGAAAATAAAGCTAACGCCGCAGGACGAAATGCATTTAACGGCCAGCCTGTTTATCTCATTATCCGAAGTCTTGTGCAAACACATCAGGATATTTTATGTGAGGATCAACTGACACATATTTACCTTTTACTCCCCATTTATGAACACTTTAATCGGCACGAATAGACACGAATACATTTCGTGTTTCGTGAATCAACAGCTTGATTCATTTTGGCCTAAAACATAGCTTGTGACCCCTCAGTAGAACGAGTTCTCGTTCCACTAATGTGTTACAATATACAGGTTCAGGAGAAAATGAAAAACAAATTGAAAGACGATGTTTGAGAACATCGCTGGCCGTTACGTTACGTGATGGTTAACATTTTCTCCCCCCACTGCATGTGTAACATACGTCTATCCAGGGTGAGATAGCAGGGAGAGACTCCCCCCCCCCCCCACCCACGTGACGTTATACATTTACAACGTTATTATGACGTTATGCATATCGTATCAGTTTCTGGCTACCAACTAATTCATTTTGACGTCATCAGAATGCCGTGTGATCAAAGTTTGATGCTCTAAAACTCTTTGAACCCCAAGATGCCACCGTTCCTAATCGATTTAGTGGTATATACCTGTGGTATATACATAACTTTTGCATGCTCTTTCCGATGGTGTCATTAGTTTTTCAAAACAACGAATACCAAATAAGTTGATTATATCAGCACGTGACCGCCGATTAACTCTGGCTAACGTAACCGCTGTATGGTGGGGGAGAAAAATAATCCCTGATGAGTACGGGTGTGGGATGGGAAAATCTCACCCTCGGGACAAGATATTTGGTCCAGACACTCGGAAAAGCCTCGTGTCTGGCCCAAATATCTTGCCCTCGGGTGAGATTTTCCCATCCCACACCCGTACCCATCAGGGATTATAATAGTCTATCCCAAACCCAAGAGTATCACCAAAAGTCAGCTACAGGATGGGATGAGGTGGGGATTCCGAACCTTTAAAAACCAGCAGTGCCGCCAGAGGTCAGCGACTTGTGTTCGGTGGAAGAGGGGTAGTTCTCTGACTATAAACTGATATTGTTCCCAATGGTGAGCTTTCAATTCCCATGTCCCTCTTCGCGACCATCGCACGGTGCTGCCATCCTCCCTAGTCTGTAGCCTCCTTGCTTACGAGACCACCGTATCTTTCTCATTCAATGGGTACCTTTCCTATAATGTAGTTATTATGAGGCAACTGATTAGTTTGAATCACTGCTAAAGATATGGGAAGTGTGTGTTTGGAGAAAGGGCGCTGGTTTATCTGTAATCGGTTGATCTTATACAATGGAACGTATCCTCAACATAAACGAGAACAGTCAGTTTTTAGTCGCAATCAGTTATTGACATCTATTCACCATAAATGATTGTACAAACTACTATATTTTTTTGATTTTCAGGTCTCAAGCATTTCGAGATGCAAGAAGCATGAACCAAAGTCTTGGCTTCGTCGGAAATTGTATTACAATGTTATATTTTGTTGGCTGTGTGTTCGCACATGCATAAAATGTTTTTATTTTACCCTTTTTCCGTGCGTAATAGGTAATCGCGCAGTGTAGTTGTAATCAAAATATTGTCCCAGATAAACTAGTGCCCCCACACCACTGTCGGCAGTGAAATCGATGCATACATATTATCGCTACAGTTACAACTAAAAGTCCTGTCCTGAAATGCGCACATATAGCACGTTAATATGCGCGTTTATCTACGCGTTATGCCCACAGTAAGGCTATCAAATTGTGTACATGCGGCCTGTGCACAAGCAATGTTTCAGCCAATGGACCTCCGGGTAACCCGGAGGTCCATTGGCAGAAACATTGCCTGTGTTTGCTATGAGTAACCAGGAGAACCTGCCGTGCTTTGGATGCCATTCGATATGGCAATTGCGCGCAATTCCTACGCGCAATTAAGCCTAAATAAGCGCACCTTTCATGACATGACTTCTAGTTTTAAATGAACAGTGAAGTGATCTGGGTCGTAGTATCACGTCGAATTGAGGAGGTCAGATCGCCGAATCAAACTCCGGCGATCTGACCTCCTCAACGAGACGTGATGCGACGACACATATCACTTCACTGTAGTGATAAAAGGTGTATTATATGACTTATAGTTCAACATCGCATGCCAACGCTAGCATTAACAATTCGCACGACCTTCTCATGGTAAATTGGATTGTAGCAAAAAGGAACTGTTTTTGTTTACACTTATTTTTGTAACAGGCGCACACTTCTGGGGAATTCCCGATGCGCATGAATACGACAAAACAATATCATGAATACAATAGAACAACCTGGATAGCCGTTCGAGCGCACCCATTCCAGCTCGGAGTAAAGTACTGTCTGCGACCGGAACAGCTAATTATGCGAATTCGAACGCACCCGTAAATAGTCCGCCATACTATAGTAATACGGAATCGGATTCCACACTGTGTATTTTCCTGGGACCAGGAAGAGATCGTCAAACAGTAATGATATTTAGCGGTTAAATTACATAGTCATATAATAAACATTAGAATTTTGTGGTGTCGTTGGAAAAGACAAAGTTTTCAAGTGTTATGCCGCTTGTCGGTATTCGCAAACTTATCATGACAAAAACTCTACCACTCCTTGAGGAATTTAAACCAAATATGAAATGGATTATTAACATTCGTACATGCAAAATAAATTCTTGTCTAACCAAAAACTTTTAGATTTGCTTCCAAATCATAACTTGTGACCACAACATTGGAACGACGTTACTTCCAATGAGTGGTCATGAGCTGTGTTTTTTAAGCAAAATTTACAAAAATAAGGACCAGCTTTATTTAACAGTTCAGTTGGGCCCTGTTATTTTGACTGCAACTACACTTTCTTTTTTGACATCAATATTTTTACACCACTCAATAATGAACCTACTATATACAGTACAGTCGCCGTGGACTTGTCGTAATCCACGCGTGGGCAGTGATGTCCACGCAAGCGTATAAAAATCATCATCAGCAAACATTTTAATTAATCAAGCACCGGGTTGTACCCAGGACTTCATTAATTCCATTTTTGATGATTATTCCTATAATTAGTGTTTGGTATCTAATATTATTGCGTCCGTGGAAATATTTCCTACTCATGGAAAGTGGCAAATTCACGGCGGCTGTACTGTAGGGCGGATGGGATTTTAATTTTCGGATTCGATTTCAGTTTCGGTTCGGTTTTAGGAAAAAGAACCTCGATTTCGGTTCAGTTTTTCTGTGTGTGAAGGAAATATAATAAATAACGCTCTTGGCTCCTTAACTTGGAAAAAATACCCAACAGTTTGTATGCCATTACAGTACAGTCGCCGTGGACTGGTCGTAATCCCCGCGTCGGTAGTCTTGTCCACTCATACGTTTACCAGGTAATAAAAAATCATCATCAGAAAAATTTGAATTAATTTTATTAATTAAATTTCTGATAATTATTCCAAAATTAGTCTTTGCAGTCTAACATTATTGCGTCCGTGAGTATACTGCCCACCCCGTGGACACTGACCAGTCTACGGCGGCCGTACTTTACTGCTGAAGGTACGCAGAGTATTCAGCATAGAATAGTTTGCGCATACGAATCAAGCTGGAGGACACATTAGAATCGACCAATCGAACAGCATCCTGACTTGGAGCCTGCGAAGCTTCAAAATTCGATTCTGATTTTGAAATCCACTCGATGATTTGATTCCAGGTGGGCTATTTCGGAAATGCTCGAAATTGTCGAGATATTCTCAAACGTGTCTCTTCTTGACCTTAAAGAGTTCAGGGAAGTTCCCCTTCCGAAACTACTTTGATTCTGTTTTTTGGTTGACTTACTCAAACATTTGCAGAATGAGGTCCCCAGAGGGTGGAGTACTGATGCTATCCCATACAGTGGGCCAGTGTATCCTCTGGATACCTGTTTCTCTTTAGGCTTGAGACCTTGATTCAGATTGTGTTTCACAGAATGTATATTTTGTGATGCTACCCTGCTGTGCAGGGTAGCATCACCAAATTCACCATCTGGTGACCTCACTCTGCTGACAGTCTGCTTATTTCCAGGCTTGGTTTCCATTGAATGCAATACTTGAGTGTAGACTAACATTAATTTCTATATTCTATAGATGCTAAACGGTGTAATATCTACACTTGAACTGCCTGTGGGATTCGATTCGAGATTCGATACGACCCGATATTTACAATTCCCGGGGCCCCTAATGTTGACAATTTTATCCGTTTGTGGTGAAGTGATTACCAGTGAGGAGGAGTGACGCACAGGTTGAGGTCATCATTTCTCTCTCACCATGTGTCTTAGCACTTCACCAAACGTAACGATCACATCCTTCAAACATCATAACATCATTCAAAACATTATCAAGGATTGTCCGTTCCGCGGGCTTAAAGACAAAGGCGACTATTTTTCGTATACATAGAGATCTATTTCTATTTGCGCTCAAGGTTCGAGTGCTGTCCAGTCGAACACACCTTCGTCGCGGCGAATCGTCTCTTCTCGTTCGCGTGACAATTAGACCGAAAAAGCCTTTTGACATTCCCATTTTTAATGAAAAAATATATTGCGAAACTTTTCGAGATATCCTTTGCAACTCATTTCTTCCTCTGAGAGCAAACCTTCTCATCAGGAAGCTATGCGATATCAGTTCGAATTTGTGTAGACGCAGCATAAAACGTGTTTCGATCAACATTGTGACGCTCTAGCACACGGAACCCCACTCACCCATTGCCTTTGAGAAGCAGAACTTGTTTTACTGTGGAGATTATAATGTATTAATATCTTGAGGTTGTCAAGGTGAATTAAATACTTATTGTCTCGAATATTATAATTGGAGCACGAAAGAATATCTGTGTATCTTTGTGACTAGAGGGTCATCACACTCCATCAACCATAGTCTGTGCGCAAACTCCACGAAACGAGGGTAAACAAACAGCCCATAATAGTTTTGAATTCCTTACGGAATTAGAGTGGTGACCTGAGAGCTTAAGTGTACACACGTTTTCAAATTGTGTAACTCGGAATTATTTGGAATCCCCAGTCAGCCTTCTGAAAACTCCGGCGGCAAAGTTCAGTTTCCGGCGTTCGATTCCTCTCCCAGAGAGTATATAACTACCGAAATAATAACAATATCCAACAAAACATGTACTATGTCGAAGTGGAGTTAAAAAAGCTACACACTAAATACTATGCAAGTTTTGCGATAAAGCTGAGACATAAAATGTAATGGTTCGGTTTTAGAGACCAATCCTAATTTGCATGACTGACCCATATCTATTCTTTTTGTAGGCACTTAACAAAAAAAATATTTCCATTTATCATGATACCGGAAGATACAGTACGTGGAGAATGTATTATCACTAAATCACCCGCAGAGTGGAGATCCCACCCGAGCAATAATTGCAAACGTGTTGCAAAGCATAACCAGTACAAGCAAAGTTTCAACCAATGGACCTCCGGGTTAAACCCGGAGGTCCATTGGCTGAAACAGTGCTTTTGTTTTTGTCGATTTGTGCACAATTTGAAGGTTATAGCTTGGGTGATGACTGCACTCCGCGGGTGATTTGGTTGCAATCCACTCTCCACGTACTGTACGTATTAACTGAAACTTTTAATTTGTTACCTCAAAATCCATAGCTTATGACCCTCATTTGAACGAGCTCGTTCCAATGAGAGCCATGAGGTACGTTTTTGACACAAAAGTGAAAATGTAATAAATACCCACAATTTTTCCGACAGATATAGAAATTTCCGACAGACAGAGTCATTACCCCCACTCCCTCCCGCCGGCCACTCCACTAGTTTTGGGTCTTCTCTACGTGACAGACAGAACAACTAACAATAATGAAACCAAAATGCCAACTAGAATATTAAATCGCTAATGTATAATTATTACGTGACAACATGATGTGAAAAAGTTTAACTCAGTGTTAAAATAAACATTGGGCTAACTGTGGGGCGGTGGCGTTGCAGTCGATTCTCATCAGATCACCGAAGTTTAGGAACGTCGAGCCCAGTTGGTCCTTGGATGGATGACTGTCTGAGCGATCGATTCGGACTTCCGCGTTGTGCCCTTTGGCAAGGCACTTAATCCCGATTGTCCACATGGGGGCACGATGACGCCGTGTACTAAGGCGTACTGCGCGTCGATGGTGCGCATGTCTTCAGCCAAACTAACCCTGCCTGTGCTGCAGTGCGGAGTTACGATGTTGGGGAGCTGGCAGCTGCTCGTCATTACTCGGTGGTTCTCTCCGGGTACTCCGGCTTCCTCCACCCGTAAAACTGTCACCGACACGATATGACCCTGACTGTTAAAGTGTCGTTAAACCCTAATAAATAAATAAATAAATTGGGCTAACTGCAGTTGATTATTGTCTTTATTCTATAGCAAATCGAAACACGAAACCAAAATAGTGTGTGAACGTTGCAGAAAGAGAAGATAAATCCTAATTCATTACTTTATTGCGAAACACTCAGGTCAACGGGGTAAAGTCCTTGATGCTGAAACACTGATGTCAGAAGGGAAACGTTTTGCGTCACCTGACGGGTTTTTCACTGTTTCATTTCTTACTGTTTTAATTTATGTTCTTTGTTACACTTTAAATGCATAATATTACATTGTGATACTTTTTAAGAATACATGTTCAGAAATTTTGAAAATAAATATTTTATCTATGCAGTTAACTCAACTTAATTTATTTTTAATTTTATATTCCCTCTCGAGCAATTATTACTCATCAGGACAACTGGGATACTAAATCGGCCCTGAAAAAAGCCATTTCGCCCAGTTGGTGGTATGATATTTAGATTCATGTTCTTGAATTGTGAAGTCGACATGACGCCCCCGTTTTGTGTCGCCGAGTGCTCTTCGTTTACAAATTACGTTTAGACTGGAAGCTTCCGTGATAATGTAAACACTTTTAACCCTTTACTCAACGTAACGACCAAAACTGACCAGCGCTATTCTCAAATATCTCCAATTAATTTTCATTATATTTTCATTTTTTGTCTCAAAAACATAGGTTATGACCCCTCATTGGAACGAGCTCGTTTCAACGAGGGGTCATAACCTATGATTTTGGGACAAAAAATGAAAAAATGAGTTATTCAGGAATTTTGTTTGCAAGTGTCGTCTGCTTTTCATGTTAGGTAAAGGGTTAACCCTGTATCCTGGAACGACATGCCATATGCAATATTATCCAACTTCCCGCAAACTTCTGGGAATTTCATTATATTTATAAAGTATCACAACTGTAAATATTTTCCCATAGGCGACCATTATAACGTTCAAGCGAACAAAATTATGATCGCATCACTTTTATTTTGGCATTCAAATATCTTTGTCAAGTATAGCCCTTCAGACAACTTTTTTCTGACCCGAAAACAGGGGGATAATGCAACAAATAAGAGAAAACCTGACCGGAAGGGAAGTACTGGTCACGTGCACATTCTTTTCAGGGAATTCCCAATCATACCACACCACAGGTCAATTGTATTTTTGAGGTCCAAAAGTTATCAAATCACCCTCTTTATTTATCTGGAATATTCAACAATAATGCCGGATGTCAGTAGAATGCTTCAAATATTATGCTTATTAAAGCAATATATTTTCCTAAGGCTGCTTATCTGCATCATTTCAAGCGGGTAACTGTAATTGAAAGATTTACTGCAGCGATACCATAAAGCCACGTGCAAGGCTACATACGGATAACAGTCAGAGTTCCCCCCCCCCCCCCCCTTATGAAAATGGTGGCGGACATTATCTTCCACGTTAAAGATGGAAGAATTGTATCATTTTTATATTAACTATAATTGTCTATTCAGAATACAGGAAAAGGAATCGACAAAGTTTATCTATTTATTAAATTAGTGGGGTTTCAAGACGCTAATATATTCGTTACAAAGTCTGCTGGTGAGAACCCTGACTTATATCGTTAGGAAAATCGACTTTTGATGAACCTATCTCCCCTGACATTCATAGACGATTGAGGAAGGTCCTATTAAGGAACAAGTAATTGTTGATAAAACCCCTATTACATTAGTAGAAAATATAGTCAAGTTTCCTTTACTTACTTTTAATTAACGAAAACAACAGACAGCTCTCAGAGCTGCCTGTTGTTTTCGTTTATAAAAAACAAAAAAAAAAAACAAAAGGGATACTGCCCTGAAAAAGTAACTCTCGGGGCAACTTGTTGTTTTTGTTTGTTAAAAGTAACACAAGGAAAACTTGACTTTCCGATGGCAAACTAATTAGAAGCAGCTAGTTCACAGATATATACGTCATTAAGAATATCTATCAGTATTTCACCTCCAACCACTAAAGGGTCCACTTTAGTTCTTTGTTTATGGAATGTGGTTTTTAAAGTAATTTGCAAGTTTGTATTCTTCACGGGAAAACAATTAGTAAATCTCACTTTTATATTAACCCTTTACCCAACGAATCGGCCGCATCCGCCCGCGTAATATGCAAATTCAGCAGCAGTTGAAAAAATAGTATTTTTTTCAAAAATTTCAACAAAACCATATCATGTGACCCCTCGTTGGCACGAGCTCGTCGAGCTCGTTCCAACGAGGGGTCACATGATATGATTTTGTTGAAATTTAAAAAAAAAAAATAAAAAATGATGTTTAAAATAATAAATTTTGATATCGTCTGCGTTGGGTGAAGGGTTAATGGAAAGGACAGTGTCTGTATGATATGTCGCGATGCGCACACGGTTGATATACAGTAGTGGGGAGTGGATTGTAACTAAATCACCCGCGGAGTGGAGTTATCACCCAAGCTATAACTTTCAAATTTTGTATATATCGACAAAAAACACAAGCAATGTTTCAGCCAATGGACCTCCGGGTTTAACCCGGAGGTCCATTGGCCGAAACTTTGCTTGTGCAGGTTATGTTTTGCAACACATTTGCAATTATTGCTTGGGTGGAATGTCCCCTCTGCGGGTGATTTAGTCATAATACACTGACTCTCCACGTACTGTAATGAACAGGAAAAACTTACAGAAGATCTAAAAATTATTATAAAAGAGACTACAACAACCATGGACGATTTTGTCTGCAACTAAACCACTGTAGTGTTGGTGTGTAATGTGGGTGGGTGGGTGTGTGTGTGTGTGTGGGGGGGGGGGGGGGGTTCGTCGTGTACGGTGTGAATAGAGGTTAGAGATATATGGCTTTTAAGACTCGGGATTTGAATGTAATGTTAGTAAGTAAGCCATCATAACTGCAGCTGACGTGAACAAAAATTTAGTTTAGGATTGTTTTACAAAGATTGACGAGCAAGTTCTACAAATTATATTAACGCATCTCTACGCATGGGATGACCTCTGTAGCGGCAGATTCGTAGCCTCGTTCTAGAATACAAGAAAGGAATTGTTAGCCTGCACCATGTGTGTCTCTCTCTCCCCACGTTAGACGTCTTTTTACACCCCCCCCCCCCCCCCTCAGAGGGGATGGTACACCATGATAGCATCTGCCTCGCAGCTGATGCTACCGGAGAATTCTCAGATACCCTGAGAACATTCCCGACCAGAGATCAATCCTGAGTCCTTTGGGCAATGCTATCAAATGCTAGGTAGGGTAGGCGAAATTGTAATGTGAAAATTTGCGCGAAGACATTATTTTTTTTACGAAACTCCCACGTGCGGGGGCACATGCTGGTTGCTTGTCCACCTGGCCAGGCCTCGGATGCCAGATTTCGCACAAAGCACAACACTCTAATAAACAAGGGAAGACGAATAGGGGTAGGCAAAACCACAGCATGCGTAACAAATATTTGTGGTTGATAGGTAGTATAAAGTTCCTTTGGGGAGTCAGAATTGAAGATTTGTGGTCACAACTCTACCACTGTAGAGACGATGCAGGCAGCGTCTGACAGTTCCACACGGTAATGTGAAGGGAAAGAATTCTCACACACCCTGAATACTGAAGATTATGCAATTATTGTGGCAGTGGTGATTTAGCGGGGCAATCTTCCGTTGCAAAATGTATTTCATTTATACAGAGAGTAGTGATCGGGGCCCATATTAGTGGCAATTTGTTTGAGCAATGGTGGTGTTTGCGTACATTTGGACGATCCTTTCAGAGACTCTTCTCATCTTGGATAAAAACGCAAATCGTATCACACACACTCGAGTAATAAGACAATAACACATACCTCACCGTGTTATCAAATACAAACTGTATTTCCTTGATTCAGTTGACGATCATCTCAGAGCTTCTTTTTACCTTGTCGAAAAACGCTAGATTTCTAACAAACGACGAGCATTAACCAACATTAATAGGACAAAATCGAATCAGTAAATCTTAAGTCTTTATTTCCATGTTACGGTCATCATTAACCATTGTGCAGAAATGTGTGGTCTTAAATAAAAAAAAAACAATCAATCATTAACAGTTAACTCTTAACTTAGTAGAAGTATTTTCAAGACTTTTCCACAAAAGCAAGTCATGGCTGCTGAATGGCAGCCATGACTAGATTTGCTGAAAAATTCAATACAGTATAGAAACTAGAAATCATTGATGCGTGGGCCATTCCTGTTCTAGAGATTTTTTCTGTTGATAAAAAAACAGAATTATACCTCGGCTAGGTAATAAGGCATTTTGAACTTGGAAAATCCGCCTGCTGCATGCACAGAGTGAAAGACTTTGATGAAAAGAACAGTAGAACCATGCAGATCTCTAATTATAGGTCGAAGTAAATCCCATATCAATCAAATCTAAGGCCCACCAGGTGGGGCTCTCCTGCGAAGCCTCGAAATTCGATTTGATCAGGTTCATTAAAAAAGTCCCGCTGATTCGGAAATTTTCGAATCGTCTCAAAATCCTACTAAATATCTCATTTTAAACTGTTCTTCTATTATCAGTAGGGTTTAATCTCGGGAATAGAAATTCCCGGATTCCTGGTTCCGAAAGCCGGCCCCTATACCCGAGAAATCTACAGCACGTAACCGGGAATGAAGCGTAGAACTGTGTGTGTATTGAACTGAAATTTTCTGAATTGAAACTTTGTCGCATTTCGTCAGCTCTTCGACGCCTGAAATTTTTATAGTCCTAATTCCTGACGAACCATTTCCAACAAATCACCGTAACTCTCAACCAGTTTTGGAGGACCCCTCCACCCACCCCCCCCCCCCCTTTCAACAGCAAGATCTCCTTCACCCAATTCAAAGTTCAAACTCGTCTTCATTTTCAGAATCACGAGTATCACTATTTACTACCCCCCGCCCCCCAACATCAACACCCTCTTCACAGCCGTCACCAGTCCCCTCTGCTTAAAACAGAGGAGACTGGTGGCGGCAGTGAATAGTGTGTTGATGTTGGATAAGGTAGAGGTGATAAAAAAAAAATAAAGACGAGATCGAAGAGGGTTTGGGTTTTCATACTTATCTTAGGAAAAGACCTTTTCCGTTTGGAGATGGGAGATTGCCAATGAAATATGCTCATTATCATTAAAATAAATGCGTCATGTTACCCTCGTAAATTTGCTTGATATTACCCGGGAAATTTCTCAGTTCCCGGTTCTGAGAGTAATTTCATTCTCGTTCTCGGTTCCTAGAAACCAGGGAGTATATTAAACCCTGAATAGTCAGATCTCCAGTATAGAATCCAAATGATAGGAAGAGAGCTGAAAGAGGCCCCGCTTCCTAAACTCCTTTTATTCGGTTTCTAGAATATTCCAATTTTGTATTGCCTTGCCCAAATATATTTTTTGAGGTTGAATAAAACACTTGATACTGACAGAATTTTTTATATTCCGTGGTTCTCAGAAAGTGCAAAAATAATAACTTGAAATGCGATGAGAATCGATTCGAGATTTCATTCGATTTGAAATACTCGGCTTGATTCCATTCGACTTGAAATGGTTTACAGGATCTACAAAGTCCTGCTTTATTCGAGGTACGGTGTGTCGAGGGTGATGTTCTACTAAACATCCACGGGTCGGACATACCACCCAAACAATAAATCACAATCAGTGGAAAAACCCTGTAAACACAAGAAATGTTTCAGTCAATGATAGCTGGGCAGAACGTGGACAGGCCGAAACCTTTCTTCTACTGGTTATGTCCTGCCACAAAAATGGAGACTGCATTGCCCAGTTGGCAAAATTAATCTTCTCAATTTATTTAAACAACTGGATAAATAAGCAATTCGGCAACCCATCATTTTGGGGGGCATTTTAAAAAACTGGGTCCACAGAAGTATTGAAGGTAGAAAGAAAAGGGAGAGCACCCCTGTCTCATATCGTCATGAAATCGACTTTTGATTAATTTATCTCCCCTTAAATTATTGAACGCGCGATGAAGTTCCAATCAAGAAGCAAGTAGGTGTTGAGGAAACGTCTATGACATCAGTAGAAAATAAAGAGAAAATTTCCCTTTGTTACCTTTAATACACGAAGATAGGAGACAGCTCCCGGACGAATGTTGTCCCATACATAGTTAAAAGCCGTCTCACGCCACCTGCCGTTTGGAAGGTTTACCAGATAATTTACGTAACATAGTTTTCCATATCTATTTTTTCAACGGACATCCAACTAAGTCCACCTTTGACCGCTTCCAGTGAGGCTGCGTTACTCGTCCCGGTTATCCACTGACCAGCGTCAATCTGCAGAATCCTCACTATCGTTTGGTTCAAAGAGATCACATCCGCTCCATAAGTTATACTCGGTAAACCCACCCTCTCCCAAGTAGTTTATCTAATGAACACCTTTCTAAAGCTATTCCTTCCAAGATGTTTAACCCTTTAATCAACGTAACCATCAAAACCGGCCAGCGTTATTCACAAAAAATGCCAATTAAATTTCATTATTTTTCATTTTTGTCTCGAAAACATAAGTTATGACCCCTCTTTGGAACGAGCTCATCGAGCTCGTTCTAAAGAGGGATCATAACCTGTGTTTTTGAGACAAAAAAATGAAAAAAAATTAGTTATTCAAGAATTTTGTTTGCAAGTGTCGTCTGCCTTTAATGTTAGGTAAAGGGTTAACTGATTGAGTATTATTTTCCCTTTTGTGTAAAGTTTGTTGGTGTCGTTTCTGTATTTGTCTCTATCACCTGTGACACTAAGTTCACCCCTATGCATTCATATTCTGTTCGTCAGACTTTTATATATTGCTTTCTCCATTTACTAGGAGCGCGGTGGCTCAGTTGGTAGAGGTGCAGGCTGCAAGCCGAGAGGTCCTCGGTTCGAATCCCACCTGCGACAACCGCGTTGTGTCCTTGGGCAAGCCACTTCATCTCCATTGCCCGTGTGGGGGCACGGTGGCGTTGTGTACTAAGGCGTACTGCACGTCGATGGTGTACTTGTCTTCAACCAATGCTAACCCTAGTCGTGTGGAGTTGGTATGTTGGGGAGCTGACAGTTGCTCGCCGTTGGGGAGGGGGGGTTAACTGATTGAGTATTATTGCTCGGTGGTTCTCTCCGGGTACTCCGGCTTCCTCCACCCGTCAAACTGCCACGGTCATGATTAGCCATTGTGCATAAATAGGTGACCTTAAACACCAATAAATAAATAAATAAATTTTCCCATTTACCAATAGAAACTTACCCACCCTCCAACTTCGATATCCATCCACACCACGACCCCACAATTGATGCTACCAGTGTATATTCGGACAGCTTGACAACTTTCCCGACCGACGATCGAGCCCGAAACCTCTGTCATGAGAGACCAGCGCACTTGTCCATTCAGTAATCCATAGCTGACAATTTACGTCATTGGAAGAGATTTACGGGAAAGTTAGCTCCACTTAATTTCCTAAAGATGTCAGTAAATTTAACACTCAGAGTAAGGGAATTTTATATAAAGATTGAAATTTCGGAAAGTTAACGAGTTTTTCATTGATGTGCGCATCATTTCACAAACTTCGGACATTTTTCTGTTGAGTAGTATAAAAATACAGAAGATCTTTGTTCTTAATCAGTTTGAACGTTTCACTATTCTTCTCTGTTGAACCCGTTTTAACCCTTTACCCAACGTAACAGCCAAAACCGGCCAGCGCTATTCACAAAAATCACCATCCAATTTTCATTATTTTTTTATTTTTTGTCTCAAAAACATAGCTTATGACCCCTTGTTGGAACTAGCCCGTTGAGCTCGTTCTAATTGGGGATCACAAGCGATGTTTTTGACGCAAAAAATGAAAAAAAATTAGTTGTTCAAGAATTTTTACATGTTTGGTGTGCTTATCGTGTTAAGTAAAGGATAAAAAATATGAAAACGGTGTTTTTATCATCTTTTGATGTTCTGTAACTTTTTCTGTTCATTGCATTAACACTTTAAGCATCGTGACATATAACTCAGACATCGTCCTTTATATTCAAATAAATTGTCCCCTGAGTTCCAATGTGTTCTATGTGTCCGTAGGCACATAGAACACATTGGAACTCAGGGGACGAAATGCCTAGTAGGTGAGATGTTCTAATTTTTTTTTCTTTGCTGGGAAGAATAAAAACGTGCACATTACTGTTAAAAAATAAACACTTAGTGTTGGGAGGTGTGGTAATGATAGATGCTCTTAATGGCAGATTATCTGTGAACTATTGGCTCCTAATTAGCTTGTGATGAAAAGCCTTATTTCCTTCTGTTACTTTTTATAAACGAAAACAACAGCTCCGGGAGTCATCTGTTATTTTCGTTCATAACAACTGACAAGAGCAAACTTTATTTTCGACTGAATCGTGGGTCATTGGTGTTTTCTCTGTAATTAATTGCTTCTTGAGTGGATTTTCCTCGCAAGTTTAATAATTTCAAGGGAGATAACCTTAGGGACAGTCGATTTTCATGACGATATTAGTCAGCAATTGTATTAAATTTCTATTTCAGAAGCTTAGCGTATGACACACAATGGAACGACCCCGTTAACCCTTTACCCAACGTAACGGCCAAAACCGGCCAGCGCTATTCTCAAAAATCGCCAGATAATTTTTCATTATTTTTTCATTTTTTGTCTCAAAAACATAGGTTATGACCCCTCATAGGAACGAGCTCGTTGAGCTCGTTCCAATGAGGGGTCATAACCTATGTTTTTGAGACAAAAAATGAAATAAATTAGTTGTTCAAGAATTTTTTTTGCAAGTGTCGTCTGCTTTTAATGTTAGGTAAAGGGTTAAACTCCTTCTAATGAGGTGTCTATAGGTTTGGGTTTTAGTTTTGAGGCAAAACATCTTTTTAATTACTTGCGAAGTTTTTCTGGAAGTGTCATCTGCTATTCGTGTTGGGTTCAAGCGCAGGATGGACAAGGGTGTTAATGGCGAATTATACCATTGAAACTGCACATCTGGAAGAAGGGGGCAGATTTATCGGTGGAAGGATTCCCGGGGATTTCAAATGAAATTGGCGAGCCCGGGTTAGGGCCAAGAGCTCATTATTCATTATATAAAAGTGATGTGACACCGTTTGAGAGTACCCTGATGATTCGTTTGGGGTTGTTATGAGTATTCAGCGCCACTGGAGTGGAGGGGGGAATCGTGAAAGGCGTAAAGAGAGTGCCAAATGTGCAACTTTGGGATAACGTAAACCCTGGAACATTTTTATTTTAGAATGTCTTATATATTTGCCAAGAAGAATAAGAGTCCTTGAAAAACAAAGGATAAAAGGGACGAAAACATGAAATTGAAGCGTATGAGGGATGACATGAGAGGCCACAATGTGGCAGGTGAGGAGGTCATCCCGCATACTCGCGCCATTGGGCAAATGAAAGACGTTAATATAAGTTGTACAAACAAACAAAAACGGTTCATTTTATTAGCAAAATAATGTCCTTTTTATCGATAACAATAGTCTTCTAAAGCACCCTGTCATTGTGTCAGTCTGAAGCCCGAAGCGTATTCTGTAAAACCCGGCATTGATCTATTCCCATTTGTTTGTCAAAAGCCGATACCAATATCTTTTAGTTCTTGTCCAGAAATCCGCAGATAATTCTCTTATAAAACATTTAAGGTATTTGGAATATGCCACTAATCCGCAAATTACAACAGAAGGATCAGCGAAAGACAATAACGTGATACGATGTAAAAAGTTTTCATGACAAGCTTGCTGACTAAATGTACTAACTTCGCGTACAGTTGCTCCGAAAACCATTTGCTTCTGGTTAATATGGCTAGTAGGAGAAATAAAATTTATAAAATCGCTCCTCGGGTGGGTGCGATTGTGAAGCACAGTCGGCAGTGGTCTTCCTATGGTGTACACTACGGCCGCGGTGGAATGGTCACTTTATAGGATGGCAATATTTCTACGGACGCAAAAATATTAGATCCCAAACACTAATTACAGAAATAATCATCGACAATTAATTAATGAAGCACCGGAGGAGTTAGCCCTCCTTAATTTCCCAAAGCTGTCAGTAAATGTAACACAAAGAGTATTAACGAATTTGTGTCAGTATTTCACAAACTTTAGGCAGAGTAGTATAGAAATACAGAAGCAAGCTTTTAACAATTCGTCCCCTGAGTTCCAATGTGTTCTATGTGCCAGTAGGCACATAGAACACATTGGAACTCAGGGGACGAATTATTTTTCCAATCAGTTTGAAGATTTGACTATTAATCTCTACTGGAATCCTTTTTTAAAAATAAGTAAATGGCGTTTTAATCATCTTGTGATTCTCTGTAACTTTTTCCTGTTCATGATATCAGCAGTGTGCGCAGACACTGTCCTTTCCATTAATATTAATTTCAAGGAGGTGAGGGGACTCAGTGGCGTTGCGGTAACTGGTTCTCGGTCAGATCACCGAAGTTAAGCAATGTCGAGCCCGATTAATCCTTGGATGGGTGACCGTCTGGGCGATCGATTCGGACACCCGCGTTGTGTCATTGGGCAAGGCACTTAACCCCGATTGTCCATATGGGGGCAAGATGACGCCATGTACTAAGGCGTACTGCACGTCGATGGTGTGCATGTCTTCAACCAATCTAACCCTGCCTGTGCTGCAGTGTGGACTTACGAGGTTGGGGAGTTGGCATCTGCTCGTCGTTGCTCGGTGTTGGAGTTGGCACCTGCTCGTCGTTGCTCGGTGGTTCTCTCCGGGTACTCCGGCTTCCCCCACCTGTAAAATTGTCACCGACACGATATGACCTTGGTTATTAAAGTTCCGTTAAACCTTAATAAATAAATCAATAAATAAATCAATAAATAAATAAATAAATAAATAAATAAATAAATAAATAAATAAATAAATAAATAAATAAATAAATAAGGAGGTGATGTTTGCTAATTTTTTCCTTTGAAGAATAAAAACTTGCAAATTATTGTAAGTGTACATTCGCGAAAGATGAGCCAAGGCAAACTCTTAGTGTTGGGTGGCGACACCGAAAGATATTTTCAATGATGGATAATCTGGGAACTATTTGCTTCTAATGAGCTTTCCACAAAAAGCCAAGTTTCCTTTTGGATACTTAACCCTTTACCTAACGAAACGACCGCATCCGCCCGCGTAATTTGCAAATTGAGCAGTTGAAAGAAAGAAATTTTTAAATATATTACAACAAAACCATATCATGTGACCCCTCATTGGAACCAGCTCATAGAGCTCGTTCCAATGAGGGGTCACATGATATGGTTTTGTTGAATTTTTTTTTTAAAAGATTTAGAAAATAGAAATTAAAATAATAAATTTTGATATCGTCTTCGTTGGGTAAAGGGTTAATACACAAAAACAACAGACAGCTTATTAAAACAAACAAAAGCAAACTTTCTTTTCAACATATGTCAGAGGTCATAGGCGTTTTCACAATAATTACGTGCTTCTTGGTTGGAGTTTCCTCGCAAGTTTAATAATTGCAACGGAGATACATGTAACTTTATGGAAAGTCGATGTTTCTGACGATATACATGTAGCTCTATAGATTCTAACGAGGGGTCTATAAGTTTTGTTTTTAAAGCAAACATCTTTATTGTAATTCATGAATTTTGGTGCAAGTGTCGTCTGCTATTCGTTTTGGGTAATTGGTTAAAATAGTAGTCGACGCTGAACGTCAATACCATGACAGCGCGATATATGTTGAGACTATCTCGGTGATAAACTAGAAAAAAAAGTTTCTGGTGACCGTAAGTCGTAGAAGTACGTGTGTGGCATTTAGTTAAGGGGTGAATTCAGCGTTTCGCCTCTATGTTAGTTGGAAAGCATTGGCGAACGAGACCGGTTCTCGTTAGTTCACCGAAATTAAGCAACGTCAAACCCGGTTAATCCTTGGGTGGGTGACCACTCAACGATTGGTTCGAGTGCTTCCGGTAGTAGTGTGTGATCATCGATGTTTGAGTATGTGACACTAGGACTTTGAATCACGTGACAGCTGGGAGCGTTGGGAATGTTCACCAGTACTACGCAATCCTCATCGTACCTAGGTGTAAAATAGGGACCTGTTGAGGCGCTTACCTGCGTGTACGTTTGCAGAGCACCGGCAGTATCATCCGCTGAGTTGAGCTGAGAATGGCATGGAATGAACAAAGGGTGTGTAAGCCTATGCTACGGGGTAATAATGTAAGTGAGAGAGCACTGTAGTGGATTGTAGACGTTAACATTGCATTATTATTATTATAAAGTGAATGATGTCTGGTTTAGGAATGATATATGATGAGTCTCTAATGGCTCTGGTAGAAAAGAGCTGCGGTACCATGACTATTATAATCCCTGATGGGAACGGGTGTGGGATGGGAAAATCTCACCCTCGGGACAAAATATTTGGTCCAGACACTCGGCAGCCGAGTGTCTGGACCAAATATTTTGTCCCGAGGGTGAGATTTTCCCATCCCACACCCGCACCCATCAGGGATTATATTTCTCCGCCACCATACAGCGGTTACGTTAGCCAGAAGTAATCGGCGGTCTCGTGCTGATATAATCAACTCATTTGATATTCGTTGTTTTGAAAAACTAATGACACCATCGGACAGAGCATGCAAAAGTTATGTATATACCAAAGGTATATACCACGAAATCATTTAGGAACGGTGGTATCTTGGGGTTTACAGAGTTTTAGAGCATCAAACTTTGATCACACGGCATTCTGATGACGTCAATATGAATTAGTTGGTAGCAAGAAACTGATATGATATGCACAACGTTATAATAACGTTATAAATGTATAACGTCACGTGGGTGGGGTGGGATACATCTGACTCCCCCTGCTATCTCACCCTGGACAGACGTATGTTATACATGCAGTGGGGGGGGGGGGGGGGGGGGGGAATAATGTTACTCCTGTTATCAAAGAGATTCTTTGCCTTTGGGGGATCAATGTTATCAAGATGTCTGTTGCTCCTGGAAGTAAAGAACTAGGCTGCCTCAGGTGAATAAAGCCTTTGGTGGTACGGCAAGTGTGTTGATTATGCTTGAAAGAACCATGTTGACTCTGGTTGAGAAGGCCTGTGATGGAATGATAAAAATTGCGCCTCTGGCTAAGTAACCACATGTGCTAAGAGATCTGTGGTTGCACTATATGCTTGTTTCCCGGACAGGAAAGCGGTGGCATGTCTCTGGTGGGAGAGAATAAACAGTGAAAAGCATACTAACCGGTTTGGTTACACCGGAGAGAAATATTGCAGATTTCGTGGTATGATTAAATGGAGAAAATATCCTTGAGCTGAGGCTGAGGTATAAAAAAACGCGAATGGCTTTGGTTTATGCGAAGATATATTGGCACTATGAGTTAATACTGAAATGGTTAACCGGATAACCGGTTTGAAACCAGTAACCTACCAAACCGATTAGAAAAACCGTCAACCGGTTATGCGAAATATCGATAGTGATCATCGTTCCATGGTTAAAACGTTGTAAATCTGTCGCTTCTCATTTGCGATAGATCACACCTCGAAGCCACGTTGAAAATATTGAGAAATAATCGACTTTGACGTTCAAGACTTCTTTAATGATCGGCAATTTCCGTGAGTACTGAGTAATCGCAGAAACTATTCCGTAGTATATATATAAACGAACGAGTACTCGACAACTTTCGTTTGTATACACACTACGGAATAGCTTCCGACAATACTGCTTTCCAATTCCTATAGTTTTGATCCCATATTCGGTGCAATAATGGCCACGGATAACCGGATATTATCCGGTTATAGCTGTCGGTTAGTCGGTTGCGAAAATGAGCCAATCGTTTCAGCCTACTAGGAATGTTACGAAGAACATTCTCAGCCACCTCCAATAACGAGCAAGGACACAGATCTCAATCAGCTGAACGGGAGAAACACAAATAATGTGGTTCTGTCAGCCTACTGAAAACATGACGAGAGATTATTTATTTATTTTTTTATTTGAGTTTAACGGCACTTTCATATCGCGTCTGACAGTTGTAAAACTGGACACAGCCGAAATACCTGGATATAACCACCGACCAAGAGCGAGTGGGATGTCACAGTCTCTAACTTACCAACTCCACACAGTCAAAGTTTTCTGAGATTAAAGGAACGTGACCCATCATCAGGGAGTTCACCTTTGGATACTGTGCCGCTGTATTCCAACTCGGGCAATTGAAATAAAGTATCTTGCTTAACCATTTAAATCGTGGTGGTATCTTCCATGCTAGTTCAGTGTCATCAATTGGAAGAGTCTATATTCGTTACTTGGGGGAAGACCAATCAATATTTTCACCAAGGCTGTACCAGAAAAAGTTGATTGGTGTACCATACAAATTCAACGAGCAACAAGTCAGGTCATATCACGATTCAAGGCCGTATAAGGGATCTTTCGGGATCAACGGGTTAAGGATACAACGCAGATAACGCGGGTGAGGATTTTTGAATGTAAATGCAATTGGTATAAAATAGGCTTGTGAAGTCAGTGACACTCGTAGCAACACGTTAATCAATGTATCACATGACAAGTTGCTTTGAACATCTCCTGCATCACTTTCAAAATGTTGCTTTCGACATTATCCTAAAAGAATGAATAGTGCTCGAGTTTCAAACAGTATAAGAAATATTCTGACAGTAGGCTATAATGCACGCGGAAACGAATCGGACGATAAGTTGCTTCCACCTGTTACCTAGTGTACGTGTAACACTGGTTTACGATCACTACATTATAAACATCGTGGTTGAAAATGTTGCTTTCTTAAAATCTGATTTCGCTCCATGAGAGAAACAAGGCGCCATCTGCAATAAAGGATTTTTTTAACAAGTATGGTAGACAGTACCAATGAGAGATGTAATCCAGGGTGTGTTTGGCCCAGATATCACGAGAAGACTACTGCAGTGACACATCGAATTCATAAATGGTCGGATCTCTAGTCATTGTTTTTAGACAACACTCTACTTGTTTGGATATGATGCACCTAATACAGTTGTCCTCCTATTAAAAAGAAGTGTCATATTGAGTACATAATGTTTGACTCTCATGAGCTAGAAATATAAGCACATTAGGTAACGGTTCTCTTTGAATACAACTTTGAATGCTGCTAGAAAAATAAAGTTTATTCGGATCCTGGGTCGAATCTGAGTTTTCCTTGGGTTTGGGTCGTTTTTCGACCTAATGACACTTGTACACAGTTAAACACAGTCAAAGAAAACATTACTACTAGCCTACCATACCTTCTAGACAAAAAATTCGCCACTCCAACGTGAAAAAGTTTGTTTACATTAGCGTCTTTAACATATTTTTAAAACTTTCAGACTTTATTCTTTGTGGCACAATATATCGAATTTTCAGGCCTCAACTCACATACACCATAAAAAGACTAAACCGCTGATGTTATTTTCCTCCGTGTTGGACCTTACACAGTGAGAATGAGTGCCTAGAAAAAAATATGTTTTAAGCTGAATTCATTAGATATTTAAATTGTTAAAAACAAAACTGTAGCTCTCGGGATATATTATTGTATGGGATGCAAATGAAGAAATGGTGTATTTAGTGACCTTTCCCATAGTGTGCTTTTTTACATTACTGTACAGTTAAAACTAGAAGTTCTGTCATTGTATTGTGCATTATTTTGAAGTAATAGCGCGCAGCTGAAGCGCACTTTTGTTCCTGTCAAACTGCACCATTAGCGTAACTCAATTCCTGCAGGAAAACAGCATGCCCAACTCTGTACAATTCTATACTATACCGGGATACATGTTTATCATATGACTCGTCCGTTTTGTTCAATTTAAAACATTTGATATTTTGTTTTCATATTGATCAGTGATAAATAAAGCCCCGTCAATTTCATTGGTCAATTTCAAAACTAGACAGCTTGATTGGCTGAACAAAATCCAACTGGGCCACATTTTCATAATTTGCATAATTTGAGTTCATTGGTCAATTTCAAAACTGGACAATTTGATTGGCTAAACAAAATACAACTGCGTCACATTTGCATAATTTCAGTAGGGAGAATTTACGTTATCTGTCCTATTTAGGGTGGGGTATATTGTATTAATCTTTTACCTACATGTACAAGAAAAACGCCATTCATTTTTGATATATTTTCACTTTTTGCATCCAAAACATAGGTTATGACCCCTCACTGGAACGAGCTCAACGAGCTCTTTCCAATGAGGGGTCATAACCTATGTTTTGGAAGCAAAAAATGAAAATTTTTAGTTATACGAGGATGTTTTTTCCAAGTGCCGTCTGCAACTCAAGTTAGGTGATGGGTTAAAAAGTCATACTAAGTGGCTAATTTGTGCGTGTGTATGTCATATGATAAACAGAATATGAAATGAGTGTTTTTCTCATATAATATTTATGAAACTCGTCCGAATTTTCCGTTTCGGCTCGCCAGAGGCTTGCCAAAACGGAAAATTCTTAGACTCGTTTCATAAATATTATATGAGAAAAACACTCATTCCATATACTCTATACATGTAATGACGTAAATAGATATTAAAATTCGACTAGATATACAGAATGAAGAGAGTGGATTACTACTTAATCGCAACGCCATATAATCTCTACTCGAAAAGTATTTATAATTGTTCACCACAGCACACAAAACACCTGCAAACTTTCATCATATGAACCACAGGGTGCAACCCGGTGGTCATGTAATGGAAGTTTGCAAGTGCTTCTTGTGTTTTATCCTCAGATATTGTAAATAATTACAAAGTAAAAAGTCTATCCCACGGCGATTTAGTTGTAATCCATCCTCCGCATACTATAGTCTCAATATTTTCTTTCTGTTTGATCCGGTCAGTTCATGATTTCACTAGCGGCCCCGTTAATCCGCATTACATTTTGCATTCCACAGTGCAAACGTCCTTGTGTGTTTCCGACTACTCCATTCTTCTGCAATAAAAGAGCTCGTTAACCCTTTACCTAACGAATCGCCCGCATCCGCCCGCGTAATATGCAAATTCAGCAGTTGAAAAAATAATATTTGTAATAAAATTTCAACAAAACCATATCATGTGACCCCCTCGTTGGAACGAGCTCGTCTAGCTCGTTCCATCGAGGGGTCACATGATATGGTTTTGTTGAATTTTTTTGAAAGATTTAAAAAAATGATATTTAAAATAATAAATTTTGATATCGTCTGCGTTGGCTAAAGGGTTAACTGACGAGTATTTTGTGCGCTAATTGTGACAGTTTCAGCTGTAAGATGTCTTTTGAGATTGGGGTAAAATAATTTCGCTGTCTAGTTCACATGCACCCATTGTCACGAAGCGGTAACATGAAGAGACACGTTAGCCAATTAAGGTTGTGTTCGACCATGTTCCAGGTAATCCCATTACTTAACTAATTGTACAAGATTATGGCGAACCATAAATATTATTAAGCCACAAAGTTTGTATGTACGCGCTTCGTGGGAGGATCAAAATAAAACCTAACGAATCATGCGATTGTAAGAAGATAAACCGATCTAAAATCAATAAGGGAACCGGGCTTTCAACAAACTAATTTTCTTAATTTCTCGCCTAACCCTTTCTAACAATGGAAGTATACTGGTCAGTATTTGAAATGCTTCTTCTGCATTACACATGGCTGACCATTTTCATCATTTGAAAACGTTTTCAAGAAAGGTAACTCACCTTAATTTTCTGAGGTGTAGTTAAATTTAACACTAAGGGTATGGGAATTTCATTTAAAAATTGAAATTTCGAAATGTAAGCGAAATTGTATCATTGATGTGTGCATCATTTCACAAGCGTCGGACATTTGCTTGTACTATAGCATAGAAAAAATACAGAAGCTGGCTTTTCACAATGTTTTTCCCAGTCAGTTTGGCTTGTCTATTATTTCTGTTTTAAACCCACTTAAAAATAAGAAAACGGCGCTTTCATCATCTTTTGATGTTCTGTTACTTTTTTTCTGTTCATTATGTCAACAGTGTGCGCATCGTGATATATAATACAGACACTGTTCTTTCCATTAATATAAAAGTCTGGAAGGTACGTTATGACCATAGTTAGACTATCAAATTTTGTACATATGGCCTGTGCACAAGCAATGTTTCAGCCAATGGACCTCCGGGTAACAGGAGAACCTGCCGTGTTTTGTATGCCATTCGATATGGCAATTGCGCGCAATTCCTACGCGCAATTAAGCCTAGATAAGCGAACAGTTCGTGACAAGACTTCTATTTTTAACTGTAAGATTTGCTAAATTCTGTCCTGTGAAGAATAAAAACTTACAAATTTCTGTGAAAACACATTGGCTAAACAATGAGCCAAAGCGGGCGGTACTTAGTTGGTTCTAATTAGCTTACCATAAAAAGCCAAGTTTCCTGTTGTAACTTTTAATAAACAAAAACAACCCAATTTGTCCCCACTGCTATGACGCAAGTCCCGACTGATGAAATATTTCAACTACATGATCAAGGCATGCCTTCGTCAAATGTTTGGCTTAACACTTTACCTAACATGAAACGCAGACAACACATGCAAACAAAATTCTTGAATAACTATTTGTTTTTCATTTTTTGTCTCAAAAACATAGGGTATGACCCCCTCATTGGAGCGAGCTCAACGAAGGGGTCATAATCTGTGTTTTTGAGACAAAAAATATAAAAAATAATGAAAATTAATTGACGATTTTTGAGAGTAGCGCTGGTCGGTTTTGACCGTTACGTTGGGTAAAGGGTTAATGCAGTTGTTGGATTATTTGTAAACAGGGTTTCCATTTAAAAACAAAACTCAGGAAATTTGTTTGTGAATAAATTCATGCGGTAGTTGTGATGCCTGGATTTCCCAACTTTTTATTTAACGAGCAGGTACCGAACTTAAAGTTGGTTATGCTGGGATCCCAACATACCCAATATGTCCCAGATCTCCATCTCCTTGAGACCGGTTGCGTGTGTGATAAAAAACCAAGAAGCAAATCTTGTCCCAAAAGAAAGTACATGATTACCAACAAGAGCAAATTTGTACCTAAGACTTGAATCCAGATGAAAGTCTCCCAACAGGAAAATTAAGGGGAGGGGGAGGGGTCACATCTCCTATACCACATTCGTACACCACATAGTTACGCCCTTACTTTCTGTACCGTGTTATTGTAGGTTAGCACACCCACCCACTAAAATCCAACTGGTTTCTCTTCCGAACGCCGCCATTGAGGCATAGGTTCTTTGATCTGCTAACAGTGATAGCTAGCGTCCTTCCACCAATAGGGCATTGATTAACCCTCAGTATATCAGCGTCCCCTCCACTCATAATCAACTGTATACCTTTCCCGGGTCCACATAAAATGATACGTTCGTTGAGTGGTTTCAAAGGTTGGGCTCAGCCGCACCGACTGGGTATTCTATGATCAATAACCTACCTTCTATCCTCACAGTGGGCGCCTGGTGGAAACTGCATAGAGGTTTGGACCGTTTGGTTCATAAGGATCGGTGGAGCCCCTCTAAGTTGATTTAATCAAGCCACGAAGAATGAGGCTCTAACAAGGGCTCCGAGGTGAGGCCAGTTAAATGTATATTGTGTCTTCTTCTCACTTTTGCTTCTCTTTGAGAGCTCTTTTCAGGCCATGGCCCCTGGACCCACTCCAAACCCAACACGCTGATCAATCACAACACGACAGTTTCATCTTGAAGTATGACATTTGTTTTTGTAACAGCCAAACATGGAGAAATTCCGCAAAAGATCAATTCTGAAGCTGCGATGACTGCCGAATGTCAAGTGGAAAATATTTTTATTCAAATCCACAAAAATTAACGCAATTAAACTTATTCTAAAAATACGAAGTTTTTCATAACACTCAAGTTCTAAATTTGAAGCGAATATCTCACAGATAACGGTAGCCAATTTCGTAAACTACGAATACTTAACATATTTGGATACAATTTTCATTTATATTTTACTGTTTACGTTTTGATTTGTCACACGAGTTTGCCAATAATACCTGAGTTTTGTGTTTGTTTTTATTTGAAGCAGATGTTTGAACTGTCACAATGCTATAAATACATTACGTGGAGAGTGTATTATCACTAAATCACCCGCAGAGGGGACATTCCACCCAAGCAATAATAGCAAATTTGTTGCAAAACATAACCAACACAAGCAACGTTTCGGCCAATGGGCCTCCGGGTTAAACCCGGAGGCCCATTGGCTGAAACAATGCTTGTGTTTTTTGTCAATATGTACACAATTTGAAAGTTATAGCTTGGGTGATAACTCCACTCCGCGGGTGATTTAGTTACAATCCACTCTCTACGTACTGTAGATATAGATAAATAAAACAAAATTTTTAAATTAATGGATTCTATGTCACAGAGGCATGTAATAATCATAGAACGCCACTATGTGTGAATGCGTTCATCAATACCACGCTCATGCCATCGCGGAAGGATAGAACTCGAAGCTGCGCCTATCGTTTCGTACTGACAAACGCGTCCACACATCGTGACGTTCTGTGTATTTATTACACATCCATTCAACTTTAAACCCTTGTATTTAACGAAATGGCCTCTATGACAAATGATTCTGTATTCAATGGGTGATGTACAAACCGGATCTTTTTCCCAGCACCGTTCTTCTAGTTCCTTTCCCATCGACTTATTAGTTACATAGATATCCGATATCTATGATTAGTTATGCTTTGAAAAGTTTCCAAATTTCGTTGTACAATTAACGACCGTCTGTCGCATAGTGTGAAAATAAAAACGTCTAAAGCAACATAAAGTCGGTTCACAAAAAATTAGTTAACCAAAAATGAGATAATATTTTTAAAAAACCTCAATCATTTCCAAACAGAACATTAACCCAGTCCCGTGGCCGTCCCATTTTATGGATACCGTTATATCTAAATTGGTCAATTTTATTTCGGTAAATCTTCGTACATCTTGACATGCTTCGAACTTCTTTTAAAAATGTTTCTCCCAGCTGTTTTGCAAATCTGTACAAATTTGTACTTATATGTTTACTAACAGTATTACTCACAAAATGATTAGGCATGAATGGGCAGCAGTCGAAGAGAAACATGGATATGAATTTTAACAAACACTGGTTCTGAAAAGGTTGTTTTCATTTTTTATCGATCCATTTGATCAGTACAGCTTCAGTCAAAACAAACGAATTCTTCACCTTTGGGTTTAAACATCGGAATTAAAATTTGTTTATTTAAATCATTTTTAATGCATGGTTGTGTAAAAAACACAGAACGCGATGTGTGTTTGAATCGGTGGGTGTTTTACATAACTCGTTGGAATGGCGTAATCATATTTCACTCGAGCCAAACACCCACCGATTCAAACACACATCGCGTTCTGTCTATTTATACTACGACTACGGTTCGCAATCAACGTTGGGCGATACAATACAGACGTTGGGAAATGTACCAAAAACATCACACGTGGAATGTGAATTACGCGTACAAACGTCGTTTAAGAACGCATCTGATTGGACGTTACGCACATGAGTGCTGTGATGACGTGAATGAAATACTTCGACACAAACATTGTCAAGTGAGAAAGTCATGAGAGGAAGGTGATATTTTTCTTAAAATATATGAAGCTTTAATCGTGTTATGCTCACAGAACACTTCTCGGGTAGAGTATATGGAACATAAATCAACGACTCTTGGTAGAATGTTTCTTGTTTTTCACGCGCGCCTTTGGCGCTCGTGAAATACAGGAAAAACTCCACCTCGGGTCGTTGAGTCCAGCCCCCACTTCATACTCCTCCCTCGTTGTGTTCTGTCTTATACCTCTCTGATGATTTTCATGTTCTTTCGTTCGTTTTGTGTACATTATCCACAAACAATACATAACTATTTTTAGAGTTCAAGCCTTTGTTCGAGGTTCCGTTAATGGGCGAGAAGTAGGAACCTACGACGTCCTGGTTGAATCAGAAAGAGAAGTTTGCATTGTATCGATTCTCAAGAAGTGACGAACAAAGAGGAGGGTCGACGGCCCCGAACTGCCCTCTAGGGGCCTCAAAATATGTCAAACTATTCCAATGAAGCCACGAAATCCCGATGTCTATGTGGAACCAGGCACCATTAAATACTAACGATACATGGGATTAGAGCGGCACTTGTAAGCTTGGCCCTTGGGCTGCAATCTATGCTTATCAGCAGCTGATCTCGAATCAAATCTCTCGCTTTTGAGGTTGTGAATATTGCATTTTAACAACCATAAATATTTCAGTGTCCACTCAAGTGTCGTTTGTAATGGCGATTCCTCTACTTGGGGAAATCAATAAACATGCCGAGGTAGTATTGTAAAACGCAATCAAAGTAGAATCGGAGGGAGAACCTCCTCGAACTCATCTTCTATCATCACGTCACCAGATGGCACAGCAAAGGTTCAAGACGAGACACATGATAGGATAAGGAAAACAATGGGTCCATACGAAAATGTTCGTATAATTGCGACTCGAATTGAATCGAATCGTCGGGACGCAGTGCATACAACTTAAACGGACGGAAATATTCGGTGTTTTCCGGCGAGAATCAAAAGATAACATCGTTTGGTAATCTATTTTTCAAAACATTTGCATATTCGTTGAGAGGACACCCTCAGCTAAGAGGTTCAGACCCATGGGTGAGCGACTGTAATTAGCGATACATTGTGTCACTGTGCGTTAATTGTTGCACGAGCTGCATGCTGTTATGCGTCGTTAATGTTTGTTGGGAAATTTATGATTTTACCTGCCCACTCACTAAACATGCATCTTCCTCACTGAATAACGTGAAATAGTCCCCAGGCCTGCCAGAGGCCAATATTATAAAACTTTTACAGTTGTACTTGCCCAGATGTGTATTCGCTTCCTACTTATAGAATCACTGAAAAAAATCATCAGCATTTTAAAAGACGTGGCAATTTACCACTAGGTAAATTGCCACGTCTTTAAAAAAGCTAATGATTTATTTCAACGACTTTGAGTAATAGACGGAAAATGCAAGTCTGGAAAATACTATTGTAAAATTTTATAGTATTGACCCCGGAAGCTATGAAACTGACAAAATTGTGAAAATGAGTTTTCGAATGTAAAATGGAATTATTATGTAATTTTATGCTTTTTTACAAGATCAGGTTATGATGTTATATAAGTAACGGAAAATTAGCTTGAAAATAGGAGACTTGTTATATTTGATGGCATCAGATATCTAAACAAATGTTGTAATTTTTCAGATCTTCGTAGCATTGTTCGTAAATACGGATGGGCGGCAAAAAAGTAACAAATTATTATTTTGTTTTGATTTTTGACGGTATCCTACTTTTGAGCTAACTTCCAATTACTCACATAACACCTTAAATATTCTCTTGTAAATACATGGCATGAAATAATAAAAAAAACATGCCTAGGTTATAAATCTATTGAAATATTGTTTGAAGTTTGTTTATCGTGGTGTGTCAGTTATTAAATTTAGATTAAGGTGATGGTTACAATGACCAAAAAATGACGGAGAAGTTTATTTGTTTTCAGACACAGGTCGACACCTGTTAAGGGACTACATATATTTTATTTTAAAGCACTAAGCCGTCTATAATTGTAATAGTATGATACTATGTAAGAAATATTGATGAATGAAAAATTAAAAATCATTAGAAATTGTGTTTTTGATTCCCATCACACTTTCCTCATTTCATTTGAAGAATGTTCCCAAGTTTTTGTAACTTCATCATTTTTGTGTTTTCTTGTACATCTTTTACCCTATTTTGGGGGAATATTTAGACATTTATTAACCCCGTCCTGGAAAAGAAAATCAAAGACATATTTTGGGGGAGTTTTCGTTTTTCTTTTATCATTATTGCTTAATACAGTACAACCGCCGTGAATTGGTCACTTTCCTCGGGTGGGCAATATTTTCACGGAATAATATTAGTTATACAAAAATTAGTTATAGGAATAATCATCAAAAATTTAATTAATGAAGCACCAGGTACAACCGGTAAACCATAAATTTGAATTTTGCTGATAATGATTTTTATTACCTGGTAAACGCATCCGTGGACATCACTGCCAACGCGTGGATTACGACCAATCCACGGAGACTGTTATGTAATCTCATTCTATCACAATTATAGATGTCACATGACCAATTGCTTGAGAATAAAATCGATTCAGTCCCTTAGAAAGTGCCCATATATTTTTTAATACAGACAAAAGTTTCAGGTATTTTTGGCCATGTTGCCATCACCTTAAACGAAAATTAACGAATTGGGCGACTCGTGAAATTAGAATCGTGCGCCATAATACAACAATGAGTGGGTTTTGAAGGGTTCAACCACGCATTTCATGATATTGTTATTACATGGTATTATTAATTTCTATAACATGACCGTGGGCTATTTTTGATCACGTATACAGTGGACAAGCAATCAAATTACCCTGTTTACAGATATCTCCAATAGCAAACACCTGCTTTTGAGTGACATATAAAGACCATCAGCGAAGGAACTTTCTCAGAGTTTCTCTAAGAAGAGAACTGTGTTTGGAAAGGTATGTGGTTACTGATAACTAATTTTTGTATTATGTTTGACACTTTACAATATAATATTTTCACTTCTTCATTCTTACTGTTGTTCATTCACTGTTATTTTCCGAAAAGAGGGAACTTATTTTTCGGTGCACAAAGATTATATTTTTTGCAGAATCTTTTTTCAGATCTCTATTAAATGGCTATATAAGTAATGGATTTTTTTTATTTTGAAATTCTCACCTCTTATATTCCTTAAATTTAGATTAAATATACACAAATTATACATCAAATTGAAGGCTGGGATGTATAGAACACGAAAACATTTTGATGTATAATTTGTGTATATTTAATCTGAATTTAAGGAATATGAGAGGTGAGAATTTCAAAATAAACAAAATTCCATTACTTATATAGCCCCTTAACTTCGGTGATCTGACGAGAACCTCACCGCCACCGCTCCCCCTAACATAGAAGGTAATGGCAACATTTAAAATGTATAATTGCTAATGAATGCACAGTTGTGTGCATGTTTGTGCATGCAACTGCTTTTTCTGAGCCACACAATACTAAATACCAATTGTGACTTATTTTTGCAAAAGATTGTGAAGAATAACCCCAACAACATATAAAACCATACACTGCCTGACAAGTATCTGGGAATTTCATTGTTACAGGAGAAAATTCCCACACCAACCTATATTTGAAGAAAAATGAGAATAATTTTTTGTTTTGTTTACAAATAAAGTTTACCAAATGACTATTCACACTCCAAGAACCACCCATGAAAGGTCAATTAGTTCAAAGGTTAGAAACTTGAATTTACTGGAGTATGGCTGGCCAAAATAACCATAGTCCAGAGCAGTTTGACAAATTCAATAAAATAAGAGTTGAATTAAGTTCTTTATTTCATGATCGGTCTTCTCTGATGTCACCATTCGAGGTGAACTGTCAATAACGGGACCAGCATATAGATAGAAATATTATTCTTCCTCTTTTGATATACAGAGTATATCTACGCTGTTTTAGTGAATATCGGGAATTATCTTACCTTCTACAAGTATCTGGGAATTTCATTGGTTCAAAGACATCACATGCAGACTGCATATAAAACCATACACTGTCTGTCAACATCAATATACGCTGACAGCTATGGGTAATCTCCCCTTTGTTCATTGATTATTCAAAATGGCGGCAGCCAATAAACGCTTCAAGTTGAAAGATTGAGTGTTGGAAGCCCATATTTGGTCTGAAGTGCAGGTTTGGCAACCTAAAAGGCCTCATATTCTATGGATGTGTGTCATGTTACTTTCGAAATGAAACTGTTTGGTATGTATGAATTTGCCTTGTTACAATTTATGGGAGTGCCTGTAGGCACTCTCCTATAAATTGTAACAAGGCAAAGACAAGTGAACACATTGTGAGAATTCTCTCATTTAATTTTGACCGCTGTTATTATTAGTTCTGTGCATCGATGCAGCAGTCGGAAAGATATATTCGTTACACAGTTTGTTGGTGGCCTAATGGTGTCAGTTAATTCCATATTGGACTCGAGCTTCGCTCTCGTCCAATATGAAATTAACTGACACCATATATACAATATTAGGCCACCAACAAACTGTGTAACTAATATTATCTGCTCATGAGTGTGGACCTGAAAGTTTTATTTTTCACATACTTTCAGGTCCACACTCATGAGATAATTCCCGATATTCACTGAAACCGCGTAGAGTTTGTTTATATTATATGCTACGTGACAATTTACTGCGCAATATTCAGCCCATTTCGACCGCAAACAGTTTCAACACAATAACAAAAAAACTGCCGATCGTTCCTTCAGGGCGGCGTTCAAGGCGACGCCATACGCCGAAGCTTAACATCATTTTTGAAGCTACTGAAAAAATATCGATATACTGAAAAATTCATCGTGTTGACCTGAAAATAGAGCTCGTGAAAAATAAAACATTCAGGTCCACACTCATGAGATAATTCTAGATACTGACTAAAATAAAGTAGATTTTCTTTTTAATTATATGCTACGAGACATTTTATTGCACAGTATTCAGCCCAATTCGACCCCAAATGCGTACGTTTCAAAACAATAACAAAGATCAACCGATCGTTCCTTGAAGGCGACGTGATGCGGCGTAGCGTGACGTCATCTCGGAGGCCACTGAAGGATATTTCTCGATATCCATCGGGTCGATGAATATCGAGAAATATCTTTTAGATAATTTGCGATAATTCACAAGCTAGCATATAATAAAAATATACTTCTCAAGGCCAACCCGACAATCGCGCAATGACCCGGTGACTATTTCACATTATACTAATACGAGAGAGGTGGCCGAGTGGATATGGGCGCTGGTCTCTCGTGACAGAGGTCCCGGGATCGATTCCCGGTCTCGAGGTGTCCGAACACTCTGTCAGCATCAATTGTGGGGTTGATGCTATCACAGCGTATCGTCCTATCGCGTGGGGACGTAAATTGGCTGTCCTCTGTGCTGGGAGAAACAAACTCCGTGAAGGCTAAAGATCCCTTTGTAATATTCGAGAAGAGCGAGGCCACGAAGTTGCCGCTACGAAAGATCATCCCGCACACCCGCGTCACTGGGCAAAGAGAGGCGTTAATATAAGTTGCATAAACTGTTCGCCAATCCTTGTAAAACAAATAAGATTAAATAAATACTAAATCAGAGATTCGCGAATCACACATTTTTTTCGAATCGTATTTCTAATCGAATCTTGTATATGATATTGATATCGAATCGAATCTCGAATCGAATCTTAATAGACAAGTTATTTCATATTGCACCAAACGGAAGTTACGGTGCGCTGTGATGACCCTTACAAGACTGGGTGAACACCTTAAACACCAATAAAAAAATGTTCTCTATCGCACCGTCGCTGAAACAGCTGGGCCTATTATCCATAGTTTTAGTTTTTGAAGACTTAATTTATTACTATTCGCATTCATAAGAACGTGAATAGAAACAAGTTAAACCTTCAAAAACTAAAACTCTGGATAATGTTCCGGGCAAAGTTCACTACTTACTGAACAATTAACCTTTGTCAGTTACTCAATTAAATATGAAATTGAATTGAGCCTACATGAATGAATTGTCTGATGTCAATTTTATCCAATTTTTGTTGGAAATGCAACAAATTGAAGTTAGTACGAGAGATTCGAAAAAATCGAATCTTGAGACTGATTCGGGGGTGTCTTCCTACTAGACCAATTCCCTTTAGACCAATTCCAAAAAGACCAATTCCCCCGAGACGAACTACATACTGTTATTGATTAAGGGTTGACTGAGGATAGTTAAAAACATTTATTTACTGATAAGCACCTTTTTTATAAAAAAAATATTTATACGCATAACATACAAAAATATAGGTTTATAACATTTAAGTTTATAAAATATCAACAAGCCAGAAAATAAGCAGACAATCATCTGAAAAATGTGGTCCCCAGAGGGTGATTTTGATGATGCTACCCTGCACAGCAGGGGTAGTATCACTATATTTACCCTCTGTAAACCTCAATCTGAATTAAGGTCTCAAACATAAACAGAAAGAGGTACCCAGAGGATAAACTGATCCACTGTATGGGATAGCATCAGAAAATTCCCCCTCTGAGGACCTCATTCTGCAAATGACAGACTGCTTATTTTCAGACTTGAATATCAATAACATTAAATACATTTATAAATATTTATAAATATATCAAATTATTGATATAGAATTATTTTAAAAGTAGAACGCATGAGTTGGTCTAAGGGGAATTGGTCTAAGGGAAATTGGTCGTTTGGGAAATGGCCTCGTTGGAATTGGTCTAAAGGAAACTGGTCTAGTGGGAATGAACCGTTTCGGGGTCGATCTCGAAGCAGTCGAATGGTATCGATATCGAATCGAAGCCCGAATATTCGCAGGATCCTATACTAAACAGGCTACACTAGACTGCTTGCATTTTTTTAAACAAAAATTAGAAAAACTCCACTGTCAGCACATCGTTTCGCCTTACTACGTATTAACATTAGCTCTTTAGAATACAGAACTTTTGAAAAAGTAGTTTTTAAATGCACTTTTCTGGGGGAAAATAATCATTGTAACCCGGTGTTTCCTCATGGAATGTCGGTTTTTAGTTTTATTCTTCAATCTGTTTTCAGATGCAACTGCAGGCATGTTTCTTTGTGGTGGCCTTGACATTGGTCAATGGAGTTCCTCTCGAGGAAATAACAAGCTGGCCTAAAGACTGGTCGAAAGGAATTAACACAGTGGAAGGAAAGTTTAGTATACCCCTTAAGAAGCCAACATCAAAATGGCGTGTCAAAGTGAAGTTTACAAAGCCAACTAGAGATTTTACGGTGAGCAAACCAGTTCCTATGTTCCATTCTTACTAATGCTATACCAGTGTTTTGCTTTCAACCTTCAAGGGACATACACAGGGAAAAATATGTTTAGCCTACACATTATTTTAATCTCATTTACCAATTCCGCCCTCGGAATAACCAGCCCGAGAAACATCTCCTTCCTTAATGTAACCGTCTTATCTGGACACCAATAATTCCCTCCAAATCGAAACTGAAATCTACTTTTTTCCATTTTTTGCCACTTGATCTCGATGGAACCAGTTTGTTCTATTGGGGCCGTAAGCTATGTTTTTAACACAAGAAATGGAAATTTTGAATTATCGAAGCAATTTTTCACAAGTGTTGTCTTTTAGTCGTGCTCAGAAAAAGATTCTCAAGTTAGAATATTTATCAGCGCATCCATTGCCCAGTTGGCAACTCTTCACCAGAAATAGACTGATTCTCTTGTTCTTATAAAACTATTGTTAATGTATTTTTCTCAATCAGAAGCTGACAATTGTGTTGCGTTTAATTTAATTATTTGTGTTCGGCGACAATGTGTTTGTACAGTGCAGTCGTCGTAGAATGGTCGTAATTGACAGATGGGCAGTGATTATTATTATTATTATTATTTATTATTATTTATTGATGTTTAAGGTCACATACTTATGCACAATGGCTAATCATGATCGTGACAGTTTTACGGGTGGAGGAAGCCAGAGTACCCGGCGAGAACCACCGAGCAACGACGAGCAGCTGCCAGCTCCCCAACATTGTAACTCCGCACTGCAGCACAGACAGGGTTAGATTGGTTGAAGACATGCGCACCATCGACGTGCGGTAAGCCTTAGTACACGGCGTCATCATGCCCCCATGTGGACAATTGGGGTTAAGTGCCTTGCCCATGGACACAACGCGGGAGTCCGAATCGATCGCTCAGACGGTCACCCATCAGAGGACTAACCGGGCTCGACGTTCCTTAACTTCGGAGATCCTACGATGGGCATTGATGTCCACGCATTCGTTTACCGGGTATTAAAAATACCCGGTAAACGGATGCACCGGGTGCTTCATAAAATAAATCTTTGATGATTATTTCTATAATTAGTGTTTAGAATCTAAGATCATTGCGTTGGGAAAATATTGCCCGCCCAAGGAAAGTGACCAGTCCACGGCGGCCAGTAATGTAAATGGGTAATTATCACCTTGACTCTTTTTCTTCAATATCATTGAGAGTACAAATCTACATAGTTAATGTAACGGCATGCCAATACTTTCACTCGATTTAAAGCGCATCTCTTAATGCTGCAACATATGTATTCATACTGATGTTTGGCATACAAATATGAACAAAAACATTTTACAATATATACGATTGTGTCAAACGGTCTGTTTTCAGATTGTGTTAATTAGAAATGTGATTGTCTTTGGGTTAACAATAACAATTTAGCATATTATTTGAAAACCGTGTTTTTCGATTTTTCAAGATGCCAACGGCTTCGGTTTTCCTAAAAAAGTGAAACCCACTTGTAAAGCCCATAATTCGCATAGCTCTAGATTACGGTTTTTCAAGGGCGCGGTGGCTCAGTAGGTAGAGGTGCAGGCTGCAAGCCGAGAGGTCCTCGGTTCGAATCCCACCTGCGACATCCGCGTTGTGTCCTTGGACAAGACACTTCACTCCATTGCCCACGTGGGAGCACGGTGGCGGTGTGTACTAAGGCGTACTGCACGTCGATGGTGCACATGTCTTCAGCTAATGCCAACCCTGCCTTTGCGGAGTTAGTATGTTTGGGAGCTGATAGTTGCTCGCCGTTGCTAGGTGGTTCTACTACAGCTTTCACCACCCGTAAAACTGTCGTGGTCATGATCAGCCATTGTACAGAAATATGTGGTCATGATTAGCCATTGTACAGAAATATATGACCTTAAACATCAATAAATAAATAAGGTTTTTCTTTGTTTTCATTAACTGATATCACCACTCAGTGTCAATTTCCAATATATTTTCCTAACTGGAAATTTCTTTCAGAACAGAATTCTCTCAACAGATTTTAAATATCTCTGACTTATATTGTCATGGAAATCAGCTTTATATAAAGTTATCCTCCTTGAAATTTTTAAACGAACGAGGAAAGTCCAATTAGGAAGCAAGTAATTGGTGAGAAAACATCTATGACCTCAGCAGAAAATAAACTCAATTAGCCAAGTTTCCTTTTGATACTTTTAATAACAAAAACATGAAAACTGTGAGCCATGTGAGTTTGACTTGAAAACAGCCTTATCTATTACCTTATTATTGGGACTGCAAGGAAAAATAAATAAATAAATAAATAAATAAATAAATAAATAAATAAATAAATATACTGACGGTAAAAAAGAAATGCAAGTTCAGTTTTGGCAGTACAATTATTTTATCCTCAGACCAAATGTAGTAAAAGTTGGCACATAGCTACCTCAGTGTACTGTCTTCAGAGTCTTTAGTTGAAATTCTGTCAACCATGACCACGTGCGACTCTGCATGCTGTCCACAGATTGTATGGCAAAGCACGCATCTGGGACACCCCTACGTGCTTTGGGCTTAAAAGCCATAACAAATCGAAGTTTTGACAGTACACATCGATTACGAAACATTTCTTTTCAGCTGGATTGAGAAGCAAAATTCCGCAAAAATCTGAAGTTGATAAGGAAAGGGCTATTGCTCTAATTATGCAGGGACAATCGCAATGTCTCATCGCCCTGCAATATGGGGGCCCATGAGTCAACGAAAGCTCATTTAGTTGGGTATCTCAGAGCCATAGGGAGATTAGGTGACCGTTCCAGAAGACGTCCGTGTGTTACGTCACCACGTCAAGACTGAGGCAAACGTCTTTTACACCTCCGTACAGACTGCGACTGAGACGGAGAGTCAGGTTGTGGGCACTCATGGTTACCGAGTGTGTCAAAGAACAGTTAGGAATCGGTTGCGGGAGTTCAATCTAAAACCACAACGTCCCTACGTTGGTCCGGAACTTACACCCAGGCGACGTCAACGTCGCTTGCAGTGGCTGCGGGCACATGCACCGACTTCGCTCAGTTCACGCGGGCGATTCTTCGGGAATGGAATAACATCCCACAAATGACCATAAAGAAAATGATGGGATCAGTTGTAAGGGGAGTTAGAGCAGCGACTAAAGTCCGGGATCGGTACACCCGCTATTGATTTCGATCAGGAAATGGCGTCTGTGCTAAGACAACAAAACTCATCAAAATTTAATCAGTAATGAAGAAATAACAGAAGAATCAAAACAATGAAATAATCAGACATAACACAATAAATATTCACCACAAAGAAAACACGTGCGGTTTTTTTCCCGCTAGTATATTAGTGGAAAGAATGGTGTCTGTATTATGTCTTTTTGCGCATCCTGTTGATATAATGGACAGAAAAAATGTTTACCGAACATCAAAAGATGGGGAAAGCACTGTTTTCTTATTTTAACCCTTTACCCGACGTAACGGCCAAAACCGGCCAGCGCTATTCTCAAAAATCGCTAATTAATTTTCAAAATATTTTCATTTTTTGTCTCAAAAACATAGGTTATGACCCCTCGTTGGAACGAGCTCGTCGAGCTCGTTCCAACGAGGGGTCATAACCTATGTTTTTGAGACAAAAAATGAAAAAAAATAGTTATTCAAGAATTTTTTTTGCAAGTGTCGTCTGCTTTTCATGTTAGGTAAAGGGTTAAATGGGTTTCAACAGAAAATAACAATCAAACATCCAAACTGCTTGGGAAACGAATTGTAAAAAAGTCAGCTTATGTAGTTTTCAACCACTCGACGCAAATGCCTGGAGTTTGTGAAATGATGCGCTCATCAATGAGATAAATTCGCTAACTTTCGAAATTTCAATTTTTATATGAAATTCTCACATCGTTTGTGTTAAATTTACCGATAACTTTGAAAAATTAAAGGGAGGAAGCGTTCTTGTAAATCGCTTACAGTGACGAATTATTTCTGAAAGTGTGCACTGTCCTAGAGGAATGCTATAAAACGTTTACAATTGTATTTTCTAGAATTGTATTTTCAATATTGTATTTTCTGGAATTGTATTTTCCAGATTGTATTTTCTAGAATTGTGTTTTCTACCTATTAATATAACTGACTAAAATGAATCATTAGCATTTTAAGATATGACAATTTGCCAACTGACAAATTGCCAGTTCTTTGGAAATGCCAATGATCCATTGAACCCATTTAAAATCATAACTAGAAAATACAATTTTAGAAAATACAATCGTAAAGGTTCTACAGTACTACCCCCTGGATAAGATAATCCGGAGTGGCTCAAACTCCAAGCAGATGTCTCCCTTCGTAATACTCGATATATCACTACCGCACATATGTGTGGTTTAACCTGCAAGATTCTTGAAGATTATTCATCATGTGGTATTGTTTCTTGTATTTATGCTGAACATGTGACAAATTGCCCAGCTTGAATTATGAAAGAACGAATTTAAATAAATACTGCTGGAATCGATGATAAATTGAAAAAAAAACAACCCCGAAATATATCTAAATCAGGTATGAATACACCGTTTTGGATGTGTAATTTATAAATAAACAACAACTAACGTTTTTTCGTCTCGAGGCATAATTTATTTATAGTTTACTTGTCGCTTCTTCCCCTACAAGTACAATCTGTTTTTGTTAACCCTTTTTTTAAATACTCGTTTGCAAACTCGAAAAAAAATTCCTTACCATTTCCTTTGCGTCAAGCAACAAAATGACAGACAACCACTAAAATTTCACCTGTTGGAAATTGTTCTGAAAACGACATGTATCACACGGGGTGATGCCGAGACCAGGAAAAATAGACCATAGAAAAATAGAGATACACAACATCGTCGTTTGTCACAAGCAGCACGCAGGGATATTGCGCATCGCAAATTTTTGTTGGAAATTCTTATTGTTCTCTTCCACCGTTTATCCCTGGACTTAATATAACAGTCATATCTTTCACTGTAACATCACATCAACATTCGACCATCGGCCTCCGGCTGATATGATGTCACTTTGAGCTGATGTCTTGGCCGATATGAAACCAACCAAGTAATAACCTGTAAGTATTCTGACTAAATGTGTTCATGTTCACGTGTGCAGTACTGCAAGGGACCCTGGTGGCTCAGAGGTTTTAGCACTGAACTTCAAACCGAGAGGTCCACGTTTCGATCCCCGCCATGAGTAACTGCGTTGTATTCTTGGGCAAGGAACTTAAGCCCGATTGCCCCCGTGGGGAACGATGGCGCTGTGTACTAGGGCGTAATACACGCCGATGGTGCACCTGTTTTCAACCAATGCTAACCCTGCTTGTATGGAGTTAGTACGTTGGAGGGTCTGACAGTTACTCGCCATTTCTCGGTGAATCTCTCCGGGTACACCTGCATCCTCCAACTGTAAACTCGACACGAAGTGACCCACTGGCTGTCGAAAGTGTCGTTAAACTCTACTAAATAAATATTACGTGGTTAGTTTCATATCGGCTGAGATATAAGGCCTCGGTAACTTCGTATCAGCATTCGACCTTCGGCCGACAGCTGATATGAAGTTACCTCGGACTGATATCCAAATGAAACCAATCAAGTAATAACCTCTACGTATTCTCTGATTTGTATCCAATGTTACCACGAATGTGTTCATGGGAAAATTCTGCAGTACAACTGATTCACAACGAGTGTTAATTTTATGCTTCGGAAAAATGTAAATCTACAGTACGTGGAGAGTGGATTGTAACTAAATCACCCACATGATGGAGTTATCACCCAAGCTATAACTTTCAAATTTTGTATATATCAACAAAAAACACAAGCAATGTTTCAGCCAATGGACCTCCGGGTTTCACCCGGAGGTCCATTGGCTGAAACTTTGCTGGTGCTGGTTATGCTTTGCAAAAAAATTGCAGTTATTCCTCGGGTGGAATCTCGACTTTGCAGGTGATTTAGTAATAATACACTCTCCACGTACTGTACAGATGAGTTTGCTTGGTTTGAATTAATTTGTTTCTCTATTATCATTATCAATTCATTGTACGCTACCTTAATGTTAAAACATTTTTTCACAGCCTGCGAGGAAGCATAATAAACTTGAAACAAAGATTTTAAAGCGTAGTCGGTCGCTAATGGCTACTTTAATTATTAGTCCTATGAAAGCGCCATTGCGCAGGTGAAGCATTTTCGCAATGTAGAGTCCACGGCAATACAAACCCTCGGTCAAAAAATAACAATCACAGTCAAACAAAGGATGGGCAAATTATGTAATCTCTTCAATGACGCAGCGTTATGACTACCCCTCATCTCCGCACCAATCTGTAATTAAATAAAACTTGTCCTCCGAAAGACCCCAAATATTTCTTGTCTAAATTTCTAATTTACAATCTTAGCAACTCATACATGTGTGTGTATCCATAAATATATGTACAATGTCTACCTTGCTACTGTGTTATTCTGTATGTTAATTGGGAGCGCGGTGGCTCAGTAGGTAGAGGTGCAGGCTGCAAGCCGAGAGGTCCTCGGTTCGAATCCCACCTACGGCAACCGCGTTGTGTCCTTGGGCAAGACACTTCATCTCCATTGCCCGTGTGGGGGCACGATGCCGCCGTGTACTAAGGCGTACTGCACGTCGATGGTGCGCATGTCTTCAACCAATCTAACCCTGCCTGTGCTGCAGTGCGGAGTTACGATGTTGGGGAGCTGGCAGCTGCTCGTCGTTGCTCGGTGGTTCTCTCCGGGTACTCCGGCTTCCTCCACCCGTAAAACTGTCACGGTCATGATTAGCCATTGTGCATAAATATGTGACCTTAAACGCCAATAAATAAATAAATATAAATAAATACTGTATGTTAATTGACTATGTAAGCAAGTGTAGCTGAAATAAAAATTAACTAATTTTTTTTTTTGTATTAGCGCCAGCCGCCGGCTGGCATGCGCTGACGTCATTTCGTCTTCTGGAAATCTGCTGTGAGTTTACCTTTCATTGGTGTTGATTGAGATAAATATAAAGTGCTCTGCTTTAAATTGCTTTATAAAATAAATGGTGTTTCACATTGATTCTTTTCACTATATAATGTAAATCCAAAAAGGTCGAAAATCATTCTTAACATTTCTAAGTATTGAAAATAAAACTAGGATTTTCTCAGGCGTCGTTTGGCTCCATTACAGGACCTCCATCTATGATTAGCAGCCCCACACCCATTAGCGGCCCCAGACTATCGCCCGAGCCACTTATGATTGCTAGGCTGCTAATCGAAGATGGCGTCCCAGTAATGGAAACCAACGCCCTCTAAAATCATGCTATTGTACAGTTAGTATACACGAACTTTGTTCTTTTGATAGATATGGAAAGCAATTGTGAAATGTAAAGACCCGGATGGTTATTGGTACGTCATAAAGAACCACCCATATAAAAAAGTATTCCACAACTATCTTTCCATGAAGTTTCATGCAACTTATGATGGCTTAAGTCCCATTACATCTGGAAGTAAAGCCTGGCGTGTTTGGAAGGATGACTGCTCTTCCATTGACTCTGGAAATGGAGATACGGGTGACCCCACGTCAAGTGAAGGCCTCACGACAGGCGAAGGCCCTACGACAGGCGAAGGCCCCGCGACAGGCGGAGGCCCAACAACAGGCGGATATACTGGTACGGAAGGTATGGGAACATGCAGTTTTCCTGTTGGTAAGTAAAGATCTTGATGTACTCCATGCGACAGGAACAATGCGACCGAGTATGGCAATTGTTTAACCCTTTACCCAACGTAACGACCAAAACCGGCCAGCGCTATTCTCAAAAATCGCCAATTAATTTTCCTTATTTTTTTCATTTTTTGTCTCAAAAACATAGGTTATGACCCCTCGTTGGAACGAGCTCGTCGAGCTCGTTCCAACGAGGGGTCATAACCTATGTTTTTGAGACAAAAAATGAAAAAAATTAGTTATTCAAGAATTATATTTGCAAGTGTCGTCTGCTTTTCATGTTAGGTAAAGGGTTAACCTTTTACCTAACATGAAAAGCGGACAACGCTTGCAACAAAAATTCTTGAATAACTATTTTTCTTTTCATTTTTTGTCTCAAAAACATAGGTTATGACCCCTCATTGGAACGAGCTCATCGAACTAGTTCCAATGAGTGGTCATAACCTATGTTTTTGAGACAAAAATGAAAAAAATAATGAAAATTAATTGGCAATTTTATGTGAATAACGCTGGCCGTTTTTGGTCGTTACGTTGGGTAAAGGGTTAATTTGACTTCGCCGGATTTGTCACTTCTGGATAAGGACGCCAAAATGGCTCCATTGGGAAGAAAAATTTAATACGATGATCGCACTACCGACCTAATACGCCAAATTGCTTCCCCATAATTACCACAGTGGTAATAAATTGTTTTCATTGGAATCTTGTGGCATATGTTTGACTTTGATTCAGGTGCTACAAGAGTAACATAAAATTAATGAATTTCTGTGAAAATCCCAAGTCTGAAATTCCAGAAAATGCAAATACACTCAAATTTTTAACAAAAATGAAGGTTGTGATGATAAGAACACACAACATATATACGCTTAACTCGAACAGTTTATGGTAAGCATAAATGGTTCGTTTATTATTTGGCTCCGAATTCCACAATGACAATACTAATATTACGAATTGTTTGAAAGTTCAAAAATTTGTAAGTAAAAGTAATAGATTTTAATTGTGACATCTGTGACTAGTGTTTGTCTTGATGCACAACCAATGACTCAACATCAAAACGATCTTTTTAGGCTCGTTGCGATGTGGGGGCGAGGCGTCATGTACTAGTGTTTCGCGGCCAATAAGCCAATAGCGCTACACATACATTCAAAGCTATCATCATAATATATGCATTGCATGGAGCATTTTGTGAAGCTCAGCTGCGTCAACCGGGTGTCTGTATAATTGCTATACTTCCTCTATTCTTCTCTTACTCAGAAAAACAAAAATAAAATGTATCTCATTGAAAACATTAAACGCAGCATCAACCTTCCTTTTAAGTATGGCAGTGGCGTAGCGGAAAATCTCGTCCCCCCCCCCCCCCCCCGCGAGATAGAGACGGGGGCCCTTTCATAATGGTGGTTGCCTTTAAAACGGGAGCAAATTTAGTGTTGTTAGTAACTTGTTACCGTGCACAGCATACAGGATTTCACGTAGTACATACGCCCTAAATTAAATGAAGGTATAGCCTATAGGATCGATTCTAAAAGTACGACACTGTAGATTTTTTCATTACATGTTTTAAGTTTCACCCCCACCATCCAACGATACACACATGCACGCCCAGCATGTGTGACTTGAGAGGCACCATGTCTGTATATTGTTCATTTCTCACCCCTCTCAATTACAATGATGTAGCGCTCACTTAAAAGAATAATACATAGACTGCAAAGAGTACGTCGTGTGGAAGTGAGAGTTTGAAATTATGTGTATTTGGTACACTGTGCTTACATTTTCTTTCTGTCAACCCCATTCCTCCTATCTATTTGTTTATTTCATTCTATCTGTCATCATTTCCTGCTATCGTTTATTTATCTCTCTTCCTCTACTCTTTTTTACTATCTCTCTCTCGCTCTCTCTTTCTCCCTTTCCCCCTTTCTTCCAGCTTTGGGACGTCCTTCAAGACCCCTCCCCCCTTCTAGCCGCCCCCCCCCCCTGCAATGCGGGCCCATCCCCTACGCCACTGAAGTATGGATTATAAATGTAGTTAACCTTTACCTAACATGAAAAGCAGACGACAAAAATAATTCTTGAATAACTAATTTTTTTTTTTCATTTTTTGTTTCAAAAACATAGGTTATGACCCCTCATTGGAACGAGCTCGACGAGCTCGTTCCAAAGAGGGGTCATAACCTATGTTTTTGAGACAAAAAAATTGAAAAAATAATGAAAATTAATTGGCGATTTGTTTTAATAGCGCTGGCCGATTTTGGCCGTGACGTTGGGTAAAGGGTTAAGAGACCGTCTTAAATAAGCTTATGCTTGATGGCGAATCCTAGTAATTATATCAATTTATTTATGTTCACTTTTACTCAATTTGTACTGTATATAAGGCTAAAAAAAGTGTTTTGATTCTCAGGAAATCCCTCATTGAATTTGAGCCCCCTCATTGGACATGCTTATTGCCTTTCAGTATCTTCCAATATAATACAAACACAGGGAAACCCGAAACTTTTTTACATTTTTTGATTGATACATATTTATACGGAAGCGTATTGCTGCCACGTGGAAAAAAAAAATAAATTGTTTCGTTTAAACGAAAACTTTTTCGTTTAAACGAAAACTTTTTCGTTTAAACGAAAACTTTTTCGTTTAAACGAAACCACTTTCGTATATACGAAAACCTTTTCGTTTAAACGAAAACTTTTTCGTTTAAACGAAACCTTTTTCGTATATACGAAAACCTTTTCGTTTAAACGAAAACTTTTTCGTTTAAACGAAAAGTTTCGTTTAAACGAAAAAGTTTTCGTTTAAACGAAAAAGTTTTCGTTTAAACGAAAAGGTTTTCGTATATACGAAAGTGGTTTCGTTTAAACGAAAAAGTTTGCGTTTAAACGAAAAAGTTTTCGTTTAAACGAAAGTAGTTTCGTTTAAACGAAAAAGTTTTCGTTTAAACGAAAAAGTTTTCGTTTAAACGAAAAGGTTTTCGTTTAAACGAAACAATTTATTTTTTTTTCCACGTGGCAGCAATACGCTTCCGTATATTTATTTAGTTGCGTCTCCCAATGTGTAATTGTAACGAGGCAAATCCCCACAGATTAAATATTTTTACTTCAAGATAAAATGAAGAACATCGAAAGTATATGAAGACCTTGAATTGCAGTACATACAGTTTTTAGAGGAATGTTCTATTTTTTAAATTAAAAATGAATATTGTTTGTATAAATATGCACTTTCTGTATTTCTGTGTGTGAAAAGACAGCCAAAATCCTCTCCATGTT